>OZ035881.1:107017888-108217888 GCA_964034835.1 Muscina levida
GTGTGCATATTTTCTTTCTTTTTCTCCCCTTTGCAAAAGGTGAAACATCAACTACGTGGAATTGTAGAGCGTCATAATGCGATCATCGATTTATGTTCGGAAAACTTTATCCTTATCTATTTGTTCCATTTTCTGTTGGCAGCCTTAGTTTTATGCTCGAGTCTGTTAGATTTAATATTGGTAAGTGATACTGGATGCTGCTGTTGTTGTTGCTGCAAGAACTACAGAAATCTCCTCAAAGTACTTTCGATAGATACATATTGTAAAAGGACACGCGTATCGATATTAGGCCAACATCTTGAATACTGCAGTTACTGCTACGTTTGTGGGTGTAATAGTCAGTACTCAGATTATTATTAAGTGTTTTTGGTGGCGTGGTAGAGGGCTGTAAGTAGATTGCAAAGTCTACGGAACGGAACGGCCAGCTCTTATAAGAATATCATAATAACGATGTTCTATAAAAGGCGTGTGGGTGAGTTTATTGAAGCAATTTGTGGGTTGGTTTTTGTATTTTTGCTATCGCTTGCATTCTTTGCTTGATTCTGTTTCTGTGTAAATTTAATATATTTTTAATATATACTTATAAGTAGCTTGTTCTTCCTCTTGTGTATTATCTACTTTCATTGCACTTCAATGTTTTAGTTTGTTGCAAAAATTATGTGATTTCCAGTTTTTCTTTGTATTCCACTTGTCCTTTTTGTCCTAGTGTGCTCGTTTTACCGTTGCAGGGTCTTGAAGCG
Organism: Muscina levida; assembly: GCA_964034835.1. NCBI lineage: Eukaryota > Metazoa > Arthropoda > Insecta > Diptera > Muscidae > Muscina > Muscina levida. The sequence continues at coordinate 107,018,629 of OZ035881.1, forward strand.
TAGCAGTAGAATATAACTTTTAATTACTTAAACTTTTGTAATCCCATTTTTATATTGACCAACATTACTTAAGCGTTTTTCACCACATTTTAATGACGGCTTCTAACTTCTTAATTATCAACAAACACTTACAAGGACCATTGTTCTTTGCAACCGAGTTCAACGGTAGATCATAACACTCAGTAGTAAAAAGATGAACATTCACTTCGTAATGCGAGAGAACTGAGTTGAGAAAAGGAGAAAAAGACACAGTGTGGGTTTACAGCGAGATTGTGATTAAGAATTAGGACAGTAAACAGAAAGTAAAGCAATTTCATTTCACCTGCAATGTTATTATCAAATCAATATTACCAACCTGGCAGCCATTCATTTGTGTATATGTACGTCCGCCCGACCATACTTGTGGCACTTCATTGTCTGTTTGTTCTAAGCAGTAAACTACTCTTTCAACAAATGTGGCAAGAATTGTAAACTTAATAATATTTATTTCTTATTTTCGCACAAACTTTGTTGGTTTACTTTTGCTTTTACCTAATTTTTATGTTGGCACAATAGGAAGTGGCAATATTGGCGTTGAAACGGTTGAAACCACAAAATTTTGATAATGATAATGATCTTTCCATTATTTGTAAATCTATGCTGTACGCCTTCTTATAGAATGGAGATGTAAGGTCTGCGAATATTTTTGAATCCACCATTTCGTGTGTATACACATTCCGTCTCCCTTCTCATAGAAGCCAAGAAAGAAGTCATGAAAGAAAAGGCGACGAGGAAGGTGTTTGTGTGTTTTTCTTAAAACAGTTTATGATTAGTTTCAGTCGCACAATTCGAATGCATCTTCATAGGCTAGATAGTAGCATGGCTGACTAACAATCGTGAGGTAGTGAGTTCAAACTTCAGCAATGTTTACTGTCGTTTGACAAAACGTGTAAGTATAGAGAAAAATACATGAAGTGAGAAATATCTAAAAATAAACAACAATGACCAACTGCACATTTTTTTTTATTTTCAAATTCTTCGTTTTCATGTATATACAGGCCTTCTTATAGGAAGCGACAATGGAAGGCTTTGCCTATGTTATTTGTAAAGGAAGAGGAAATCGCATAGCACAGGCGTACTGACTGACTTTGTAGGCGTTCTATAAGGACTTCTTCCTTCTATTCACCGCTGGACTATTAAGTTTTGCACACATTGTCCGTGCAATTTCAAATTACTTCATTATCTAAATAAACTACCATAAGTCATTATCGCCGTCCTTGGGACGTTGCTACTACCATTGTTGCTACAAGGGATAATAATATGCTCCCATTTTTATACCCTTCACCATGCGCATGAACGGAGTGAAGGGTATATTCATTTTTTTCTTCCATTTGTAACGCCCATAAGGAGGCGTGGTAGGTATGGCAATATATAAATGATCAGCATCAAAATCTGAGTCGATTTAAAGGTGACCGTCTGTCCGTCTGTCTGTCCCCGCGATTACAGCCGCAGTTTAAGATTTGGAATGCAAGCTTCTATCCTCAAAGCGGAGATTAAGTTCTAAGATGAGCCCGATCGGTCAAAAACTACTCCCACCTCCCATACAAACTGTCCCTTTTTGGTATAGTTTAAGGGCAATCAAGCTGCAAAGCGGCATTCCCCAAAAGAGGGAATTTGTATGGGAGGTGAGAGTAGTTTTTGGCCGACCGGTCTCATCTTACTACTCAACCTCCACTTGGTGTAGGGAAGCTTGCATACAAAATTTCGGCTTGATTGCCCTTAAACTACAACTGTAATCGTAGGGATACCCCAAAAAGGGGGAGTTTGTATGGGAGGTGGGAGTTGGTTTTGACCGATCGGGCTCATCTTAGAACGCAACCTCCATTTAGGGCAGCAAAGCTTGCGTACAATATTTCAGCTTGATTGCTCTTAAATTACTGCTGTAATCGCGGGGACTGACATACGGAGACCCCCAAAAAGAGGGATTTTGTAGGTTAAGCTTTAATCTATAATAGGAGCTTACGTTGCAAACTCCCCCTTTTTGGGGGTGTCCGTCTGTATGTCCCTATAGTTTATGAGCTTTCGGGCTGAAATTTGGTATGTAAGCTTCTGTCCAGAAGCAGAGGTTAAGTTCTAATATAAGCATGATCGGATTTAAACTACTCCCACATCCCACACAACTTCCCATTTTTGGGGAGTTACAAAATTCATAAAAATAAGCTCCAACTCACCAACTCATAAGCTTATCGGTAAATCGAATAAAATCGATACAAAATTATTGACAAAATGGATGTGTAAAGCTAAAATTAACGTCCACTTCTGTTTTGTGGTACAAAGTTTAATAAAATATGGTTGTAGTGCAAATAACCAGTTTTACCACCATATTTACAAATGGTGAAGGGTATCTGAGCTTCGGCATAGCCGAAGATAACCGCCATACTAGTTATTTATCTACTTGTAGAATTTTACATCGTTGGGCAGGAACTTCATGTTTCCTAAAGTACAGCAACATTGACGCAATTATTTTTGTACTGCATTGGAGGCAGCTATATAAGCGAAAGTGTAAGTATTTAGACTGACACGAAGTCTTCAGTGAAAATTGGCAAAAATCTGTCAGAGCCATTTTCTACCAAGCGAGGCTTTAGACAAGGCGATAGTCTGTCCTGCGATCTCTTTAACATCGTAATGGAGATGATCATGCGGAAAGCAGCAGTAAACAGCAATGGCACCATATTTAACAAAAGCCACATGTTGCTCGCGTATGCTGATGATATCGATATTATTGGACGTGGATTGCGAGATGTTACTGCGGCTTTTTCGAGCATTGAAAAGCAGTCGGCTGAAGTGGGTCTGGGTGATAAACGAGGACAAAACCAAGTTATTTGTTTCAACGAACAAAGAGTCCACTCGTCTGGGACGCTGCGTGAACGTTGACAACTATAATTTTGAAGTGGTAGATGATTTTGTCTACCTTGGCTCCGCCATAAACAAAAATAATAATGTCAGCCTCGAAATCAAAAGACGAGTATTGATCGCAAACCGCTGCTACTATGCGCTAAGCAGGCGATTTAACGACAAAGCGCTCTCTCGAAAAACAAAGATCCAGCTCTACCAGACTCTGATCCTACCTGTCTTGCTCTACAGCGCAGAATCGTGGGTAATGACACAAGCGGATCAATCTATTCTGGGAGTCTTCGAGAGAAAAATACTCCGCAAAATATTTGGACCCATCATCGTGAACGGCGAGTACCGTCGTCGAATGAATCATGAGCTGTATGAGCTGTACAACGACATCGACGTGGTCAAGCGCGTTCAAATAGACCGAATGCGCTGGCTTGGACACGTTGTACGAATGGAACGATAACGCTCCGGCTCGAAAAGTCTTCGGCAATAAACTCGATGGGCGGCGCAGGAGGGGGCGACCAAAACTCCGATGGATAGACCAGGTGACGGAAATGTTAAGTAAGCTTGGTATGACGAACTATCTACGGAGCGCAAAAGACCGAAGCGCTTGGAATGGTTTTCTACGTGCGGCTACTGATAGATGAATTTCTGTTGTTGCTGCCAGTAAAGAAGAAGAAGAAGAAGTAAGTATTTAGTAGAGCAAATTAACGTCATAGTAAACCGATTGGGGTATCAACCAAACGCTTTCTCACAATACCGTCACCTACGAACCAAAGCTTGGAAAATTGTGCAGTAAAGCTTATTCCCCTGAAAATTTGAACATAAGTCTTCAAAGACATGAACTATCCCAAATTTATTTTTAAATGATTTTATATATTCCTTGATTCGTCTTTTAACAAATTGTGACGTAGTGGAGCAAAATGGAGTTTATGGTTTTGTTACTGAAGTCAAATGCTATCGTTGGATATTGGTTTGGTTCACCCCTGAAAAAGTGTGTTGCACTGTGTTATTCGTAGCCATTTGACAGCATATAACTCAATATTAATTTAATTTAAAACAGACCCCTCAAAATAAACAGTCACTCACAGTAAAGCATGAAACTACCATTGTAACCCATTCTAAATGCATTAGCTTCATTGCGTGATTACTTGCAAAAGAAATCGCATTTTAATTTAAGCTACAACAGCGTCAGGATATATTTTGTAATTTCATTAGCAAACCCTTTTAAACTGTAATCTCTTTTACTTATTTACATTTTTTCGTTTTTTTTTTCTACCAAATCCTTCAAATGCGCTTTTCATCACGTTTAGTAGCGATGACCTTGATACTTGTGCAACTTCCAACGCGTCCCTAAACCCCTACGCGCTGCTAGTAACATATTAGTCAGAAATACAAAAAAAACGAAGGCATTAGGAGGAAAATAAGAGTAAATTAAAGAACAAGAAGAAAACGCAAGATAACGGAATTAAAACAATCACTTGAATTCTTACACACGTGCAAACACTTGTATTTTCATATGCAGATAAGAGTGGTAATTAGAAAGATGTTATGTATTTTCACAGATTAATTTGAATATTAATAATCATATTCTAGGATAGATATCAAACTGTAGGGGACAAAGGAGTACTGATTGGGTTAGGATCTCAATCTTGAACTGTATTACTGTTGTAATGAAATAGTATTGAATCTGCTGATCTGAATTTACCTGGATTCCCATTCGTAAAAACTTTCATATATTTACTTCCATATTTCCACATGACCACCCTATATATGTGTGTTTGTATCCCTGAAAGGATTTTCATGAATCTGCATACATGTTTACGTATGTTAGTGTTAAAATTTGATTTTCGTCTTTTACTTCTTATCGTTTTGTAATTAATTACGGCAACAGCAACAATAACAACAACTAACACAGTACAACACAGTTTCTTTGTTTTTGAACCCGCCTTTACACTTACTTTCGTATATACATACTAACTTACGTATGAGTAATAAATAAAATTCCACATAACTCATACGCTATGGCATGGGGAAACTTCATATCGTCACTGAATATGCCATGACCTTAATAAATAGCTTATTTTGACACAATAACATTTAATCCACAATTACTAGCCCATTTTATGCTTACAATAAAAACAACATTTGTATCACTGTGTTATTAATGCAGCCAACTTTACAAAACGAATGATAGAGAAGTTCTTATTTTTGGGGCTACTTTCATGTGCAATTCTCACAATTGAGTCGCGCAGTTGTACTGTGTAATAGAACAGAAATTACAAAATGACGACAACGAGGACAACAACAGTAACAACATTAACATTCCTTAAGTTTGAAACATTGCTCTCTACCAGAATAGACTACGGGGCACAAAAATGGTAACCAGGCTGAGGCGGACATTACTCTCGCACAGGGACACGCACAAAAACGTTGTACAACTTAGGCAAGTTTTTCCTCTAGTAATTTTATTCTAAGGTTATTCAAGGTTATTTTTTCATTTTTCGATTTTAACTTCATAACCTGGCCTCCTCCTACGGCAGCATATGTTAATTGCCAAAGACTTTTCAGACTGGAATGTTCTCATCCAATCGCCCAACAAGTCTCATATAGCTCATACATATAGTTACGCAGTGATATATACGACGGCGATAATTTCCACTAAAGATGATGGGTTTAAATATTTGAAGTAGTTTCTTCTCTTGAAGACTTCCAGAATAGTTTCGTCCGATTGTATCATTAACCACTATTTTCCATCTAAATGTGTAACGACGTTTTCTCCCATTTTTGCGAACAAACATCTTCAGAGTTTGCTTCTGATACAAATAGTATAAAAAAAAAAAAAAAAAAAAAAAAAACATACCAAATTAAATCAACAAAATTTCTTTACTAAAACAATTGTAGAAAAAGAAAAAAAAATACAATCAAGAACAATAGCATTGAGATTTGAACCTAGGCCCTTCCGTTTTCAACTCACATAGTTTCCCCCATACCAAACGGCTCGATTGTATAATAATATAAGAAACATTGATGTTAGCATTGTGATTCCAAAATGAACAGAACAAATTAACAGAGATAAGTCTCCAACAAGTATCCAAGATAAAAACCTCTTTGTAGTTTTCTCGGAGGGGGGGAAACTACACTGGAGTGTATTTCTGCTTCTGTTTATTTCTCTCTTTCTTATACCATCTCGAAAATGTAGCACTACTTTTCTTCCAATAAACTTTGGTTGAAATGGCATCAGCGAAGGCTTCATAGAATTTCAATGTTTAACATTCCATCTTCTTTCTTTTACACCGGCAAGCTGTTAACAAGTAATATCGCTTAATTAGTTATCAAAGTGAATTGTTGATCTTAATCAATACTGAAAGTATTAATTACGCAGTAATTTTATATTAAAAATAGAAAAAAAAAGGATTTGCAAGGTTAGTGGTAAAAATATGATTATTAATAAATTTAAAAGCCAATTCTCGGTGTTTTAGTGTACTCGTGTCGAATTGTTGACCTCCAGAAATCCTACAATTACATTGGGAAGAGGGCACAGACACATAACCACCAACTACACCCAGAGATTTGGGCCAAGGTTAGAGATTTTTTGCAAGTGTACTCGTGTCGAATTGTTGACCTCCAGAAATCCTACAATTACATTGGGAAGAGGGCACAGAAAATAGTGTGTGATAGTTGGAAACAAGGTTCACATAACCACCAACTACACCCAGAGATTTGGGCCAGTTTGGCCTAAATACAAATATTTGGAGTTAAATAAGGACGGATCAGTGTGGTTGGTTTGGAAAATTACGTCATCGCCCAAGGTTATCAAAAGGGCACAGAGGTTGTGGCTTATAAAATCCCTTAAGCTCTTAGACGCTGACAACCGCCACGAGGCCGCCTATAACCTCAGATTGACAAAACATATTATGTAACACGTAGACCCCATATAATATTGAATTTTTAAGAAAAAAAAATAAAAGTTATAGTGACCACCTTTGACAAAACTAGAAAAAAAGAAAACAAAACAAATTGAATTATAATGTGTAATATAATATGGAAAGAATACCATAAATTAATTGAGAAATTTTGTTTTAATTAATTAACTAGTTTGCCCGGCAATGCTTCGCTATTGCATATTAACTTGTAATATATTTCACATTTAGGTCTACAAAGTACTTTAAAAACAGTAATTAAGCTCGACAATAATATGTTGAGATTATTTACTTAAAGTAACTCCTTAACATTAAAGTTAACCGATTAAGTTTTGTTGTTGTAAATGCTAATAAAAAGTTCATCAGCAAAGTCATATCTATAGTGCCGACATATAGATTAAGTTTTTTCTGTATGTAGGGCCAAAACCACATCTTCCACAAATCGGAAAAAGACATTCCTCTAAAGATCAAAATTATTTATTTTGATCCATAGTAGCGGGAACCATCTGTATACTAACTATCTCTTTGGTCATAAAAAAACATTTTTGTTATGCCTTCTCCGCCTATTGACCGCAAATGAAAATTCCGTTTGAAGCTTCATGCCTTTAGCTATAAAAACTTTTTTTGTCATGGCTTCTTCTCACACGGATCAAAAATAATCCGGAATACTATTTTTGTATTGAACTCGTATTACCATTTTTTGAGATAATTCGGTCACCAACGTTTGGCTTAACAAAGTAATGGTCTCACGCGCTGTATGGCATGTTACACCGTCGTGTTGGAACCATTTTTCCTTCAAATAATGTGCAATGACATGATAAATAAAAAAAATCAATTGATCGTCCACTGGCTCTAGTTCTTCTACCAGTTGGATATATGAATATAGGCCAAGATCTTTCCTTAGCATTTGCAGAGACCGAATTGCTGAGAAAGACGTCGGTTCGATAAATTCGAGTCCCCTGTCACACTACACTACTCACACACACGTCTACAACGTAGACCCTTAAAAATTTTGAAAATAAATTTGCAAGATTTGTAAACGTTGTTCTGGTGTAGTTTTTACATAGTGATTTTCCAAAGTGTACTAAAAGAAAGTCTATCACACTTTATAAGTATGACAGCTAGATTTACACTTATACCTATCACAAGTTCTATACGTCAAGAAAAATACCCCATACATAGGTTATCTACAAATGTTTCCTCTGATATACTCTAAAAATTTAACCATTGTAGTATGGCTACAATGAATATTGCTTAATTTTTCTGTCTAAATGATTTATTACCGATTCGCTCTCCTGAAAAGTAATATAAAAATACAAACCTGTAAAGTAAATTAAAAAAAATCACTGTTTTAGTCTGCGCAGCTACTATGTGTCCTCAACTGCCTGGTGTACGGAACATTATATGATACAGTTAATTGAAGTGCGTGGGCAGCGCCACGGCAGTTTTTACTTATTTATAAGGGCCCCGGCTCTAATTTTTACCTACCATTCCGATGTTTTGAGACCAAGAGAATAGTATATTTTTGACATTGTTTGGGATACTGCCCAATATTCTGAAAAATGATTTTTAAAAGCATAATTTCTGTATGCCAACCCTCAGAGGCTATAACTTTTCAACCATAACATAGATTTGCTTCTGTAATACCTCATTAAGTTTTTTGGGAAGTCAGTTTTACGCAGAAGTTTCACTCATTTAAAAAAAAATCTCTATCTGAAATCTTCATGCTTCCACACGCGAGCTAGGACTATCAAGAGGTCAACAGTACCACTTGGTAAAATTTTCGTATCAATCTGTCTTTGGAAAAGCCGTCAGAGCGATGAAAAGGGGGCTTGGCACTTCCACTTCCTCCCTGGCTGTAATTAATACTACTCCAACAACATATATACCAAATCTCATCTTCATACCTCTGTATGGGTGGTGCCACGCCCCCTTATCCAATCACAAACAAATATAGCCTGGGACTATCTACAGGTCAACAGTACCACTTGGTAAAATTTTCGTATCAATCGATCTATTAGAAAAGCCGATAGAGCGATTTTTGAAAAGAAGACGTGGCCCACTTCCGCCCTAGTTGTAATTAATACTGCTCCAACAACATATATACCAAATCTCATCTTCATACCTCTGATAGTTCATGAGATATAGCCCTTTTGATTTTCAAGTTGTTTGGGTGGTGAAACGCCCCTTTATTCAATCACAACGAAATATAGCCTGGGACTATCAACAGGTCAACAGTACCACTTTGTAAAATTTTCGTATCAATCGTTCTATTAGAAAAGCCGTAAGAGCGATTTTTGAAAAGAGGGCGTGGCACCGCCCACTTCCATCCTGGCTGTAATCAATACTGCACCAACAACATATATACCAAATCTGATAGTTCATGAAATATAGCCTTTTTAATTTTCAAGTTGTATGGGCGGTGCCACGCCCCTTTATCCAATTATAACCAAATGTAGTCAGGAACTATCTACAGGTCAACAGTACCTCATGGTAAAATTTTTGTATCAATCGATCTATTAGAAAAGCCGTTAGAGCGATTTTTGAAAAGGGGGCGTGGCACCGCCCACTTCCATCCTGGCTGTAATTTATACTGCTCCAACAACATATATACCAAATCTCATCTTCATACCTCTGATAGTTCATGAAATATAGCCTTTTTAATTTTCAAGTTGTATGGGCGGTGCCACGCCCCTTTATCCAATAACAACCAAATGTAGTCAGGAACTATCTAGAGGTCAACAGTACCTCATGGTAAAATTTTTGTATCAATTGGTCTATTAGAAAACCGTCTGAGCGATATTTGAAAAAAGGGGCGTGGCGCCGCCCACTTTTTGAAAAAATAAAACCTTTTAAACCATCCGGAAGCTATAGCGAACAAAACAAAAAAAAAATTTTGAAAATCGGTCCAGCCGTTTTTGAGTTTTAGCGAGACAACTGCACATCGATTCATTTTTATATATAAGACTAGTGGGCCCGGCAATGCTTCGCTATTGCATATTAACTTGTAATATATTTCACATTTAGGTCTACAAAGTACTTTGAAAACGGTACTTAAGCTCGACAATAATATGTTGAGTTTATTAAGTTATATAACTAATTTGAAGTAACTCCTTAACATGGAAGTTAACCAATTACGTTTTATTGTTGTAAATGCTAGCAAAAAGTTCATCAGCAAAGTCATATCTATAGTGCCGACATGTAGATTAAGTTTTTTCTGTATGTAGGGCGAAAAACCACTTCTTCCACAAATCGGAAACAGACATTCCGCTAAGGATCAAAATTTAATTCTTATTTTGATCTGTAGTAGCGGATACTAACTATCTCTTTGGGCATAAAAAACACTTTTGTTATGCCTTCTCCGCCTATTGACCGCAAATGAAAATTCAGTTTGAAGCTTCATGCTTTTAGCCTTAAAAACTTCTTTTGTCATGTCTTCTTCTCACACGGATCAAGAATATTCCGGAAAACTATTTTTGTATTGAACTCGTATTAGCGATTTTTGAGATAATTCGGTCACCAACGTCGGTCACCAAAGAGAGTGATGGTCTCACGCGCTGTATGGCATTTTACGCCGTCGTGTTGAAACCATTTCTCCTTCAAATAATGTGCAATGACATGATAAATAAAAAAAATCAATTGATCGTCCACTGGCTCAAATTCTTCCACTTCTCTCAGCATTTGCAGAGACCGAGTTGCTGAGAAAGGCGTCGGTTCGATAAATTCGAGCCCCCTGTCACACTTACGTCTACATCGTCGATGGCTTCTATTAGATGGATTATTATATGCACCCTCAACTTCACAAAGGGGTCCATAAGTATAGCGAACAGAACGTGCATTTTAAAAATAAATTTGCAAGATTTGTAAACGTTGTTCTTGTGTAGTTTTTACATGGTGATTTTCTAAAGTATACTAAAAGAAAGTCTATCATACTTCATTAGTATGACAGCTAGATTTAAACTTATAACTATCAGAAGTTCTATACGTCAAAAAAAATTACCCCATACATATGTTATTTACAAATGTTTGCTAATGTTACCTCTGACATACTATAACAATTTAAATTGTGCCCCTATAAAACAAAAGGTGTTTTCCAGTATAACAACTATGAATATTGCTTTATTTTTCTATATGTATGATTTATTACGGATTCGCTCTCCTAAAAAGTAAATGAAAAGTAACTGGTGTACGGACCATTATTTGATACAGTTTACAAATTTAACTATTGAATTGCGTTGGCAGCGCCTCGGCACTTTTTACTTATTAAGTTCCAAATAGCCTGTTTATTAGGGCGGATCAATTTGTTCGCGTCGAAAAAAAACGTGGTAATCGTAACCAGTTTCGGAATCTACGATGAATTCTTAGAAAATTTCACTTAGAAACTATATGTCTACAATCAATTCCTAGTTCGAGCTGAGAAGCATGAAGTTTTCAGGTAGAAATATATTTTTAGCAATTTTTCAGTTACGTCAGACCATACCATTCCGATGTTTGGAGACCAAGACGAAGAGAATAGTATATTTTTGACATTGTTTTGGATCCCGCCCAATATTTTGAAAAATGATTTTTAAAAACTTAATTTTCGTATGCCAACTCTCTGAGGCCATAACTTTTTAACCAATACATAGATTTGCTTCTGTAATACCTCATTTGGTTTGCTGGGAAGTTAGTTTTACGCAAAAGGTCTCGAAAAATATATATCTGAAGTTTTCGGTTTGTGCTCATTTAAAAACCAAAAAAATTTCTATCTGAAATCTTCATGCTTCCCAACGCGAGCTAGGAATTGATTTTAGACACAAAGTTTTTTGGAGAAATTTTCTTACAATTCATCGTAGATTCCAATTTTAGTTACGATTTTTGCGAATAAAAAAATTGGCCCACCTTACTGTTCATATATCTAGGCTAACAGCAATATTGTGTGGAATTTTGACAGTTATAACTGTTTGTTTTAAAAAGGGTGTGGAACAGCCCACTTCCACCCTAGCTGAAATTAATACTGCTCCAACAAAATATATACCAAATCTCATCTTCATACCTCTGATAGTTCATAAGATATAGCCCTATCGATTTTCAAGTTGTATGGGCGGTGCCACGCCCCTTTATCCAATTACAACCAAACGTAGTCAGGAACTATCTACAGGTCATGGTAAAATTTTTGTATCAATCGATCTATTAGAAAAGCCATTAGAGCGATTTTTGAAAAGGGGGCGTGGCACCGCCCACTTCCATCCTGGCTGTAATTAATGCTGCTCCAACAATATATATACCAAATCTCATCTTCATACCTCTGATAGTTCATGAAATATAGCCTTTTTAATTTTCAAGTTGTATGGGCGGTGCCACGCCCCTTTATCCAATTACAACAAAATGTAGTCAGGAACTATCTACAGGTCAACAGTACCTCATGGTAAAATTTTCGTATCAATCGATCTATTAGAAAAGCCGTTAGAGCGATATTTGAAAAAGGGGCGTGGCACCGCCCACTTCCATCCTGGCTGTAATTTATACTGCTCCAACACCATATATACCAAATCTCATCTTCATACCTCTGATAGTTCATGAAATATAGCCTTTTTAATTTTAAAGTTGTATGGGCGGTGCCACGCCCCTTTATCCAATTACAACCAAATGTAGTCAGGAGCTATCTACAGGTCAACAGTACCTCATGGTAAAATTTTTGTATCAATCGGTCTATTAGAAAGGCCGTCTGAGCGATATTTGAAAAAAGGGGCGTGGCGCCGCCCACTTTTTGAAAAAATAAAACCTTTTAAACCATCCGGAAGCTATAGCGAACAAAACAAAAAAAAAATTTTGAAAATCGGTCCAGCCGTTTTTGAGTTTTAGCGAGACAACTGCACATCGATTCATTTTTATATATAAGATTGTAAATTTATGGACAAAATTTAAGCTAAATTTACCAAACATGGTCATTATAAGATTTATTTATCATTTTCATATATAATATAACTATAATTAAATATAAATTTTTCTTCAGGTGCTACTTTTACATGCATACCTATAATCAAAACATGAAATCACACTTTTAAATCTCTGCAAAATCGATTCTGTAAACACTTTAACAGCAACATTACGCTTTTGACATCATCGTTGGAAAAGGTACCTCTTCGAACGTCTCTCTTGACCACGGGTGAGTGATAAATATTAGTGAGAGTTTTAAATGTGTAAAAACAAATTTAAAGATCAAAGAATGCACAAAAAAATAGCACCTTGAACATAACATATATATATCTAAATCAAACTTGACTGTCGCTCTCTGTTAAAATTTAATGTTAACCATAATTTAAGCGACAGTTTGAAAACAATAGCTTTTTTTTCTATGTTTAAACCTATGAAATCATTCTCAAAAAAAATAGATAAAAATTATAAATCTAATATAAATGTTTAAACTTAAAGATATTATTAAAAATGTATAATTTAATTAATTTTTGGAATAAATAATCATTAATAAGATGAATTGCTAATAAGGAAATTAAGCGTTTCCCTAATGTAAGTTAAAGCGAGTGGTCGGTTATGAAAGGGTTCCCATATAATGCATAATAAGTCTGCAGGAACATGGTTGGGAGGGTTAAGAGATTTGGATTTTCCAAAAAAATCTGGAAATCCAAAATTTTTTCGATAAGATTCAATGATGTTAATTCCATTTTTTTCTTACATATACGGGGTAGTTTATTTTGTTGTTTTAATAAAAAAGAGGAGTCTTTAATATTTCTTGTAGTGGATAAGTACGCAATGAGTAAGACCGAACCCCCCACCCGACTGTTAGCTAGTTAGCAAATTATAAGGCTCCCACAGTCTTACAAAAGTTGCATAAATTCACCATAAATACTATCCAGCATTATGACCAAATATTGCTCAGGTCCATTACAAATGATACTGTTGAATTGTTGACCGTGAAGAGATGACTTTGTAGTTTATACGTTTAATCGACGCACAGTAATAGTGGTTTGCGATTAATACTTGTCTCTTGATTTCCAGGTTGACATTGTTACTTAGAGGTTTTTAAATGAAATCAACCATCTTAATGTTATAAATAGTTTTCAATAAGAGCGGGTCGATAATGTAATGGTATGAAACAAGCCGTATGTAACATCTTAACAAAATTATTTTTTTTATATAATTGGTATGCATGCCATTACATATAAAACTAGCTGGCCCGGCAGATTTCGGCCTGCCTCCAAGTTATTGTTAGAGATGTTACAGTTGAAATCTAATAACGATTGGTTAATTTCTTTGATCTCTGTTATATTTCAATTTAAAGGGCGAGATTTTATATACCTAAAAGATTATTATATATTACTAGATGGCCCGGCAGACTTCGTCCTGCCTCCAAATTTTTGTAAAATTTGTTGAGTATAGTTGAAATCTAAAAACGATTGGTTTATTTTTTTGACCTCTAAAATATTTCAATATAAAGGGCGAGGTTTTCCCGGACAAATTCTGTTATTCATATATCTTAAAGGTTATTATATATTATTATAAGAATTGCTAAAACGGATCAGCAGTGTCGTTCATGATGTGATGAAAACTTACTTATTGATAGGGATATATTCTAAAACCACATTTTTAAGCCGATTGACTGACATATAACTTTCTGCTTTGGTGTACTGGGTGATTGTACCTTTTTATCCTAAGGAGTACGAATTTCCAAAATGCATTCATTAGGCTCAGCAACCCCATTAACCGTATGGTCTAGGTGATTTCAACAGTTATTCCTGTTTTCGTTATTTTCCCCACTTTGTGAAGCTCTCTAATTCAGTAGGAAGTGCGCCATTATAAAAGTTAGTCGTTCTTCTTTAAGCTTGCGGTCTGGTGACCATCTACAGCCAATCCTTAACTTTCACTGAAATTTTGGGACAAATGGGGTCAACCGTTTTCACAATTAGTGGTGACATCAAAATGTAAATTTTTTTTTATATATATAGACTTCTGAATAACTATGATGTTAAAAAAAGTGACTAAATGACATTCCAAAAATTAAGTGTACCATAAGCGAAACACCGGCATCTGGTTCCAAACATACATTCAAAATTTTCTCATGCCAAAAAAATTATATATTTTAAGTTTAAGTAAAATCGGACAATCGATGTAAATTTTCGAAATAATTCAACCCCAGCTAAATCAACTGCTGGTCCATATATACAAAAAAAAAATGCTCATAATAAAACAAATATACATTCTAAATTTCAGTCAAATTGTTAAATTCGTTAAAATTTTCATTATAATTCCACCATAGCGACACCTACCGGGTCAATTTATACAAAAAATTTTTCTCAAGGTTCCACAAACATAAATACTAAATTTCAGTTAAATTGGTACATGCATTCAAATTTTCGATATAAATCCACCCTAGCGCCATCTACCGGGTCCATTTGTATATAAAATTTTTTCTGATGATCAAACAAACATGGATTCTGAATTTCAGTTAAATTGGCCCATTCGTTAAAATTTTGATTGTAAACCGACTCCAGCGCCACCTACCGGGTCTATTTGTACATAAAATGTTTTCTCATGATCAAACGAATATCCATTCTAAATTTCAGTTGAATTGGTACATGCATTTAAATTTTCCATATAAATCCACCCTAGCGCCACCTGGATTTGATTTTTTTTCAACACAAACAATCTACGGAAAATTTCGAATCGAATAAAAAAAAAATCAGCCAAATCGCTCTAGCCGTTCTCAAGTGATGGTATGACATACGTGGACCATTTCATTTTTATATATATAGATGTAAGAATTGCTAAAATGGATCAGCAGTGTCGTCCATGATTTATTGAAAACTTACTTGTTGATAGGCATATGTTATATTCAAAAACCACATTTTTAACCCGATTGACTGACATATAACTTTCTGCGTTGGTGTACTTGGTGATTGTATCTTTAGGTGTTTGGTCTGAGCCATGATAGCACGTTGCCCCTTTTTTATCCCACGATAGCACTTTGCCTCTTTTTGGGTTAAAAAAGGGGCAAAGTGCTATCACGTACGAATTTTCAAAAATCCCTTCATTTGACTCAACAACCCTATAAACCGTTTGGTCTGGGTGATAGCAACAGTTTTTCCCATTTTTGGGTTAGTCCCCTTAAAGTTTAATATGCAAAAAACCACTTTGTGAAGCTCTTTAATTTTATAGGAAATGCGCCAATACAAATGTTCGCCATTCTACCTTAAGCCGTTTTGTGGTCTGGGTGACCATCTATAGTCCATCACCAACTTTCACTGACATTTTGGTACAAATCGGTTAAACCGTTTTCGCAATTAGTGGTGACATCAAATGTACATCCATTTTTATATATAGACTTCTCAATAATTTTGATGTTTTAAAGATGTTTATATATAATGTTATCACTGGTGACTAAATGAAATTCCAAAAATTAAGTGTATCATAATCTCAACACCGGCAACTGAATATAAACATACATCCAACATTTTCCCATGTCCAAAAATACATTTTAAGTTTGAGTAAAATCGGACAATCGATATAAATTTTCGAAATTATTCAACTCCAACCAACTTAACAGCGGCTCCATTTATACAGAAAAAAATGTTCATATTAATACAAATATACATTCTAAATTCCAGTCAAATTGTTTAATTCGTTAAAATTTTCATTATAATTCCACCCTAGCGGCACCTACCGGTTCCATTTATACAGAAACTTTGTTCTCATGATCACTCAAATATACATACTCAATTTCAGTTAAATTGGTCCATTCATTCAAATTTTAATTAAAAATCCACCCAAACGCCACCTACCGGTTCCATTTGTACATAAAGTTTTTTCTGATGATCAAACAAACATACATTCTGAATTTCAGTTAATTTAGTCCATTTGTTCAAATTTTGATTATAAACCCACCCCAGCGCCACCTACCGGGCACTGGTGGACCACCCTTAACATTTAGGGGAATGAAAAATAGATGTTGGCCGATTCTCAGACCTACTCGATATGCTCACAAAATTTCATGAGGATCGGTCGAGCCGTTTCGGAGGAACGTGGCACAAATCCTAAGAAGAGGCCATTTAAACGAAAGCAAGATTTATGATGACCAGGGCAACCGCAAATATGCAAATGTATGGTTTTTTAGAACGAGATATTAACAAATCGTTAAAGTATTTACATGTTTCTTGGTCCTACAAGTGTTTTGAGACCTATTTGATAAACATATTTTGGCATATACTACCCATAAAGTCATATTTCGGCATATTTTTGTTTTAAGATCATATTTTTTAAAAATCATCCATTTTTGAGCATATTTCATATTTCTTATGGCATATTTTTTTAAAATATCCCTTTATAACCTAATTTTATGGGTTTCACAATAATTTTTCGTTCGTAAAAACAAGGAAGTCTTTGTAACTTTGCTTTTTTCAAAAGTAACAGCCAAATCTGCTAAATGTTACTACATACTTACTTATACTTCTGTATTTTTTGACATAATTCCTTAACCTAAAACGGCAAAAGCAGCAAAACTAAAGGCGCTTGTAAAAGAGTTTCCTGACTTGCGATCTGATAAAGAATTCCTCTATTGTAAAATCTGCAGCAAAGTTATTGCAGCAGATCGCAGATTTCATGTGATGCAACATTTGGAAAGCGGCAAATATATTGAACTAAGTCATACAAATGAAAATAAACAGACAAAACAATATTATTGCCAGAATGTTTCGGCAGACTCTCCAAAGAACATGATTTTCACGAAAACTCTGCCGAGCTTTTGTGTCTGCTGCCATTTTTACTACAAACAGCAGCATTGGAAAGGACTAATTACACTATGTCACAAAATTTCAAAAGTTTCTGTATCCAGGACATTTAATAATACATTTTAATGTAAAATTTTACGCTGAATTCAAATCTGCTCTCAGATATGTGAAAAGTAGATCAGATTTTGAGATATGGTAAAATTTCCATTTTTAGTGTTTTGAAAAAAGGCAGGTCTAATAAAATGCCATTTTCTCTGGCTTTAATTCACCGATTTTACTGAACTGTGACAAAATAAAAGATAATAAAATTATTTCTTAAAAAACGATAGTTGATTAAAATCCAATCATTAATGACGAAGTTATGACACTTCAAAGATGGATTTTTGTAAAAATTTTAATGATTTTTCAAGTTTTCGCTGCCTTTTATTAAGTTTTTGTTCCGTGTTTCCGTAAAAATTGCTCCGGTTTCAGACTATTACATGATAGAATAATATGTTACAAAAATTGTTTGCCCTTGGTCATCAAAATCGGTTGAAAAATAAACGCTACATTTACAATTAAGTACAGATACCTCTTCTTGAGAGTAGTAGTAATTGTTGTTTTGCTTGCCCTCCGAAATATAACTCAAGTTTTTTGTTAAACAAGTCACAAAGGAATATCTAAAAGAAAAAAATTGGGTTATTTCGCCAAATGCAGCAAATGTGGAAGTATTTTTTATCCTATTTTGATGACCAAGGGCAAAAAATTTTTGCAACATATTATTCTATCATGTAATAGTCTGAAACCGGAGCAATTTTTACGGAAACACGGAAAAAAACTTAATAAAAGGCAGCGAAAACTTGAAAAATCATTAAAATTTTTACAAAAATCCATCTTTGAAGTGTCATAACTTCGTCATTAATGATTGGATTTTAATCAACTATCGTTTTTTAAGAAAGTTTGAGGTGCGATAACTTCGTCATTAATGATTGGATTTTAATCAACTATCGTTATTTCAAGATATAATTTTATTATCTTTTATTTTTGTCACAGTTCAGTAAAATCGGCGAATTATAGTCAGAGAAAATGGCATTTTAGTAGACCTACCTTTTTTCAAAACACTAAAAATGGAAATTTGACCATATCTCAAAATCTGTTCTACTTTCCACATATCTGAGAGCAGATTTGAATTCAGCGTGAAATTTTACATAAGGATCAACTATTTAGAAGCCGGGATCAAAAATTTGTTGCATTGTGTTATTAGACAAGAATGTATAGCAAATGGTTAAGTTATTCATGTTTTTCGAGAAAAACAATTTTCATACCCCATGACCGACCAAATTTTCACACTATGATCGTGGAGAAGAGCCAGGAAATGCAGATCGTCAAGTACGATTTTTTTTATTAAGATATAAAGCTAAATGCGACAGTCCGATATGACAGATGCTATTAGATGCCATGGCAGAGTTTGGTATCCCTGAGAGGCTGATATGACTTTACGGGATGACACTGGCCGACAAGACGATGATCCGAAATGCAATCTGTTTAACATCTAAATTGAGATGAACATGCGGAAAGCTACAGTAAACACGATTGATATAATAATGATTATATGCCGATGACTCAAATATCATTGATCGAGGATTGCGGTATATTACTGCGCTCTTTTCAAGTATTGAGAAGCGTCACACCTATGAGGTCCAATCAGATTCTTTATAATTGGCTTTCATCTTACACATAACAAACTTGACAGGACCTTGTAAGCTATGGGTTGGTTCACAGACTTGATCAGTCTTTATTAAGCAAAAATCAATTGCGTGCAATTCCCGTGCTGAACTTACCTGGTTAAGTGATAGGTAATCTACTCCTTTATCTGTGATAAGCGTGATTTCATCGCTTGTGCTGCCTTCGAGATCAGACTGAGTACAAAACTGTTGTGAAAGATTTGCATCTCTGACCCGTACTTTTCGTTATGTTCACTCTCTCTTCCTCTCCATAGACGCTTTTTCTGTTTGAAGAGGCATTTCATCTCTCTGCGATTCTACTTGCCATTATCTGTAGTGTTGCCTTATATACGGCATACTATTCCTCAGACAATACGCGACATTTTTCATCTGTCTGAGAGTAGTTTTCATATCCCAGTAGGGTCTTTGCGGCAGTGGTCATATTATGAGCAATATGCTGCCGCTGTGTTTCGGGAACATTATAATTGAGGGCATTTTTTTTTTTGCAGTAACTGAGATAATTAGTTGGATTAGAGCTGACTAAGTCGGTGATGAACAACCTTGCAATGTCTAGTTTTGTATTTGCATTTGGCTATGACCGCTTTCCGCTGCTTAATCTCACTCATACCTTGGCTGCAACTAGTTGGTGTTCTGAGTCTACATTTACAAGAACGCAAGTATTTGCTGTTTGAGACATGGCTTTCATCAATTACCATGCAAATAATTTGATTTTACATCTTTTGATCAGGATATTTCCAGGTTGCGTTGTGGATATCTGGTTCCACTGCCTACCATGTTTCTTACCGATCTAAGGTGTTGTGGAATAAAGTTTTCAAGCATCTTCCCATCCTACTGAAGTCTCTCACAATAATTTTAATATCACAGCGACTGCGATTTTCTCTGCCTTGCTAATAAAATGCTTTGTTGTTGTCTTTTTCTTTGTTTTCCATCAGGACGGGTACATAAATAAACGTGATATAAAACAATTTCGACTCGATGCGGATAGTGGCTATTCGATGACATTTAGGGTCAAACCAGTTTAGATTCCTACTACCTATGATATTGGATCTTATTATATCTTCATTCGTGTTTCCATAAAATTGGTTTTTTAAGAAGAGTGACTTGTTAGGCCCACGCTCCCGATTCTAGATATTTAGGGCTGTTAAAGCCACCTAGATGTTTTGTACCTATTAACCCGAGCAAAAATGCTTTATTTGTTAATACGAAAGCAATTTTTCCTCCCACCATCTATGACTGCAACAGTAACTAACTAACTTATCATACCAACCGTCACACCTCGACAATTGTTTGTTTGTTGTTGATGTTGCCGTTGATTATGGTGTTTTTTTCTAGCCTCCTCCTGTGTCATTTCACACGCTGATTTAATTTTTTTCCCCACTATCATTCTTTGCTACTTCCACATGTGCCTATGTCCCATGGTGTTTTCAGGTTACATGTCTACCCCTCCAGAGTGCTGCAGTAGCAGATACCTTATACGACATCGAGTGGTAAAAGTGTGACGGTAAAGCTAGAATAATTATGTTATTCATGATGCGCCGCTCTCAGAAGGCAACAAAGTTGGCAGTGCCATTTTTTAAGCCATTACGGTCGGCCTTCACTACGGTAAGTACAAGTGCAAATAAAAAATAGACAAAAAAACTGACAATAATGGAGCGTCCTCAGCCGGCATTTCTAAGTCCATCCCCTTTCCATGCAACACTTTCTCTATAGACAAACACACACACTCACAGAGTCGGGTGGAGATATGTTTGTACGTTTGTCTATAGACACTGGAAAAACATTTACTCAGGTACGAACGTTAATGATGGCAATGATGACATGGATGTGGTCGTGGTGTTTGTGAAAATTAAGGTGAAAAGGGGTTTTGTTTGCTCGGTTAGTTACTTTATTCCAAGGTTTTTATGCTGTTATATTCCATCGGGTGCACACACTATTGTCCCAAGGTTGTGTGAATGTGTTTGCATGATGGCCATCATTTGCCAAAGGTAAATTATGTTTTACTTAGGAAAAATTATCGAGTTTGGGCATAAAAAGTTGAAAAGTTAATCGAGTCAAAAGGGTCCTGCGGGATATTCTATCAACATTTATACTGATGTTTGCAAATATTAAAATATTGAAATTTTGTAAAATATTATATTGTCACATACTAATACGATAATTCTATAACAAATTTTTTTAATATGAATATTTTTCTGTTAATCCCATGTTTTTATACCATCACCCTTAGGGATGAGGGTATATATCATTTGATACGACCCAAAAGTGTAAAATAAAGAGGGAGTGACTTTAGACCCTAGGTTTTTTTGAACCAAATTCGATTCATTACTTTTTAAGTCGTTTGAGCCATGTCTGTCTGTCTGTCTGGCTGTCCGGCTGGTTCGCACGATAACTTTCGAAAGACGCAACCAAATGTTTTGAAATTTTGCACGAGTTAATATTTCCCCAAAACTACTTACGGTATTTTGGAAAAAAAATTGAAAGTCTAGCCACGCCCCTTCTGGTACTATACAAATGTACCACTCCGCCCACTTTAGAGATGGAGTTATAATATCAATACACTCAACACGATTGTGGTCAAATTATGTCTTTTGTTAAGTTATAACAGGATAAAGTTTTGGAAAAAATATTGGAAGTCTAGCCACGCGCCTTCTGGTACCTCCCATACAAATGTACCACTCCGCCCACTTTAGAGATAGAGTAGTTATATCAATAAATCCAAGGCGATCGTACCCTAATTCTTTATTTTAGTAAAGCTATAGCAGGTTTCAGTTTTTTAGAAAAAAAACTGGAAGTCTAGCCGCGCCGCATCTGGTACATCCCATATACATCTGGTACCGCCCACTTTAGAAATCGATTAATATTATTAATAAACCTAACGCGATCGTGCTCAAATTCTGTATTTAGTAAAGCTTAAGCAGGATAAAGTTTTGGAGAAAAATCTGGAAGTCTAGACACGCCCCTGAAGGTACCTCCAATACAAATGTTCCACTCCGCCCACTTTAGAGATGGAGTTATAATATCAATATACTCGACACGATCGTGCCCAAACTATGATTTTTGTTAAGTTATAACAAGATAAAGGTTTGGAGAACAAATCTGGAAGTCTAGACACGCCCCTTCTGGTACCTTCCATACAAATGTACCTTTCCGTCCACCTTAGAGATGGAGTAATAATATCAATACAACCCTCGCGATCGTGCCCAAATTCTGTATTTGGTAAAGCTATAACAGGATAAAGTTTTGGAGAAAAAATCATGAAGTGTAGACACGCCCCATCTGGTACCTCCCATACAAATGTACCACTCAGCCCACTTTAGAAATCGAGTTATAATATCAATATAATAGAAAATTCTTGTTTTACTGGGGGTGAGGATATATGTAAGTCGGGTTGCCCGACTAAAACTTTCTTACTGGTTTCGTATATTGTTTATTAAGAATCTTTCTTTAGAGACGTCCCAAACCAAACACAAGACCTCAGCTAAACCGTAGAAAATAGATGGAAAATAAGCTAATGACAGCGTATTTTCATTTTTGTTTTACTGCGCTTTATTTGTACATATGTCACATCCTTATCGCTTCTGTCAACAGCACCAACTGCACTATCTGCTTTGGACCAGTGATGCCAGAGGATTTTTGGAAAATTCCCTACTTTTATTTCAAAAAATCCCTTTTTTCCCTACGACAACTATTTATTTCCCCTACTACAAATGTTTAAAATTTGATGAAAATCTCTATAAATAATTATATTTTACTAACTTAACAAATTGAACTAAGCACCACATAGCTTATTTTATTCCTTTTCTTAATTTTAACATCAGTCGCAATTGAAAAAATCTTTTCAGCATCTACATTGGCGTGCGGCATACTTAGTAGGATTTTTATTACTTTGGAAAGGTTTGGAAATAATAAATTATCATATACTTTTCCCCATCCAACTTAGACAACGATATTTGCTCATCTTTAGAAAAGTTATATTTCATCGTTAACCACTCCTGTGTAAGATGGTCAATATTAAAGGAAATTTTTGGCACAAAAACTTAAATTGGAAAACACTGTTATCGCCTCCGCCAATGGCTGATACGGGGTTTAAAAGTTTCATTTCCTTTAAAATCGAGTCATATTTTAATCGAAGTCGACGTTGCGGTTATAAAGAACTTGAGGCAATCGGATTTTACCTGGTAGGTCTCTGACGGAGGAAAGGTTTTTAACTGCTCTTCACATTCAGTACCGACATATATATTTTCAATTGGAAAAGTAATATGAAGTGATCGTACAGCACAATTAAACTTTAACTCCGATTTTTTTATAAAGCTTTGGCCCAGCTTTAAAAATATTTTTGTAGATTCAGAATGGAGAGCATGTACCAATGGTTTTGATTGGAAAAGAGCATTTAAAAGGTTGAAATAATTTAATACATACTAGCTGACCCGGCAAACGTTGTTCTGCCATACAGCTTCTTACACGGCAAGCTCCAGGGTAAAAGAAAAACAATGTGTTTAATATGTTTTATTTGAATTTAATCGAAATCACTGAAGAGCGATCTGATAAACAATGTTTTTCGATTTGTTTTCCGGCGCAAAAAAAAACGCGAACAGGCAACGTACAGCTGACCTTGTGAAAAGCGGGGAAATATGAGACTGATCCTGAAAACTTTCAAAGATTGGCATTGCGATTTATTGAATGTGTTGGCAAAAGGCAGTCAAATGAGAGTTGAATTCGCTTGAAATTTGTTCGGACTCTTTCAGTCAGCTCATCTCGATCAAAGTCTTGATCTCGTTGCAATTCGCGATTGAATGCATCGTGCATCGAACGATATGGTGCTGGTATTCCCAATTTCGACACGTCTTCGATCTGAAGTCAATTTCAAGTACGAATTTCGCTGTTGTTGTGCGAACTGTATGCAAAATGTCGTCAGTCATCTCATCCTCGGCAGATATAATGTGGCTATGATGATCGCAAACAATGTACGAATTTGATTCGATGGAGCAAAAACAGTTGCCTCCCAATGCGTATCGTTTTCGAGCAAATGCAAACGCTGGCGAGCTTCTCGAAATGTGGCGACTAATTGAAACGTATAAAATTGAGACGGTCTGTTTCGACCTTGACGTACATGTCAACGCAGTACTGTTGAAATAACCGGCGATATCTTGTCATATCTTGCCAAACCATTAATCAATATGCATTCATATCTTCTCCTAAAATACGAATTCCGACTTAAATGGAAAATGCATTGTATTCAATGCGGTTTTGAAAAATCCGACCATGCGTTATGCTCATGCAGAAGATTTTAAAATTGTAAGATCATTTCGCGTTTAATCTTTTAACATAATAAATTTCACAATAATCCGAAATACAATGCAAAATTTCGTCTCAAAATCCAACGTTTTAGAGTTTTTTCCGGTATTTTCCGAGTTTTCCACCAAGAATTTTTCCATTATCCGAAATTTTTTAAAATAATTTTTATCAAAATTTTGTAGAAAAAAATCGAAGTTTTTCCGGAAGTTTCCGAGTTTTTCACCAAAAATTTTTCTATTTTTTCACTCGAAAAGTCATTTTGAAATTACTATCCGAAAATGTTCACAGTTAAAAATTTATTAATTCACAACATAAATCAATTGATGATTTACTATAATTTTTTTACACCATTTTTATATATAAAGATTTATCTCGTTAAATTTTTCAACCAACATCATAATCATCAAATCATGCGAAAACTGTAAAATTTCGTCTATAAAAAAATCTTATTTTTTCGCGTTTTTTCGGAATTTTCCGAGTTTTTCGCTAATAATTTTCTATTTTTGCATTCGAAAAGCCATTTCGTAACAATTGCACTCAAATTTCTCGACTTTTCCTAAGGATTTCCCCAAAATTTTCCGGCTTAAAAAATTCAAAAAAAAAAAAAACAAATAGAGCAAACTGGGCCAATGTTCTGTCTTGATAAATTACTATACATTTTACACAACATTGTTATATTTATATATTTCACAATAATCCGAAATTTTTCAGCAACACAACGAATTTTGCACCTTAACGTCGTCTGAAATCATCAAATCAAGCGATACAATGGAAGATTTCGTCGAAGGCATACAAATCTTTCGATTTATTTTCTGGAATTTTCCCAGTTTTCACGAAGAATTTTTCTATTTTACCACTCGAAAAGTCATAATTGTTTACATTTACATCGCCCAAAATTACCAAAACATACGATCAAATCCAAATTTTTGTCGAAAAAAAAAAGAAATTTTTTTTGGCATTTTCCATAATTTGCCAACCAAAATTTTCTATTTTTCCATTCGAAAACAAAAATTTAATTTGCGATTTTCCTCAAATCAGGCGATGAAATGAAAAATTTTGCCGAAAAAGTTAAAATTTTTCGATTTTTTTTCGGAATTTTCCGAGTTTTCCACCGAGAATTTATCTGTTTTTCCATTCGGAAAGCCATTTCGGAATAATTATCCGAAATTTTTCGCAATATTCATCTTTCAAAACTATCAAATCGTACGAGAAAAAGCAAAATTTCGTCGAAAAATAGATTTAAAATTTTTCGATTTTTTCCGGAATTTTCCGAATTTTCCAACAAAATTTTTTTATTTTTTCATTCGAAAAATCATTCGTAACAATTGCACACAAAATTCCATACAAAAAAGCAATTTTCGGTTTTTCCAATTTTTCGGTTTTTCCGGAGGATTTTCCCAAAAATTTTCTTTTACATAAACCTTCTCCTGGCAATTACGAACAATTGAAAAAAAATTTCAGCAAAATCGGTCCAGCCGTTCTTAATTGATGAATTACTATACATTTTTGCCACCATTTTTATATATATAGATTTTTACACAGATTCTATTTGAGCATATAGATTTAAACTTGATTAACCTTAAAAAGTTGAAATATGTAATTGCCCATAATAATCTACTTCGGAATCCAATTTAAAAATTTTAAATAATTTTTTCGAAAATACCCCAAACTCTACATCAAATATCTCGATGTCTATAAGAGATATGGTAAAAGTAAACACATACTATTCTAGGTCTTCATTTCAGCTATTGAACGGCTTATTACACCTTAGTCTGTATTCAAAAAAAAAACACTCAACGGCAATACACTGATTTGAGAACAAATTCGAACTTTAACCTCATTGCGGCACACCCTAATGCCTAACTATCGATACAAAATTTTTACAATATATTCGTATTTGTAGCAAAAACAAATGTAAGGTGAAGCAAGATAACCAACATCGCAGTTAATACACATTTTTAACGAAATTCGAAAAAATGCCATATAATAAACACCCTAATACTCTTTGTGAACAATTCAAGGGGTGGAGTATTCCGATCAAATTGGTTGTTTACAGAAGTTGTTCAGTTATACAATAAGTACGTTTTTGATAAAGATAGCAAGTAAAAACTTTGCACAATGGCCCAAAACTCCTTAAAAACTGATTTGTTTAGAGTAGATAGTATGTTTTGAGAGCCATTTAATATCTCTAGACTTGTTCAGATTGCATGGGTTTGTTCAGAGAAATTTTTCGGTGATACCTATACTACAATTTCACTGAATAGAGTATGCAAAAAATCTGGATTCCCTACGACTTATATTCAAAATAGTGAAAAAATTATAAATTTTTTCGAAGTTTTTTGAAAAAAAACGAGGGAAGTCTAATTTTTTTGGGAAATTTTATTATATTAATTTCGTAAGCGGACTATTAGCTACAACTTTGCTTAAGAAGCGAAAGAGCTAGATTAAAAACTGTACAAACTGTTGGCCAAAAACTGAGGTCACCTTTTTTCAAGGATCCAAGGGATTTTAAAAAGTTACGAGGGCCGAAAAAAAATTTTGGTAGCCAATCTAGCCAAACTGAGCTAGGGTTTTACTCAGCTCCAGTTGTACTATCGAACCTATATAGTCACGTTCGGGTGTTTTTCAAAAAGTTTGATTTTGTGTCATAGTGTAATTTGACTGAATTCAGTGTACTTAGAAAAAAGATATGTTTGTAATACTATGGGGGTGAGTTCGGTCATTTGTATGGGAGGTACCAGAAGGGGTGCGTCAAATAGTTAGGTTTTCTAGGGTTTTGCCTCCTATAATAACATAAATTAATCGACCAATTTTCATTACCCCCCAAGAGTCCGTTTGGAAGTTATAGGAGAAATATTAATTTTCGAAAAATAGGTAATTTCGTATGGGAGGTACCAGAAGGCGTGAACTGATATAGTCCATATTCATACCTGAGTCTAATTTTCTTAAGCAAACATCATACGCAAAATTTGAGTGATCTCAGTTTACTTACAAAAAAGATATGTATGTAAAACTATAAGGGTCAATTCGGTCATTTGTATGGGAGGTACCAGAAGGGGTGCGTCAAATAGTTAGGTTTTCTAGGGTTTTGCCTCCTATAATAACATAAATTAATCGACCAATTTTCATTACCCCCCAAGAGTCCGTTTTGAAGTTTTAGGAGAAATATTAATTTTCGAAAAATAGGTAATTTTGTATGGGAGGTACCAGAAGGCGTGAACCGATATAGTCCATATTCATACCTGAGTCTAATATTTATAAGCAAACATCATACGCAAAATTTGAGTGATCTCATTTAACTTGCAAAAAAGATATGTATGTAAAACTATAAGGGTCAATTCGGTCATTTGTATGGGAGGTACCAGAATGGGTGGGGCAAAGGTTTCTGTTTTCTTAGGGTTTGTCTACTTTTGCAAGATAAATAAACTGACCAAATTCAAACATCCTCCGGTTGTCCGTTTGGAAGTAATGGAAGAAATATTAATTTTCCAAAAATAGGTAATTTTGTATGGGAGGTACCAGAAGGGGTACGGCTATTCAGCCCATTTACAATCCCAAAAGTTCGTTTTGAAAAATATTGATACTGGTAAATTTTCATACCGATCCGTTAAGGTTTACTCGAGTTATCCTGCTGACCAGCCATCCAGCCAGCCAGCCAGCCAGCCAGACAGACGGACATAGCTTATTCTTCTTAAAAAGTTCTGAAACGAATTTGGTCTTAAGATACTTGGGGTCTAACTCGTCTCCTTTAATGCGTTACACTTTTTTTCGTATCAAATGATATATACCCTCATCCCTAAGGGTGATGGTATAAAAAGCAAAAAAGCTTGTTAGACTTATTTTGTATGTCCGCTAATATTAATTCTGCTCCTTTTAATTTATCTTGGCTGGATGCAAATTTAAATTCTCAGGAGTCGCTTATGTATAAATATTAAATTGTATATGTAATCTATTAAAATGTGTAAAGTTTTCTTTGAATATAGCGCGGTTTGCATGCTTTATAAGCAAATTATAAAAAATTCCTACATTTCACGGGAATATTCAAAATCTGTCCGTTTCTCCCCACACAAGATTTTTTTGGCAAAAAACCCTACAAGTAGGGATTTTTCCCTACTTCTGGCATCACTGCTTTGAACCCACGCCAAGTTCACTGCTTTGGAGAATAGCACTGCCAGCGCGGAAATCTATTTAAATTCCTAAGTACACATAATATTTTAAACCGTTGTGACATATTGTCGGATTTTAATAATTTGATTAATATGTTCTTTATTCGTGTCGAATGACGATTCTTATTACAAGCACTACCGAAATTTTGCAATGCTGTCTTCCAATGACCATACTTACGTTACTGTTTTAGCGGAAAGTTAACAATTTATTTCTGCGAAATGTGCAAAATTAATGATTTTTTCTTAGAGTTTGCTTTTTGTTTCTATTTCAATCATCAGTAACGGATAAAGGAAGTAACTAGTAAACCAAAAAAACAAATCTCGCTATAAAAAGTTTTGTTCATCACAAATACTGTTGCGTTGAGTTTAACCAAATTTGCTGCTATAAATCGAAGAAATTGAAGTTGGTTTGCTAATATTTTTAATGATACTATTAATATAAGAATTATATCATCATAAAGATAAATAACACAGTGCAACACACTCTATTTTTACAGATGATTTTTCATATTCTTTGATTCGACTTTTGACCAAAAAAATCAAACTTTAAACCACTGTAAAAAAAAATTTGTGCCGTAGTGGAGCAATATGGAGTTTAGGGTTTCGTTACTGAGGTCAAATGCTATCGTTTTTAATTGGCTTGGTTCACCACCCAGACAATGACCATCAAATTGTGTCATAGTGTAATAATTTGGAATTAACGATTTTAACAGATAGATGTAGAACAATGAGTAGTATCATATGTTTATACAGATCATATATGAACTAACAGCCAGTATGTTAAGGTGACGTATGAGTGATGTGGTATTGCCTGTTACTAATAAGTATACGCTTTAAACGCAAATGGTTGAAACAGTTTCGAATCAAAATCTATAATTGGAAAATGTCACAAAATATCGACCTATGCACTGACTTAAACATGATTTTGTGATCATTAAATACATGAATGCCTATATACCTTCTGATCGGTTTAACATGAAAAACCCACGATCCTTGTCAATTACACTTTAACTCAATTACACTTTTACTTTTACTCACAGAGCTCCGTATTCATGGTACAACTGCGGACAAATTACCTTCACCTTTGACACCCATCAAAGCACGGCTAACTGTGAAGGGCGAACCCTAAAACCCAGGCACGTCGGCTCAGAGTGAGCCGTACCCTGGTCAACGTCTAATCTAGAATGAGCGGCTCGAATGTTAGAACACTGCATAGACCAGGTGCCTCCATCCAACTGGTGGAAGTCCTCGAAGAATACAAGGCTGACATAACAGCTTTATAGAAAATCCTGTGGTCGGGACACTTGTGCTCGCGCATGAAGACGTGCGACATATACTATAGTGGCCATGCGGACAAGCACGAGTTTGGATGTGGATTTGTAGTTGGCAAGAGATTGCTACACTTAATCTCAAGGTACAACCGGGTGTGTGAACGAATAGCAACCATAAGAGTCAAGACGAAGTTTTTCCACATAACACTCATATATGCCCATGCTCCAACAGAAGAGAAAAGCGATGAGGACCAAGACGAGTTCTACGAGAGCATAGAAAATGTATATGACCGTAGCCCCAGCCGTGACATCAAAATTGTACTAGGCGAGGGGAAGCCCGAAGTAGAGGGGAAGCCCGAAAATTCTACAAGAGAGTTAAGGGGAGAATGCGTGGAACAGGGTTGCCCTCCTGCAAGGACGGCGATGGTCAGCTAGTGATGGACCCGGATAACGTTCTGAAGATATGGAGAGATCATTTCAGAAATTTACTGGATGCGGACAGAAGACCCCGCTCCAATCCATGACGATGGCATTAACTGTCCACCTCCGAGTCAGAGCGAGATACGTGTGGCAATCTTCCGCCTTAAAAACAACAAAGCTGCTGATTAGGAACGTGCATCAGCTCATGGAGAACATCTGGCTAGAAGAGAGCATGTCATGAGAGCATGGGATTGGAGTCTCAGCCTGTTATGTTCCATATACAAGAAATGAGATCGTAGTGGGTGTAAGAACTACCATGGAATAAGTCTATTACCAGGGTTCTTTCAAGCATATTGTGTGAACGTCTAATGGCAAATGTAGAAAAACTAATTGGACTTTATTTGTGTGGCTTTAGACATGGTAAATCTACGGCTGATCAAATATTCACTTTACGACAAATCCTGGAGAAAACTCATGAAAATAAAGAGTAAGTTATATGAAACCATGTCTGAGTTTGGTATTCCTGCAAAGCCGATTCGACATTGCAGATGTACCTTGGAAAACACCAAATCCTCTATTAAGATTGGTAAGGATCACACTGAACCATTTAACACGGAAAGAGGTCTCAGGCAGGGCGATAGCCTGTCCTGTACACTATTTAATATAATTACGGAGAAGGTGATAAGAAAGGCTGGTGTCAACATGTCTGACACCATATTCCACAAGAGCCACATGCCACTAGCCTATGCCGATTATATAGACATCATGCGGAATGTTACTGCAGTTTTCTCATCGATAGAAAAGGAGTCAGCAAAAATGGGTTTAGCGGTCAACGAGGACAAAACAAAAAAAATAATGATTTCAACGAACAAAGAGTCCTCTCGATGGGGACGCACCGTGACATTTATTGTTTTGAGGTAGTCGATGATCTTCGGATCTTCCGTCAACAAGAAAAAAATGTCAGCCAAGAAATTAAGCGGAGAATAGTGCTAGCCAATAGATGTTTCTACGGACTTCGGCAGCACTTTAGTTAAAGCACCTTATCTCGGATTACTAAGAAACAGCTATACTAGGTGTTAATTTTACCCGTTTTTATGTGTGCTGCTGAATCGTGGGTATTCGACAGAAAAGTACTCGAAAAATATATGGACCTATCTGTGTCGACTGCGAGTTTCGCCATCGGACGAAGCATGAGCTGTATGAGCTGTAATACGACATCGACGTAGCTAAAAGACGTCAGAATCCAACGACTACAATGACAGCAACAAGAGTATTTGAAGGTGATCCTGAAGGACGACGCGGAGCAGGGAGACCCAAACTTCGTTGGAAGAACCAAGTGGTAGGCGACGTGCCACCATCTAATAGGACTAACTGAAGAACGAACGCAGAAGACCGAAGCGTGTGGAATTCTTAATTACTTCAGGCCTCTAATTTATGAACTACGTTCGTAAGTTGTAATGGGCCACTTAAGTAAGTAAGTTGTGTTTTCATAATAATTGGTTTTGTTTGAGGAGAGTGGGTTATTAGGCCACCCCGCCCAATCACAGTTTCTTTGGGCTGCCAAAGCCACTAAAAGAGCCGTTGTATTGAGCTTCAGTAACTTTTATTAACTTCCTCTTAAGACGCATCGGTGGTAGCATGTCATTTAAGTTTCTCAACAATCCTAAATCCAATACAATTATTAGCAATTAGCAATTATTTGTTAAATTCATCATATTATAACAGTTGCAGCTTTCGTTTTCATCAAGAGATATCGCCTATAACTCCTTACGTGTTAGCCAATTACAGAGTAATCATCTTTTAGTCATTTTACAGGAATTCAAATGCCACAATGATTTTTTATTCGATTATTTGTAAATCTTAAGTTATTCTTAAGCTATTTTCTAATACATGTTGCCTTTTATTGAGCAAACGGCAAAAAGAACAACAAAATTCTTAGCATGTTCTTGAATATTTAAACAAAAAGAACAAAAAGGGATGTATGTAAAAAAGAGCAAGTTATTTGCCAGGATAATAACTAAAAAACAAACAATGTTATGTTATCAAATACTTCATGCATTACAAAAGATTTTGTAATCTTTTTGATAGATATTTTGTAAATCTTAAACGAGGGTAGATCAGTATGTTTGGTATAAAGTGGCACCATGTTTACATTCAATAACACAGTACAACACATGATTTTGGGACTCAATTCTGAGAATTTCACGTAAAAGTAGCCCTAAAATAAATAATATCTTCATCATTCCTTTTGTCAAGTTGTTTGCTTTAATAATATAATGGCTATATGAATTTGTTTGCTCAAGATGGATTTTTTGCACATTTTCTATATTTTAATTTAATTTTTTCAACGTTTTCTCTCTTAAAGCCTTTTCACTGAAAAACTCTTTACTTTTTCCATAGTTTACATCTCCAATTTGCAGCTATTGCATTTCCACAAAAGCCTCTTATTATGGAACTACACAAAAAATAAGAAAAATCAACATTTGTATCGTTGGCCCTGTGTTTTACTCCCTTCAGCTAGAAATTCATATTCCATTTGCATTTGTAATTTGCAAAGTGTTTCAGTTTTTATTTTGTAACACAAATTTCCAAAGAATTTAAATGAAAAATTAAAAAAATTTCTTAAGATTTTAACTAAAAATGTTTAACTTTGCTATAAGATGCTTATATGCACACAATCTTACCTATGCTAAAGCAAAAAAAAAAACAAACAAATATGTATTAGAATTATGTATTGGCTGTAAAAGTGGGTGTGGGTGTGTGTGTGTGTGCATGTGGTTTTGTGTTTATAAGTATAGAATATATCCCTTAAGTCATCAAAAATTCAACGTCTAACAACAAATATTACAAGGGACTTACAAGAAAACAAATATGTAGGCATGTATGTGTGTGTGTGTACACATCCATGCCTACATATTTGGTTTCTTGTTAGTTGTCTTATGTTTTCTCAGTGTTCTGGTGTAGTTACTTGTATGACTGTGTGTGTGGGTGGGTGTGTGTCAATGTCCAGCTTTAAGTAGTTGTTTTAGATTTATGTGTAACATTACTATTCTATATATGTATGTGTGCGATTGTAGTTCGTTGTCTTTACATGTAAATAAAATTTTTAAATTTGCATATTTCATAAGGAGCTTAATTAGCATTTCTTATTTTCCTATGGCCAATGAGAACTTGAAGTAAAGAGACAGAATATGACATTTATTACAACTGCTACTCTGACGACTAACACATCCCGACCTCTCGTCAACTAGAATATGACGGGTTGTCTTAAATAGTTAGATCCTTTTTCATATTTAATAGTATAGTATTAAGATCTTATCATTGTGTCGTGTTGTCTTAAACTACTGTATACTGTAGTCAGTTCTTATTGCTGCTACATAAGTAGCAGTGACGGTTACTTTTAGTTACAACTTTCAACACAATTTATGTGTTTACATTTATTGTATATGGGTCATTGCGCGATGCCCTGTTAGTGTGAAAACAGACTCAAAGCGACAACATGTAATGTAGGTTGTCAGGTTCCAAATACCTCGACACTCGAGATGTGTCAAATTCAAATTTCGATTTGTGTGGGCGGTTCACGTTCCTTTATGTAATTTTGTTATCATATAGCATATAATAGAGGCCCTACAGAGAGTACCACACTGAGAAAATTGCGTTGCAATCGGTTCATTTATTTGGCGGATATAATGATTTTTAAAATAGGGGCGTGGCAGCGCCAATTTCCCATATTTTCTTGTACGACTATCGTATGTGCCAAAACTCGACTTCTTACCTATAATGGCTCATGAGATACAAACATTTGAAATTTCGAGTTGTGCAATACCTTTTTCAACCCCCTTGAAGCCCAAATTTCCAAAAAAAAAAAAATCCCTTGTTCTTACGCGCCTACTCCAGGAAGGAACCTACATGCTAAATTTCAAAGTTCTAACAATAGCCGTTTGGGCTGGGGAATGATCAGTCAGTCACTTAAGCCTTTTTATATATATACTAGCCAGGGCCGTAGCCAGGATTTAATTTCGGAGGGGCCAAAACCAATTGAAACGGGAATTTCTCGTTATCTATAGGAGTCCAGTCATATACTTCACCTATTTAACTGCAAATGATATATTGTGACCTATTTCACACAATATATTCGAAATTTCATTGATAACAAATGTGAGGTGGAGCTCGATGCCCAACTCCCATACTACTACTAAGTCATATTAATCTAAATTTTACAAATTTCTTTACATTTTCATTCCTGTTTAACACTTTTTAGTTTTGTTGCATTTGAACCCATTGTGTTCAAAACTTTCCATTAAACCTTTTTCACTAAACATCCTCTGTAAATTCGCTCGAACTCACACTGTTGTTAACAGAGCTCTTGGTAGTAGGGGCTGGTTGAATCCAACTTCGTTTGGTTAAATCCAATTTCGATCAGTTTGATAGGACTTTGGTCTGTTGCATCAAATTTCGGTTGCTTTACCCAAATTACTATTGTTTAACCCGACTTCGGTCTGTTGAATCCAATATTTATTGGGTGATCCTGAATTCGACTGATGTAACCCGACTTTGTTTGGTATGGTAAGACTTCGGTCTGTTGTTCAACTGCTAATGTTTAGCCCGCCTTCTGTCAGTATAACCGAACTTTGGTCTGTTGAATCTAATATTTGTTGAGTGAATCTAATTGACCGGCTTAACCCGACTTTGTTTAGTATAATCAGACCTTGGCCTGTTGTATCCAACTTTGGAAGGTCGAACACAGTTTTGGTTGACTTAAACCGACTTCAGTCTGTTGAATCCGACATAATCAGACTTGAGCTTGTTGACCCCAATATTTGTACGTGAATCCAATTTGGGTTGGTTTAACAAAATTTTGGTCCGTTTAATAAGACATTGGTCGCTTGAATCCAACATTGGTGAAGTTAACCTGACTTAGGTCTGTTTGATCAGACTTCGGTCTGACAAAAAATTTTACACTTCATTCTAATATCATTGTATTTGTTAGAACTGTAGCATTTTGTTAAACAATGTGGGGGGGGGGGGCTTTGGCCCCGATGGCCACCCCCTGGCTACGGCCTTGATACTAGCTGACCCGGCAAACGCTGTTTTGCCATGTTTAAAAAATGTTTAAATTAGAGAAAATACATAAATTATATTAATAACAAATACCACGAAATTTTCCCCACTAACATGAATGCCATACTTACTTACCTACTTAGCAGACAACTCCTTACAATCGTAGATTTTGATTATATGCCACATACCACAACAAGTTCTGTCAGGTTCTCAGTAACCTGCTCTTTCCATCGGAGTTTTGGTCGCCCTCTTCGACGACGTCCATCGAGTTCATTGTCGAAGACTTTTCGAGCTAGAGCAACTGCTGTACCTTAATACGTCTGACATCATCAATGTCGGTATACAGCTCGTACAGCTCATGATTCGTACGACGTCGATACTGTCCGTTAGCGATGATGGGCTCATACATTTTATGGAGTATTTTCCTCTCGTTTCTTTAATACTATCAAAATCGATTTATCCATTTGTGTCATAACACAGGACTATGAAGAGGGCTCTGTCATTACTTAGCTTGCTATGTCCGTAATAACATCTATTGACAAGCAGGATTCTTCTCCGGTTTTTAAGGCTGACGCTTTTCTGTCTTATTCATGGCGGAGGCTGGGTAACTAAAGTCACCTACCACTTCTAAATTTTAGCTGTAAATGGTTACTCAGCGTCTCAAATCAGTAAATTTTTTGTTCGTTTGAAATTAATAACTGTGCTATGTCCTTGTTGACCGTTAGACCCATTTTTGGTGATGCCTTTTGTATACCTGAGATGGCTGCAGTCACATCCAGCACATGATGTCTACGTCAACAGTGTACGCAAGTAGCATGTAGCTTTTGTTGAATGTCGTGTCACTCGAGATTACTGCAGCTTTCCTCATTTTCGTCTCCATCACTATGTTGAATGGGTCACACGTCTGGTATTGAACCGCACCGTAAGGTTCTTGCAAATCTTCTCTGAAGACTTCGTGTCAATTAGCGTCATTTCGCAAAGGCATTTTGGCTTCGCTGGATAACCAAACTAAGCCATGGCTTCGAATAATTTTAACCGTATCGGACTGTTGAAGGTGGCTTTATAGTCGATGAAAAGATGGTACGTTTCGATCTGTTTCTCTTGGTTTTATCCAGGAATATCTAGTCAGTAGAGTGAATATCTGGCCATTTGTTGATTTTCCAGGTCTAAAGCCGCACTGATAAGGCCCGATCAGGTGGAATAACAGGGACTTCAGTCTTTAAAAGAGCATAATCGGGGTCTTATATGCAATGGGTAAAAGGCTGATCCCTTGGTAGTTGGAGCACATACTTGGATCACCTTTTTTAGCACAGGGCATACTATGCACAGATTCCAACAATCGGGCAAGCCCTCCTTAAGCCAATCGTTGTGTAGGAGCTTATTTATGCTCGTTGTCAGCTCATAACCGCCAGACTTTAAGAGCTTTGCCAGAAGTCCATCAGCACTGGCAGCTTTATTACTTTTCAGCCTCGATATTGCTCTTCTTACCTCGGTTTGACTTCGTGGTGGGCAATCTATGCTGTCTTCGACAATTGGCGTGATAACTTCTCGTGAGCCCTCCTTCCGGAACCTGCAGGAACCTTCTGCTGGAAGTGTTCTCTCCATATAGGCACCACTCTCTGCATATCTGCAACCAGATTTTCATCCTTATACTAACTGGAGAGAAGACCGGTACCATAGCATTTTGCTTTTACTTTCTATGTCGCCCTAAATCCTCGTTCTCCTGTTTCTGCATCTGACGTTTTTTTTCGCTTAAATAGCTGTCTCGCCTGTTTTACTGCCTTCTTGTGTCATTCCCTTACAGCCCATGTTAAAATTGGCTATAGCGTTGCCCCCGGTATGCAGCATTATGTACTTCAGATGCTATGCAAATACCCTTTATTGTACAAGGATTCGTCGTAGCGCCATTTTTCCAAGCACTGTTGTTGCGGCGGTTGCCATGAAATGCGCAATATGCTGTCATTATGAATCAGGAACATCAGAAGTAGAGGCCTTGTGCGATATTAGTTGGAAGAGCTGGTGGAAGTAGGCAGTGGCTATCTCTGTGGCTTGAAGCTTCGCGATATCCACCTTTCTTTGTGACTGTGGTAAAGTGCGTTTTTTGCTTTGCTCAATCTTGTGCGCATTTTGGCTGCAACAAAGTAATGATCCGAGCCAATATTAGCACCACGGATCACACGCACGTCAATGACACTAGATGCATGCCTGCCATCATTGGGGGATAGCCAAGTTGCCTTGTGGATATATCTATGCGGCAATCTGGTTAGACTCACTACTATGATTCTTTTCGCTGCGAAGCTAACCATCCTAAACCCGTGGTTGGACTATTTGTATGCAGGCTGAATTTACCGATCGATAAACCAAGAACATATTCCCTCCCTATTTTCGCATTAAAATCTCCCAGGACGTATGTTTCCTCTATGCGCTCGCGGAATGCGTCTCAAATCTTATCGTCTTTATCATCTATTGGGGCATGTGTACATATGAGAGTGTTGTTGAAATATTACACCTTGATGCGGAGTGTGGAGATTCGATCACTTACAGCATTGAATCGAGAGATAAGATGTCTGAGTCTTTGGCCAATGACAAATTCACATACAAACTCGTGCTTTCCCACATATCAGCTGTAAAAGATGTCACAATTTTTACGTCACGACATCCCTGTCCTGTTCGCGAAGGTTCCGTTTGTTACGTTTTTCTATTTCGATAGCCAGTAAAGGACCTGAATGGTGTTGGTCGTGAAATGATGATTAGAACACGCAACTATCATGCGGGAGATGTATGGTTCAATTCCCGTTTAAGCCATCTACATTTTCTTTTATAGACGGCCTTTTCGATGTTGTCGACAGCAACTTCGCTATATAGTGTCGAGTCAATCGGCATGTCTAATAAAAGCTTCGCAAACAGCTGACGTTCGAATTTGTGTACAGACAAGTAGGTGCCGCTAGTTGAGAATCTATAAATAGAAAGCGTGTTAATTGACAATACTACCAGTAGCTATCCCATACCTCATTCATGGGTTGTAATGAAAAATTTAATTTTTTTTAAGTAAAAGATCTGTAAGATGATGGCTAGCCCAACCATAAGGGTTTGTCACTTACTATCTGCCGCTATTCAAGATAAAAATATCACAAATCAACGTTGCCCAGGTGCCACCATGTGGAGGTTGTTAATTGGCTTCAGAAGGAAGTTTTACTTTACATCTCCAAACGCACCCACAGAATTTTTCTAGTTTATAGAATTTTACTATGGCCGTGCTAGGCATATCAAAGATAAGTTTAGTGATATATCACAAATTATAAACAAAATCCCGCCTACTTACTTACATATGTAGTGAGTGTCTCGTACATGAAGGACGATAGTTTATGCCGTTGTTATTAAGGTTAAATGTAACCCTTTTAGAAATGATGTACATTGTTTAATGACTTAAGAACTCAAACATAAATGTGTTTCTCACATCATTTACATATATTAATGTCAACATTTTCCCACCCCTGTCGTTTTTGTCGTTAATCCTCAACCTACACTCTAGTTATCCCCAACCCACAGCTGTCTTGACCATATGCTATTTAGAAATTATAAACATTTGTTTTGTTTACTGTTGCTGCTGCTGACAACGAAGATTACCAAGCAATAA
Organism: Muscina levida; assembly: GCA_964034835.1. Taxonomy (NCBI): domain Eukaryota; kingdom Metazoa; phylum Arthropoda; class Insecta; order Diptera; family Muscidae; genus Muscina; species Muscina levida. The sequence goes on from OZ035881.1 coordinate 107,057,727, forward strand.
TAATAATGGTTATAATTTGCATGTCGAAAGATTTATTTGCAATGTTCAACATATTGAAGTTGTTGTAGTTATAGTTATGAGTGGTTAAACATATGTCGCATTGCATCCTTGCGATCAACGTACGTAGATATCCTTGAGACCATACATAGGAATATTTTTGCAAACAATACAAATTTATAGTTTTATTCAAATTTTACATAAATGTGTTGATTTAGTTTACAAACAACAATGAAATTATACAAAAATTTGTTATTATTAAACAATAGGCTGGCTAAGAGTACAATAGTGTTAAGTCGATTTCGGAAAATTTTAACAATGGTTTCAACAGAATTTTTCCTTAAACTTTTTATTGTTAATTATGTAAAAAGAATCGAAATGCAATACTTATTTTGATGAAAATTATTATATTATCACAGTCTAGTGTGGCTGAAGCAACCTTTACAATATTGATACACGAGTCTCTGTCAGATAAGGTTACATATTGTCTAATTATAACTTTCACCACGCACTCGAACGGAGTGAAGGGTATATTAGTTTAAGAACATTTTGTTCTTTCAGTTGAAGATTATATTTACATATTTAATTCACATTTATTTCCTTCGTTATACTTTTCTCTTTGTAATATTAGCTTCTCAAATAGAAATAAAATTGAACTATGTTTTTGTAATTTCAAAATGTAAATTTTGTTTAAATGCACACTTGACTTTTTCTCACTCTAATCCAACAATTTGTTTTTCTTTGGTAATTTGGCTTTTTTTTACCTTCAACATGCTGAGCAAAAAATTAGCATAAACTTTTGCTATGCTTTCTTGTTTTTCAAACGTTGAAATATGTATTTGTTTTCACATTTTTGTTTTTATTTCATTAAAAATCTATTTTCTCTTTGTATTTTAATGCATCAAGAAAAATATACTAAGCATTCTTGAAATCCTTGAAATCGACTTATTGGAAAGGTTAATATTGGAAGTTCTTTTGGGAAGTTTCCAAATGCAAGAGAATTTGCCTTAAGTCTGCGTATGCAATTTGCTTTGAATCATTTATGAGCTGATTATGTTGTGACGTTGATAAGGTTCCAATTTTCAGTTTATACCCTTTCAATGTGTAGCAATAAATGAGATTGTCAATACAAACAAGTTAATCGGATATGATAAGCATAGAAAGGAATTACCCCAATATCTTCCTATTCAATTCTCACTGATGATGTAGAATAAATAATGGAGTGAGAGGGGGAGAGAGGAAATGACAATGGCGGAGTTCTGGTCACAGATATGCAGCCAAATATGAAGAGAGTATTTTATAAAATTGGACAAGTATGGAAATCTGGTTACATCAGAGTGTGCTGCATATATGTGGAGAACACTTCCAGCAACTGCTGGTTCCAGAAGGCAGCGCACGCTGCCTAGATGAATAATATTTGGCACATCTCACAGCTTTTTTTAATGACACCAATTTCTACAATTTTGTTAAAATCTGTGAAAGGATTCAAGAACCTCTCTTAGATCCTGAAAAATTAAATTTCATAGTAGGCATACCAAAGTTGGCATATCCATTGATTCCATCAATCTATGACTAAATCTAAAATTTGGTCAATGTCGGACAAATGATTCAAGGACCTCTCTTAGATCCTAAAAATTTAAATTTCATAGTAGACATACCAAAGTCGGTATATCCAATGATTTCATCAATCTATGACTAAATCTACAGTTTGGTCAATGAAGGACAAAGGAATCAAGGACCTCTCTTAGAGTATACATTCAAAAAAATGACACCGAAAACGGTGAGGCCGCTTTGTTCTATTGAAGATAACTCAACAATCCGCAAATTTCCGCAGCTGAAATTTACGTCTTACAATCTATAAATATTGGTAAACATTCTACAACAAATTTGGTTGTTAACTTCGATTGACTTCGCAACTAAAATTCTAAGTGAAATTTAAGTCTACACACGAGTTAGTAATGAAATAGACACATGTAATTAATTAATTTTATAAAATAGACACAGCATGCTGAGAAGTTTTTAATTCTTTTACATTATAGTTAATACCTTTCTTTACAATATTTAATTCTTTCAATGTTTAAGCAATCTTTTTTAAAGAGGTTTTTACGTTTTATTTTGGACCTTCACTTCAAAGTTACTCACGCTGCAAAACAAAATTATTTTCATAGTCTGCCTTTGGCATCTATTCTTAAAGAGGACAGGTGGAATAAAGCAAAAACAAAAGTAATTTGAAAGAGCAAAATCTATTGTGAGATAGTCTTGCCACAGTTTTACCCAGAATTTTGACTTAATTTTTCTATTTTTGGCCTATGGGACGACCACTGTGGCACATGAAGGTATCACGCCATTTGTCGACGACGGCTTAGATTGCCCACCACCAAGTCAAACCGAGGTAAGAAGAGCAATAACGCGGCTGAAAAATGATGAAGCAGACGGTGCCGACGAAGTTCCGGCAGAGTTTGTCAAGTCCGGTGGTGAGGAGCTAATAAAGGAGCATGCACCAGCTCCTACGCACGGTTTGGCTCAAAGAGTGCATGCCCGATGATTGAAATGTAAGCGTATTATGTCCTGTGTTGAAAAAAGGTGATCCAAGTGTGTGCTCCAACTACCGCGGGATCAGCCTTTTACCCATCGCATATAAGGTCCTGTCGAGTGTGCTATGTGAAAGACTAAAGCCAGTGTTATCCAACCTGATCGGGCCTTATCAGTGTGGCTTTAGACCTGGAAAATCAACAACTGACCAGATTTTCACACTTCGGCAAATCCTGGAAAAGACCCAAGAGAAACATATCGGCACGTATCATCTTTTCGTCGATTATAAAGCTGCCTTCGACAGCCCGATATGTCAGAAATTACTCAAGCCATGGCTGAGTTTGGTATTTTAGCAAAGCTGATACGCCTTTGCGGAATGATGCTGACTGACACGAAGTCTTCAGTGAAGATTGGCAAGGACCTTACGGAGCCATTCTATAGCAAACGGGGCCTAAAACAAGGCGACGGCCTATCGTGTGACCTCTTCAACATAGTGATGGAGATGATAATGAGAAAAGCTGCAGTAAACACGAGTGGCAAGATATTCAACAAAAGCCACATGCTACTCGCGCACGCTGATGACGTACACATAATCGGTAGAAAACTGCAGGATGTGACTTCAGCCTTCTTAAGTATACAGAACGAATCAGCGAAAATGGGTCTATTGGTGTACGAGGACAAAACGAAGTTATTAGTTTCAACGAACAAAGAATCTACTCGTTTGGGAAGCTGCGTGAACGTTGACAACTATAATTTCGGGGTGGTAAATAATTTTATCTACATAGGCTCCGCCATCTACCTATGCTCCGCCTTGAAATCCTGAAATGAACCCTGCTTGTTTGCAAAATGCTACTACGGACTAAGCAAGCGAAATAATGACAGAGCCCTCTTTCGACGAACAAAAATGCAGCTATACCATATATTGGTTCTACCTGTCTTGATGTATGGTTCAGAATCCTGGGTTATGACACAAGCGGATCAATCGGTTCTGGCAGTATTCGAGAAAAAAAATACTCCGTAAAATATATGGGCCCATCATCGTTAGCGGAGAATACCGACGTCGAATGAATAATGGATGAAAATCCTCCAGCTCGAAATGTCTTCGACAATGAACTCGATGGACGGCACATAAGAGAACGACCAAAACTCCGTTGGAAAGACCAGGTTACTGAGAACCTTGCAGAACTTGGTGTGACTACCTGGAGAAGAACAGCAGAAAATCGAAGCGATTATAAAATTTTTTCTACGTGCGGTATATAATCCAATAGGATTGCAAAGAAGTGCCTGACAAGTAGGTGAGTATGTAAAAAAAACAGCTACAGCCACCACGTATCCATCTACTGGTAGAATGGTCTATGCCATTAAGATAGTGATAAGTGAGTGATATTATCCCTTAAATCCAAATATCAATCCAAACTTAACGCAGGAGGTCATATTACATAGGATCAGTAGTTTTTTCTTTTTGGCTGGGTTAATCTGTATTTTTTGTATGGAAGACTTAATTATCTATTTGTTTGACAACATACTCTTGCCAAATGTTATCATAAACAAAAATTTTGTATACATTTTATAAACATTGATTTTATAAATAGGGAAAAAAAAGTTTTGTAAAAATCGGGCCAAGAACACGCCCACCTCCCATATATCCAGAAATGGATAAGACTTACATTTTTCAAAATTGTTGTTAGTATTGAACCAAATTTGGCTCAATTTGTCTCTGATATATTACTGACAACTGTGTTAAATTATCTCAAAGGACGCTCCCATATATCCTGAAATAGTAAAAACTTATATTTTTCAAAATTTGTTAATATTGAAGCAAATATGGCTCAATTTGTCTCTGATATGATACTGACAACTGTTTTAAATTATATCAAAGTATATCAAAGGATACGCCAACCTCACATATATCATAAAATGGAAAAAACTTATATTTTCCAAAATTTTTGTTGATATTGAACCAAAATTGGCTAAATTTGTTTCCGATATATTACTGACAACGGTGTTAAATTATATCAAAGGACACGCCCACCTCTCATATATCCTGAATGAATTTTCATGATCTATGTCTTCTTTTTTTCATAGGATATGTGGCATTAAGTTATAGTAGTAAGACCAGACTTGACTAAAGCAATTTTAATTCTTAAATTTTGGATTTATGTTTCATCAAAATTGGCCCAAAACTTGTCTGTAAGAGCTTAAAAGCTTTAAGTCAAAAGCAGCACGGGTTAAACTGATCCAATCGTGCTCAATCTTTGACTCTCATAAAATCTGCAAAGATTTATCACAAACAAAATTCTAATATTTTTTTCCCCTCATATAACTTTACTAGTGGCCACCATAAGCCCAACTACAAGCCTACGTTAATTAAAGCTTAAAAGCCTTCCAATAGGATACATAACAGTAAACAGCTATCATTTAAATTCATAAAAGCATATGCTTGTATATAAATGATTGCATATTTCTGTTGAAAGGACATATTGATGCGCTCACTAGCAGCAGTGTGTTCGTGCGTGCGTTTCATATACATACATGCATACTTGCATATGTCCATATACATATGCATATGTCCAGTAATATTCCTGTAAAGCTTTATCTAAGTGGAATAATCCACTCCAAAAGGAGCGGCACTAGTGAGCATTCCTGCAATGCGGTAAGTGATATTTGTCAAGTGTTATTGGACAAAACAAATTCATATACGTGAGCATTTTTTCACCGTTACGAGCGAGCGAACCGGCAAACAAGCAACAAACAATAACAGCTGCAGCTTTACAACTTTATGTGCCATATTCAAAAGTAAATGTGTGTATGTGTTTGTGTGGGATAGTGTGTATTTTAGGATATATGCCACAACTTTCAGTTGCATCCACACATACACAAGACACGCCGATATAGCGTAACCCGCTTGTTCGGCAAAACTACAATAGACACCTTTTCTGTAATGATTTCGTCGATTATAACCCTCAGTACTTACTAATTTATACTTTTATATATATACATAGTATACACCATTAACGATTTCGTACTTATTTTATAATCCAAAGTAAGCGGGCGTTGCGTCAATTGACTCCCATGCGCATTACTAGGGGATAGTAAAATAAACAGACATTATCATTTTCATATTTTTTTACTCTTCTCTTTTTTAAGTGCCGTTATTCTCTGATGTGTTTGTAGGATATAAAAAAAATAATTTAATGATCGGTATGTTAAACGGTGGTTGAAAAATTTCATTCAGTGTTTGATCTGGAAATGTAAAGTCAACAACTGTGTTGGAAGTTTTTCGTATTTGAATGCAAAGTTCTCCCGGCTTTTTTTTTAGTATGGGGTATGAAAGTAGCGTTCCTCAAAATGCATGAATAACTTAACCACTTGTTAACCGATTTTTACAAACAAATATGCGCTTTAGTCGTAAAAGCAAATTCTTTCTAAATTACAAAACCAACATTAGGGTATTCTAATAAAATTGTGGCTAAAAACATCTTCAAACTTAAAAATAAGTGAAAAAATCCGAAAAGTAGGAATTATTGACGCTTAACAAGACACTTATAGGAAGATATCTATATATAAATATATTTCGTTTGAAATTTCTAAGATTCTTCTTCCTAAAACCGTCAACAAATCAAACAAAAAAACCTGAAACCCCGGTTTTTTAACCGCAGATCAAAAATTTTGGAGGTGTTAGGGAAATTTTGTATACATATTCATATTGTACTCGACCAGACCTACACCATACACTATGTCACTTCCCAAGTTCCTTCAAATTTGTCCATTCTGTAGTAGTATTACCTATTTCATCATATAATTGGTATCGACGAAAGTTATTACGAATTACCATTAGTGTTTTCGTCAATGGATGGTAAGCGAGAGGGTGGCGATTGTATACATACCTATGGCATCCCCATGTTAAATTCGTCAATAAAACGTATGGCGGGTATATTGACGAGGAAGTACTGTGTCATTCCTGGTCATCGATGGTATTATTACATACGTAATGCTTACCAGAACAAGCGGGAATATGCAGCCACTGTAGGATAAACATTCAACAGTGGCAATATGAGTTGCATCCATAAAATCGAGCATCATATGAGTATCTTTTACAAGTTTACGAAAGGCATGATGGACTTTGCGGTCCTATCTTCAATTACACTGGCTTAGAGCTGCATCGTCCCCACACACATGGTTCCCCGACAATTGGAAAATTCTCTCGAAAATTTACAAACGATTTTTCGAACTAATTAAGGACGAAATGTGTTTTGGTGGTGGCCATCAATATTCTTGTACGGCCGACCATAAACTGTGCAGACGAAGTTAAGAGAATGAGGATGTTCAGTGACGTGTGACAAGATGTTATTGGCGACATACATTTAGTATAGACAATGCTGATGAGTTAATAGCTGATAGGTATTGAGCAGAGTGTAATGAAATGTCATTGAAATGGGTACGTTGACGCATTTTAAGATCCCCAAAAATTAGGATGCAATACCCTAAATGCTGAGCAACCTTGGATGAAAGGGTGTTTCTGAATAAGTAGTACAATTGAGACCAGATTTCACTATTAAGCAAAAATCTGTTATCTGTGACTTCTCCTTTTATGTAAGTCCAATCGTTGTAAAGGGGCATGTCAAGTATTTGCCGCTAAAACAAAAATACATGTATCAGGGTTTAAATTCAAGACCATCTGTGTTTTAAACACATGTCATTAATAAATTTCTGACAACTAAAAAAAGTTCATCCCTATCCAAAAACAATTCCTAAAACATGTTTTGTTTCAAACCACTGTGCTAACGTCATCTCGACTTAGAAGCTATTGTCGTATTAAAGTAAACATGTTAACAAATATTGCTCGACAAATTGAATATTTTCATATTGTTATTAAACTTCAGTTTATCTAAAAATTTATAACAATTGCGGAACTACAATCACCTTCAAAGACCACAACTAAAATGCTAGAAAAAAAAATCATTACACACACACTATGATTCAAATTCTCTTTGAAATATCGACTTACTGCATGTCGATTTTGATGCAGATGCACACACACACCCACATACATAAGCCGCCGGTAGCTTGCTTTGTTCTTAGATCCTTCGTTGCCTGAATGTAACTATTCCCACTTTATCTGTTGTCATTTGGTAATGTTTTATGACCACTTTATAAAATGGTCACACCGGATTAAGCTACACTTTGCTGCTGTCCCACTTGAAATCTACTTTTTTCCATACAAAATATATGCATTTGCATTTGTGTGTGTGTGTATGTGGATGGTGGTGTAGCCCAGTTAGGTATGTAGGCTGCCTCTAAATGTTATAGAAGGGCGTTTTTAGAACCGTATATGTGTTACTGGTACGTGGTGGTAATATACATTTATGTGTGTTTGGTTCTGTATTCCAGCGATTTCATGCAATATTCTACTCCATTTTTATTGGCATTCATGATAATTTATATGCACTTTGCCACGGCTAGGTTATGGAGCCAACTTCACAGTGTTTGTATAAAATCCCCATATTTTCGCCCTTCGACATTAGAGTGTGTCACCCATGTACCATTACGACTATTTAATAGTCATCATCATCATCGTTACTAACATCAGCAGCTACAACAGAAGCAACTTGTTGGTGTTGGCCACTTCTAACATATTTTTAACAGAATTTTTCACGTTATTAACGTCGTTCACTCCAGCTGCCTGTTGAGGGGATTGATCATTTAGGAGAACGGAAGGGTGGGAGAGGGGAGGGCAGGTAAGGCAGTTTTGGACTTTTTGTTAAAACATCTGAAAACACATATATTTTCATTAACCGCAATAATTTTTGAGTTAAATTTATGACCTTCGGCCATGATGGAGACAAAGATGAAAAGTTGTAGCCTACGGGGTGAAAGAGGTGCTCAATGCATCTTCGTTTGGAAAGTTTTATGAATTTTTGTCATTCACTTTTATGAGCAAAAGAAATGCGAATTGCGGTCAGACAAAATATATTGTTTTATATAAAACCGGTAAGAAAGTTTCAGTCGGGAAAACCGCCTTACCCTTGTAACGAAACAAATTCTATAAATAGAATTTACCCATACATTAACTTATACATAAACAAAGCTCATATGCAACTGTCGTTACTCTTGGTATAAGCACTCAGTGTGCGCAATTCGTAGTACGCCCATTGGAATTCTCATTCACATAAGGCGCTACATTGTATAAGTATATAGGCTTGACTAGCAGTGGTCGTCAATGGCTAGCCGAACTTCGGCCAGTGCGGACCATAAGCCATACGTTATTTTTAGAACTTGTGACTACCGTTTTTTTGTTCCTTCTGATCGGACGATAATACATACTCACAGCGGCTTAGACGGTCTGTTCCCTCACAACGACTTCGGCTGTCTGTTCCCCCACAGCGACTTCGGCTGTCATTTCCCCCATAGCGGCTTCGGCTGTCTGTTCCCCCGCAGCGACTTCGGTTGTCTGTTCGTAAGGTAGTTTAAAAGTTATTATAAGAACAAATGCATGTATAACAATAACTGGTAGACCGAAGCCGAGCTTATGCCGCAACTTGAAACCCGATTTTGAAATCCGAACCTGCTGCCACGTTCCCAAACTTGATATACGAATCTAGCACCCGAGCTGGTCCTACGAATTCGGCATTCGAACCTGAAACCCGAAACCGAACCTGGTAATCGGAACTTATGCCAGAATTCCATTAACCGTACCACCCAGTAGGAAGTATCGTCATACACGACTTTGTCGTCAACGCTGTCCTCAGGACAAAATGTGAAAAATTTATGTACTTGTCGTCAAAACACTCGGTTGACGACAAGCTGACCGACAAAATACTAATGTTGTCGTGCATCAAACAAAAAACTTCAATGTCACGAAACAATAACGACATAGAATTGAAGAGAGGAAAGTAGAAGTAAAAAATTTTCAGTTTGTTGGAAACAGCAGTGCGTGACGGTTCATGTATCGCACGTTTTCAATAAAACTACTTCAATTTGTTATTTTAAATTTTTAAGCACTGCTAACGACAATTTGACCGAAATTGTCGGTCATTATGTCGTGCATGATTGTGTGGGCGACATGTCGCTCATCAGATCGTGAATGACAAAGCGGACACTTGTATGAAAATTTTGTCGACGATTTGTATAGACGGTCCCCTACATGTCACCAACGATTTACTATGGTCGTGCACAAATCCCTGAGGATGTCTTGCAGACACTTCCTACTGGGCAGTGCTTGGCTATTTAAATAGTTCTCGATTATCTGCAAATCGACATCGTTAGCGACTCGCAAGTGTAACCAGCGCAGATATTTGGATTCATCCCATTAATTGTTGCCGTAAACCAATAAGTTATGTGTCGTGTTTCTAACACAAGTGTATAAGAAGAAAATTAAACCATAATAAACACCATTTTCTAGCCGTTGTCAGGGGACTAACAGTTATAGGTATCATCTTACATGGCGCACGACCACATAACCACCCCCTCCGACATGCGACAGAAACATTGTATCGAAGGCCAAAATATGTAACACCAACGACGTTATAGTTACGAATGCCAACGCTCACTACACAATATGGGCAAGTACCGACATCAATGATCAAGGTGAATCTTTTCTTAATTTCATTAAAATTTGTGTCTTCATAATCTGTGACATAGGCGAGAAACCCACTTTTATTTGCCTAAGGCGGTAGATGGAGTGCTGTCTTGTTACGTTTTTAACCTAAACTAACCTTAATTATTATTACTATATTTTTTTTTCTTTTTTGTCCTTTCCTTTCTAAAAATAGTATTTCAAAGAATTCTGGCCTAACGGCTTTAAACTTTCTTCATTGAAAACACTCAGTACATATTCCACATTGCAGATATCTGATCATCTCATAACGTCCCACTCAGCTCTCATAGTCATAGCTTCTATTTAACAACTCCATAATGGGTTTGCTGGTTATAACCTTTACAAATGCCATTTTATGGCGCATTTCGTACGAGAGAGTCGCTGCTCCGGTCCTCAAAGTCCCTCATTTATTTGAGAGTGTCTATACATTTCATGGTGCATTTTAAACAACCTCCTCCATTCACACACACACGCAAACATATTGCCAAACCATTGTCAGTACAAATAACATAACAAACGTTTGGTTATGGCTTAATTCTGTAAACAGGGACATTTATGGGCGCTAATACCATATTACATTTAAAGAGGCGGTAAGGTTGGGGGAAGATGTGCGGCAGCAACGCCTCACATAGATATATGTGTTACTGTTAGCGTTCATTTTCGATTCACAAGCCCTAAGTGCTAAAAGTCCTGTCCACTCTGTGTGGGTTATCACGTTTTAGCCCGCCATCTGTGTATGGGTGTGTGTGAACAAGAGTGTTTGCATGTGTTTATAACGCAAAAGCTTATAATGCATTCAAATGAATTTTGACCCATATTTATTATGAACGACTAACAACTAATTTCATGAGTGGCCATTGTGCTTAAACTATTTACATCAGCCTCAATTGAATTCAATGTACGACCGCGTCCTTGTCCCTGTCTCTTTTGTATTAGCCCAAGTGTTGCTTAACACGGCAAGGACAATAAGTGTAATAGGTTTACGACGGACGGAGGTTGTATGGTTTATGAAGAGAATGTCATCAGATTATGGCAAGAGGATTGCAAAATGTCCAACATAGAGGCGACTACAGCATGGCAATGACAACATTTGTTAGGTACATTACTACACCGTGATGGTGGTGATGGCGGAATCAAATGTTCATATCTAGGTTTGCAAGTACATGGAGACATGCGACCTGTGTTCGCTGTCGCCATGGACCTAACAGGATTAAAGTGGAAGATTTAGAGTGTCGTCAGGAAATAATTTTCTAAAATAACTACAAAACCAGAAATAGTGAGAAGGCAAATAAGTTCTTGAATTTATAAAGGACAGTAAAGGAGGTTAATAAGAAAAATGCCAGAGGCCAGGGATTTTTTAATAATGAGATTTTATAAATTAATAATTTTAATGAATGTAATACATGTAATGAATTTAATGAATCAATTGAATCTAATGAATATAATGAATCTAATGAATTTAATGAATTTAATGAAGTTAATGAATCTAATGAATCAAATGAATCCAATGAATCTAATGAACCTAATGAATATAATGAATCTAATGAATCTGATGAATCTAATGAATCTAATGAATCTAATGAACCTAATAAACCTAATGAACCTAATTAATGTAATGAATGTAATGAATCTAATGAATCTAATGAATTTAATGAATGTAATGAATGTTTTGAATTTAATGAATGTAATGAATGTAATGAATGTAATGAATGTAATGAATGTAATGAATGTAATGAATGTAATGAATGTAATAAATGTAATGAATGTAATGAATGTAATGAATGTAATGAATGTAATGAATGTAATGAATGTAATGAATGTAATGAATGTAATGAATGTAATGAATGTAATGAATGTAATGAATGTAATGAATGTTTTGAATTTAATGAATCTAATGAATGTAATGAACGTAATGAATGTAATGAATCTAATGAATCTAATGAATTTAATGAATGTAACGAATGTTTTGAATTTAATGAATCTAATGAATCTAATGAATCTAATGAATCTAATGAATCTAATGAATCTAATGAATCTAATGAATCTAATGAATCTAATGAATCTACTGAATCTAATGAATCTAATGATTCTAATGAATCTAATGAATCTAATCTAATTAATTTAGTGAATGTAATGAATGTAATGAATGTAATGAAAGTAATGAATGTAATTAATGTAATGAATGTAATGAATGTAATGAATGTAATGAATGTAATGAATGTAATGAATGTAATGAATGTAATGAATGTAATGAATGTATTGAATGTAATTAATCTAATGAATGTAATGAATGTAATGAATGTAATGAATGTAATGAATGTAATGAATGCAATGAATGTAATGAATGTAATGAATGTAATGAATTTAATGAATGTAATGAATGTAATGAATGTAATGAATGTAATGAATTTAATGAATGTAATGAATGTAATGAATGTAATGAATGTAATGTGTTGAATATAGCACTATTGTTTTGCCCAATAGTGTACTTATAATATTCTATTTTTTTGTCTCCCAACGGTCACCAAACATACTGTCGTTGAACACACGTTCATACAAGCATACGTATGTACGTACTTATGTGCGTTGACCGCCGACTCATATAATGTTTATTTTTTCATATTCTCTTTTATGCTTCTTCCCGCTAGTCGTTGGTCATTACCATCGATCAGTGGGAAGAAGCGATCAATATACAAACATTACATACATTACATACATAATTGCAATGTTTTGGTAAATTCTTTTGTTCTTCTTCCCGCTAATCTCAGCTTGCAGGCAGTGGTTATTGGGAAGAAGAAAACAGTCAGATTTAAACATTAGAAACGAAAAGTTCATTCCCCGCGAATTGTGTGTGAGAGAATTGAAAGTGGTAACAGTGAACCACAAAGGTGCGCGAACACAAGTTTACATTAAACAATAAAACAAAGTCTTGAACATTTAAAGTAAATTACGTTACAAATCAATTAAAACTAACTCAAAATAAACAAAATATACATTGAATTTATACACTAAATAACACAAATTGTACTCTAAACACAAACATTGAAAATACAAAATATCAATAAATCACATAGAATAAAAAATTACAAAACACAAACTAAACACTTTTCTTTGGACAAAAAAACATCACAGAATCAGCGTAAGTGCTCAACATTTGGTCCTTCAGAGCCGAATTAGTGATTTTGTGAAATTTTACAAAATACTTATACACCGGACAATCAACAAGTGTAAGTGTGAAAGTTAATAAAACTTACAAAACTTTATTACGAAAACCATTGTGACCCATTCTTCATAAATACGAGTGACCCTAACAAAAACCAAAAAATTGCAAAAATTTAACATAACAATAATTAAAACAAATTTGTGGAAAAATTGAAACAAAAAATCTATCGCGACATACACCTAACCGAAAGAACATTGAACATTTGAAAACATATTGGACAGTGCACATAAAAATTTACAAAACACAAAATTTTTAGACAATTTACAAAAACAATAAATTGTCTAAAATTTAAATTTTGTGAAAAATTTGTGCAAAGTGACCCGTTACAAACGGGAACTTGTTTACCAAAAAATAACAACAGCGCAGTCAACGAAGCAGAAACGGGAGTCCACAGCAACAACAGCCAGAGCGGAGCAGAATTTGGACGGCAGCTACAACAACAAAGGGGCAAAGAAGACAACAGCGAGCAGTAAACAACAACAAATCAAAAACAGGAAGTACCAATAAATGGAAAAGCAGTAAGTACACAGCCAAGCACATAGAACGGGCAAAATAAAAAGGGTGCTGCAGTTAATTATGAAAAATATCTAAAACCTTTTGCTTAACGTACTTCAACAACTGCAATACACTTCCATATGACCCTGTATGATATTTTACTCGTTGTTTGTACTTCAAACAAGTAGAATTGTTGTGTTTTATACAATTATAAAAATTTGTGGACCCAAATTTCGACCCAAAAATTATTTTTGCTATAAAATTTGAAAATTATTACCGAAAATTTAACATTTTTGCTGGACATTTAAAATTCTTTGAAACTACTCATACACTCGAAGAAAAATTTTCGTTAATTTTTTGGAAACAACATTAAAACACCATTGAAATTTTTGTTGACCCAATTTCGAAACTTTTCGCCACATTTTGACTCCCTATTAAAAATAAATCTTCCACCAATCGTTTCCACACTCAAAAAAAAAAAACAAATTAAACAAAAATCAAAATGTCGTTGGATCAATTTGTAAAGCAAACAAATGATCTTTTGGATTTTGAGATTCTGCATGCCCAAGGGTCGGCACCAGATACTGTTCATGCGATAGAATCTCTTCGAGTGGAACTTAACTCACTTTGGGATGAGGCAAAAAACACATACCTAGAATGTCGTGATCATAAACCTGAAGAGGGAGAAACACCTATTGATAAAGCAAAATTACGAAGCTTTTTCAAAGAGGGTCTGTCCGCGTACAAAGCCTGCTTAGGATCATTAAACGATCAAATTCTTACATTATCGGAACGCGAAGAAAAACTTAGACTTGAAAAAGAAAAATTAAACCTCGAAGAAGAAAAGTCGAAGTCTGAATGTGAATTGACCCTTAACACACGCGTACCACCACTCGACACTGAAACTTTTCACGGTGATTACAATACTTGGCCATCCTTTCGAGATTTATTCTCAGCTATCTACATTCGAAATTCGAAAATCAGCAATGTCGAAAAATTATTTTATTTGACTCAAAAAACATCCGGGGAGGCTCGTGAAATAATTAGCAACATTCCATTAACAAACGATGGTTTCGACATTGCTTGGAGAAATCTTGTAGATCGATACGAAAACAAAAGAATGCAAGTTAATGAACAAATTAAGACCCTTCTTAATTTACCACAAGTCGCGAAAGATAATGGAACGTCTTTGAAAAAACTGCAACGCACAGTAAACACTTGTATCGATATTTTGAACACATTACAAATAAAAACTGGAGAATGGGACCCACTTTTAGTATACCTCAGTTCAATGAAACTACCTCGAAACTTTCTAGAAGAATTCGAAGATTCTCTAGATGACCGCACTAGAATTCCAACTTGGGGTGAATTTAACACTTTTCTAAACAACAAATTCAAAACCCTAGAACAAGTCGGAAATATTCAAGCGATTCAACCGAAAAATTTTCAGCCTAGATCTGACAAAAATTTTTCAAAGGATAAACGCGTAAACTCTTTTCAAATCAATACGACACAACAAAAATCGGGAATGAACCAAAAACAAAATTCGAAATCGCACTTAGGGACCCGCAATAAAAACGAACAGAGTTGCCAACTTTGTAAAAGCAATCATTTTTTGCGTGAGTGCCCAAAATTCATTGAAAAGAGTATTAACGATCGAATTCACCTTGTCAAAACTTCAAACCTTTGTTATAATTGCCTCTCATCTAACCATGGGGTACGGGATTGCAAAAGTAGATACAACTGTAGGGAGTGCAGTCAAAGACACAACACTTTACTGCACAAGGGTAATGCGACCCAACCTACAGAATCGAATCCAACCAGAGATGACGCGCGCCCTAGTATCAGCGCTGCATCCCTAAATACATACATACAGTTCACTCCTAGTTGCAATCCTGCCTGCGTTAATAGATTGACCCTACATGAGAGCAATTTGCCTTGTCTAAACCAACAAAATCGAGAAACCTTGCTTTTTACGGCCATCGTACAGATCGAGTCACGTGGACAACGGTACGATGCAAGAGCGATTATCGACTCAGGATCTCAGTCATCCTTCATATCGGATAAACTGAAAAATCGCTTGAAGTTGCCTACCAAACAGAACTTAGTTCATGTAACGGGTTTGAATCAATCTGTTTCTGAAACATCGACTCAAGCTTGTATTTTTACAATTTCTTCGCGCATGGACCCATCTTTCAAATTAGAAGTTTGGGCACCCGTTCTTAAGACACTTCCATCCAGTTTGCCGCCAAAAACTTTCAACAAAGCACTTATCAATACCGTCGATCTAGAGCTGGCTGACCCACATCTTTACACCAGTCGACCAGTGGATCTACTAATTGGTTTGGATCTAGGACCCTTAATATACGACATGGAGGCTCCTATGCGTTCATTTGGAACTCTTCTTGCACAAAAAACAGTATTTGGCTGGGTTTTAGGAGGACCAGTTACAGAAGTTTACAACAAAGAGACCCGAGTCTCTCTTTGCAACACCGTTTCCTTAGAGAAAGCCATCACACGCTTTTGGGAGGTGGAGGAGACCCCAAAAAAAGTTTTGAGGTCGAAAGACGATATATTTTGTGAAGAAATCTTCAGAAATACAACACGACGCAATGAATCGGGAAGATACATTGTTAAGCTGCCCTTCAAACCTTGTGAAGAACTAGGCAGTTCCCGAAATATTGCCCTTGCACAATTCCATCGCATGGAAAAGAAATTGGAAAGGACCCCAGAAGTCAAAAACCAATACGACCAAGTACTTCGTGAATATTTGGAACTGGGACACATGAGGAAAATATCTCCCACGGATGTCAGCAAGACTCCGAACTATTACCTGCCGCATCACGCAGTAATCAAACCAGATCGGGTAACAACTAAAATGAGAATCGTATTTAATGCATCGAGCCCATCGTCGAACAAAAAGAGCCTCAACGACATCTTATATCCGGGACCCATACTTCAGCAAGATCTAGTATTGCAAATATTGAAGTGGAGATTTTTCAAATTTGTCTTCAATGCCGACGTTACAAAAATGTATCGCCAGATACTTCTAGACCCATCTCAAACAAACTATCAAAGAATTTTGTACAGATTTTCGCCAAATGACCCCGTCGAGGACTACGAGCTTCTCACAGTCACCTTTGGATTAAATTGCGCCCCGTTTTTGGCCCTTCGTGTCTTACAACAACTTGAGGAAGATGTGAAGAAAAAATATCCCTTAGCAGCAAACATCATCAATCAAAATCTTTATGTCGACGACGTCCTAGCTGGAGGTCACAATTTGGATGAGGCTTTGAAATCTCGCAACGAACTTATTTCAGCCTTTGCATCGGCAGGGTTTGAGTTAATGAAATGGACATCAAACGACCCACTTGTTCTTCAACACTTGCCCCCAGACTCACTTCTTCATGCAGATTTGTTAAGTCTCTCTGAGGGCGTTTCTACAAAGACTTTGGGAATTAGATGGAACATATCTCTAGACTCTTTTACCTTCACAGCCCCTGAAATCAATGCGAGATCTACATACACAAAAAGAGAAGTTCTTTCAACAATCGCAAAATTCTTTGACCCTTGCGGATGGTTAGCGCCAGTTATCGTTGTAGCAAAACTCATCATGCAACAACTTTGGCTAGATAAAATCAACTGGGACGACTCTTTGAAATTCCTTACTGAAAAAACTTGGCAGAATTTTGTCAAAAATTGTCCTTCAATCGACACGATTACAATACCACGATGGATTAAATATGACCCATCGAGCCTTGTGGAAATCCACGGATTCTGTGACGCATCAGAAAAAGCTTATGCGGCGACCCTGTATGTTCGTGTTTGCAACTCTGACAACAGTGTTTACACTTACCTGTTGGCTGCCAAAACTCGTGTTGCACCTATTGCGAAAAAATCTTTACCCAGACTCGAACTATGTGGAGCTGTTTTGCTGTCGGACTTAGCTGCATCTGAACTACCCAAACTTCAGGTGGAAAATATTTCGACTCAATTTTGGACAGACTCCACCATTGTATTGGCCTGGCTAAAAAAACCACCTTGTACATGGAGCACGTTTGTGGGCAACAGGGTATCACACATTTTAGAAAACGTTGGAATAGACTGCTGGAAACATGTCGACTCAGCCCAAAATCCAGCTGATATTGGAAGCCGAGGTTGTACACCCACTGAATTAAAAGACAGCAATTTATGGTGGCATGGACCCACTTGGCTAAAATTACCTAAAAATCAATGGCCGTCTTCCAAAATTGCTGAAGACACAACTCTAGAAGCAAAACCCATTAAGGTTTTTACAACGACGACTTTTGAAGACCCATTAGCAAGATTTTCATCGTTTTCTCGCGCATTGAAAGTTTTGGCTCAAGTACTTAGATGGCGAAAAATATGTGTTGGAAAAAGGAATAATCTTAGTTATCCAACAGGCCCAATAACAGCAGAAGAACTTAAAGATGTCAGAACTCGTCTCATAGTATTGACCCAAAAACATAACTATTTTGATGAATATCAATCTTTGTCGCAAAAACGTCAAATCTCTCACAGTAGCAGCCTGTTAACGTTAAATCCATTTTTAGACCCACAAGGAATAATTCGAGCCAACGGTCGCCTTGTACAATCCACGTCTTTGTCATACAATGAGCGACACCCGGTGATTTTGCCATACGGTTCAAAACTTTCTGAACTTATCGTAGAATTTACTCATCTGTTCACAATTCACGGTGGAAATCGTCTGGTAATACGAGCTTTACGAATGGGATTTTGGATATTCAGAGTAAAAGTCTTAGTCAAAAAAGTAATAAATAATTGCAAAACTTGCATTTTATATAAACGTCAGACCCAAAGTCAAATTATGTCTTCATTGCCGCCTGAGAGAACTTTCTTATCGAGACCCTTTACAAATACAGGAGTTGACTTCGCAGGACCCTTTTCCATCAAAAGAGAAGCTGGGCGAACATGTTCTTATAGTAAAGGATATGTTTGCGTCTTCGTATGCTTTGCAACAAAGGCCGTCCACCTAGAAGCCACGAGTGATCTTTCGACCGAAGCCTTTCTTGCTGCCTTGGCACGATTTATTGGAAGACGCGGTTGTCCAACTTGCATTTTCTCAGATAACGGAACAAATTTCACAGGCGCACAAAAGATGTTGAAGAAAGACCGTCTAGCGTTCATAAAGACACTACAAACAAACATGACTCATCGATACAGCCATCAAGAACTTCAATGGAAATTTATCCCTCCCGGTGCTCCACATATGGGTGGACTTTGGGAAGCGGGTGTAAAATCCTTTAAAACACATCTTCGAAAGCACATGCCAGTTATGTCATTCACGTTTGAGGAGCTGTCTACAATTCTAGTACGGATTGAAGCTTGCCTAAACTCTAGACCCTTAAGCCCTGCCAGCGATGACCCGAACGATTTAAACCCCTTGACCCCAGGACACTTTCTCATCGGGACCCCTCTACTGGCACCTCCTGAACCTGAGTTACCTGACGACAATCTACAGCTAGTCAATCGATGGAAACGATTGAAAATCGTTTCTCAACACTTTTGTCAACGTTGGAAATCAGAATATCTTGCTGAGTTACACCGTCGATACAAATGGAAATATCAACAAGAAAATGTTAATGTCAACGATTTGGTGGTCATCAAAGACGAAAGACTGCCTCCAAACGAATGGAAATTGGGCCGAATCACGAAAACTTATCTTGGCCCAGATCAAAATACCAGAGTTGTCGAGATAAAAACGTCTAACGGCATCATCAGTAGACCAATTACAAAAATCGTCAAATTATTCTCAGCCTAAATTTTATTTGACAATAACATGTTCATCAAATTTGCTTTAGACAATTGCTTAATCTTTCGTATATTTGCAGAAACGATACACGAAGATCATGCCTTTCAATCTTACAGGCCTATACAAAGCAAATTTGCGCATATCACCATGAATGAAGACCCGACACCCTACATTTACCAACAATACAGGACGTAGACCCGAGATGAAACTTCAACTTGAAACAGTACTGCAACCGTATGCCTAGGCCAGCATTCATCATCACTGGTGTCGGATCAAATGAAGTCCAAACTGCTGTCTGTGCACAAGATGCCTTGATGGTTTATATAACAAATGTTTATCACTTGAATTAGAATTGTTAAAAAATTTAAAAATTTGCCCTGGAAAATAACTTGCTAAAAATTATATTATACTAATTGTAAAAACATTGAATATAATTGTATTTCATATAGCATTTTGATAAAGTTTTGAATCCAATTTGAATAACATTTAAAACTTAAAATTTATTTTCAAACATGAAATGTTTTTGTAATCTACATATCAATCATATTCAATGTTTCATAAATTTACATTTCATTCTCATCTAAATCGTTTTTGCTCAAGTTTTAAATTACCATCAAATTGCATTATTTGTCTTAAATTTGTAAAAGATTTGTAATTTTTGTAAACTTTATGTTTATGCACAACGAAATCATTACATTCGTAATAATTATCATTTTCATTCGACCCTTTGTTAAAAAAGTATGACATATTTCACACCTATTCACGGGGGGGCAGAATGTTGAATATAGCACTATTGTTTTGCCCAATAGTGTACTTATAATATTCTATTTTTTTGTCTCCCAACGGTCACCAAACATACTGTCGTTGAACACACGTTCATACAAGCATACGTATGTACGTACTTATGTGCGTTGACCGCCGACTCATATAATGTTTATTTTTTCATATTCTCTTTTATGCTTCTTCCCGCTAGTCGTTGGTCATTACCATCGATCAGTGGGAAGAAGCGATCAATATACAAACATTACATACATTACATACATAATTGCAATGTTTTGGTAAATTCTTTTGTTCTTCTTCCCGCTAATCTCAGCTTGCAGGCAGTGGTTATTGGGAAGAAGAAAACAGTCAGATTTAAACATTAGAAACGAAAAGTTCATTCCCCGCGAATTGTGTGTGAGAGAATTGAAAGTGGTAACAGTGAACCACAAAGGTGCGCGAACACAAGTTTACATTAAACAATAAAACAAAGTCTTGAACATTTAAAGTAAATTACGTTACAAATCAATTAAAACTAACTCAAAATAAACAAAATATACATTGAATTTATACACTAAATAACACAAATTGTACTCTAAACACAAACATTGAAAATACAAAATATCAATAAATCACATAGAATAAAAAATTACAAAACACAAACTAAACACTTTTCTTTGGACAAAAAAACATCACAGAATCAGCGTAAGTGCTCAACATAATGAATGTAATGAATGTAATGAATGTAATGAATGTAATGAATGTAATGAATGTAATGAATGTAATGAATGTAATGAATGTAATGAATGTAATGAATGTAATGAATGTAATGAATGTAATGAATGTAATGAATGTAATGAATGTAATGAATGTAATGAATGTAATGAATGTAATGAATGTAATGAATGTAATGAATGTAATGAATGTAATGAATGTAATGAATGTAATGAATGTAATGAATGTAATGAATGTAATGAATGTAATGAATGTAATGTATGTAATGAATGTAATGAATGTAATGAATGTAATGAATGTAATGTATGTAATGAATGTAATGAATGTAATGAATGTAATGAATTTAATGAATGTAATGAATTTAATGAATGTAATGAATTTAATGAATGTAATGTTTATAATGAATTTAGTGAATGTAATGAATGTAATGAATGTAATGAATGTAATGAATGTAATGAATGTAATGAATGTAATGAATGTAATGAATGTAATGAATGTAATGAATGTAATGAATGTAATGAATGTAATGAATGTAATGAATGTAATGAATGTAATGAATGTAATGAATGTAATGAATGTAATGAATGTAATGAATGTAATGAATGTAATGAATGTAATGAATGTAATGAATGTAATGAATGTAATGAATGTAATGAATGTAATGAATGTAATGAATGTAATGAATGTAATGAATGTAATGAATGTAATGAATGTAATGAATGTAATGAATGTAATGAATGTAATGAATGTAATGAATGTAATGAATGTAATGAATGTAATGAATGTAATGAATGTAATGAATGTAATGAATGTAATGAATGTAATGAATGTAATGAATGTAATGAATGTAATGAATGTAATGAATGTAATGAATGTAATGAATGTAATGAATGTAATGAATGTAATGAATTTAATAAATGTAATAAATGTATGAATGTTATAAATCTATTGAATGAATTAATTATTGAATTAATTATTAATTATTTTAGTGAATCCAATGCAACGTTTAAGTAAATCTTTTACATAATTTACCGATCTAACCTACTTCAAACCAAAACGTTACATTCTTCTAATCATGCACTCACGCCCATACATCGAGTTTGAAACCGCATTACCTTCAACATCACAATTGTCTTTCTCGTCAATGTCATTGCTGCTGGTGTAGTTGCTGTTGTCGTTGGCATTGCCGTACTCAACCTCATATTGAAAACAATACTTGTCATGCAGTGAAATGTTGTTTTAGCTAATATTCTTCAACATCTTCAATACTTTCGAGTAGTGCAACCCAACGTTAACAATGGATGTTCCTAAAACTCTGGCACACAAAAGACCATCTACACAATTACGACACCACCACAAATTCTCACCTACCATCGACCTTCTCTCAGACTGACATACTCAAAATGACAACAACCAAAAATTGTGTCCCATTAGTTGATGTTAGTGTCGAAATAAATCATTCATCATTGTAAAGCTACAAAGTAGAGCTTGCACGCCGAGAGGGCTAAGACGAGCTGGAAAGTGGGGATAAAGTAATGAATAGAGTGAGCCTTAACAAAACACGTTCAAAAATGAACACAGCAGCTATGAGTTCAATGACTTATCAGTTCTCTTTTATGCCACTATACCTTACAACCCCGCATACACAATTAGAGTACTTGATATGACATCATGCGTCCAATGTAGTGTAGTGTGTCAGAGTCATGGATGCTTGTTGTTGTGCGACTTTTCGTAGTCCTTGTTATGATAACTGAAATATATAAAGGCTAAACGTAATCGATGACAATGAAGAAGCATTCTTATGTGGTTAGTCTGCAGCACTAATTGAATTCACGAAATATAATCGATATGTTTCTCGTTATACTCGAAATGAAAGTGAAATGCAAGTTTTCGTATAAAACATGATACAATGATGATTGGCTAAGGGTGAGGTGAGTAGTTGTGAAACTATATGAAGGTTACAAGTGATTGTGAAATCCCCTTAACAAGCTAAAGTAGAGAATAATGTTGCAAGGTAAGACAAGTGTTGCAAGGGTGTAATTAAGATAACAACATACGTTATGAACATCAAATCAGTTTTTTGGCATCTTCTAGACATATTATTGTAGTGTATTGGATTTCGCTGTGTTTAAACTAATGAGCATGTGACTCTAAGGGCTATATATCATAAGATGACGAATAACATTCTTGCCATTGTAATGTTTGTTGCATGTTGGAAAGACATTTTCAATGACTGCATATATGAGATTTTGGAATTTTACGTTAGTGGTGTCAACGATGCTGGGTCATTGGACATTTCGCGTCATTACAGAAGGACTAGATAAAAAAATCTAAGGTATTGGTTTAAAATATTTAATAACACAATACAACATTTTTCAGCTCATTGATTTGGGACTCAATTCTGAGATCTACACGTAAAAGTAGCCTCAAAAAGAAGAAGTTCTGCATCATTCGTTTTGTCAATTTACATGCCATAATAATAATATTATTATATACGAATATATTATACGATACTTACTAACTTCAAATCGATATTAAGTTATTATGGCTTGTAACTTGACAAAACGAATGATGCAGAACTTATTCTTTTCGGGGCTACGTTCATGTGCAGTTCTCAGAATTGAGTCCAAAATCCTGTGTTGTACTGTGTTATCAACCAAATTTTCGAACAATGTTTTCCTATTCATATGAGCTCTGGCACCTGTTTTTTGATTCGACATCACGTGATTTTGAGCTGTATTATCAGCCTTCGTTTTGTTATGTTATCACAACACTATGAACTTCACTCACACACCTGTGTTCATCTTAACGAACGTCGGAACAATGACAGACCTAAAGAAACCTATCAGCAACAACACGCAAGAAAAGATGCACAATAAACAACTATATGTTGGCCAAATGTAATTATCAGTACTGGCACTTGGCTTTCAGCACAATGATTGAAGTCGGACGAGATCCAAAATCAAAAAGAACAAAAACAAGGCGATAAAGCCCTCTCGAACACGCAATTCAAAACGAATGCATAACGACGACTGTAATGTAGAAGAACCATGGACATGGTAACTATTCCCGGCTAGGCTGACTATTGTTGTAATTACTCCCAAGGCAAAGTGGGAAGTGCCACTGAGACTTACAAGTGGAATGTGAAAGTTGTCAATTTGAAAGGGCACTTGAACACAGCAACTGCAGGCATTCAGTTGATTTGGCATACAAGGAACCGGAAGTGATAAGTTGCAAATTGTTGCCAAATGAAAACATGTTCGGATGCTATGACCAAAAGAAGAAATAAAAATAGAATAACAGGCATTGCTGGCCTAAACCAGCAGCCGGAAAAAATTGCACAATATAATACATGTATGCAATGGGCTAACAGTGGAAGCACTGAGTGGGAGTACAGTGGTTGGTCAAGCATTATTGCATGATAATAAGGGTGAGGGGGAGAATAACAAAAACTAACTTTCCCTTAGCATCTTATTAGTGGTATAAGAGAGAGCTACTCGCATTCGGAACCTTCCATTTGTAGACATACACAACGGGACCTGCAGTTTAACGATGATTCGAACGTCAGTCAGAAGCATTTACTAGACAAGCCGACTCTACTACTAAAAAATTACTGTCGACAACATTAGCTGACAACTGAGTAAAGCAATTCTAATGGCTGTGACAGGGCTCGGAAACATGTCACCCTGCTGATAGTTGCGTGTTCTAACTTGAAGCCATAATGTTCTTATATACTTAAGAGGCCCATTACAACTTACGAGCATGGTGCATAAATTAGAGGCCTGATGTATTAAATACTTCCACACGCTTCGGTCTTCTGAGTGCGTTCTTCAGTTAGTCCTGCCAGATGGTGGCACGTCGCCTACCACTTGGTCCTTCCAGGGAAGTTTGGGTCTCCCTACTCTGCGCCGTTCTTCAGGTACGCCTTCAAACACCATTCTCGCTGCAGCATTTACATGCATCCTGGCAACATGTCTCAGCTATCATAGTCGTTGGATTCTGACTCTTTTTGCTACGTTGATTTCGTGGTAAAGCTCATACAGTTTATAGTTCATTTGATGGCGTAGCACGCCGTCGACATAGATAGGTCCATATATTTTTTGGAGTACTGTTCTCTCGAATACTCCCAGGTTTTGTATGTCCGTTGTCTTAAGCACTCACAATTCGGCAGCATACAACAGAACAGGTAAAATTACCACATGGTATAGCTGTTTCTTAGTATTCCGAGATAAAGTGGTGTTACAAAAGTGCTGCCATAGTCCGTAGAAACATTTATTGGCGAGCAATATTCTCCCCGTTGATTTCTTGGCTGACAATATTATATAGTACTAGCGGACCCGGCGAACTTCGTCTCGCCCCAATTTTATGCCTTAACATAAACTCAGTAGAGAATGTTTGTTTTTCGATTAGTTTTCCGCCTCAAAACGAAGGCGGTTCTCCAAAACTCGAAAAGGCAACGTTCAACAGACCGGACATAAAACAGGGAAATTCGAGATTAATATCATATACTTCCAACGATTGGCCTTGCGATTTATTGATTGTCGTCGGGGAATTGGAATGGATGATCAGTTGGAATTATCTAATTCGTAAGATAAGGACTTCCTCTTCTTTGAATTTGTTCTTTATGATCGTCTAAAATCACATTTTTTATCAGATTCTTGACGGACAACCGCGTACCATTGCACAATTTCGGTTGATTCAGATTCCGCAATATGATTATGATCGATCGCACCTTTATCTGTAAATTATGCGGCATATTAATCGAGTGGAAAATTCGGTCGGATTGTTGGTCGCTTCATCCTTTACGGTCACGCTGTAAACAGATTTTTACGAATGCAGTTCTCAAGCGATTTAACTTTCTAATTTGAAATTGTAGCTATTAATGTATTTATTCTTCTCTGCTAGTAACAGACTGCCCGTAAATTAATCCAATCGAGATTTTTATCATTTTGTGCAATGTCATGAGTTACTTTTCCAACGATGTGAACTGGCAAAAATTTGCTGGGAACGACATCAATTCAGTCGAAACATCAACCCGAATTTGGCCATTGCCAAGCGCTGGCAGTTGTTTCGGGAATTCAGCAGAAGATGGGAGGTTCTGGAATGAGCCCCTAATTTTTTGGTCAATTACAACTTCTTGACGTTTTCAAGCATGGTTTTAGTAAATCAGCAGCATTAGACATTTTGAGCAAAATCATAGCCCCACCAAATCGTTTTAAATTCCCTCGTAAATCTTTTATCTTTCGGTCAACTACTTCCAAAGCTCATTTAGTCGTTATCGAGCATTCATCCAAAATGTTGATTTAACATTTCCGCTCTACTTCGCCGTTGCGAAATTCTTGGTCATTTGGCTTTTCAACCGTGAGAAGATTCATCGACAGTTTTAAAGTGGAATTTGCAGTTCGAATGCCTTCCAACAATGTGACAGGTATGCCAGAGGATGCAGCGGCTAACGTTATTTCAGATCTTGACCAAATTGTTGCCGGAATCAACAAAAAATGTCTTAGGTGTCCCACTCGGAGCATCGAGAAAGTAAATGCCTCCAGTTTCATCGTGAATCGTACACGTTCTTGTACTCGGTATTTAACAGCGGCATATTAGTTCGAACTCTTCCGATCAGCTCATCTTGATTATAGTCTTGCTCCCGTTAAAATTCGCGATCGAATGCATTTTGCATCGAACGATTTGACGCTGGCACTCCCAATGTCGGGTTCTACGGATTTTTTATTTAAATATTATTTTTCTCGATAACAACCAACATTTAACCGAAAATTTTCCACCATCGTTCAAAACCATCAAATCATGCGAAAATTGCTAAATTTTGTCAATAAAAAAAACACATTTTTTTCCCTAAGAATTTTCTATTTTTCCATTCGAAAAGCCATTCCGTAACAACTGCACACAAAATTCCATACAAAAAAACAATTTTCGATTTTTCCACTTTCCCGACTTTTTCAAAGGATTTTCCCAAAATTATCTTGCATAAAACCCTCATAGCAATTACGAACAATTGTATAAAAATTGAAAACAAAATGGGCCAGCCGTTCTCCCTTGATGAATTACTACACACTGTTTACACCGTTTTTATACATATAGGTTTCAAATTAAACCGAATTTTTCCAAGCAGCACAACGAATTTTCCACCTTTACGTCGTCTAAAATCATCAAATCAAGTGATACAATGAAAAATTTCGATGAAAAAATTCAAAACTTTCGAGTTATTTCAAGAATTTTCCGAGTTTTCCACCAAGAATTTTTCTATTTTTCCATTCGAAAAGTCATTTTGGAATGATTATCGGAAATTTTCACATTTACATCATTCAAAATTATCAAAACACAAAAAAATTTAAAATATTGTCGAAAAAAAATTCAAATTTTTGGAATTTTTCCATAATTTTCCAACCAAAATTTTCTGTTTTTTCAACCGAAAAGCCACTACGGAACAATTGCAGACAAAAAGTTATACAAAAACTCAATTTGCGATGCAAAACGTTTCTGAAAAAATCCAAATTTTTCGAGTTTTTCCGGAATTTTCCGAGTTCTCCACCGAGAATTTTTCTATGTTTTCATTCGGAAAGTCATTTCGGAATAATTATCCAAAATTGTTCACTGTTACAACGTCCAAAATTATCAAATCATATGATAATATGCAAAATTTCGTCGAACAACAAATTCAAACTTTTCCGGAATTTTCCGCATTTTTTAACAAAAATTTTCCATTTTTCTACTCGAAAAGCCATTCTGTAACAATTGCACACAAAATTCCATACAAAAAGGCAATTTTCGATTTTTCTAATTTTCCGACTGTTCCGGAAAATTTTCCCAAAATTTTCTTTCACATAAACCTGCTCCTGCCAATAACGAACAACTTAAAAAAAGTTTGAGCAAAATCGGCCCAGCCGTTCTCAATTGATGAATTACTATACATTTTTGCCACCATTTTTATATATATAGATTGACGGAAAATCCGAGATAGGTAAACTCATCTACTACCTCAAAACGACAACTGTCAGCGTTCACGGCGCGTCCCCATCGAGAGGACACTTTGTTCGTCGATATCATTATTTTTGTTTTATCCTCGTTGACAGCTAAACCCATTTTTGGTGACTCTTTTTCTAGTGATGAGAAAACTGCAGTCACATCCCGCAGATTTCTGCCAATGGTGTCTATATCATCGGATTAGGCTAGTGTCATGTGACTCTTGTGGAATATGGTGCCAGACATATTGACACCAGCCTTCACATCACCTTCTCCATAACTATATTAATTTGTGTACAGGACAAGCTATCAACCTGCATGAGACCTCTTTCTATGTTGAATGGTTCAGAGTGATCTTTACCAATCTTAACCAAGGATTTGGTGTTTTCCAAGGCAGCTTTGTAGTCGACAAAGAGATGGTAGGTGTCGATCAGCTTTTTATGAGTTTTTTCCAGGATTTGTCGTAAGGTGAATATTTGACCCGTCGTAGATTTACCAGGTTAATTAGTTTTTTTACAATTGGTTTCAGACGTTCACACAATATGCTCGAAAGGACCTTGAACGCTTTTGGTAATGGAATTATTCCCTGGTTATTCTTACACTCACTACGATATTCTTTCTTGTATTTGGCACATAACAGACTGAGACTCCAATCCTCGGGCATGCTCTCCTCTAGGCTGATGCATGCTACTAATCAGCTCCTTCCCACCTACCTTAAACAATGCAGCCGGGAGACCATCGGCTGCAGTCGCTTTGTTATCTTTAAGGCGGGATATTGCCATCGCTCCGGCTCGGAGGTGGACAGTTAATACCATCGTAATTGATTTGAGTGGGTTGTTCGGTTGTGGTGTCCGCATCCAGAAGATTCCTGAAATGTTCTCTTCATATCTTCAGAACTTCATCCAGGTCCGTCCCTAGCTGGTCATCGTTATCCCTGCAGGAGATCAACCCTGCTTCACGCATTCTCACCTTAACTCTCTTGTAGAATATTCGGGTTTTCCCTCTACTTCGGAGCACCTCTGTGCACTCATCCTGCATCTTCCTCAGCTCCTTCTTTTTCCGTCTAAAGAGACGAGTTGACTCTCGTCTCTTCTCCCTGTGCCGTTCATGAACAGCTCGCGTAGCCATTGGCCGCAGTTTCGCTGTATGCAGCAACCGTCTCTCTCGTGGCATTGCGACATTCATCGTCGTACAAGGCATCTTCTTGAGACCGCTTTGAGTACCCATGTACATTTCTCGCAGCCTGTTCTATGGAGTCGGCTATATTTTGCCACTGCGAGGTTATATTATTAAGGGTTGGAGCATTCCGCAGCAGTTGAGTTAGGTGGTTGGAGTAGGCGTTCGCTACCTCGGCGGTCCGCAGTTTACAGATGTCCTGCTTTCGTTGTGTCTGGTTACATACGTTTTTCGCTGAGCTTAGCCTTGTGCGTATCTTAACTGCGGTAAGGTCGTGATCGGAGTCAATATTCGGACCCCTGATCACTCGTACGTCCAGAACACTCGATGCGTGCCTTCCATCGACTACCACATGATCTATCTGATTCCTCGTCAATTGATCTGGAGATAACCATGCTGCCTTATGAATATTTGTATGGTCAAATCTAGTGCTGCTAACTACCATATTTCTTGCCGCAGAGAAATCAATCATTCTGATGCCATTGTTCGATGTTTCGGTGTGCAGATTGAATTTTCCGATGGTAGGCTCAAATGCGGTTTCCCTGCCTATTTTAGCATTTAAATCGCCTAGTACAATTATAATGTCATGGCTCGGGTTACGGTCATATACATTTTCTAGGCTCTCGTAGAACTCGTCTTTGTTCTCATCGCTTTCTCTTCTGTCGGAGCATGGGCGCATATAAGTTTTATGTGGAAAAACTTTTTTTGGCTCTATGGTGGCTATACATTCACACACCATGTTGAGCCTTGAGACTAGGTGTCGCAATCTCTTACCAAACACTAATCCACATCCAAACTCATGATTGTCCGCATGGCCACTATAGTAATGTCGCACGTCTTTATGCGCGAGCACCCGAGTCCCGTCTACCGTATTTATGTTAGCCTTGTATTCTTCGAGGACTTCCGCCAGTTGGATGGAGGCACCTAGTCTATACAGTTTTCTAACATTACAGGAGCATATCCTCAAATCATGGTCCTGAAATCGTTTGCGGTCGTCACCCTTTTTGGGGAGTCCATTTTATTATTTTCTTACTTCTTTTCATTGCAATAGTTCAAACGTCGATGGCGGTTTGCAATCCCAGCGCATCATGTCGCAGTTTTCTCCTCCTGCCAGGATTTTATTACAGCCGCCTATTTTGGGTCAGACCAAGGTACCGCTCACTCTGAGCAGACGTGCCTGGGTTTTTAGGACTCGCCTCTCACAGTTATCCGTGCTCTGACGGGTGTCATAGGCAAGTTTCCAGGCGTCACCACATGGAGGTACTCCGTCCGTCCCACGAAGCCATAATTTAGTAACTTAAATTATCCTTGAAATAGCTTTAAACGCATAATTCTTTCTCAATTCTTTAGTCGCTTGTCCCACTGTTAACGCAGCCCGCAGTAATGAAGAATTTGTGACAAAGTTTTCTTGCAAAATTTAATGGAAAATTGTTGTCAAATTGCATGTATGTTATTAGTATTGTCCTTGCTCAGCTTTCCATGTATTGCAGCGAATGAATGGATGAATGTACATCTACGTGTGCAATTCTAAATAGGGAGATTCGGGCAGAAATTTTTCATCATCATCATCATCATCATAGTGAACTTAAATGTCATCAAACAAAAAGAAACTTACACATCTAGGCTACATCCAAAGTTGCCAATGCTGCCTATCTCTGAGTAATTTATATCGCAGTAATCTAACAATCAAACGAAAATGGAAACATGTTGTTAATGATGTTCATGTTGGTGTTGCCACTGATGTTTTGCAGCCGTTGTTGTTTATGCTGGCAATGATGGTACCAGCAACACCAACACCAAAACGCCAACGTCACTTAGTACAATAACTAGCAAACAACAAGGACTTGTAACGCGTATACCAGCCCACAAAGAGACCAGTCAGTATGCAATAGTACGAGAGAATACTCAAGTACTTTTAGTAAATTGCCTCGAACTTAATGAACATGTACATTTTGTGTAGTCTAACAAAGAAACTAAACGAATGTTGTAGTGGAATCTACAATGACATTGCAAAAAAATTATATTTAGTACCCACATTGATGGCATCGGAATTGAAGTTGTCCCTTATGCGAGACTGTCTAATGAAATGGTGGGAAAGAGAGAGAGAGAGTGAGAGAAGGAAAATGTTTTACAAAATTTTGGTATGGGCGAGGGTATTGGAGAAATTGCAAATATTTAGTTTAGAAGCAAATTAATTTCATTGAAACAAATTTCAACTGCGGAAGCATCCAGTTGCAATTGATTTTATAAATTCTATACAAATTAAGTAGCACTTTCTAAAGTTTTAATTGGTATCTAAACTGAACTGATTGTTTACTTGAAAATTTTTTCTGTTGTACGTTTGTTGATTTGTTGTTTTGCTCATTATAAGTATACTCGTGCCTATTACAATTAGCGGGAGAGGCATTGGAAGATTTCGGTTGAAAATGGGTTCCTTGCATTTATAATATTGTATGCCGCCCCTTTGAATTACAGTGGGAATAAAAGTGCTAAGCCGAATTTCGACCCTTAGGGCTCTCCGAAAAATTGCACAAAAAATATGAAAACTTTCCTGAAAAACTAGTATGGTAAATATTTTTAGCTATGCCAAAGCTCAAATAGCCTTCACTATTTGTAAAAATAGTGACAAAATTGGTTATTTACACTACAGCTATATTTTTATTAAACTTCGCACCTCAACCAGTAAGAAAGTTTCAGAGGGGAAACCCGACTTACATATACCCTCACCCTTAGTAAACCATAAAATTTGCTAGTATATTGATATTCTTACTCCATTTCTAAAGTGGGCTGAGTGGTACATTTGTACGAGAGGTACTTGAAGACTTCCAGACAGAATTTGGGCACGATCGCGTGGGTGTATTCATATTATTACTCGATTTCTAAAGTGGGCGGAGTGGTACATTTGTATGGGAGGTACCAGAAGGGGCGTGGCTAGACTTCAATTTTTTCTCAGAAACTTTATCCTGTTAAAGCTTAACAAAATATAGGATTTGGGCACGATCGCGTTGGGTGTATTGATATTACTACTCAATTTCTAATGGGAGCGGAGTGATACATTTGTTTGGGAGGTACCAAAAGGGGCGTGGCCATATTATCCATTTCCAATACCGTAAGACCCGGATAACGTTCTGAAGATATGGAGATATCACTTTAGAAATTTACTAGATACTGACACCACTCCAGAAGACCCCGCTCCAATCCATGACGATGGTAGTAACTGTCCACCTCCGCCTTAAAAACAACAAAGCTGCTGGAGCCGATGGTCTCTCTGCTGAATTGTTTAATGCTGGCGGGGAGGAGCTGATTAGTAGCATGCATCAGCTCATGAAGAACATCTGCCTAGAGGAGAGCATGCCCGGGGATTGGAGTCTCAGTCTGTTATGTCCCATATACAAGAAAGGAGATCGTAGTGAATGCAAGAACTACCGTTGAATGAGCCTATTACCAATTGCGTACAAGGTCCTTTCAAGCATATTATGTGAACGTCTAAAGCCAATTGTAGAAAAACTAATTCAACCATATCAGTGCGGCTTTAGACCTGTAAATCTACGACGGATCAAATATTCACTCTTCGACAAATCCTGGACAAAACTCATGAAAAGTAGATCGACACCTACCACCTCTTTGTCGACTACAAAGCTGCCTTCGACTCTCCGATAGGGAGTAAGGTATATGAGGCCATGTCTGAGTTTGGTATTCCTACAAAGCTAATTCGACTTTGCAGATGTACCTTGGAAAACAAAAAAATCCTCGGTTAATATTGGTAAGGACCTCTCTGAGCCATTCAACACGGAAAGAGGTCTCAGACAGGGTGATAGCCTGTCCTGTACCCTATTTAATATACAAGAGCCACATGCCACTAGCCTATGCCGATGATATAGACATCATTGGCCGAAATCTGCGGGATGTGACTGCAGTTTTCTCATCGCTAGAAAAGGAGTCGGCACAAATGGGTTTAGCGGTCAACGAGGACAAAACAAAAATAATGATTTCGACGAACAAAGAGTCCTCTCGATGAGGAGGCAGCGTCAACGTTGAAAATTATTGTTTTGAGGTAGTAGATGAGTTTACCTACCTCGGATCTTCCGTCAACAAGAAAAATAATGTCAGCCAAGAAATTAAGCGGAGAATAGTGCTTGCCAATAGATGTTTCTACGGACTTCGGCAGCACTTTAGTAACACCACCTTATCTCGAGATACGAAGAAACAGTTTTACCAGGTGTTAATTTTATCCGTTCTGTTGTATGCTGCCGAATCATGGGAGCTAACGACAACGGACATACAAAACCTGGGAGTATTCGAGAGAAAAGTACTCCGAAAAATATATGGACCTATCTGTTTCGCCATCGGATGAACCTGTTTGGTAAAGCTCTACGACATCGACGTAGCTAAAAGAGTCAGAATCCAACGAATACGATGGCTGGGACATGTTGCCAGGATGGATGTAAATGCTAGCGAGAATGGTGTTTGAAGGCGAACCTGAAGGACGGCGCAGAGCAGGGAGACCCAAACTTCGTTGGAAGGACCAAGTGGTGGACGACGTGCCATCATCTGGTAGGACTAACTGGAGAACACACGCAGAAGACCGAAACGTGTGGAATTCTTTATTACTTCAGGCCCTAAATTTATGAACCACGTTCGTAAGTTGTAATTGGCCACTTAAGTAAGTAACTCTTATACTACGACAGGAAAAGACCTTAGAAAGAGAGAGTTTGTACGGGAGTAGGGATTAGTTTTGACCGATCTTGCTCATCTTAAAACTCAATCTCTGCTTTAAGAATTGAAGCTTGCATACCAATTTGATATCTCTTAAACTACGACTGTTATCACTGGGATAGACAGTCGCACACCCCAAAAAAAAGGGGTGTATCTATGAGAGGTGCAGGTATTTTTAGTAGGATCTCTGTAATCGGAGGGACAGACTCCCCCAAAAAGAGGCAAATTGTGTTGGAGGTGAAAGTAGTTTTTGACCGATCTTACTCATTTTAGAACCGAACCTCGGCTTTGAGTATAGAAGTTTTCATTCAAAATTTATGCTCCATAGCTCGATTATAATCGCCGGGACACACTCCCAAAAGGGGGCATGTTGTATGGGAGGTGGTAGTAGTTTTTGACCGATCTTGCTCGTTTTGAAACTCAACCTCCACTTAGAAGCTTGCCTACAAATTACAGAAACTTAAAAGAAGACACTAACTCACTTAACACACTGTCATCCAATTGATATGAAAACAGAAGTAGTAGTTGTGTAGAGAAATTGTAACAACTGTTACCGCAAAACTTTAACAACATTTATAAAGATAGCCTGAACAACATAATACGACAACATTCAACCTATATATACAGCTGTCATTATCACACCAAACGTATCCTTTAAATCCCAGTGATGTGTGCGCTAAGAAAGTTTATGCACTAACAAACCCTCAAACAGAGAGCAGTACATTCAAAGACGGTTATTAGGAAGCGGAGAGGAGTGCGATCGGTATTTGAGGCGTTCATACATATTGCATTTGGCAAAGAAAACCAGTAAGAAAGTTTCAGTCGGGCGACCCGACTTACATAAACCATCACCCTCAGTAAAATAAAAAAAATTGCTATTATATTGATATTATTACTCGATTTCTTCAGGTTCGCCTTCAAACACCTTTCTCGCTGGAGCATTTACATCCATCCTGGCAATATGACCCAGCCATCGTAGTCGTTGCATTCAGGTTTTGTATGTCCGTTGTCGTAAGCACCCATGGTTCGGCAGCATACAAAAAAACGGGTAAGATTAGCACCTGGTAAAGCTGTTTCTTAGTATTCCGAGATAAGGTGGTATTACTAAAGTGCTGCCGAAGTCCGTAAAAACATCTATTGGCTAGCACTATTCTCCGCTAAATTTCTTGGCTGACATTATTTTTCTTATTGACGGAAGATCCGAGGTACGTAAACTCATCTACTACCTCAAAACAATAATTTTCAACGTTGACGCTGCGTCCCCATTGAGAGGACTCTTTGTTCGTCGAAATCATTATTTTTGTTTTGTCCTCGTTGACCGCTAAACCCATTTTTGCCGACTCCTTTTCTAGGGATGAGAAGACTGCAGTAACGTCCCGCAGATTTCGGCCAATGATATCTATATCATCGGCGTAGGCTAGTGGCATGTGGCTTTTGTGGAATATGGTGCCAGACATGTTGACACCAGCCTTTCTCATCACCTTCTCCATAACTATATTAAATAGTGTACAGGACAGGCTATCACCCTGCCTGAGACCTCTTTCTGTGTTGAATGGCTCAGAGTGGTCCTTACCAATCTTAACCGAGGATTTGGTGTTGTCTAAGGTACATTTGCAAAGTCGAATCAGCTTTGCAGGAATACCAAACTCAGACATGGCCTCATAAAGCCTATTCCTTATCGGAGAGTCGAAGGCAGCTTACCGCAATTAAAGCAATACCGTAAGTAGTTTGCGGAAAATATTAACTCGTGCAAAATATCAAAACATTCGGTTGCGTCTTTTGAAAGTTATCGTGCGCACCAGCCGGACAGCCAGACAGACATGGCTCAACCGGCTTAAAAAGTCATGAATCGAATTTGGTTCAAAGAAACATAGGATCTTAAGTAACTTCTTCTATGTGTTACACTTTTGGGTCGTATCAAATGATAAATTCCCTCATCCCTTAGGGTGATGGTATAAAAAGGAGGAACATCACAAGCAAATGTTGAGTGACATAAAAATAAGGATTATACTTGGATTCAGGAGGTAATTGTACATAAGAATCACAAGTTTTCTGGGGACACCTCCATAATAGTTTTAGTTACTAACTTCAATTTTCGCTATCATTCAAGTAAAGCCAGAAAAGTGGGCGTCCGAAACAAAATGGTGGGTTATGGGGTAAAATTGGGGTGATATTCAAAACCAGAAGGTCATTATACATAAGAATCAGCAAGAATGGCGTCGGGGTTAAACAATTTTTAAGAATTTTTCGAAGCAGGATTATTTTCCGATGGTGGCGAGTTGAAAGGGTTTGAAGACATTTCTTTCTGAGACGGGATAAAGTTCTAAGATGAACCCGATCCGTTACAAACTCCCCCTTTTGAAGTCTGCACCTGTGAATTAAGACCAATCGAACAATTTTAAAGAACAATCGAGCTGACATTTTGCATGCAAGCTTCTATACTATAAAAACAGGTTATGATGTAAAATCAGTAAGATTTGAGTTATTAGATTTGAGAGTTATCGCGTTGAAATTCGGTATACAAGCTACTATCCTATAAGCGGTGATTAAGTTCTAATATGAGCAAGATCGGACAAAAACTACTCCCACCTCTCATACAAAACACCCCTTTTTGGGAGTATCCGTCTGTCTGTCGCTCTGATTACAGCCGAAGTTTATGAGCTATCGAGCTGAAATTTGGTATACAATCTTCTATCGTCTAAAAAGGGGTTATTTTATGAATGAAGTAATATGGGACAAAAACTACTCCCAACTCCAATACAAACTTCCCCATTTTGGGCGTGTCCGTCTGTCTATCCTTGCGATAACAAACATAATTTAAGAGGTATCGAGCTGAAAATTGGTATACAAGCATCCATCCTTTAAGCAGAGGTTTAGTTATAACATGAGTAAAATCGGACAATAACTACTTTCACACCCCTTTTGGGGGTAAAACAATTCATAACAATATTCTCAGCGCATATAAACAATTTAAGGTCATTATTTGACATTCAAGTGAAAAATATTGACAAAAATTGAAGTAGAAGGATAAAAGTAACATCCACCTCTCATACATGCTCCCCATTATTCTGCGGTACAAAGTTTAATAAAGCATAGTTGTAGTGCAAATAACCAGATTTATCGTTAATTTTATAAATGGTAAAGGATATCTAAGAATACACCTTACTAGTTTTTGATTCCAATTCTATCTTGCCAAAAAAAAGCGACATTTTTTGTGGTGAAAAAAATTTTACGGAATATGTTACATTTTACCATTTTCTTATATTTCTACCAAAGACAAGGTGTATTTTTTCTAGTCAAAATTTAAAAATCACTTGGGTATATGTGGCATCAATAGTAGTATGTGTACAATTAAAACTATCGAGTTTATTTTGTAATTAGCAAACGATGTTAAATACATAATATCTAGTGATCGTTTAAGTAATCATAAAATTCGCCTTATGCTATTATTGACTACAATTTGCTAACTTTTCAATATTTGCATTTGTAACACTTTTAACATATTCAACAACTTTCTTTGAATGAGAACATTTGAAACTCACTTACGTCTTGTTTGTACAATATCCTGTGTAAAATGTATTTGCACACACACACACATAGAAATATTAACACATTGTAAAACTAAGTGAAAATAAATCCAAACACTCGCTTGTTTAGAGCACATTTTATGGATGGCTAGGAAATCTCTTCAAATTTTTAGCACATATGACCCATAGTTATATCTAACACATACATGACCACATAATATAACCTAAGGCGCATTTAAGCACATTTACTATGTATGCCCTCACGCTCACTAACTTTGTTCTTCTGAGTGTGTTTGTGTTGTCCATACACATGTTTGTGTTATACATTTGAATATAATTTATGCAACAAACGTTTAATGCCATAAACAGATCAAACAGATTGGCCAAGTTTAAGCAAAAGTGAGTGAGGAAGTAGCAGAGAGACAAATTTACCACTCACAGATTCTTCTTCTGTTAACCGATGTTAAAGAAAATTTGAGTGTTATACACAAGAGCCGTAGCAGAAAGTTCTATTGTTAAGCAAAATTCAGATTAAGCACAATAAAATCACAAGATATAAATTTAAAATATGTATCACAATGATAGACGTCAGATGGTTTTAATGATTGAAATCCCAACACTTCAATACATAAATAAATAAGATGAATTGTAATGCCGGTAGTAGGTTTTGTGAGAAATTGATTTAATCACTTAAGGGATAGAATCATCCAAAGGATATTGTGGTAATGTTGTAATAATAATACTTTTTGGTACAAGTGGTCTTTTAGACTAAATGTTAAATGACCTACTTTAATCAATTTAAAGCAGATTATGATGAAAGTTCATATAAAGGGTCAAATTATAACCACAATATATCAAGATGTAAATATTGTAAAATTTTCACAGGCATATAGGTAGAAACTAAAATTGTTTAACTTAAATTTCCATAATTACAAGGAAAGTGACAGAAAGGAAAGTGATATCTTAAACTGAATTGACATCGGTTGTCTTGAAGTCATAAATACTTATAATAGATTTGATAAATTGGGTCTAACTTATCAAAATATTTTTTAACATTATTATTAAATTACTAAACAAAAAATCCGATTTTTTTCTGTCAAATATAAATTTTGTATTTGGGAAAATTTTAACTTTTTTTATGCTACATTACACAATACAACACATGATTTTGGGACTCAATTCTGAGAACTGCATGTGAAAGTAGCCCCAAAAAGAAGAAGTTCTGCATCATTCGTTTTGTCAAATTACTTGACATGATAATTTAATATCGATCTGGGGTTAGTAAGTATCGTATAGGGGAATTTATGACGTTTTAGGCTCTTTTGTTTGACATAACATAAATACTATATGGTGGCGTATGATTATCATAAGTAATATTCCACGTAAATCATACGACATGAAGTACAACAGTTTTATTGTAACTGCTACAAAATAAACCCAGTTCAAAATAATTTGATTAATGGAAAAGTGAAACTGTTGCTAGAGAAACGTCATATGAACAGATTAAAGGAATTGTAATTATTTCACCCTAGAAGAGAGAGAATAGAAGGCATGTAAAGATGTTGGTGATACTTATGCTCCATCATTCTGATCTTTCTGTGGCGTGCGCGTATTAACGCAAAATCATCAGTCATAACTGACGCCGTTCACTTGTACACCAGCGACAAGCCAGCGCAAACAATCGTCAAGCCGTTTGACAGTGTAAAAGCGACCACATACAGAAATGCATTTTTATCCATTGCACAATTCGCGACCTATGAATTGAAATTAGAATGGTTCGAGGAGCGCGAACTTGAAACTTTCTTTTTTATTGACGACCGACCAAGGAGCATGACCTATTCAGGAGGCATCATCAGGAAGAAGTAAGAATAAATGATTAAAGTCTGAAGTGAAAAATAACCAGTGTAATCGACGAACATCGGCTAGATAAGCGGTGCAATTTTGCAAATAATTGCATTTATTAATAAAACACCAACAGCAGCAGCGAACCGAATATTTTGTGCAATTTGACAGTGCGCCCACCAGAAGCATAACCCCCATCAATTGCATAGACGCAGCAGGTTTTAATCAAGAATCCACCCCAAAAACCTGTGAAACATAACCTATATTCATCCAGCAGCAACAGCGGTGCGCAGACATCATCCACACAACCACCTGTCGCCACCAAAGTTGTGAAACCCAAAATTTGCGCAGCAGAACATACAAACGAACGCATCAACAACCATTACCATTCAAGTGTAGGGATTGGCCCTCCTCGAGAAAATCTATCCCACAATCAACATACCATATCCATACGAGTGTAGGGATTGGCCCTCCTCGTCACCAGAGTGTAGGGGACGACCCTCCTCAGCCAACAAAAGAAGACAGCAGGAACGACATAATCATCGCCAACAGGTAATGCCATGGCGAAGTATTTATATACTTTGAGAGGGAGGGAATAGGCATCGGCATATCATCTACAGCCGTCCTCAAACAAAAACACGAATGAAAACAAAGCGACCGTTGTAAGTATTAGGTACATGTACAGGTATGAAGCAGTGGAACGTCAACTTGGGCCTCGAATTCTATTCTTTTCAAATGTATCAATATCTGTTTGGTGGGGTCACCAACTGGAAGCTGGCATGAGTGAAGACTTATCGTAACGCCTTATTATAGCGACTGGTAGCATCTACAAGATCCCCCCGTCCGGCGAGTTATAGCTGCGCAATACGCCAGCATGTCAGCTCGGTCGATGTACTGGTAAAGGCGAACATCAACGAATCTACTCTGGAAGTTTAAACCCTCATCGAACAGTGACTGGCCGACTGCCAAAATATATAAACGCCCCAAGAGTGATACACTTGCGAACAGTCACTAGGACAGGAGTTGAAACGGAGATGCGAGCGAGCGTTCAACCGAACCTAGGCTAACCGTGTGGACCAATATTAAGTAAATTATCGCATCATTGCGAGTGAACAGTGGTTATCCACCATAATGATGAACAAGCTTCTATAGGGATACAGATATAAATTGGGATATAAGGTAAAGGCAATTTTTGATAGCTGCCAGATCAGCATGGCGTTCGGTGTAGGTAATTTAGGTACTCTATAGGGACATTATGGTAAGATGGCCTAGACCTACATCTGATTGATTGATTGATCAAGTTGCATCTTATAATATTCCTGGACGTTACATAATGGCGCCTAATGACAGTAATATGTCTTGCGTGGGAGTAGTAGGTATCGCGGTATTATAATAACGTGGCCGGAAATGTCTGCCTATAACGTCACCACATACGTCATGATAATCGAACCCCAACTTTATAATATATTCCACGAGCGTTACATGTCAAAAGAGCTCGTCGGTAACATCATCGTCGCAGCATCATCGCCACCAACAAATCATCCGCTTTAACATGTAAAGATATTGATACTACTGATGCTCCATCATCCTCAACAGATCAAAAGATTTTGTTCGTCGGCAACATCATCGTCCAATCATCATCGCCGCCATCAAATCATCCAATGTTATATTTTGGACTGATGCCATTGAGAAGAAGGGACAACTGGATTATAATACTGCATCATTATTTATTTAAGAATTAATAAAATAAAGTAATAAAATATTTTCAACTTATATTTCGACTTAAATCAATCAATTTCGTCAACTTCTGGAAATATTGCTCAAATACACAAACAAAAACAAAACTAAAAAATTTGTTCGCAGTTATTACATTGAAATTTTTATAAAAAGTACCACCTTGAGTAAGTAATTGTCGTCAAATTTTTGTAGGTGAGATCTCGATACATTTTTTAGCATGTGTCCGTACCGCTCTTGTAATTGAGTCTTTTCTCAGTTAGAACATTAGTTAACATATGTGGAGCATTTTCAGAGTAAGAATTTCTCCCATCAGATAGTATCTCTACGTTATCAAAGTTTGGTTTGTGTTCAGTTAAAGTACTGTGGGCTGCAAGGGCCGGTTTTTTTGCTCCAAGGATATTTTGATTGCGTTTTTAGTCCCGATTTGTGGTAGGATGCAAGTCTAGTTTGAAGTTCAGTTCCTGTAGTACCAACATATACAGTCTGCCATATTACGGACATATGACAATTGAATTTGTCTTCTCATGACACTATGGACTTTGTCCTAATTGATACAATGTTTTTGTCATATACATTAAAGGATTTTTGTCTGTCTGAAAAACCATGAAAGTATGTTATGACTTGACTTTGGCTCTGGTATTGCATTTAATGTTATATTCGTTATTATCTTCGATCTTTTAATTAAATCTAAGATGGCTGCTTTAGGAAATGCATTTTTGTTTCTATCTTAAATAGCTTGAACTTCTTTGCAATAAATAGCTTGAACTTCTTTGCAATCTATATAAGATAGAAACAAAAATGCATTTTCTAAAGCAGCCATCTTAGATTTAATTAAAAGATCGAAGATAATAACGAATATAACATTAAATGCAATACCAGAGCCAAAGATCTACAGGTATGTCATAACATACTTTAATGGTTTATGATTACATACCTCACGTAGAAAATTATTATATGCCCTTAGATTTTTGCGCCTCTTCTCCGCGGTAGTTAAAATCATCTATCAGTTCGAAGTTGTAGTAGTCAACGTTTACGCATCGTCCCAAACTAACAACTTGGTCGTATCCTCGTTCACCGTTAGATCCATTTTCGCTGTAACTTTGGGTATAACTGAGAAGGCTGCAGATGCATCCCGTAGTTTTCGGCCGATGATGTTTAAGTCATCTGCGTACACAAGTAGCATGTGGCTTTTGTTGAATATCGTACAACTTGTGGTTACTGCAGCTTTCCTCATTATCATCTCCATCACAATGTTGAAGAGGTTTGCACAATAGGAGGTCGCCCCATAAGCTCTGCCGGCAGTCCGTCGGCACCGGCTGCTTTGTCGTTCCATAATCGTGATATTGCTTTTCTATCACACTTTGGCTTGAAGTGGGCAATCTAAACCATTGTTGGGAATTGATACCTCCATATGCGCTGCCATCAGGAACCAGTAAAATGTGGCAGAACTATCTTCATATATGCCACACTCATATAAAACCAGTAAAAAAGTTACATATACCATCGCCCTCAGTATTACAAAAAATTGTCTATTATACTGATATTATTACACGATTTCTAAAGTGGGCGGAATGATGGATTTGTTTGGGAGGTATCAGAAGGAGCGGGGCCATGTAGCCCATTTGCAATACCGTAAGTAGTTTTGGAAAAATATTTACTCGTGCAAAATTTCAAAACATTTGGTTGCGTCTTTCGAAAGTTATCGTGCGTACCAGCCGAACAGACAGACGGACATGGCTCAAACGACTTAAAAAGTCATGAATCGAATTTGGTTCAAAGAAACATAAGGTCTAAAGTGACTCCTTCTATGTGTTACACTTTTGGGTCGTATCAAATGATACATATATACCCTCATCCCTAAGGGTGATGGTATAAAAAATACTTTATTTCCCTTTAGACCCCATAGATTCACAACTAACAGCACTTACTTCTTTATCGACGAATGCGAAAGTCACTGTTTGAGAAGATTTTAGTAGACATCCGATTGACTCGACACTATACTGCAAAGTTGCTGCCGACAACATTGAGGGCGCTGCCAATGTAAGAAAAATGTAAATGACTGTATGCAGAAATAAAACCACGGATCTACCGCATGGTAGTCGCGTCTTCACACCCTCAATGTCACGGCAGTAGATATAATTGTCCTTATAGGAGGGGACGAGCAGTACTATAACCTTCTTCTTAAATCTTCAGGTCGAAAATTTCCTCGCTCTCTCGTTCACTCCATTGATGTTTTTTCGGTCATAATAAACAGTTCGGCGTTCTGACTTTTTCCTTATATCGTTCCCTATCAGTCCGAGTTGCACTTGGTTGTAATTTTGGCTGGTCTGCAGCATCCTTTGGTCTCAGCTTATATAAATACTCAATACCAGCCTTTGACAAAATGCACAACATTCTAAAAGTCATTTAGATGGTAATGTCACCACATAGGTTTCTGTTTCTTTAGCCGCCTCAAACACCAACAAATTACTTAATCATTTCTCCTTTTACATTATGCGCAGACTATAACCATTTGTTTTGTTATTTTTCCCACAGATTAGCGCTTACCCTTAGTGTTGGGCAATATGTATTTCTTGACAACATCGTTGACAATTCTTTAAAATTCATGCATATAGTATTAAATAGTAAATCGAGTATTCAAAGAATTGTTGGTTATACATTCGTTTTAATAGAATTACAGCAAAAAAGTAACCAACCCGTACAAGATCTTAAAGAAAAAATTCCCTTTACACCCCATGAATGCGGTATGGGATGCCTCTCGCATTGTTGTGAATAAACACGCTTTCTATTTTAGTTTCACAACAAACGGCACCTACTTGTTTATCGGCGAATGCGAACGTTACTGTATGAGAAGCTTTTTACTAGACATGCCGAATGACTCAACACTTTTTTTAGTGCGAAGTTGCTGTCGAGG
Organism: Muscina levida; assembly: GCA_964034835.1. NCBI lineage: Eukaryota > Metazoa > Arthropoda > Insecta > Diptera > Muscidae > Muscina > Muscina levida. The sequence continues at coordinate 107,101,749 of OZ035881.1, forward strand.
GGGCCGGCAATGAAAGGAAAATGTAGTTGAATGGAGCCGGGAATCGAACCACTGATCTCCCGCATGGTAGTCGCGTGTTCTTACCACTTTGCCACTGCCGGTTACTCACGTGAAAGCTCATGTGTCGATAATTTAAAGAATGAGCAAATAGTTATACGTTGCTCACAACAAATGGCATTGACCGTTCTCAAGCCATACTGTACATCGTCCCCTCAATATGTACAATAATAGCCTTTGTGCTGTTATACGCTATTGTTATATTGAGGACACAAAATATGATAGACGTTGAAAGGCCTGTTTAAATTTCTAAATTTAATAACACAGTGCAACACACTTTTTCGGGGGTGAACCAAACCAATATCAAACGATAGCGTTTGACCTCAGTAACAAAACTCTTAACTCCATTTTGCTACGCTACGTCACAAATTTTTTTTACAGTGGTTTGAAGTTTGATTTTTTGGTCAAAAGTCGAATAAAAGAATATGAAAAATCATCTGTAAAAATACGTTTGGGGTATTTCATGTCTTCTGAGACCTATATTTAAACAGTCATGGGAATATTTTTTTGGATCATTTTAACCCTCTAGCTCCCGCCCGTATGGGAGATTTTTGGACCAATTTTGAAAAACTGTTTAAATGTCAACTTTGGAGAGAGGTCAAGGCTTACAATCTTCGATAGAAATATTCTCCGGAAAATTTTACTAAGAGTCACCAAAGACACAAAGCCTATATGAGTCAAGGGTTCCAAAATAAAATCAAAACGAAATGTAAATGAAAGGGTAAAAAGTCTATTATTGACCAAACAGTGCAACACACCTTTTCAGGAGTGAACCAAACCAATATCAAACGCTATAATTTGACCTCAGTTACAAAACCATAAACTCAATTGTGCTCCACTACGTCACAATTTTTGTTTACAGTGGTTTAAAGTTTGATTTTTTTGGTCAAAAGTCAAATAAAAAAAATTAAAAATCATGTGTAAAAATAGATTTGGGATAGTTTGTGTCTTCGGAGACCTGCATTAAAATTTTCCGGGGAGTATTTTCTCGGAACATTTTAATCCTTTATCTGCCACTCATATAAAACATTTTAAGAAATTTGACTTTTAAGCTCTTTTTCGAAATTCATCCTAAGATGTCCCATACGGGTAGGAGCCAATTGGTTCAAATGTTCTGATGAAATATTCCCCTGAAAGTTTTAATGTATGTCTCAGAAGACATGAACTGTCCCAAATGAATTTTTACACATGATTAATCAAATTCTTTGATTCGACTTTTTACCAAAAAAAATCAAACTTTAAATCACTCTCCAAAGTTGACATTTAAACAGTTTTTCAGAATTGGGCCAAAATGTCCCATATGGGTGGGAGCTAGAGGGTTAAAATGTTCCGAGGAAATATTCCACTGAATGTTTTAATATAGGTCTCCGAGGACATGAAATACCCCAAATGTACTTTTATAGATTATTTTTCATATACTTTGAATCGACTTTTGACCAAAAAAATCTAACTTTAAACCACTTTAAAAAAAATTGTGACGTAGAGGAGCAAAATTGAGTTTAGGGTTTTGTTACTGAGGGCAAATGCTATCGTTTGATATTGGTTTGGTTCACCCCCGAGACAATGACCCTCAAATTGTGTTATAGTGTAATCTATTCAAAGCTGTACATCACTTCCTGATTTAAATTATTCATTAAATTTAAAATTTCCGTTGAAATTGTTTGTAATTTATATTGCGATTGCGACTAGAGAAATGCTACAAAAATCCTCTATATTTTAATAACCGCAAAACCATTTGAATGTTTCCGCATTGAGCGCTAGTAAATTCGTTTACAGCCAAAACAGAAGAATCGTATTTATATCGTATTAAATGTGAACACTAGCGCTCATGCATACGCCTGAATTCGCTTGAATACATATACAACCCAAAATTTTGTTATTACATACTCTGTCACACACATACGAACACTCGTCCACACGCACAAATCACTTACTCACAGTTGACTTCACAATTCATATACACAATGCCGACCACTCGCAGGAAACATTGTTCAGCACTTTGTGTATGTGTAAATTCATATTTTATAGACAGTTAAAACATAATTAAACTTTTGGAAAAAACATAAATTTCATATTAAAACCACAATTAAAATACACGTGAATAGTTTAGGATTGCCCTACTAGTCATGGCAGTGCTCGCCATAATCATGGTCCTCAGTTCGGTCAGCAGCTGCCAACCATAGAATTAACCACTAACAAACATATGCCGAAATGCATAAATTAACACATTTGCATTCGCATTAAGACCAGTCGAATATAGTATTTAACATAACCTGTGGATATTGAGAGGTGGTGTAGGTGCGTCCATGTGAGGTTTGCATATGAGGCTGGGCAAATGCTAAACGGTCAATCGTATGCGTTCAACAGGAAATGCAGGTAAACATTGAATTTGTTTTTTTTTTGGTATGCGAATTATTATGTTATATACTACAGTACAGCACATGACATTGGGACGCAATTCTGAGAATTGCACGTGAAAGTAGCCTCAAAAATAAAAAATTCTGCATCATTCGTTTTGTCAAGTTGACTGCATTAATAACACTGTTATACAAATAAAATATTTTATCATTTTTCTGGGTGTCTGAATTGTGATTCCTATGGTATTAATATCAAGATTTCAAATATGTTTTCAGATTTTTTTTCATCAGGCACAGTTTTTTAGTTATTTGGATTTAAATTTATTCAGCATTCTTTATGTTGCATTAAAATACATTTTGCATAAATGTAATGAAAACTTTATTTGATCCAACAGAATCTTTTCCAAATACAATAACCGATACTAGTAGTGCTCAAAACATGGAAAATGTGAATAACAAATACGTATTTTCTATTATTTAAGAAAGTTTTTTTTATTTATTTTATGCTGAATATCCTTGCAGTGTTCTAAAATGTTCCAGAGCAGTCAGCGAATATTTTTCTGGGTATCTGATTTGTGATTCCTATGGTTATTAATATCATGATTTCAAATATGTTTTCAGATTTTTTTCATCCGGCACTGTTTTTTAGTTATAAGGATTTAAATTTTTTCAGCTTTCTTTATGTTGCATTAAAATACATTTTGCATTAATGTAATGAAAGCTTAATTCGATCCAACAGATTTTTTTCTAAATACAGTAACCGATACTAGTAGATCTTAAAACATACAAAAATAAGAAGAACATATGTTTTTTGTCTATTAGTTAGCAATTTTTTTTTATGCTGAATATCCTTGCAGTCTCCTAAAATGTTATAGTAGGCATACATTTTCCTTCGTAGCGCTTTTCTAAAGCTAGAATGTCTTTGTGGAACCTTTCACTATATTCATCGGACATGTCGCTGCAGCATTTATAAAAGAAATCCAAATAAGAGGGCAAAAATACACTTTCAAGGACATGTTGCATCCCAATTTTACGTAGAATATTGAAAAGAAAATAAGATGATTATGAAATAGAATATGGCGATAATTGCAGCCGAAAAGGCATGTTGCTAATGTTGCCACCTTTTTCTACTAAATTTTTTAAACTATCGCCTCCATACAAATTTTTAATGGAAAACAAAACTTATTTTCAAAAAAACTATGCCTTATAGCAAAATTATGATTACGTATTTAAACTTTCCATGGCAAAAACTCTTAGAAACACAAAATGAAACACAAGAAAAAAAACCCTTGTCGAACAGTGTAATTTAATGTCTATACGATTTTTTACATGAAAGAGCGTATGTTATGTGGAATTTTGTATTACTCATACGTTCGTCAGTATATACGAAAGTAAGTGCAAAGGCGCGTTCAGACACAAGAAGTCTGAAGAAAAATTTGTCTGCCGGGAGTGTTATCGATAACAATTGTCATTCTCGTTGTCGACAACCGTTCACATACAAAATTTTCTCGCACCGGCTCAGACATAAGTTGCCGTATTTCATCTACGATTCGTGTGTATGAAGGCGAGTATATTTTTTTTTTGTTTTTTACGAAAGAAACGAAATTACATTCTCGTTCTCATAATGACAACACTTATGGCAATTATCACAAATTAAGTTTTCAAATCTTAAACACAAGCACAAAATTAAATATCTTTAAGAGAAAAACCTGAGCTCATGTCCTTAAATCTATAGGTTAATATGTAGTAAAAAAATTAGCATTTAGCGACTTTTAAGGCACTGGATGCTCTTTTTCGGGTAGGTTTGTTTCACATTTTTTTCTCCTCCTATTAAATATCTACTACTTTGCTTCAGACACAAAGGAGATATTAAGTACAATATACAGTGATATAACTGTGTTAAAATACACAAAAGGACTTAAAATCCACCTTGAGCTTTAAAAATTCATATGGCCATTAAACTATTAATGCAGCCAACTTGACAAAACTAATGATGCAGTAGTTCTTTTTTTGAAGCTACTTTCATGTGCAATTCTCAAAATTAAGTCCCAAATGAGTGAGTTGAAAAATGTTGTTCTGTGTACACAGCTGGAAAATATAGGGCCTAGAATGCATGCCAATAGGCCTGGAGAGACCGGCGGTAAGCATTAACGCTTCCTTCCTGACATTTCTACCCAAGTTCTTTTATGCTCTCTTCCCGTATCAAGCCCAACAGCAGGCCCTCTACTGGCTTGTAATTGTTTTTTTCAAAACGAAAAAACTTTAACTTGATTTAACTTGACAAACTATTACGGAATAATAACTCGGTAGATTTTCCCTGACTGGGAAAATAAAAAATATTTATTGATGGTGTAATTCAAGCTGACAATCTGCTGAATAAAGTATGTAGATACGAAAACAATTCAGATTTGTATTTGGATTCCGCGATGGCGATGTGTGCTGTAATATTAGTTGTACTCGGTCCGATTTGAGGTAATTTGGAACTTAAGTATACGCTCGGGACGTATTGATATAATGGGCTGAGTCCCGAAACGGGTCTCGGTGACCAATACGGGATCGTCTTAGTGATTCGAATTTGTCACCGATTCACGGTCGTATCAGCAATTCGGCAATTTATTAATGTTTTATGTTTGCCAGCGATTCAGGTTATTATCAGCAATTCGGATGTGTATTGGTGATTCAGGTTTGTAGGCAATTTTAGTTTATATCAGCTATAAGGGATCATCTTGGTGACTCGTGTTAGTCGCCGATTTAGGTTCCAATCGTATCAGCAATATGGCAATGAAATGTTGATTTAGGGTTATCGGTATTTAAAGTTCTTATCAGTAATACGCGATCGAGTTTGTTTTTCGTGTTGGCTCGCATCTGAAAGTCAGAATTGGGTTGGTAACACGCATTATTTGACAACTCGGAATCCCGAGTAGATAATTCAGTTTGTCGATAATTCAACTTCGTATCTGTAACTCGCAATCGTACTGATAATTCTGGCTTGTTAGCGAATCAACTTCGTGTCTGCGACTCAGGTTGGGAAATTTGCGTTCTTCCGGAATCCAGCTTCATATCTGCACCGCAGGATCCTGGCTTTCAACTATTCAACTTCGTATCCGCAGTTTAGGATCATATCGATTCGAATTTTGCGACCGAATTAATAATCGTTCCCGACGGACTTTACAGCAACTTCGCAGTATAGTGATGAGTGACAACAACACGAGAAGCTATCCCATACCTCATTCATGGGGTGTAAAGGGTAATTAAGTTAAGTTTTTAGTCGAGTTAAACCAGCCTCAGATGGATTCAACAGACCTAAGTCCTATTAAACCAACTGTTGTTCGATTCAACAAAACGAAGTCCGATAAAACCGGCCAAAGTTGAGTCAAACCAACCAAAGATGGTTTCAACAGACCAAAGTTCGATAAAATAAATTATAGTTGCACCTAACGGATCAAATTCCGATTTAACTGAGTGAAGTCCGTTAAAAACAACGGCATAAAACTACGGATAAAACTACTGACCGAAGTCCGAATAATCCGGCCGAAAATGGATTCATCAGACCAAAGTCCAATTATACCCAATGTGGTTGGATTCAACAGATCGAAGTTCCATTTAACGGACCGAAGTTGGATAAAAACAATGAAAATTTAGATAAACAAACAAAAGTTGGGTTCTACAGACAAAGTCCGATTAAACCGACCTGAGCCGAGTAAAACCAGCAAAAGATGGATTCAGTAGATCAAAATCCGATTAAACCAACTGTTTTTGGATTCAATAGACCAAAGTCCAAGTAAACCAATCGAAATTGGATTCAACAGACTGAAGTCCGATAAAACCGTCCGAAGTTGAGTTAATTCAACCGATGATGGTTTTAACAGAGTAGAGTTAAACCAGCCAAAGATGTATTCAACAGACCAAAATCCTATTAAACCAACCATTGTTGGATTCAGCAGACAAAAGTCCTATTATACTGAGCCGAGTCGTGTTAAACCAACCGAAAATGGATTCAACAGACCAAAGTCTAATTAAACCCACCGTAGTTGGATTCAATAGACCTAAGTCCCCTGTAAACGACCAAAATCGGACAAAACCAAAGGAAATTGAGATAAACGACCAAAAGTTGGATTCTAGAGACAGAAGTCTGATTAAACCGACCTGAATCGAGTTTAACCAACTGACGTTATATTTAACAGACCAATGTTCAAATAAACCCAACGTAGTTGGATTCAATAGACCGATGTCCGATTAAACCGACCAAAATCGAGTTAAACCAACCGAAGATGGATTTAACAGACCGAAGTCGGATAAAACCAACCGAAATTGAGTTAAACTGACAAAGTTGGATTAACTTAGGATTAACAACTAGGCAATAATCTTCGCTGCCACAGCAACCGATCTTCTATTTAGAAAAATGATCAACCATTTAACTAGATTTAGCTCTGAATGTAATGAGAATTCCATCAAACAAAGCCATCCGGTACACTCTAAGGCACAACTTCTTATGTGCTAGCCGTTCTAAAAATGTGTAGGGCTAGTTGTCATTCGTCGCACTCACTTGTTGTTCGTGGCGATTGGGAAATGCGACGTTCGTGATGGTAATGTTGGGCACAATTTAACCTATTGTTGTTTGACTTTCATTTCCATTGAAGTAGATGTATTACTATGTTGTGTTGGTTATTGATGGTAAAAGGCGATGTTCACGGTTAAATGAAGGTCGTGTTTATTATTGGTGGTTAGAGGTTATAATCGAAGAATAATGCAGGTCATGATTGTGTGGTTAGCAATACAGCTGTATGTGTAGGTGGTATATATGTTCGAACGGTCATGTACGGTCTACTGTACATAGTCAAGTCAAAGTCAAGAGTGATAGTTACAGAAGGCGTGGCACATTCCATACAAAAACATTTTTGTAAAATTAATATACCATTCCCACTGTTCATGCATCTGGCGAAAGGTATAAAAATATGAACAAAATAACAAAACAGCAATAAGAAACACCAAAAAATAAACCCACCTAAAATAATAACAACGAAAACATTTAACAAAACAAATAAGCATAAAACGGCCATAATAATGACCGCAGCACTCGCAGTACCATAAAAGCGACAGCGGAGGCGAAACGGAAACTGCACCGGTACAAACAGCTCCAACCGCCATCAGCAGAGAAACGGATTCCCCAAAAAACACAATAACAATGACTATAATACCGCAACGCACAGCATAGGATAACAATAACACAGACTCCGTACCTACACATATAGTACACGCGAAAACAAACACAAACACACACAGTGCAATACAACATTAGCACTGACACTCACATACATCTACTAATATACATAATCCCACTCTAACCATAAAATACAGTTACCATCATCAGCAACCAAATAACCGGAATAACAACAATACAAACAGCAGTAATGTAAAATAACAAACAGAGGAAGTTTCAAAAACTTGCAACTTCCGTAAAATCTCTAAAGACCAACATTAGACAACTGGGATACTATCATGTGGGAGGAGAGAGGCAAGCGACGACACGCAATGAGGTACAAATTTTTTCAGTCTACGTGTTTTTATATCCGACGATTGTTATTGTAGTTGTACGCGTATGTAAATTAAATGCAAAACAACAACAACAAAATCAGGAAAATAAAACAAAATGCCATCGAACTATAAACAAACAACCGCACTATGTTGGTGTTGCAAATAACCACGGAGCAATACAATGACATGCCACTAAATAAAAATTGTGTGGTAAATTTAATTACTCAATAACGCTAGGCAATGAAGGGATTTAGCTAAAAGTTGTAAACAATATGTCATTTGGAACCAGACCAAAAGTCGATAAACCAATACGATTACGAGGTAACAAGGGTGTGAGCTTCACATTGATTTCTTGAAGCTTTTAACACTTAAGGTTGTGATAATGAGTGGAGAAGTCACAGCAAACAGGTACTGATGAAGATGGTTTGGCAACCATCGAAATAGCTATCTGCCCTGCCAGCTGTCAACATAATCCATTTCACATAACTCTTGTAAAACAATTTCTATTAGCAATAATAAAATAGATCTTAAACCGAACAATGAATCGAACATGCGATTTTTAGTATGCGACGCTTCTAATAACACAGTACAACACATGATTTTGCGACTCACTTGTGAGAACTGCACGCGAAAGTAGCCCCAAAAAGTTCTGCATCATTCGTTTTGTCAAGTTATATGCCATAATAATTAAATATCGATTTGAAGTTAGTAAGTATCGTATATGGGAATTTGTCACGTTTTAGGCTATATATTGTTACTAGTGGGCCCTACAATGCTTCGCTATTGCATTTTAACTTGTAATATATTTCACATTTAGGTATGCAAAGTACTTTGCTCGATACTTAAGTTCGATAATGATATGTTGAGTTTATTAACTTATGTAACTAATTTCACGCAACTCCTTAACATAAAAATTAACAAATTAAGTGTTGTTGTTTTAAATTCTAAATATCATAGGCTCTATGATGATAGTAAAAAGTTCATCAGCAAAGTCATATCTATTACAAATCGGAAACAGACATTCCGTTTAGGATCAAAATTCAATGTAGTAGCGGTAACCGTCTGTATACTAACTATCTCTTTGAGCGTAAAAAACACTTTTGACATGCCTTCTCCGCCTATTGACCGAAAATGGAAATTTCGTTTAAAGCTTCATGCCTTTAGCCACAACAACTTTTTTTGCCATGTCTTCTTCTCACATGGATCAAGAATATTTCCGAATACTATCTTTGTATTGAACTCGTATTACCATTCTATGAGATAATTCGGTCACCAACGTTTGGCTTTACAAAGTGATGATCTCACGCGCTGTATGGCATTTTACGCCGTCGTGTTGGAACCATTTATCCTTCAAATAATGTGCAATGACATGATAAATAAAAAAAATCAATAGATCGTCCACTGGTTTTAGTTCTTCTACCAGTTGGATATATGCATATAGGCCAAGATCTTTTCTCAGCATTTGCAGAGACCGAGTTGCTGAGAACGGCGTCGGTTCGATAAATTCGAGTCCCCTGTCACACTTACGTCTACAGCGTCGATGGCTTCTATTAGCTGCTCAGATGGATGAGAATATGCACCATAAACTTCACAAAGGGCAAACAGAACGCGCATTTTGAAAATAAATTTGCAAGATTTGTAAACGTAGTTCTTGTGTAGTCTTTACATTGTGATTTTTCAAAGAAAGTCTATCACACTTCACACACCTCGCCTGAATGACGAATTGGTTGACCTAAAATGGCAACAAAAACGGTAAATGTGGTTTTGTTGGGTGTCAATTGTACATTAAAAATCCACATGAATCAAAATCCTAGCTGATTCTTTTTTTAAGATAAAAGGATTTTTCGTTTATTTACTCCGTTTTGCGCTTCTTTTGGAAGTGACGTTCATTGCCCCATGATTATTGAAAGCGTACAGGCTTCAGCTTTAAGACACTTCTATCAAAATTTAAGTTTTCTGCACTAAATTAAGCTATCCCAGAGCGAGCAAGGAATTGATATTACACACAAAGTTTATTGGTGACATTTTCTAACAATTCATCGTACATTTGGTTAAAATTTTTGCGAATAAAAAAACTGGCCCACCTTCCTGTTCATATCTCTAGGCGAACTGCAATATACTATGGAATTTTGACAGTCATAACTGTTTATTTTAAAAGGGGTGTGGTATAGCCCACTTCCACTCTTACTGTAATTCATACTGCAACAACAACATTTGTAACAAATCTCATCTTCATACCTCTTATAGTTCATGAGATATAGCCCTTTTTATTTTCATGTTGTATGGGCGATGCCACACCCCTTTTTCCAATCACAACCAAATAAAGCCAGGGACTATCTACAGGTCATCATACCACTTGGTAAAATTTTCGTATCAATCTGTCTATTGGGAAAGCCTGCAGACCGGTTTTGAAAAGGGGGCGTGGCACCCCTTACTTCCACGCTGCCTGTAATTAATACTGCTCCAACAACATATATACTAAATCACATCTTCATGCCTCTGATAGTTCATGAGATATAACTCTTTTGACTTTCAAGTTGAATGAGCGGTGCCACGCCCCTTTATCCAATCACAACCTATTATAGCCAGGGACTATCAACAGGTCAACAGTACTATTTGGTAAAATTTTCGTATCAAACGGTCTATTAGAAAAGCCGTTAGAGCGATTTTTGAAAAGGGGGCGTGGCACCGCCCACTTCCACGCTGGCTGTAATTAATACTGTTCCAACAACATATATACCAAATCTCGTCTTCATACCTCTGATAGTTCATGAGATACAGCCCTTTTGATTTTCAAGTTGTATGGGCGGTGCCACGCCCCTTTGTCCAATTGGACCGAATTGTAAATATAAACCAACCGGGGTGCCACCCAAACGCATACAAAAAAATTTATGCAAATCGGTCCAGCCGTTCGTGAGTTATAAAGTCACAACACACTTGCAACAATTTTTTATATATATAGATATGGTGGCGTACGATTACACAAGGGAACAAAATTGAACTTTTTAAGTGTTGTTTGGAATTCGATAGCTGTTTTTTACTAATTTGGGGTCGCTAATTTCAAATCTAATCTCCATTTTTCTCCATCAGCTCGAATTTTTAAGTTACAGGTACTAATCGTATTTTCGACTTTTTTCCAAAAAATTATAGTTCAAAAAATCATAATTTTTTTTTCAAAAGCCGGATTTTAAAATTTTATTTTTTTATTAAAGATATCGTTGTTACCTTTGAAAAAAATCAAATTTTTTAATATTACAAAAAAAAGTGACTGAGTAACGGCTGTTTTATTCAAAAAAAAAAAAAAAATTACACAAAAAATTACACATTTTAATTTTCTTCACGCTGAAAGTTAATCGGTTGGGGGCAAATTGTTATTTTTATTAGCTTTATTGAATATCATATTAAGATAGCTTTCTAAAACATGTATGTACATAATAATCGATTGAAAATTGAATGAGTTATGCTAAATTCGGTGATAACAGATTTTTCGCAATTTTTTGTTTTTACCCAAAAAAAATTAAAATTTTGTATTTTTAAAAATCATGACAAATTTGCAAATTTATTTATAGTTTAATTTTTAGTTTTGCCTCCTATTACAATATTAATTAACAGACCAAATTTAATTAATCGGCAGGTTTCAATTTGGAAGTTAAGGAAGAAATATTAATTTTCCAAAAATAGGTAATTTTGTATGGGAGGTACCAGAAGGGGTGATCCGATATAGTGCAAATTCATTCCTGATTTAAATTTTCATAACCGTAAAACTTCCCATTTACAATCCCATAAGTTCGTTTCGATAAATATTAATACTGATAAATTTTCATAACGATCCGTTAAGGGTTGCTCGAGTTACACTTTCACAAACATATTAATAAATGTTATTTTTGTATGGAAATCGTGATTTTTGTAAATTTTGTTATCTCAGTAAATTGTTGACAAAATCAAAAGTTGTGCAGATATTTTAATGAAATAAAGCTCATTTGATTCACACTATATTAAACTAAATGTTTTAAGACAAACACTGTGATTTTTGTTGCAATAATTTTTTTTATGAATTTTTAAAAAACAAAAAATTTTTTTTTTTGTAAATTTTTTGTTTTATTTTTTAAAACTACAACGATATCTCTGAAACTACTAAGCCAAATTAAAAACAATGTAGGCACGCATTAAAGATAATTTTGTTAACGAGTATAAGTTTTTTTTTTTAATTGAATATGGTGAACCGTTTTCAAGTTATTTAAATATTTGTAGTGGAAGTGCCTTAGTTATGGACATAACGGTATATCGCGAAAAGTCGAGCTGATACAAAAAAAAACCAAGTGCAGATTTGGATTCAGCGTCCAAAATTACCTTTAAAACAATATTCAGTTCTTAAACAACAAATACCTTGTTCCCTTGTGTTATCAATGGTAATATTCCACGTAAATCATACGCCACGGAGTACAGCAGTTTTAGTGTAACTGCTACAAAATCATTTGATGAATGGAAAAGTGAAACTGTTGCTTATGTAGGGAAACTTTACATAAACAGATTAAAGGAATTGTAATTCTTAATTTTTTTAAATTTGTTTCAGCTTTATCGGACTAATCGTTCTCGAGTTATGTTGAACAAAAGAGCCTAAAATGTGACAAATTCCCCCATACTTATTAAAATATTATGGCATGTAACTTGACAAAACGAATGATGTAGAACTTCTTCTTTTGGGGCTACTTTCAGTTTTCAGAATTGAGTCCCAAATCAATGAGCTGAAAAATGTTGTAATGTGTAAAGCGTCCCATAGAAGAGTACTGCTGCAGTTCATGCCGATGAACCCCTTGTATACGTGTGTGATTGAACTATTCAATACACACGTATGAATCATCATATTACTTTACATTTTGAAATGGTAAAACATTTGAGTATTTTTCTGTTTAAATTTCCTATCACTTTATTCATTTGAAATCATGTTTCATAACACAGGAAAAGAATGGTACAACTCTTTAAATTCTACAGGTAATCTCTTTTTTGTTAGCTTTTCCATTTTTTTTTTCATCTTTCACCAAAAATAATTATTAAATGTCTTTGTTTACACTTTCATATTACAATTTTCAAAAATCTGACATATTAGTCAAATAAATAAACAAAGTTCATTCGATTGATAGGTGTTCATTTTGAAAATCAAAACTGTTTTGATTTTCATACTGCATTGTCCGTGTAACTTATACATTCTCATGCTGAGTCAAATTTACCAATAGACATATATTGCCGTTCCAGCGGCAGTACTCGTCTATGGGGCGCTTAAGCCTTAACGTCTCTGCTTTGTTAATCATTCAATGCTATTCTTGTTGTTACACTATCGCATGCCCTTTCACTACTTTTGTCCGTACACTGTTGATGTACTCTCGACATTAACACACACCCATTGAAAATTTGTTTAGGTTAACCCCCAAGTACTTATGGTGTTTGTCTACACACGGTCGAGCCGCTTTATTCCCTTGTTATTGTTATTCCTGTGGGTGTTAGCGTTGGTGTTGATGTTGGCGGCCTCAGCTTAGCAGATGTTGTTGTACTGATTATTGCCTGTTGTTGTTTATTCATCAACACTCTCGAGAACACACACACACGGCATAAACGGGGCAGCCCAGACAGGCGTTGAAGCAAAAAATAAAACAGAAATGCCTGTAAAAATGTTTATAATTAAAAAACAATAATGAATGTAAACAATAGCATAATACAGTACAACATTTTTCAGCTCATTGATTTGGGACTCAATTCTGAGAACTGCACGTGAAAGTATCCCAAAAAGAGAAGAAGTTCTGCATTATTCGTTTTGTCATGTTACATGCCATAATAATTTAATATCGATTTTAAGTTAGTAAGAATCGTAAACGGGAATTTGTCACGTTTTAGGCTCTTTTGATCACCTTCAAAGAAACTTCCAAAACGCAATTAACACAATTATCCTGCTCCTGTGGCAATAAATTGTTGAAGGGGTTCCTATAACGGTGACTGGAATTAGTGTAAGTACCAGATTGTGAATAGGAAAAAATAATACAAAAAATGTACCCTACATGGTTAACGTGTAAGTGCTTTCTTTAGCATTATTTTGTAATGGTCAGAGAGTTTTAGTTTAGTTTCGGTTTTTTTTTTGGAAATGATTTTTTATATATGTGTTATTGATGAAAAAAAAACTTAGCAGGCCTTTTTTACCTTGTTGACAAGCGTATAGAGGAATTTGTTTCGTTTTATGCTCTTTTGTTTGACATAACTCGAGAACCAGTAGTCCGATTTAGCTAAATCAAATTTTAAAAAAAATTAATAATTACAATTCTTTAATCTGTTCATATGACGTTTCCCTACATAAGCAACAGTTGATTTTGAACTGTGTTTATTTTGTAACAGTTACAATAAAACTGTTGTACTCCGTGGCGTATGATTTACGTGGAATATTGCTTGTGATAATCATACGCCACTATTTAGTATTTATGTTATGTCAAACAATAGAGCCTCAAACGTGACAATGTTGTACTGTGTAATTTAACAGTATATATAGTATAATAATATTTTTGCAATTACACCTAGAATATTGTAGCGGGTATGTGAGTAGCGTGAAACGCAGCACAGATCTCCCTAAGGTACAGATCTCATTATAATATGACCGGAAAAGAAAAAAAACAACGGGGAAACAATGCACAGCCAAGCGGCAGCAACAACACACACAATGACGACAACATTGTTGCTTTTTTTATCATCATAAATAATGAAAAAACCCATTAAATTGGTTATACTCGTATAAGTTACAAAACTATCAAGTCATTCGGCGTTATTACACAAACACATTGCTATAAGCAGGACGTGTACACACGCACACACACACAGATAGACCCAAGTAACATTCTGTTCATAATGTATAAATGTAATTTTTTTTCGCCAGATTTGTGGGTTTGGTTGAGTGCGAGTTCAGTTTTCCAGTGACGTATGTTAAAATCTCTGTTGATGTACTTTTTTTCTATCAAATTCACCCGGACAGATTCCCCCATAGAGATGACAGCAAAAAAAAATTAAATTAGAAAATAAATTAAATGGCGGCCTACAAAAGTAGACTTTAAACAAAGATTAATTGTGCTGCTTAGAGCAGAAGGAGTATGACAATAGTCTTGAGAGTGCTACTCTGCCACCTCTAGCAGCAGCAGCAACAGCATCCAGTGATGAATGGTTAAAAGGTGACATTGTTTGGTATTTATGGGCTCGAAAAGGCATTTTGATAATATCAAAATATAATATCGCATTTATTACTTGATGTTAACAAGGGTCCCCTAAGTGGATGGGTACCACAGTGAATGTATATGTGGTGTGTGTTTTATACAGTAGACACGGGTATATCACAGTAAGTCTAATGTTTAAATATGCTTACATTTGTGTTTGCTCATTATGTAGGTTAGTTTAACATTAAAATAACATTCGACATTAAAATAATATTCGAAATTCTATAAATGTTAATAAAATAATTGGATGACAAAGGATAAGAAATATTAAAAACTATTAAATATTAAAATATTGAATATAAAAAATATTAAATTTTACAAATATTAAAAAAAATATAAAAAATACTAGAAATTATTTTAAAAAAATTAAAAGCATAAAAAATATCTATAAAGACAAAAAAATATGCAAATTAATTATTAAAAAAAAAAATTATTAAAAAAATATTAATATTAAATGTTAGAAACATAAAAATAATACAAAAAATACTACAAATTATGTAAAAAAAAAATAAAAATACAAAAATAATAAATAAATGGGTATTTCCAGCATTGCGAACGCACGTTTTTTATATTGCAGTTTTCTCAAAAAGTTGAAATATTTTGAAGACTATATTTATTAGACCTGGCGTTAAAAATCGTTTTTTTGAATCTTGAGTG
The DNA here is from genome assembly GCA_964034835.1 of Muscina levida. Classification (NCBI taxonomy): domain Eukaryota; kingdom Metazoa; phylum Arthropoda; class Insecta; order Diptera; family Muscidae; genus Muscina; species Muscina levida. The sequence goes on from OZ035881.1 coordinate 107,117,599, forward strand.
TGGGTAGCGATTAAAATATGAGAAATGATGCCAAAATCGATATAGCAAATTTTCAGGCTGATCGGATGGTGCCAACCCGTGCCCCAATGAGGTCAAAGGTCAACATTTTTTAAAAACCACCAAAAAACTCTTTTAATTGATTTTTGTTAGTTTTTTATAAATAAAATTACTATATATATAATGTTTTTTCCTTAATTTTCATTAAAAGGGTTTATAAGTTTTATTTTAAATCAGTAAAGATTTTGTATAGACTGGGAGGTCCTTACGTTAACCCTCTACAATGTGCAGCAAGTACTGTTTATCGTCTTCGTTGTGTGTTAAGCATTTGTAAGAGTCAGTTGTTAGTCTGACTATTTCACAACAGTAATGCTTTTGACGATCAGCTTTCCTTTAAAAAATGCTTGGCCTTAGAAATTTGATGGATTAAAGCGAAAGAAATCCATAGAAATCTCCAAACGAGTAAAAACATATTTTGTGTTCGTAGTCAGAAAAGAGCTCAAATACTGGGATGTGAATAATTTGAAATTCTCTTGTTTGTTTTTATCGATCTGTGCAGAATATGAATATGTTTTTCATTGTTCGGTTTGAGATCTATTCTATTATTGCTAATAGAATTTGTTTTTACAAGAGTTGTGTGAAATGGATTATGTTGACAGCTGGCAGGGCAGATAGCTATTTCGATGGTTGCCAAACCATCAACATCAGTGCCGTTTGCTGTGCCTTCTCCACTCATTTACATCATCACCGATATAATGGTGTTTATCAGATTTAGACCTTACTTAAAAAACTTAATTTTCCTTTACACCTCAAGAATGTATAGGACAGCTTTCCGCGTTGCTGGAAATTAAAACGCTTTCTATTTTTAGAAAGATAAATATAGGCGGGAATTGAACCTGAGATCTCCCGCATGGTAGTCGCATTTTCTAACCATCTAACCGTCTCGTGGCATACGCAATTGCTGGAAAAGCTAAAGTTGTTCGTTTGGCTACTGGGTTGACGTGATAGAACTATGAAAAATTTATAGCTATCCCCAGCATTGAAGATTAAACTGGTTCTACAGTAGCTCAATCAGTCTACGCCTATTTGCTACAAATTGATATTCTGAATTCATTAGAAATTATATGTTTTGACACAACTGCTGCAAAAATCGGCCCTTTTGTCTTAAATATTAAGCGAAAGTACATATTCGGCATGATTATAGAGAACTTATACAACTTGTACAATTACAATTGGTGGTAGCATTCCCAGTTTCACATTTCGTGCACCTGGAGTGACGTCACATGCAAGTTTCATGTACAGGAACATCTATTGTTTAAAAATTTATATTTTTCACGCACACTTTATAATTTCTGCGTTTCAATTGAATAGAACTCGTAATATGTGAATTTTTTTAGTAATAGTATATAGTCCAAATAGTAATATGCAACTAATAAAGAGGATTATTGGCTGTTTTGATACTTAAAATATATACAGCGCTATTGAAAGAGGATTATTGGCTGTTTTGATACTTCAAATATATACAGCGCTATTCCAAAAAACCATGTGGTATTTATAGAAGAAAACAGTTGCACTTGCCTTTTTTGACCCACATGTAGACTCAGAAATAAAAGAAAAGATGGTCTAAGTCTGATAAAGACCATTATATCGGTGATGATGTTAATAATTTCAAATTATTCACATCCCAGTATTTGAGCTCTTTTCTGACTAGGAACACAAAATATTTTTTTACTCGTTTGGAGATTTCTATGGATTTCTTACGCTCTAATCCATCAAATTTCTAAGGCATTTTTTAAAGGGAAGGTGATCGTCAAAAGCATTTCTGTTGTAAATGCCGTCGAAAAAAATAGTCAGACTAATAATTGACTCTTACAAATGCTTAATACACAACGAAAACGATAAACAGTACTTGCTGCACATTGTAGAGGGCTAACGTAAGGACCTCCCAGTCTATACAAAATCTTTACTGATTTAAAATAAAACTTATAAACCCTTTTAATGAAAATTAAGGAAAAACATTATATATATAGTAATTTTATTTATAAAAAACTAACAAAAATCAATTAAAAGAGTTTTTTGGTGGTTTTTAAAAAATGTTGACCTTTGACCTCATTGGGGCACGGGTTGGCACCATCCGATCAGCCTGAAAATTTGCTATATCGATTTTGGCATCATTTCTCATATTTTAATCGCTACCCACACTAAAGATTCCAAAAAACGATTTTTAACGCCAGGTCTAATATTTATATTAAACTAGCTGACCCGGCAAACGTTGTTCTGCCATACAATTTTGGATCCGGCAAACTTCGTCTCGCTCCTAAGGTAACGCCTTTATATAAAAGTAAAACACAGATAGTTCAAGTTTTAATCTGATTTACTTGAATTTAATCGAAATCTGTGAAGAGCGATCTGATATACAATGTTTTCCGATTTGTTTCCGGCGTAAAAACAAACAATGAAGACTGTTTGCCATCACGCAAACAAACAACGCACAGCTGACCCTGTGAAAAGCAGGGAAATTCGAGGTTGATTCCACAAATTTCCAATGATTGGCCTTACGATTTATTGATTGTTATCGCAAAAGCCAATCGAATGGGGAGTTGAATTGGAAGGGAAGATCGGTTGGAATAATAGATTCGAGGGATAAGGACTTCCTCTCCTTTGCATATGCCCTTGATGATCGTCGCTTTAATTAAAATTTCGGATGATTCAGTTTCCGTAAAATGATCATGATCGATCCCACCTTCAGCTGCAAATTATGCACAACTGGCACATCTAGAGAGTTCAAAAATTCTGTCGAATAGTTGGTTGCCTCATTCTCGTTAAATGACCTCGAAAATTTTTCATCGTTAGGTCATCTGCCTCCAATGCTCGTTTATGCGCCATCGTGCATTAATTCCAAATAATTATTAAGCATTCTCGCAACAATTTCGCTACACGTTGTGTTGTCAACCGTGAGATGAAAGCGGAATATGCAGTTCGATTGTGGAAGCAATACCAAAGTATGCAACAGCTAACTTAATTGCGATCTTGACGGAATTGTTGCTAGAATCAAAGAAATAACGAATCTCTTGCCTGTCCAACCGGCATCATCGAGAAAGTAAATGCTTCCGTTCCAATGTTAACAACTTTCATTATTGAATCGTACACATTCGTTTGCTCGGCAGTTAAGAGCGCCACATTTGTTCGGACTCTTTCAGACAGCTCAACTCGATCAAAGTCTTGTTCTTGTTGCAATTCGCGATTGAATGCAACATGCATTGAATGATTTTGCGCTGGTATTCCCAATTTCGACAGTAGACTGCCACACATTAGCACGCATATATCTTTGATCAGAAGATAATTTTCAAGATCGAAATTGGATGTTGTCGTGCGAACTCTGTGCAAATGTCGTCAGCCATTTCGTCCAACTTGTCCACCATCCCGAAGCTTGAGAACAATTCCGTCTTCATTTATAGTGGGAGCATTGCATTTTCTTACATGGCATCCAAAGGGTCTCTTGTCTTCTCTGATAATGATTTTGTGGACGTCATAATGCATTGTATTCAATGTGGTTTTGAACAATCGGACCAATGCATTATGCTTATACAGAAGATTTTAAAATTGTTCTACCATTTTGCATTTAATATTTTAACATAAGCATCATAACAAATTTTTCATCTTTACGTCGTCTAAAATCATCAAATCAAGCGATACAATGAAAAATTTCGATTTTTTCCGGAATTTTCCGAGGTTTCCACCAAGAATTTTGTAATTTTTCCATTCGAAAAGTCATTTCGGAATAATTATCCGAATTTTTTACAATTATATCATTCAAAATTATCAAAACTTACAATAAAATGTAAAATTTTTGTCGAACAAAAATTTAAATTTTACGAATTTTTCCAACCAAAATTTTCTATTTTTCCAACCGAAAAGCCACAACGAAACAATTATACACAAAATGTAATACAAAAATTAAATTTGCGGTGTAAAATGTTTCCGAAATAATCCAAATTTTTCAAATTTTTCCTGAATTTTCCGAGTTTTCCACCGAGAATTTTTCTATTTTCCCATTCGGAAAGTCATTTCGGAATAATTATCCGATATTTTTCACTGTTACATCGTCCAAAACTGTAAAGTCACACGATAATATGCAAAATTTCGTAAAAAAAAGTTTCAATTTTTCGAATTTTTCCGGAATTTTCCGCATTTTTCAACAAAAATTTTCCATTTTTCTATTCGAAAACAATTCTGTAACAATTGCACACAAAATTCCATACAAAAAGGCAATTTTCGATTTTTCAAATTTTCCGATTTTCCGACTTTTCCGGAAGATTTTCCCAAAAAAAAGTTTGAGCAAAATCGGCCCAGCCGTTCTCAATTGATGAATTACTATACATTTTTGCCACCATTTTTATATATATAGATAATGTAGTTTTTGAACAGTACTATAATATTCTATTAATAAAACTTTACTTAAAATATTGTTTTAAAAATTATGACTCACACAAAGTGCATTAGGAACGCACTCAATTTTTTATAAAATATCCCTTTTTAAGCAAATTTTATGTTTTTCACATTAATTTTTGTTCGTAAAAACAAGGAAGTGTTTCCAACTTTTCTTTTTCCAAATTAAACAGCAAAATCTGCTACATGTTTGCATTCTATGTACTAATACTACTGTAGTTATACCCCTACGGGTAGGAGGGTAAATATCATTTGAAACAACCCAAATGTGTAAGACATAGAAGGAGACCCTAGGTTTCTTTGAACCAAATTCGATTCATGACTTTCTAAGTCGTTTGAGCCATGCCCGTCTGTCTGGCTGTCCGGCTGGTACGCACGATAACTTTCGAAAGACGCAACCAAATGTTTTGAAATTTTGCACGAGTTTAATATTTGAAAGTCTAGCCACGCTCCTTCTGGTACCTCCCATACAAATGTACCTTTCCGCCCACTTTAGAAATGGAGTTATAATATCAATAAATCTAACACGATCATTCCCAAATTTTATATTTGGTAAAGCTATAACAGGATAAAGTTTTGGAGAAAAAATCTCGAAGTCTAGCCGCGCCGCTTCTGGTACCTCCTACACAAAAGTACCACTCTAGAGTAATAACATCAATATATGTAATAGAAAATTTAATGTTTTACTGAAGGTGAGCCCGACTGAAACTTTCCTACTGGTTTCTTAGTACACTGAATTTGTTTCTGGAATGAATATGGACTACATCGACTTAGCCATTCTGGTACCTCCCAAAAAAAATTACCTATTTTTAAAAATTAATATTTCTTCCATAACTTCCAAACGGACAACTGGAGGAAATTTGAATTTGGTAGGTTCAATTATTTTCGAATAGTAGACAAATACTTAGGAAATCGAAGCATTTGATCCACCCCTTCTGGTACCTCCCATAAAAATTACCGAATTTACCCTTTAAGTTTTACACACATTTTTTTGTACGTACCTGGAAATAAGTCATATTTTGAGCAACATATAAGCTCATTGATATTTGACTCAGAAATTAATAAGGACCATATCGGCCGACCCCTTCTCGTATCTCCATTATAAAATAATGTATTTTTGGAAAATTTATATTTCCATCCACTCATTTTTTATGCAACAATTCGACAAACTCTCCTTACTGTATTTGGTCAGTAGGCTTCAAATGAACTTTGTAAGCATGAAAATTTTTAGCTTACATGGCAATTTTTTAATTGTAATTTTTTTACGAGCACAAATTCGAATTGTTTCCTTTCCTCTTTGCAACACTCATTTGAGTCTTTTCTTGATTTTTTCCCTGAACGATTTCAAAAGGACCGTTTTTTAAAAAATCACTAATGAATCGATTATCTCCCTATTTTTCTGTAATAGCTTTACAGTTAATTCCCACATTTTTCTGTCACACTTTAGATCGCACCTATTTTGTACCTTATATACGAACTGTGGCCTACTTATTTACGTAATTCTTAAGGTACTGCTCAACAAATAAATCGCTTTAATCCGTTGTGCCATTCTACCTTTTTATTTATTTTTCTTTAAAAGACAACCCGTGTAGTGAATTTCAAACCATGCATTATTACAGGACTCTCTTAAGTAGATCTTTGGCACGTATACGTTATATTTTATTCCATACAATATAAATCATACGTACTATAGCATAATATTTAGAGCCGTGTACTTTACAAATTACTCTGCGACTTTTTAACGTTACAGATATACTAATCGGAGGTGTTGCTATGCAAATTTTCTATAGCATCACTTCTTAATGTTAAATAAGATAAATTAAAGGCATTTTAGATAAAATATCACAAAAAATACTCAAATATGAATTATATTAAGATATACAATCAATAAGCAAGCCACTACATTTTATCGAATTGTTATTGAAATTAATCAAATTTTTATACCAATTCAAGGCACAGTCACCAAAAAAATACGCCGTAAAAATTTAGAGTTTTTAAATCAATATTAATTGTAGTCAATAATTTTCTCTCTTTTCAAGTACAACAAATCCCCTGAGCGAGTTAGTGTTTACTGGTCCCAAAATCACAGCACAATCGTATGCAAACAATTTTTATTATAATATCCATAAATTTAAAATTTTCTTTTACATTTCCAACAATTTCAAAAATCGTCCTCCCCATAACATTCACACCTATCTGTGTGTGCACGATAAAAAAAAAACACAAAGTGTCAACATGAACCATTAAACTTTAATATCTATAACGTATTCAACCTCGACTCCTTTTTTTGGCGCCGCCTGACTGAATAGTCACATACGCATTACAAACTTTTTCCTATGTGTGTGTGATAGTGGATTTGTGTGAATGCCACCATAGGTATCCGCAACAAAATTGATGCAATTTTTATCGCGATTCGTCTATATAAAGCGTCGGTTTTAAACAAGTATATAATGTACACTAGTGTGGGTCGAAAAAAAAAGTTGATGTAGACACCCCCTACGATTAAAGATTAAGCAAAGACAATTTCAAAACAGAAATTTTTTTTATCCTTGCACCCTACGCACGTCCCAAATACGTTTTTTTAGCTACCTCGTTATTTAATGTCATTTTGAAGGCTCCGTTTTTTTCCTTTAGCCACTTTTGACTCCGAAGTCAATTTTGACTTTGACTTCCTGTATTTCGTTTTCTATATCAATATTATGCCCATTTCATGTAACGTCCATTAAGGCCTCTCCAAACCATGAAACTTTTGCATTAGATGTATTTACTTAAATTCACAGACTGTTTTTTATTCGTATTCAAAAAATAATGAGATTGACATAATACAAAGAGAGAGGAAATTTTAAAAGTAAAAGAGAGACGAAACTCATCATTGGATTTTAGGTTTTTAAGTTCCCAAAGAGTGGAGGTTTTCATCAATATGATCTTGTGTTTGAGTTGTAATTAACATATGTACAAATGCAGTGGAAAACACAGTAGTGTATTTATCACCAAAAAGAAACATACAGAACTGTAAGTATCTCGTTTGAAAGAATGAAATTTGATATATCGTGAAACCAAAATAATCGTAATCATATATTTATAGTCAAGTTTCCTAGAATATATAATGCTAAAATCAAATAGGGCACTTTTGTAATACCTCAAAACTATTGAGGATTTACAACCATAAAGAATTGATATACGGCATATGAAACTTTAGATTGGAATAAGTCGCTTAAACCTAATTTTTATACCATTACCCTTAGGGATGATGGTTGATATCATTTGATACGAAATAAGTGTAAGGCATTAAAGGAGACGTGTTAGACCCCAAGTATCTTAAGACCAAATTCGTTTCAGGACTTTTTAAGACGATTGAGCCATGGCTTGTGGGCAGGATAACTCGAGTAATCCTTAACTGATCCTTATGAAAATGTACCAATATTAATATTTTTAAAGAAGAATTGGAACTGTAAATGGACAGAGTTTCTCCGCCCCTTCTGGTACCTCCCATACAAAATTACCTATTTGTAAATAATTTAATTTCATTCATAACTTCCAAACGGACAATTAGAGGATATTTTACTTTGTCAGTTTAATTATCTTGCAATAGTTGACTAACCCTAAGAGAACCGAAACCATTGACACACAGCTTCTAGTACCTCCCATATAAATGATCGAAGATTAGGTTAGGTTGAGGACATGTAATGACACAGCACAATACAATGTCATTACAACTCTCGGAGACCATTATGATCCATTGTGATTGTCCTGATTTAAAAGGAAGAAATAACCAGTACAGAAATTTCAGTTAGGTGAACTGACTGATAAATACCATCACCCAATATAAGATGTTGTTAAAGTTTTGAGTTATTGAAATTAATAGATTTTTAATTAAAATAAAACCAGTAATAAAGTTTCAGTCGGGCAACCCGACTTACATATACCATCACCCTCAGTACAACAAAAAATTTTCTCTTATACTAATATTATTAGTCGATTTCTAAAGTGGGCGGAGTGGTAGATTTGTATGGGATGTACCATAAGGGGCGTGTCTAGACTTCCAGATTATTTCTTCAAAACTTTATCATGTTATACCTATACAAAATACAGAATTTGGGAACGATGGCGTTGGGTGTTTTGATATTATTACTTCATCTCTAAAGTAGGCGAAGTGGTACATTTGTATGGGAGGTACCAGAAGGGGCGTGGCTAGACTTCCAATTTTTTTCCAAAACTTTATCCTGTTATAGCTTTACTAAATACAGAATTTGGGCACGATCGCGTTAGGTCTATTAATAATATTAATCGATTTCTAAAGTGGGCGGTACCAGATAAGTATGAGAGGTACCAGATGGGGCGTGGCTAGACTTCCAGACAGACACACAGACGGACATGGCTCAAACGACTCAAAAAGTCATATATCGCATTTGGTTCAAAGATACCTAGGGTCTTAAGTGACTCCTTCTATGTGTAACACTTTTGGGTCGTATCAAATGATATATACCCTCATCCCTAAGGGTGATGGTATAATTACTTCTGTGCCGGTTTGGAAGTTATGGGTGATAAATTAATTATTTAAAAATAGGTCATTTTGTATGGGAGGTACCAGAAGGCGTGAACCGATATAGTCCATATTCATTCCTGTGTCCAATTTTTGTAAGCGAATCGCCTCCTATTGCAATATTAATCAACCAATTTTTATTACCCCCCAAGTGTCCGTTTGGAAGTTATGGGAGAAATACTAATTTTTCAAAAATAGGTAATTTTGTATGGAAGGTACCAGAAGGCGTGAACCGATAATGTTTATATTCATTCCTGAGTACAATTTTCATAAACGAACATCACACACAAGTTTTGAGTGAATTCAGTTTACTTACAAAATATGTAGATATGTATGTAAAACTATGAGGGTCAATTTGGTCATTTGTATGGGAGGTACCAGAAGGGGTGTGGCAAGGGTTTCGGTATTCTTAGGGTTTGTCTACTATTGCAAGATAAATAAACTGACCAAATTTAAATAGCTTCCAGCCGTGCGTTGGGTTAAAAAAAAATAATTGTACTAGTAAATTTTCATACCGATCCGTTAAGGTTTACTTAAATTATTCTGCCCATCAGCCATCCAGCCAGCCAGCCAGACAGACGGACATAGCTCAATCGTCTTTAAAATTCCTGAAACGAATTTGGTCCTAAGATACTTGCGATCTAACTCATCTCCTTTAATGCGTTACACTTTTTTCGTATCAAATGATATATACCCTCATCCCTTAGGGTGATGAGACTATCGAAGAACTATTTTCCGAGGAATTGCATCCTTCATCTATGAAGAGCATGGGCAATGGCTTAACAAATGCTCAATGGTCGCAATTACCGTCGCTCAAACTATCAGTGAAATTCACCAGATTCTCCATGTTTCAAGACGACATTTCAGTGAGACTATCGAAGAACCATTTTCCGAGGAATTGCTTCCTTCTTCTATGAAGAGTTGGGCAATGGCTTAACAAATGCTCAATGGTCGCAATTTCCTCCTCATCGTCGCGCATAGCCTACAGTAATCCTCCTGTGTCGTCTCCCAGTTGGATGTAAATGCTCTGACGTCGAAGTGTCCCGTGATTACTCCAATTAGTCGTCTAACGGATTAGTCGTCCATCCAGTCTTGGCCAAATATCCCGTGATACCACACAGTCGCTGCGATGTTCCCAGGATGCATTTGTCAGCCGTTCAATGTGACGGGTCACAATTTCGAATATATGACACATTGGTAGTCGCACTAACCTATCCGATATGTCGGGTTCCAGTGCTGAGCCTTTCCGCACCAGTTCATCCGCTATATGTAGTAAGATTTAATTAGGACATTTCAAATATTGAGAAATGTTAACATTATTAAAGGATTCCATGAATGTTGACTGACTACTTCTCGTAATTCATTCTCTGTGTTCATTTCGCTCAGTGCATGTAATAGAAATTAATTGAAAAAAAAAACTTGTAAACTCGCACTGTGAATACTATATGATTTCGTTACACCAACAGCAATCTTGTACTTGCACCCTCAAGTGAATGAAATTTTACTTTTTTATAGCAAATTTAATGTCTGATGATCATCGCCAATCTCGTCGTCATCATCATCCTTGTCTCTGTCATTACTATCATTATCCTCCTGCTGTGTAAACGACCAACCACCCATCGAGTGCGCTCTTGCCATTGTAAAATGTTGCATGCTACTGATGCTGATGTCATTGTCGCTGTTGCATATGTTGTTGGTGTTGCATCCTATGTGGTTTACAGCAACGGTCGCTCACTGCTGGCATCGTTGCCATTGTATTACTATTACATATTATTATAATGGTGTGGACCACATTTTCCACCTTATTGTTGTTGGTATTGCTTTCATTTAACCATATTTGAATGAAGGCGGAGGAAATGGCTACTGTTTTTGTGTTTTTTTTTTGTTATTCATTTTCAACCTTTTTTAACGATATTTAAAATGAAATAATTTCCTTGTTTAATCATTAAGAAAAATTAAGTTAAGTACGTGTTATGTCCCTCTAGTGCTGGGCACTAGTTCGTAACTCGTAAAATCACTACTTACTAGGGAACTACCTCCACTTCATTTAACAATCCTAAGCAATGCATTTCATCTTTACGTTGTTGTTATAAGATATCCGTAAATAGGATTAATCGCACAACATCGTTTACTGCGAAATGGGTCTCCAAGAGAAGGACCATTGCGTCTACGCTTTCTGCCCCTTTCGTGCGCATACAAATTGTTTACTTGGTGGTTTGCCGTTCGCTTACCATGGGGTCATTCTAAGTACCCATCATAGGGAGTACTGTGGTAGATCTAGCATGGCCAATTGACACCTCCAGAACTGCAGGAATAGCATATTTTATGTAGACACACACCGAACGAGAACCCTTATGTTCTCGTTTTTTACACTTTTTTTTCAGCATAATTTTTCTGTTTGTTGTGTATTAAGCTACTATGGCAGATGATGCAATGTTGTCAGGGAGTCAACGAGTCAACCTTCGAAAGTGTTTCTACCACATCCTTTATGGTTGCATCCTGCTTTTTTTATTATTGCGCGGCTAACGCCGATGCAAGCCTTCCTGATGGTGCAAAATGTGGGCGGGAGTTGTTGTAAAATATTGGCTGTTGTGCTACTTCACTATGCTACAATTGATGGTGGCGATGAGTATGCCAATGATGCTATATAGTCGAGCTCATGAGATTATAACCGTTGATTTCCTACTTCTTTGAGAGGAAGGGGAGTGGGAAGAGAGTGGGGGGGTTAACACAAGTACGTTGTGCTCTTTTTTATATGGGTACTTGTGCATACTTATGTGGGTTTTTTCAATTTATCATAAAGGCATGCGTTGTTATGTTAAGAGAGTGTGAGTCCCCCACTCTCTAGCAGTTTTTCAATAATGCACTAACAAAACCCGGAAGTGCATTCAAGTTAATTTCACTGGCCAATAAAGCGTGCAGATGCTTTTAATATATGTACATACATTTGCATATTCGAGATATACACATATATTTGTGAACGTAAATGTATGCTTATGTGTGTGAGTTTGCTTGTTGTAATAGTGCAAATTAACTTTAGTTTTTTTTTCCCACTGCTTGCATTTCAATTGAATGGTTTATGTACGTAAGTGTATGTGTTGAGGTTGTGTGTATTAAAGTTCACAAAATCCATGCAATTGTAAAGACATTGAAATGCCGGGAAATATTGCAGAATGAGTATGTGTGTGAGTGTGTAAACAGTTGGTTTTCAATAAAGCGGAAATAGTTTCGATAAATAAACTCGTTAACGTATTTTTTTATTTCTGGTAACTTCAAAATTGATAGCATTGTTTTGTGTGTATGTGTGTGTGTTTTTTTCTGGGTCAAACTTAAATGCACTTTATTGGTAGTATAATAATTTTTGATTTACATTTATGTTTAAGTATTGCTAAAAGAATATGTTATTGGGTCATGATCGACAAAAAATGTTTCAAATGTTTTTAAATTATAAATACTGAAACTACTTTCGTATGAACTGTGCATTGTGATACTTATATAGGGTTTTTTTAAGACATATAGAACTACCTGAAGGGATAACTATAAAACTTGCTGTCCTACTAATGAAGGGTGTTTAACATTTTTATACCATCACCCTTAGGGATGAAGATGCAAGCAAATGTCGTCGGCATAGTCCAGGTCTTCCAGTCGGCCGTTAAAGCGCCAGGTGATGCCTCTAGGTGCCAAGGTTACTTTAGCCATGAAACTATCGATGACTACATTATAAAGCAGTGGAGATAGTGGGTACCCCTGACGTACGCACACATTGACATCTATTGGACAGCTTATAACGTCTTTGTGTAGAATGCGAAATTTAGCATTTTCGTACAATGCCTGGATAATTTGAATGAGCTTTTCTGGTATTCCCTTACACCTAAACGCGCTGCATAAGGGCATTTTGGACGTCCTTCGAGAGTAGAAAACCGACACTACTTCGTCGAGGTTGATAAGAGTAAATGAGGGTGAATTCGTCCCTTGTTTTATACTCTGCGGATTCAGGCCATCTGGTTTCCCACAATAGCATAAAAAGCAGTTTGTAGTTTATCATCTCTTTGCAAAGTTGGGCCAATTTGGCCGCATCTAAAGGCGATCTCACGTTCCCTGTTTCAAATCGTGTCCGTTTAAATCTAAAGGTCGTCATCAGGTTAATCAATCGGTTTTTATTCATTTCGGTTTCAGCAATCGTTAAACTTAGGATGAGTAGCTGATTAGGCTTCTGCATCCGAGCCTGGATCTGGGGCTGCCAGAACGATTTCAAGCGAGCAGGCTGTGGCGAATATTTACGGGTGGCGTACCCGTGCAGGTGGTGTTGACATTTGAGTAGGAGAAATTTCTGTACTGTTTTTGAAACATAAAATGTGTAACGAGGTTTTTTCTTTGGCTGGGGTATACTCAATCTCGTACAGGGTCTGCATAAGGACCCACCAACCTTACTAAATAAGAACACAAGTGATTTCCCTGACTAGGGCCAGTAAATAGTGTTTATTATGGTTTGATTTTCTTCTTATACACTTGTGTCAGAAATACGACAGATTACTTATAAATTTACGGCAACAGACAACTGATTTTCGGGCTGAATCCAAATATCTGCGCTGGATACACTTGAGAGTCGCTAACGCTGTCGATTTGTAGATAATCGAGAACTATTTAATTAACCTAGTACTGGTATAGTTAATGGAATTCTGGCATAAGTTCCGATTACCTGGTTCGGTTTCGGGTTTCAGGTTCGGATGCCAAATTCATAGGACCAACTCGGGTGCTAGATTCGTATAGCAGGTTCGGGATCGCGGACTAAACTCGGCTACGACTAGCAGGTTCGGATCGTGGACTAAAGTCGGCTACGACCAGCAGGTTGGGATTTCATGATCGGGTTTCAAATTGCAGCATAAGCTCGGCTTCGGTTTACCAGTTATATACATACATTTGTTCTTATAATGTACTTATGAACTACCTTACGAACAGACAGCCAAAGCCGCTGTGGGGGAACAGACAACCGAAGCCGCTATGGGGGAACAGACAGCCGAAGCCGCTGTGGGGGAACAGACAAACGAAATCGCTGTAGGGGAACAGACAACCGAAGTCTCTGTGGGGAAACACACAACCCAAGTCGCTGTGGGGGAACAGACAGCCAAAGCCGCGGTGGGGGAACAGACAACCGAAGTCACTGTGGGGGGACAGACAACCGAAGTCGCTGTGGGAGAACAGACAGCCGAAGCCGCGGTGGGGGAATAGATAACCGAAGTCGGTTTGGGGGAACAGACAGCCGAAGCCGCTGTGAGGGAACAGACAACCAAAGTCGCTGTGGGGGAACTGTCAACCGAAGTCGCTGTGAGAATGTATTATCACCCGATCATAAGTTCTTAAAAGAACTTATGGCTTTTGGTCTGCACTGGTCGAAGTTCGGCTAGCGATTGACGACTACTGCTAGTCAAACCTGTATACTTATACAATGTAGCGCCTTAAGTGAATGAGAATTCCAATGGGCGTACTTCGAATTGCCCACACTGAGTGCTTATACCACGAGTAACGACAGTTGCATACGAGCTTTGTTTATGTATGAGTTAATGTATGAGTAAATCCTATTTATAGAATATTTCAAATTCAAATTATCCCCTTCGTTTTCTGATTTTCACAAATCCATCCGAACAAAACCAGTCCCCCCGTGTGCGCATGAGTGCTATAAATACGAAATTGCCCATAATAACGTATGATTAATATCAACTGAAACATGTGCGTATAATGAATCACACACACTTACACACATATACAACACGGTCCATACGACATCTCTCCCATTAAGTTCCATTTATGTGACTACAACAAAAAAAATAACTAAACATCTTTATAATCTGCCAAAGAATTGTACATAATTAAAATTTCAATAAACATAATTCGAATGGAAGCACCAAAGAATATATTTTAAATGTTTGCAAAATGTGTGCCACATTGACACTTTAACAATTCCTTATGGTGCTAGTTGTATACATGTCCCTTCCCGTTTAGTACTCTTTACCATAACTTGGTGTTGCAAACAAATTTTCTACATTAGATGGGAAATCTTTTCATTTAAACTTTAGCGGCAGTAAAGTATCATGTATTGTCAATCTTCCACCAGATGAAATGCCTCAATAGCACCCAACATCAAACACCAGCCGGCTAGTACAATATAACCAGTATTCCGTACCGTACAGGATTTACAGGCAAGTGAGCACAATCAAAGAAATGTACAAACACACGATGACACAAGGAACGAACGAGCGAATGAACCGTTTAACAAGGACTGTGTGTAAATGAAGTGGCCCTCTCAAACACTGACACTCACTCACACACATACACATGTATGAACAAGGCGATGACAGCACGTAATTTCCTTTGGTGGCCCAGAAATGCCACATACTGATAGTATAAATCATATTTTCTAATACATATATGGAAACACACACGCATAAGGGTCATACCACGCATATACAGAGCTCATGCCAAGAACCAAACACACAAACAGACTTATGTTAGTGTAGGACGGCGAAGCACTAAAAACTCCGCTTGAGCCACTAGTTTTTATGTGAGGTGCAGCAATTTAAAGCTTTCCCCTCTCTTTTCCTCTGTTTTACAAACTTTTACAAACGTCTGGAAATCAAAATTTTTGCCTACAGTTAATGGAAATGTCGACACGATATTTGCAATGAATGGCCTCGGAAAAAGGGCTAACATGTATGTCCGCAAAGAAACGACCGCATGGGGACATACAACGAACGGTCTAATACCCCGAATGCGACACACTGGCATACACACATACAACAACACACATACATTTGAAGAAACAGGCAATTTAATTTACAGCGGAACTATGCTGTGAAAGGAGCGTTTAGCGAAATTGTTTACGTCGATGTTTTTGTGATACAGTATTGCATTGACAGTGGGTCACAAGGTGAAATGAGGAGATGTGTTTTAAAAAGATTTTAATTGACTACAATGGACAGCTGTTGTAAGGGAGAATTTTTCAGAACTTCTGAAGTTCAACCAAAAAAAACGGCAGAACTTCAGATTGCTAGTTATTGACGGTGTCGAACTGAAACTCTCGTCTGAGGCAAAATATCTAGGCGTCATTTTGGATAGGAAACTAAACTGGAGACGCAATACGGAGGAAAGGACGAAAAAAGGATTAAATGTCCTATAAGCCTGCCGGAACTCTGTAGAGAAAAGCTGGGGACTACAACCTGCAATGGTATATTTATATACACAGTGGTAGTGCGTCCCACAGTAACTTACGGATGCCTTGTTTGGTGGGAGGCTCTGGAAACGGAAAGTAAGCTAATGCTGCTAAGTAGTCTAAAGCGAACGGCATCACTGGACGTGATATTGAACCTTAAGAACCTGCGGTACCAAGCACTATCTGTACTGGCTAAAATTGCAATAAGGTTACGAGAAGCAGACATTTGACGGCATTCTTAGTCGGGTCACGCATCAATACTGTTATGGTTCAGCAGACATGGATGCAACGAAGAACTCAATTAAAGAACGGACTATATGGTTCCGTTGGTAGAGAAGATTGGAAAGATTCCATGCCTTTCAGGGGGCTGTCCATTGCAGTGTGTTCCAGGCGGAGATCATCGCTTTTATGAAATCTGTGGAGGAAATACTTTCAAGGAATTTAAAGGAGATCGTCACTATCTATGTGGACACTCAAACGGCCTTAAAGGGATTGGTATCAAAGGCTATAAAGTCGAGATTAGTGTACAGATGTAAGACGGCTTTCTCAAAACCGCCGGATAATAATGTTCGACTCTGCTGGGACACCGGACACAGTGACATTTCAGGAAATAAAATAGCGGATGAACTGGCACGAAAAGGCTCAGCACTGGGACACGGCCAATCGGATGGATCAGGGCGACCACCTATGTGTCATATATACGTAACTAGCTGACCCGGCAAACGTTGTTCTGCCATACAACTTCGGACCCGGCAAACTTCGTCTCGCTCCTAAGTTAACGCCTTCATATAAGCTCCAGAGTAATATTTAAACACAGATAGTTCAAGTTTTAACTTAATTTATTTGAATTTAATCTAAATCAGTGATCTGATAAACAATGTCTGACCGTGCGAAAAGCAGGATAATTCGAGATTGATCTCACAAACTTTCAACGATGCGCCTTGCGATTAATTGATTGTCATCACAAAAGTCAATCGAATGGGGAATTAAATTCGCTTGAATTGAAAGGGACGATATGTTGGAATAATCGGAATTCGTGGGATAAGGACTTCCTCTCCATTAAATTTGTTCTTGATGATCGTCGCTTTAATTACATTGTTCATCAGTTTCTTGACGGACATCTGCGTACCGTTGAACAATTTTAGATTTCGCAACATGATTATAATCCCACCTTTAGCTGTAAATTATGCGGCGGAGTTTTTGGCACATCTAGGGAGTTGAAAAATTCTGTCGGATAGTTGGTCATCTCATTTTCGTCGGTCACGAACGATTTGGCGCTGGTATTCCCAATTTCGTAAATTTCAAGATCGAAATTCGATGTTTTCGTGCGAACTCCGTGCAAAATGTCGTCAGCTATCTCGTCCTTGTATTTGTCCCACAATGAAATTTCCACCAAGAATTTTTCTATTTTTCCATTCGAAAAGTCATTTCGGAATAATTATACGAAATTATTCACATTAACATCGTCCAAAATTATCAAATCATACGTTAAAATGCAAAATGTCGCAGAAAAAGAAAATTCAATTTTTTTTTTGTACTCGTCCGTAATTTTTGTTAGAAAAATTACTTGTCCATTCGAAAAGCCACTACGGAACAATTCCAAACAAAATTTTATACAAAAATTCAATTTGCGATTTTCATCAAATCATGTAGTAGTTCAAGTTTTCGAGTTTTTCCGGAATTTTCCGAATGTTCCCCCAAGAATTTTTCATTTTTTCCATTCGGAAAGTCATTCCGGAATAATTATCCGAAATTTTTCACAGTTACATCGTCCAAATTTATTAAATCATACCAAACTAGTAAGGCGGTTATCTTCGGCTATGCCGAAGCTCAGATACCCTTCACCATTTGTATAAATGGTGGTAAAACTGGTTATTTGCACTACAACTATATTTTATTAAACTTTGTACCACAAAACAGGGAAATTGGTGAGAAGTGGACGTTACTTTTAGCTTCACACATCCATTTTGTCAGTAATTTTGTATAGATTGTATTCGATTTACCGATAAGTTTATGAGTTGGTGGGTTGGAGCTTATTTTTATGAATTTTGTAACTCCCCAAAAATGGGAAGTTGTGTGGGATGTGGGAGTAGTTTAAATCCGATCATGCTTATCTTAGAACTTAACCTCTGCTTTTGGACAGAAGCTTACATATCAAATTTCAGCCCGAAAGCTCATAAATTGTAGGGACATACAGACGGACACCCAAAAAAAAGGGAAGTTTGTATGGAAGGTGGGAGAAGTATTCGTCCGATATTGCTCATCTTACAACGTAAGCTCCTATTATAGGATTAAAGCTTGCAAATAAAATTTCAGCCCAATATTTCCTAACCTACGGCTATAAACGCGGGAGCAGTTACGCTGACACCCCAAAAAAGGTTTGATGGAAGGTAGGAGTAGTTTTTGACCAACATTGCTTATCTTAGAAAGTAGCCTCTGCTTAGATATTGAATCTTGCGTACAAAATGTCAGCTACATACCTCTTAAAATACAGCTGCAATCGCAGGGACAAACCCACAAAAGGGGGAGTTTGTATGGCAGGTGAGAGTAGTTTTTGACCAATCGGTCTCATTTTAATTATCTACCTCCGCTTAGATCAGAAAAGCTTTCATACAATATTTCAGCTTGATTGCTCTTAAATTACTACTGTAATCGCGGGGACTGACATACAAAAAGGGGAAGTTTGTATGGGAGGTGGGAGCAGTTTTTGACCGATCGGGCTCATCTTAGAACTCAACCTCCGCCTAGTGTTGGGAAGCTTGCATACAAAATTTCAGCTTGATTCCCCTTAAACTACGGCTGTAACCGCAGGGATAGACCCCAAAAAGGGGGAGTTTGTATGGGAGGTGGGAGTAGTTTTTGACCGATCGGGCTCATCTTAGAACTTAACCTCGATTGAGAGCAGCAAAGCTTGCGAACAATATTTCAGCTTGATTGCTCTTAAATTACTGCTGTAATCGCGGGGACTGACATACGGATACCCCCAAAAAGAGGGATTTTGTATGGGAGGTGGGAGTAGTTTTTGACCGATCAGGCTCGTCTTACTACTCAACCTCCGCTTAGTGTAGGGAAGCTCACATACAAAATTTCAGCTTGATTGCCCTTAAACTACAGCTGTAACCGCAGGGATAGACCCAAAAAAGGGGAGTTTGTATGGGAGGTGGGAGCAGTTTTTGACCGATCGGGCACATCTTACTACTCAGCCTACGCTTAGTAGAGGGAAGCTTGCATACAAAATTTCAGCTTGATTGCCTTTAAACTACAGCTGTAACCGCAGGGATAGACCCAAAAAAGGGGAGTTTGTATGGGAGGTGGGAGCAGTTTTTGACCGATCGGGCACATCTTAGAACTCAACCTCCGCCTAGTGTTGGGAAGCTTGTATACAAAATTTCAGCTTAATTGCCCATAAACTACAGCTGCAATCGTAGGGAGAGACCCCAAAAAGGGGGAGTTTGTATGGGAGGTGGGAGGAGTTTTTGACCGATCGGTCTCATCTTACTACTCAGCTTACGCTTAGTATAGGGAAGCTTGCATACAAAATTTCAGCTTGATTGCCTTTAAACTACAGCTGTAACCGCAGGGATAGACCCAAAAAAGGGGAGTTTGTATGGGAGGTGGGAGCAGTTTTTGACCGATCGGGCACATCTTAGAACTCAACCTCCGCCTAGTGTTGGGAAGCTTGTATACAAAATTTCAGCTTAATTGCCCATAAACTACAGCTGCAATCGTAGGGAGAGACCCCAAAAAGGGGGAGTTTGTATGGGAGGTGGGAGGAGTTTTTGACCGATCGGTCTCATCTTACTACTCAGCCTACGCTTAGTAGAGGGAAGCTTGCATACAAAATTTCAGCTTGATTCCCCTTAAACTACGGCTGTAACCGCAGGGATAGACCCCAAAAAGGGGGAGTTTGTATGGGAGGTGGGAGTAGTTTTTGACCGATCGGGCTCATCTTAGAACTTAACCTCCGCTTTGATGATAGAAGCTTGCATTCCAAATTTCAGCTCTATATAACATAAACTGCGGCTGTAATCGCGGGGACAGACAGACGGACAGACGGACAGACGGACAGACGGTCACCCTTAAATCGACTCAGATTTCGATGCTGATCATTTATATATATATATTGTTATACCTACCACGCCTCCTTATGGGCGTTACAAATGGAAGAACAAAATGAATATACCCTTCACTCCGTTCATGCGCATGGTGAAGGGTATAAAAATGCAAAATACCGTTGAAAAAAAAATTATAATTTATAAAATTTTTTTCGGAATTTTCCGAATTTTTAAAAAAAAATTTTCTATTTTTTTTTCGAAAATCCATTCCGTAGCAATTACATACAAAATTCCATACAAAAAGGCAATTTTTGATTTTCCAATTTTCCGACTTTTCCGGAAAATTTGCCCGAAATTTTCTTTCACGTAAACCTTCCCCTGGCAATAACAAACAACTGAAAAAAATGTCAGCAAAATCGGCCCAGCCGTTCTCAATTGATGAATTACTATAAATTTTTTACACTATTTTTGTATATATAGATTGCGACCCGTGACATGGGAACATCGCACCGACTGTGTGGTATCACGAGACATTTGGCCAGAACTGGATGGAAGACTTACCAAATTAGAATTGGATAGGAGGTCCGTTAGATGACTAATTGGAGTAATCACGGGACACTGCCTAGTCCGAGCATTTACATCCAACTGAGGAACGACACATGAGGATTACTGCAGGCTTTGCCACGATTGAGACCATTGTGCATTTGTTATGCCATTGCCCCACTCTTCATAGAAGGAAGAAGCAATTCCTTGAGAAATGGTTCTTTGATAGTCTCACTGAACTGTCGTCATGCAACATCGAGAATCTGGTGAAGGCCACTGATGGTTTGAGCTGGCTTAAGGGCAGAGGAAGTTGAAAGAGAGAACACACCGTAATTATTCTTTAGCACTTCTATCTCTTTTCCACTGTACTATTCTTCTGAACTCTTTATTATATTGTAAAATATTCTTCCCTTTATATTTCTTCCCTTCTTAAATCGGGACAATCACAATGGACCATAATGGTCTCCGAGTGTTGTAATGGCAAGGTATTGTGCTGTGTCATTACATTTCCTCAACCTAAACCTAAACCTTAGGTGGTAAATTTTTCGACATTTGTATTTCAAGGGCCAAAAACGACAAGCAAAAACGGATAAATCTGGTACCATCACCATGGAATGGTAAAAGTTTATATGAGAGCTGAAACACAACTGCACACTTATCTCAATTTTTGTCTTTTTATCATTTGCTCGCCTTTGCTTTTGACCCCTTCAATTCTAATCTTTCACACTCTCACTCTCATATATCACTATGTCACGCTATGTCATCGTTAATAAGTCACACATTTGTGTTCGCTCAATACGTTCAATCATCTATTTTCATCTAACTTGTACATCGCATAGTTGTTGTAGGAAATGTGCTTTATGGTAATGTTTGTTAAAAACTTCCGGTTTCCGTTACAAATTGAAAAGGAAATTTTATTCACAAATGTAGAGGACATCATCGCCATCAGCCGAAAGGCAACTTATAGAGCAGCCAGACAAAGCTTAAACCTATAACGCTGCTCATTTTATAGTCACTCTCCCAATTGTAAGTATATAGTAAAATGAGATGTACTCTTCGTTTGTACTTTGAAGGCATTGCAAAAGTTTTTTCTTTCTTTTGGCTTTGATAGTGAAAGTTTTTAAACATTTTCGTTAAAATAGAGATACGATGACTGTAAAACACACAAAGCAAAAAGGGTGAGAGAGAGCAGGGAACGGTGAGGAGCGGTGAGTATAGAACAACACGAAAGAAAGAATATTCTAAGGATTTGCCAGGAAATTCAATGTCATGCATGAATTTGCCATTTTACGTTTATTACAAAGTTTTTGCATACATTTCACTTTTCATTTGTATGTGAATCGAGTTTCAATGAAACGAAACGAATTCACTTTGTCTGATTGTCTGCGTTACGACACATGAACGGATCTCCATTCCCCTGTTAACTGTGGTGACGTTTCTCTGACTGCATTGCATGGATGCATGTGCATGTTCTGGTTAGTTTGATGTCATTCATGACGTTAGGACAAACTTTATATAGCCACCATTAAGACTTTCTTCACTTTCTTTTGCCCGACATAAATCGTGGTGGTGCACCCATTTAAGTTCGTTTGTGTGTGGGACACAGTGTAACGGAATAGAAGACAATATGAAGAACATACGAAGGAAAAATAAGGCGGCTCGAAAAAAAAATTACTGTTGTCAGCCTCTAAAATTAAACATTGTTGTTTTATATGAATATACACAAAAAATTTAAAACATTTAAATTTTGACCAACTGAACATATGACCTTTGACACTATGCAGCTTCCTTTATACATACAAACATCACAGTGCACACGTTAGCACTCCTTGGGCGATATCCGTTTCTGTGTTGCTAACGGGAATTTCCTTTATCGCTTGACATCATATGCTGTCAATAGTTTATTATATTTTCCAAGTAATGAAAATTTATTGCTGCGTTTTTGTTGTCATCTCCTTTTTGATGTTGTTGGATATTTCATAAAACTTTTTACCAACTGTTCGTTGCTACAGGATGTCCTTGTGTGCACAGTACGTTGCAAAATCTTTGCAATCTTTTGCCAACCTGAAGTTGTTTGTGTAAAATGGTATACTGTTGCTGCTGCTGCTGTATCTCTTTGGTATCAAAAAGTTTTCCTATCTTATGGATATCGAAATTTCGAGTAAAATTTTTACGTTTTCTTTATAACTGTATAGTAAAAGAAAGCAACAGCATTTTAAACGCAGCAATGAACGAGTGTAATGAATATGGTTTATATGGCTCAAACGTGCTGTGGTTCGAAAAAACTTTTTTCAACAGGCAGTACAATAGCCATTGTATACATATTGATAGGTATGAACATACATACATACTACATATGAAATCTCATTCTTATGTAGTTGCAATGGATCAGAGACATCGGCAAATAAACATTGGAAGTGCTGCGGCGTTAAATAGGAAGCTTTTGGATTGTAAGTATGTATTTTCTAAACTTATACCAAAGTATTGATGCAATTCAGGCTTACCGTGTTATAATACCATTTTTGTTTTGTTATATTTTTTACTTGTTTTAATTTTGTATCATTTTCGAAATTGATAGCGAAAGTTGTCTAAATTTTCAAGTTTCAAGTGTATGAGAATATTTCTTAAAAGGAAAGCTGCAGTGAACTTGGGCATTTTCAATAAAATTTAAAGGTGTCTACATTAGATTGAATCGGACTTCCCACTTATGTGAAGTAGCAAAATAAACTTCTCAAATGTATTTTTTCGTATATCGAGTGCATAAGTCTGATATCTTTTTATATTTAATAACACTTTTTTAGAGACATTTAATTAACTCATAAACAATACACAACTCTCCTTATATGAACGAAATATTATAGTAACACAAAAGAACAAAAAAAGACAACATTTGATGACCCCCGCAAACTTAGTAAGGATCATAACACAGTACAACATTTTTCAGCTCATTGATTTGGGACTCAATTCTAAGAACTGCACGTAAAAGTAGCCCCAAAGAGAAAAAGTTGTGCATCATTCTTTTTGTCAAGTTACATGCCATAATAATTTAATATCGATTTGATGTTAGTTAGTTATCGTACAGGGGAATTTGTCACTTTTTAGGCTCTTTTGTTAACTCGAGAACCACAAGAATTACAATTCCCTTAATTTGTTCATATAACGTTTCCCTACATAAGTTTCACTTTTCCATTCATCAAATGATTTTGAACTGGGTTCATTTTGTAGCAGTTACAATAAAACTGTTGTACTCTGTGGAGTATGATTTACGTGGAATATTACTAATGATAACACTGTGCTACACACAAAATATACAGGGGTTCTCATGTAGCATTTCTGTTAGACTGGAGTCTATAGAGTAAAGTGATACTTTTAGTTTTTCTCGGTCACTTCGTTAAGTAATGTTTTTATAGCAAATTAAGTGAAATGGCGATATTCCTAAAATTACAAGTTCCAAAATTCATAAGTCTTCTCTTTGTAAACCGATTTTCAAAGGCTTACATCTGTTGTAAAGCTACGACTTTCACCATTTATTAAAAAAAAGAATTTTGAAAATCGGTTAAAAAATAGTGAAACGGCGGCTGTTTAAGGAAAACAACCTCGAAAAAAAATTGAGAATTCTCATTTTCTCTACGCTCTCAGTTGATCATGAAGCAGCGCAATGTATATTTTTTGTATTATGCTATATTAAAGTAGCTTTCTAAAATAGGTAAGTTTATAAGAATCGGTTGAAAAATGAATGAGTTATGCTAAATTTTGTTATAACATGTTCGCGTAATTTTGTGGTTTTTCCTTAGAGTGTGTGTGTCACTCTGTACAAATACATATGACGTATACGTATCACAACAAGTAATTCGTACTACATATTCCAAAGAATGTCGGAAAATGTATTACAAAAATTAGCATAACTCATTCATTTTTCCACCGATTCTTATAAACTTACCTATTTTAGAAAGCTACTTTACTATAGCATAATACAAAAATAAAATATATAGATTGCGCTGCTTCATGATCAACTGAGACCGTTGGGAAAATGAGAATTCGCAAATTTTTTTTCGGAGTTGTTTTGCTTAAACTGCCGCCGTTTCACTATTTTTTAGCTGATTTTCAAAATTATTTTTTTTAATAAAAGGCGAAAGCCATAGCTTTACAACAGATGGTAGCTTTTGAAAATCGGTTTACAAAGAGAAGACTTTTGAATTTTGGAACTTGTAATTTTAGGAATACCGCCATTTCACTTAATTTTCTATAAAAACGTTACTTAACGAAGTGACCGAGAAAAACTAAAAGTATCACTTTACTCTATAGACTCCAGTCTAACAGAAATGCTACATGAGAACCCCTGTATATTTTTTTCCTTCACATTTTTATCACTGTGTAATCATACGCCACCATATAGTATTTATGTTATGTCAAATAAAAGAGCCCAAAACGTGACAAATTCCCCGTATACGATACTTACTTACTTCAAATCGATATTAAATTATTGTGGCATGTAACTTGACAATACGAATGATGCAGAATTTCTTCTTAAGGCCAAACTTTTTTGGGGGTTTTACCATACTTACCTAGTACCTTTACCCTGACTCGCCCCCAGGTTGGTTGTTGCACTGAGGTATCTAGATATACATATATGGGTAATTCCAGCCTTACGAATGTTACGATCGTACGATTCAATTAAAAAAAAAATCACATAAAAGTTAAACTTTTTTGTATTTTATAATATATTTTGAATAGCTCCCTACTAGCTCTACATTATGTAAAAAAGGCTTCATACTTAAAAATCTACAATCCAAGATATTAACAAAACACAGGCCTACGTTATGCTACACGAAATAGAATTGCGTTTTATGTTAGTTCTTAAAATTTCAAAAGACTGCGTGTTGTTTAAGATTTAGTAAATGCACTTAATTATTTCATAAAATAGACCAATAGCGCTTTATAAATATATTTATGTTGGGCAAATTTGTTCCTCTGGTTTTTAACCGCGAGGTAATAAAGACCTACGTTATGTTACTGACGTTATGTGACAAAATATCCCATAGCTATGAAATGCTTAAAAAATGTTTATTCAAGCCATTGTTTTATTTGCGAAATTAGGGAATATTATAAAGTTTATATGCCACTAATTGTTGTTCACGAATGTTACATTAGAACGCCAATTAAATAAAATCAAAATTTTATTGCTAACTTATATTTTTTTAATATTATGGACCAGTTATTTGTTGTGAATAAAATTTTATGATAAGAGTGGACTTGCATCACCAGTAAATATAATATGAAAATTTAAAACTGGTGACCAGCAAAAGAATGCAATTTTGCAATCCGCTAAATCAACACGGAAACTAAGAAAAGCTTTGAGCATTATAATTTAATAAAATTTAAGTATTCGTCTTTACTAATACAAGTCAGAAATTTTTTAAAACACAATATCTGGAGGACTTTTTCACCAATCGCCTTGAAATCACCTTGTTTGGATTCATTTGGCACCAAAATTTGTGATCCAACAAAAATTTAGCCGGATCGGATCAGTGGGCGTGGCTTACATCTTGAAACTTTAAACGTCTGTATCCCATGAACTATCAAAAGGTATGTAGATGATATTTAGTATTTATGTTCTTCGTATAGTTAGAATTACAGCCAGAGTGAAAGTGGGCGGTACAGCGCCCACTTTATAAAAATCGCTCTTAGGGTTTTTCCAATAGTCCAATTGAATATCTTACAAAGTGGAACAAATGACCTGTTGATAGTCCCTGGCTATACTTGGTTGTGATTGGGTAAAGAGGTGTGGCACCGCCCATACAACTTGAAAATAAAAAAAGGCTATATCTCAGAGGTATAAAGATGATATTTGGTATATATGTTGTTCGTACAGTTAAAAATACAGCCAGGGTGGGAGAGGGCGGAGGAAAATCGCTCTAACGTCATTTCTGATAAACCGATTAATACGAAAATTTTACAAATTGGTACTGATGACCTGTTGATAATCCTTGGCTATACTTGGTTGTGATTGGAAAAAGGTGTTGGGTTGGTTGTGATATCTCATGAACTATCAGAGGTATGAAGATGCGATTTGTTTTACATGTTGTTTGTACACTATGAAGTACAGCCCGTGTGGAAGTGGGCTGTGCCAGGCTTCTTAGTAATAGTCTGATCGTCCTCAAAATTTCTCAGTATGTTTCAGTTCGCAGGTTGTTTGTCACGTCAATACTTGACTATTAAACTGTATCAAATATTTGTCCGTTCCCCAGGCAGTTGAGTACATATCGGAGCTGCGCCGACTAAAACAATGATGTGTTTCCTATTTACTTTACAGGTATGTGTTTTTAAATTACTTTTCAGGAGAGCGATCGGTAATAGATTCTATAAATAGGAAATTTAAGCAAAGTTCATTGAAGTTGGACAGGAAAACGGCTTTTGTTTGACTGGGTGGCACAATTTGAATTTTCATTGTATATAAGAAGTAGCATTACCGAACATTTGAAAATAATATATATAAGGGGTTTTTTTAGACCTATAGAAATTTTGATAGGTATAAGTGTGAATCTAGCTGTCATTCTAATGAAGTGTGTTAGACTTTCTTTCATGCAATGTTTACACACCATGGAAATTTATATATAGATATCATTTATTATAGATATCACTGACCTTGGGATGTTACTACGGCCTTATCAAGCATTAAGAAGTAGTCGTCACTTGTGTGACTGGTAATAAATGACGACAAATCTAAGTTATTTGTTTTTTTCTGGCTTCGCCGTAAACAAAAATAACAATGTCAGCCTGAAATTAAGGAGATGAATATTGATCACAGACCGCTGCTACTATACGCTAAGCAAGCGATTTTATGACGAAGCCTTCTCTTGACGAACAGCACAGAATTCACAAGACTTCACATGACACAAGCGGATCAATCTATTCTGAAAGTCTTCAAGAGAAAGATACTTTGCAAAATATTTGGCTCCATCATCGGTAACGGCGAGAATAAGCTGTATTACTTAGAAACCCCAGGCCCTCTGGTACCTCATATACAAATTTACACTTTTTCCGGAAATTTCTCTTATTTTGTAAAAAAAAAATATCTGTGGGACTTAGCAAACTTGTCTGTTTCATTTAAAATTTCCATCGGAACAATACATGCAGAGATACTTAATTTCCATATGAAAGATGTTGTTAAGAACCTTTCTGTATAAAATGTAGTTATGGAAACTCACTTTATTGCATGAATTTGATGAATATGAATATGAATTTTACTTTCACATTTAATTTTCAACATCTTCATCAACGTCTAACCCATTATTGCAATTTTGTTCGAAATCATTGATATATTATTTAATATATATTTTTTCTCATTTATTTTGTTTTGTTTTTTTCATAAAACTATTTCATTTACATACATTTTTTCATTACATTTGAAATAACTAAATATAAACAATATATTTTTGTTTTTTGTTGTTGTTGTAAGTTTGAAGTTTTATAAACTTATACGTTTTTGCCTTGACGTTTTAAACATGTTTAATTGTTGCTAAATATTTTATCATCATATGTACTAGGTGTTAGTATGCATCATATGTTTGTACATACCTGGTATGGTAATTATATAATCATTGCTTTAGAACTATTTGAAACAAAACGCTGCTTGTTTAACTGCATTGCAATTTCGTTTTACCACAATAAGACAATAATCTAAATGATAGTAAGTTTCACTAATATTTATTTGTATTTTCGTATTTGAATTTATTGTTACATTTTCAAAAAAAAATATGTATATATCGTATATAAATAAAATAAGTTGACATTGCTCAGAACATTGTGGCAATACTATTATTTAAAACAAAAGAAGGGAATGCCAGAATTTGTAGAAGAATATATGTATTTTAATAATTTTTACAAATACTCGTTTTGAACTTCAATAGACAAGTTTTGAATTTCTATTGATGAATATTGAATTTGCTTTGATGTCGTTTGAATAATTTCTATAGATCAAAATACAAATTATGAAAAATTTGTTGCAATTTTATCGAACTGTAACTTATTAGAAAATAAAATATTTGTGGTTAATTTGTTGACGATTTTGGGAAAAACAGGCAGGATATGGAGATAAAAAAAATACCTGTATAGGGCAGTAATACCTGGTAAGAAGTTCTAATCAATGAGACCAATCACTCTGATGAGATCTATCACTCCGATTCCGACAATAACTATTTCCTGGGAATTGTTTTGTTATTCTAAACAATCTTGGAATATGTTAAACTATTCCCAGGGAAGAAAGTGCGTATTACGAATGTAAATTAAGGTAATAATTTGATTAAAAATTTTGGGTATATTTCCGCCTACAAATTTCAAGGGAGTTATACCAAAAAATGGAAGTTCATATCAGGACATGGCTGTTAATATTTTAATGGTACTCAAAACATTTTTTAGACTTAGGGAAGAAATCGATATTTTTACTCAAGATTAGCTGTTAACACAGTACAACACATGATTTTGGGACTCAATTCTGAGATTTGCACTTGAAAGTAGGCCCAAAAAGAAGAAATTCTGCATCATTCGTGTTGTCAAATTACATGCCATAATAATTTAATATCGATTTGAAGTTAGAAAGTATCGTATAGGTGAATTTAAGACTTTGAAGAGCGGTGTGTTAGTTGTCTACGTAAACTTATAAGTTCCTTGTTCCTATTAGGTTTTTCTTTATCGGAATATGAAATATTCTTAACACTAAACATTTCTGTTATTAATTATTTATTTTATTTTCCTAAAAAAATAGAAGTTTATGTATCTATCAGCCGTTTTTTTCGACAGGGTGACCAAAAAAAAAAGGATTCCCAAGCACAATCTATTACAATTACATTCACGTCGAATGTTTTAAAAAATATCAATGAAATGTAAATTCGACCGCGACTACGATAATTGTCGAAAGTCGACTACGACATACGTAATAAGGGGGATTATTAGTTGATGAATAAGAAATCTAGTACAGAAATTTCAGTCAGGTAAACTGACTGATAAATACCATCATTCAATATATGATATTGTTTAAGTCTTGAGTTATTGAAATTAATCGATTTTTAATTCAATAAAATTACTTATGCAATGCCTAAAAATTTGACTTATTTCTATAGGAGGTACAATTAGGGACAGCACAACGTGTGTGATTTTTTTTTCATAAATCAACGTTCAATAGACGCTTAACATGGCAAAATTTGACTGAATTCAATGCACATACAAAAATGATATAAATGTAAAAGGGGCAATTTTGGCTATTTATATGGGAGTTACCATAAGGGGTGTGTCAAACAGTTAGGTTTTCTAAGGTTTTGCCGCCTATTACAAGATAAATTAACTGACCATATTGCATTATCCCCGAGGTGTGCGTTTGAAAGTTATGGGAGAAATATTAATTTTCCAAAAATAGGTCAACTTGTACGGGAGGTACCAGAAGAGTTGAACCGATATAGTCCATATTCATCCCTAATTCAAATTTTCATAAGCGTACAACTTACGCAAAATTTGACTGGATTCAGTGTACTTACTTAAAATATATGTATGTAAGACTATGAGGGTGAATTCGGTCATTTGTATGAGGTTTCTGAGGTTTTGCCTCCTATCACAAGATAAATTAACCGACCAATTTTCATTACCCTCTAATTGTCCGTTTGGAAGTTTTGGGATAAATATTAATTTTCCAAAAATGGGTAAATTTGTATGGGAGTTACCAGAAGGGGTGAACTGATATAGTCCATATTCATTCGTGAGTCCAATTTTCATAAGCGAACATCTTACGCAAAATTTGACTGAATTCAGTGCACTTCGAAAAAAGATATGTATGTAAAACTATGAGGGTCAATTCGGTCATTTGTGTGGGAGGTACCAGAACGGGTGGGGCTATTCTGCCCATTTACATTTATTTCGTTTTAAAAAATATTAATACTGGTAAATTTTCATACCGATCAGTTAAGTTTACTCGAGTTATCCTGCTTACCAGCCAGACATACGAACATAGCTCAATCGTCGTAAAAAGTCCTGAAACTAATTAGTCTTAAGATACTTGGGGTGCACTTCGTCTCCTTTAATGCGTTACACTTTTTCTCGTATCAAATGATATATACCCTCATCCCTAAGGGTGATGGTATAAATAGAATTTTGAAAAAATTTCAGAAGTTATATTTCGTGGGTGCCGTTGGAGATGTAAAGTGAATCTTACATCTCAAGCCAACTCACAACCTACTTCGTGGTGGCACCTGGGCATCGGTATTCGTGATTTTTTATTATCATAAATAGCGGCTGATAGTGAGCGACGAACCCTGATGGCTGGGCTAGCCACCCGCCTTCAGGTCTTTTACTAGCTTTGAAAACACTAGAAAGAAAAAGTAACAAACGGAACCTCCCAAACGTTGACGACCCCCGCAAACGAAATAAGGATCATGTTTTAAGGATATGCACCTGGAACGTCCCGACTCTCTATAGAGAAGGTGCCACTATCCGACTGGCGGATGTCCTCAAAAAATATAAGGCTGACATCACCGCCATCCAGGAGATGAGATGGGCAGGACAAGGATGCTCGCGACGTAAAAATTGCGACATCTATTACAGCTGCCGTGTCGAAAAGCACGAATTTGGTTGTGGATTTGTAGTTGGCGAGAGACTCAGACATTTTGTCTCACATTCAACCCTGTTAGTGATCGAATCGGAGCGATCCGCATCAATGCGCAATATTTCTACATCACGCTGAATTGTTGTCATGCCCCGTCGGAAGATAAAGACGATGAGATTAAAGATGCATTTTACGAGCGCCTTAAGGAAACATACGACCACTGCCCTGGCTACGACATTAAAATTGTTAATGAAAAAATAGAAAGGGAAGATGTTCTAGTCAGCTTCGTAGCAGGAAGGTACATGGTAGTGAGTGGAACCAGATTCCAGCACAAGGATATCCACAAGGGAACTTGGCTATCCCCCGATCAAAACATCAAAAATCTAATTGATCATGCGCCATGCATCTAGTGTCATGGACGTGCGTGTAATCCGTGGTGCTAATATTGGCTCGGATCATTACCTGGTTGCAGCCAAGGTGCGCACCAGATTGAGCAGAGCGAAAAACGCACGTAACCAAACACAAAAAAAGCTGGACATCCCGAAGCTGCAAACCCCAGAGATAGCTACTGCCTACTCCAACCTGCTCTGCCAACTTCTACGACACAACGCCTCTACTTCTGACGTTCCCGATACACAGTGGCAACATATTGCGCATTCCATGGCAACCGCCGCAACAACCGTGCTAGGATATCAAAAGCGGCGCTCAGACGAATCTTGGTACGATGAAGAATGGCGCATAGCGTCTGAGGAATAGGGCAACGCTACAGCCAATTGTAACTCGTGCTGTTAGGGAACGGCACAAGGAGAAAGTAAAACAGGCGAGACAGCTATATAAGCGAAAAAAACGTTAGATGAAGGAACGGGAGAACGAGAATATAGAGCGATACAGGGACAGAGGTGAGGCCCGAAAATTTTACCAGAAAGTAAGAGCAAAAGGCTACGGTAATGGGCTCCCCTCCTGTAAGGACAAGGATGGAAATCTGGTCACTGATACGCAGAGTGTACTGCATATATGGAGAGAACACTTCCACCAACTGCTGCTTTCAGAAGGCAGCGCACGAGAAGGTATCACGCCAATTGTCGACGACGGCTTAGACTGTCCACCACCAAGTCAAGCCGAGGTAAGGGGAGCAATATCGCGGCTGAAGAACAATAAAGCAGCCGGTGCCGACGGACTTCCGGCAGAGCTCTTTACGTCCGGTGGTGAGGAGCTGATAACGAGCATGCACCAGCTCCTACGCACGGTTTGGCTCAAAGAGTGCATGCCCAACTACCGCGGGATCAGCTTTTTACCCATCGCAAATTGAATTCAGTGACAGGCCTAATTAAGTGAATCTTTTCCTCTAGCTCATTGCTGAAATATACTCTTAAAAAAATTCTGGCTTTCACTTCACTTTCAAGATTTCTAAGTTTGTTTTTTGTTGTTGTTGCTTTTCCAACATAACCCCAATAGTACAATATAATGATTTCACTGTATTTTGTTTTTTTTTTTGTTTCTTCGCTAAGTGTAAACTTTAATAATTAGGTAGGTAATTTAATTAACAACAATAAAAACTAATTATATATATTTATATGTATACATATATGTATATGTAGTAGGTATGTGTATATTAAATGACGGTGTATTCAATTTCCATTCACGATATCTTTTAAGTTGAGTTTGTGATTTGTTTTTTCATTTTCTTTCCTTAAGTTTTCCAGTTTTAGGTTATCAAGTTTCATTGGACATGTGTTTCGTTTTTCTTTTTTTAACTTTTGTTCGCTTTTCTATGATGAAATAAAACGTTAAAATAACAAAACAAAACAGCATAATAGTAGATAAATATATATTTACAATAGAATTACAGTTGAATAAATTAGAAATAAAATTTCTTATTAAAATCGTCACGATTTTAATGCTATAACTATATGTATATAGTATGTAGGTAGGTTTATATGCATCTACATAGTAATAAGAGTACATAACGAGAATGCGAAATTGTCTTTATAGAGTTGAAATAAGGGTCGGTAAAATGAGGACAGATCTTAGGCTGAAGGTATACAAATTATAAAACATTTATACAAGAGACTTAGCAAAGCCCATGAGGAGACATGATACAGTGAGTTTATGATAAAAATTATAAACTAACCCTATTTTAAATTTATAATGTTGTATACGCTTTGTCTGTTAAGTATCGATAACATTTCAAACTATTTTGATTGCGATTTAAAGTTTTCAGTGTAACAACGGACGTGCAAACGAAATAAAATAGCAAATAAATAAATACACAAGTTATACCCATCCATCCATCTATACATCAAACTATTCCTGGCAAAAGCCTTCAGTCTCTTCAATGGCAAATGTTAGTTTCTCCACCAATTGATCGTAACTCTTGTAGGGCGGCAGATCTAAACGGTTGAAACAGGTGTGAGAACGTGGCAGCCACGTTTCCTTGCCCACTTTCTCTATGCAAAAACGTTGCGGCCCATTCGAACCCATGAGCTCGGCAAAACCTCCAACGGGTACACGACATGTGCCCGTAACAAACTGCAAAAGTCGGGCACGTTTTTCGTTATCTGTATCTCGTACAAACTGTAAAGACATAAGATTGTTAATGTTGCAGTAAAGGCTATTAAAACATCATACAACACTTACCTGCCAGAACCACACTACTTGTTTAGAATTACGATTGTAGTGTCTATAGATGGTGTTTCGTTGCCAGTCGTCCACATCTACATCCTGCATTCCGCAGAGTATTAGCTCTAACTCACGTTCGTCAAAATATTTCAGCCATTCTAGGGGTACTACCTCATTGAAACCCTCCAAAAATGTTTTAGTCTGCTGTTCAATGCCACTGGAAGGTAAAATACATGAACAAATGTAAATGAATTATTAAGGCACAGTATAAAATTGAAAGGAGATTTTGAATTTCACTTTGTTGTGTAAAGTACATTAAGGTAGAGGGAATGTTAAATATATCGAGAAAAATTTAAATGCATATTGTAACTGAGATTATTTTTCAAATTCAATTTACATTATCCCTAATGCTTCCACTTACCGCGTCATTCTCCATTCGGTCATCAGCGTTATGTACTCTTCCTTATTTTCCTCCGACACTTTTTCCTTTTCACCATTCTCCTTCAACTCGTGATGGATAATTTGACCCAATACCTCGAAATCTACACTGAACCACAACTCGAGACCGCATTCATCGATGTTATTGTCACGTACCCATATCAGCGAATTGTAAAACTCAGGATCGATGGTTTCAATATCTTTGATGGTCAATTTCTTATTGAGCATACGCTTATAGAAGGGCATAGTGAAGCCCGAGTATATGAATCGGCCGTGATACAAAGCCATTGCAATAAATCGCCCGATAAACTTAAAGTATTGTAAATGGTCGGGATTGACATACGAGGCGGGATTAATTTGCAGACTATAGTTGTTCTTGTTGGCATATTCAAAAAGGCAATACATAGGATTGAGAACTTCGTGGGAGAGAAGGAAAAACCATTCACGTGAGACGCCTCCATAATCGAGGCCCTCTTCGCCGCGGAATATGATGTAGAGACGACGACGTAGCTCGTATGCGGGCAAACGCATTATTTGATGGTAGGAATCCTCGAATAGCGTCTGACGAGTGACTGTAATCTTGATGTGCGAGGGCAAAGCGTTGCTCTGACACAGATAGCGGAATTGGGAAAGTTTCCAACGGAAACTACGCTCGTAAGCACGCGGCACGCCATAGACGCCCTTGGCACCTTTGGGAGCCCCCGGCCTAGGATCTTCGAATGTGGTCCGCCGAGTATTGTGATCGACAAAGAACCGCTCTCCCGTCGCGGTGTAGCGTATTTCCCAACCTGGCGGCAGGGGACCCTCATTTATCAAACTAACCTCTTGGCCTTGCGTACGGGGATCTTCCCACTGGGTCGTGCGATTTTTGTGATTGACAAAGTACACACGATTGTCTGATTGTACCTTTTTCTCCCAGCCATCGGGCAAAACACCCAAAGTGTCCTCATCATCTTGTGTGGCAGCTGCTGTTACCGCAGTCGGTTGTTGCTGTTGTTGGCCGTAAAGGAACCGTTGATTACCTTGTGCTACAACATGGGCTCTCTGGCCTTGCCAGTGTTGGAAATGCATTAAGCGCTCACTGTTGGGTCTCTGCCAGGTTGTCGTTCGCGTATTATGATCGACGTAGTAAACTCTGCCTCGGGGATCTTTTCGTATCTCCCAGCCCGGAGGCAAAGGTGTGGGCTTCTCCCAATACGTGGAGCGGGTATTGTGATCCACGTAATAACGCCTGCCATACTGATCATAACGAATCTCCCAGCCAGCCGGTAAAGGTTCATCGTCTGCCTGAGCAGCTTGCAACTGTTGATCTGTCACATTAGCAGCGGGCAGACCATTGCCCGAGACGGACATGGCAGCTTGGGGATCGGTCATCATACCGCCTACGGCACCCTCCATCATGGGTGGCTGTGGCTGTTGGCCGGGCACAGCACCATTGGCATACATTTGAGACATCGGTCGTGCAGTCGCCACCGTCGAATTTGCCACCGACGAAGAATTTGCCACAGGACCATTTATGCGTTGCTGTGAATTGTGAACCATTTGCATTTGTTGTTGCTGCTGGGCAACCATAGCAGCTGCGGTCTGAGGATCCCAAGAGCCCGGGGGATTTGGAGCTCTTCTCACGGCACCAGTTTGTGATGGTATCATGGCACCAGAACTACTGCTACGCTCCAAATTACCATTTTGCATGGGCACTGGTGATCTGGAGGCGCACACACCCGCTGCACCACTCTCACTAACACTGCCTGAGGAACGCATGCGCACTCTTGTTCTTACACCACCATATATCATACAACTACGACCGGCAGCAGCAGCGGCGGCGGCAGCTGCGGAACTACCACTGCCCTCGCCGCCAGCACCACTACCTACTCCTACTGCGGCGGTAGCATTAGTGCCTGCAGCCATTAAAGAACCATTGCCATTTTGAAGCATAATACTGCTCATATCCAATTTTAGGCCATTGAGTATGGCCACCAATTCGCCACTTTTCGTTTGACGATTGTCGGACTTGGAGGTGACCAATAAATCCATGCTGACCTCGAGAAATTCACAGCGACCATTGTAATGCTGTAGAATGTGGGCTAAACTAATTGTTCGCTCACCAAGCATAGCATCTTTGCGAAAGCTTGAGTGATCCAAAACTTTGAAATGTAATACCGAATGGGGTGTTATCTGTTTGGAGAGGGGGGGGTAAAAAAAAGATTAAGCATTAGTTAGAGGCATGGCAAATTTTGTTAAAGTTAATTATGATGAAATGTAAATTATTTATTAAAAATTGTTTTTAAATTTCGTCAACTATGCAATAGCGAAGCTTTGCCGGGCTCACTAGTAATAAATAAATATTTGTTTTGTATAATTTATCTAGTTTTTTACCTATCTCTGATATTCAAATAGGATTCCCGAAAACGTAGAGCGTGTAAGACCGTCTGTTCGTGAACAATCTAAACACTCCACTTAGGCGCTAGTAAAATGTGCCCAGACTTGATTATTCACAAAGATTTACTTTCTTACAAAGTTCAAACGCCTGTAGGCTCTTGTTTGCTAACGTAATGCTAGAGAGGTCATTTTTTTCTCAGACAAGGCACACTTCCAACTAAATGGGCATGTAAACTTATAGGTATTGGAGTGACGCGACTCCTACTTGAAAGCATCAAAGTACTCTACATACAACCAAGTTTATTGTCCCTACATTTATGTAGGTCAAAGAAGACATGATGTTGCAGTGAATCCAAAGCGCTACAGAATTTCGCAGTTCGCGAAATTTTTATTCAATAGAGATTACATAAACTAGCCGCATTCGTTGTTTAAACTTATACCCAAGAGTGAAATTTTTAACAGCAACCCTGTGCCTTTTTTGGAACTAAGCGAGCGTATCCGCGAAAACATTTCACGCAACACCTGTCAAGCTGTTGTTGAAAGTTTCCGCTCTAAATTGCAGCATTGTCAACAATCAAAGATCGCATATGTTTGATGTAATTTTTTAAAGATAAAGTTCATATTTGTGTGATTTCATAATAAATAAACAGTTGTTATCTCATATATCTTGTTTTTTTTTGCCATCGTTAAGTGAAGTAAAAAGACTACTGGTCCACCCTGTACAAAAATAAACGACTCTTTTCATCAAGATGTAAGTAAAGAGTACATTTCTTAAGTATTCGGAATTATGGACTAAAAACGTTAAACTGCTTTACTGATACTGTATATCATGAATAGATGCCAAGCCGATTTGTAAACCTTTACAACCAGGGGCAAGTACCTCAGGTCTTTCATACAATGCAACTACTATCATACTATCGTCATAAATTATAAGGCATTCATATCATGCTTGTCAATTAAAGTACTATTCTTAACAGAAAGAAAATGTGTGCCAGCAAAAGATGTTGGCGAAAATTCTTAGTAGTACATTAAGTTTATCTACACCTACACATAAACAATATTAACTCAATTGAAGCTACCTAAGTAGATGTCTTGATAATTATATAGATTGGCAGATTTCCATGAAAACAACAACACGTTGTCTTTGATGACCAAACCTACAAGTTATTTAGATATAAAAATATAAAACAAAATACATAACGACAAGTCCACCAAATGTCAACTTCCAAA
Organism: Muscina levida; assembly: GCA_964034835.1. Classification (NCBI taxonomy): domain Eukaryota; kingdom Metazoa; phylum Arthropoda; class Insecta; order Diptera; family Muscidae; genus Muscina; species Muscina levida. The sequence continues at coordinate 107,155,650 of OZ035881.1, forward strand.
ATCACACATCAATCACATACATACATGTATCAGATAAAGCTATGTATTAGTATAACCAAGACCAAGTTAAAAAATGCAATTTGTTTCCAATTTTACTCTAATTGATGAGCTAACAAAAGAAACGAAAATATTGTTGGCCAAAGACAAATATTGTTTGTGAACACACTACCAAACGAACGGAGGTCTCATAAGTAAGTAAAGTAAGGTAGGGTAGGTTGTACAGTACAAAATCACGCCAACTATTAATTGACACCAAAGTAAACATACATTAAAATATATGGCAGATATCAAGGGGAGTGAATCATTTGACGACAATTAACCAGGGATGGGCGCCTTGGGCAGATATAGTGAATTGGCCGAAAGGAGAAATATGGAGGGAAATAGGATATGGGTAATTCCAGCCTTACGAATGTTACGATCGTACGATTCAATTGGAAAAAAAAGAACATAAAAGTTAAACTTTTTTGTATTTTATAATATATTTTGAATAGCTCCCTACTAGCTCTACATTATGTAAAATACTTAAAAAACTACAATCCAAGATATTAACAAAACACAGGCCTACGTTATGCTACACGAAATAGAAGTGCGTTTTATGTAAGTTCTTAAAATTTCAAAAGTCTGCGTGTTGTTTAAGATTTAATAAATGCACTTAATTATTTCATAAAATAGACCAATAGCGCTTTAAAAATATATTTTTGTTGTGCAAATTTGTTTCTCTGGTTTTTAACCGCGAGGTAATAAAGTCCTACGTTATGTTACTGACGTTATGTGACAAAATATCCCATTGCTGTGAAATGCTTAAACAAATGTTTGCTTAAGCCATTGTTTTATTTGCGAAATTAGGGAATATTATAAAGTTTATGTGCCACTAATTGTTGGTCAGGAATGTGACATTAGAACGCCAAAAAAATAAAATCAACATTTTGCTGCTAACTGTTAATTTTTTACTACGTATTATTGGTGCTATTTATTGTTGTAACTAAAATTTTATGATAACAGTGTAAATATAAATATATAAATAGTAAATATAATATGAATATTTAAAACTGGTGACCAGCAAAAGAATGCAATTTTGCAGTCCGCAAATCAACACGGCAACTAAGAAAAGCTTTGGGCATTTTAATTTAATAAAATTTAAGTATTCGTCTTTACTAATGCCAACATTTTATTTTTCGATCACGGTTGACACTTCTGTGGAAATACCCATATATCAAAAGCAAAATTAATGTATTTATATGTATCGTTTTACGCGAATTACAGAGCATATCTTTATAGACCGTATTAAGTGTCTTTTTTTTTAAATTACTAGTGACAAAACATTTGAAAATAGCTGCATTTTTTTTTTAATTGCTTATTTTGGCATTAACTACATCCTAAAACTTGTTCTTCTGGGTATTTTATAAATAATAAATCCAACACACTAAAAGCCTTTCCACAGACCTAAGCTAGAAATGACTTATGAAATGACTTTTCATAGAATTTATTAAAAAAAATTCAGCATTTCTCATTATAAAATTAAACAAATTATGTGGACATCGTAAACCTTTAAGAATCTAGGCACAAATTTCTGAAAAAGTGTGTGTTAGGGTTTTATTCTTAGATTTAAGTATTTTGTAATTATTTGGATTGTACATCTATCAACAAGTTGTCATTCACTGGGCAATATTTGATTAATAAAAATGTTGAAATATGAAAAATAACATATTTGATTTCCAATGGAAAAAAATAATGGCGCCCCACTTTCCCCGAGCTGTTCTTGCCATAAAAAGAACGGAGAAACGTCTTCCTTTTTTAAAAAAAAAAAAAACATTTTTAAAAATTTTCGGAAGAGAAAGAATTTTATGCAAAAAACCATCTTGAGTTATCTGGAGGTTGGCAGTGGGCGTGGTCGATTTTGATGAAACTTGGTTTGCATTTGCTGTTTATTGTAGAAAGTCTATGTGTTAAATGTAAACACATTTAGTTGGCTATGAAAAAATGCGAAAAAAAATCGATTTTACCACTTTTTGTTATCGATTTTTTAGACCACTTGGAAGCGATGTAGGTTTGCAATCCGAAGGTGCCGGGTACGATTCCCGGCCGGGGCACTGGCATCAGCATCGATGCAAAACCAATTTTCACATACTTCCGAGTTCTCCAGCCAACAAAACTCATCCTAGATTGCACAATGACCAAGGACAAAAGGAAATGATTTATCAACTTCTTAAAAATAAATCAATCAAACCAGCTCGCGCCATCTCTTGAAGGAATATGGTGATTAAAATTCAAAAACAACAACTAGCAATACTTGACACAAACCTTGTTATCTACAAAGGAACGTAACAGAGTTGCAAACAATGATCGTATGATAAACGGATTACATGCCCGATCAAGTGCCAATAAATTGAATATCGATATAAAGAATTATCCTCCAGTTGTTACAACAACAACCTTGGGTTGTATGGGCGGTTGGCTACATGCGTGGCCGATTTTGATAAAACATAGCATACATCCGTTGTTTATTCTTGAAAGTGTATGTACAAATTTATTGATATTTATTAACACAAAGCAAAAATTATACACATTTCGTGTCATTTATTTTTAATATCTATGAACAATGTTATCTTTAAAGGTTTGTAGTCCTTTTTAGGGGGCAACAAGATGAGGAAATACAAATCTGAAAACGCCATTTTAATGCGATTAGTTCAGTTTCATTTGTATAACATCTGGGTCAAGTGTAACGCATTTTTTCTTGAGACACATTACATATAATTAAGTACTTCTTTGCTGGAAGAGAGAGAGAGAGAACATCTTTAAAGTCATTTTGATACTCAATAAAAAATAACAAAAATAACCAAAGTTCTCCTATTTAATTTGACACCTATATCGGTATCAGAGTGTGCGAATAAGTACTTAAACTTGTTTTTACAAAATGTTATCCTTTGAACATTTTTAAGACTTTGAATAACTAAAAACACGAATTTCAAATTCAACGGTTATTCAGTTTTTCACAAGGAAATGCAGAACATTTCACTAAACACTTAGAAAGCAGTCATTGACAATTTCCGATCCAGGTCAAAATAATAAAGGATCACATAGGTATGATGTAATTATTAAAAATTAAATCCCTCCTTTATCTAGTTTTTCTTATCATAGTTTGAAAAGAAAAATGTCTTTGTTTCTATAAAAGCTAAAGATCTCAAAGACTTCTTCTCTAAATTAGAAAACAAACATTAATACTTCTTCATTTCATTAAGGCATTACGATAGTGTCTAAAACGTTATTATAAAACGCACTGTTGCACTTTGAAAACGTTGGCATGTGGAGCCGTTTAAACTTATGACTAAGCAAAAAAAATTCGTTTAGTTTATGTGTAGTGTACGACTGTATGTAAATGAAAGGGAAAATCAAAAACAGCAACAATGACAAACAATATAACTGCTTGCATGTTTTTCTTTTTTGTTCTTTTTTTTGTTTGTGTTCTTTTTTTCTCCACTTACCAATACTGTAAATTCTTCATTCCATTTAGGTAAATATGTATTTTTAACAAAGTCCGTTTTACGTTTGCTTTTATTATCGATTAACAGCTCAACATATGGATTTGGTTTCAAGAAACCACTATTGCGTAGCGAAGCTTCTTCGACTGCAAAGAGAGAGAGAGAGAGATGAAAGGGGCTCATAAGTTTAACATGTGCTAACATTCCCACTGAAACTACAACTTACTTGTAACACTCAGCTGGTGATAACCTTGATTGCCTTGGTGTGAGGATGAACTAAGGGCAGCCGAACCATTACTAAGAGATGGGTTCGCACCACCACCACCGCCGCCGCTGACATTGTTGTAATCACCCTCCGACGATGTAGCAGGTTGTGCAGCAACAAGTCCGCCGGAAGCAGCTACAAATGCAGCCATACTCAATTTTGATTTAACTAATGTTTATTTTGTATATCCAATGATTGTCCTTGATGACACTAAGTAATAATTAGAAGTACTGCAAATATACAAAAAAAGAAAAAAAGTTTGTTTAAAATTAAAAAAATTTCTAAAATACTTAATAACATGTTTACAGTTTAGCAGTTTACAAAAGTAGTTTGTAGCCAAGGTTCAAACAAAAGGCATTTGATGAAATGTGAAATATATTCATTAAGCAGATTACGAAAATTTGCCAAGATAAGATTATTAATACAAGTTTTTATCAAAAAGTATATAGACGGACGGTCTGATAAGATTTAAAAATTATTTCACCTGACAAAAGAATAATAATTGTACACATACAAACGATAACGCAAATTTTTTTTTTAGCTGCATCTTTGCTGTAAGCTTACTTTTCTGACATCAATTTAATTGTGACGTCACTAGGTGTATATAAATAAGTATATTTCGTTTAGCATATGTATACTAAATACATATACTATCATGAGCTAAATTTCTTGTGATGCAGACACTGTTGATGATTTTAAATTGATGTGAAGAACCACATTGAAATTAAAAACATTAAGGTGATAGCTAATACTAAATCAAAATTGTTCAAACGATTATAAAGAGAATCATGGGATCCAAAACTATTGCAATGTTGGAATTAATGACACATTATATGAAATTAATGGCACATACGTGTCCCCGGTGTTAATGTTATGCACTGCTCGCCGTTGAATCTCATATTGTAGACATCGAAAATACGCATTTGATATAACAGATTAGGATTTCAGTCAATACGACCTCTTTGACGAACACTGGCATGCTGGCCGATTGATAATCCCACGAGCCGCCTCACAGTATGAAGCCATTCATACATTTTTGTGCTAAAACTATTAGGATTGTGAACGGCGGACTTCTTGATGTTGTGTAGACAGAAACGTAAGAGTAAAAATTAGAACGAGTTAGGTATAGGTACAGGTTAGTAGTATCGAGAGCAGTATCGTCTGATAGCATCGAGATCACATCCCATAATAGCATGCTCGGCCATGAAAAAAAATGTAGATGACTGGAGTTAAGGGAATTGCCCGGCTTCGACGCCTTTGATGTTGATATCCTCACGCCAGTTTTAGCCCCAATCGATGATTGAGGAGCATTGGACTTGGCGGTTGAAACCTCAGTATGAAGCATTGAAGGGATGTTACAGGGCCTCTAATACGCGTTATTGTCCGTCTGATCCTTAAACCCATTCCTTTTTCTGCCAGTCTTGCCTCCGTTCCTGCTTAGTTATGGCTGATTTCGTACAGTACGACGGGACTGGTTTGGGGGTCATGGAAGTCCATTCAGCCGTATCAGTTTTGTGTCAAAGTCTGGTCCAGACTCCTTTCGAACTAGAGGTGTCCAATAAAACACCTAATGATCGTTTCCTCCATGTTCTCTTCCGACGGTGGGGAAACCGGGCTGGTTTCACCCTCCAAATCCTTCGAGGACACAACACTTCCACTTTGTGCTTAATTATTTTGAACTCCTCCCGTGTCCTTTGGTATAAACTGCATCATGAATTCATTATGCTGTTACTGGATAGATGCTTATGGCTAGAGTGTTCAAAACCGAAAACCGTCTAACCGGTTTCTTCAAAAATGCCAATTTCGAATACCCGGATTAACCGGTTTTTTAATGTCGGTTAACCGGTTTTTCCAAAAGGAGTTTTTTCACAGAACATTGCCAGGAAAATTAAAGGCAAATCGGCATATAAGTTTGTTTATGCTTACCGATATTCTTTGGTCAAATCTCAAATAATACTTTCTTTGAAATTTTCTTATTCAATACGACTGACTGTTTCCTCTCATCTTGCAATGGCAGGGATGCTGTCCGTATTCATATCTGCATTTAAAGTTGTTTATATTAATATCGGTGGTTTCCCAGCCATTGCAAGGTGAGATCCCAACAATATCTTAGTGATTTCTAAAATTTTGTATGGGGATCGCCCCTCTCCGCGATTGTATGCTTAGTTTACGAGATAGCTAAAACTGAAAATTTTTAAAGATTTGTGATCCCCATATAATATTTGTGAAACCACTAAGATAAAGTTGGGATATCACATTGCATTGGCTGGGAAGCCGTCGATACCCATATGAACAACTCTAAATTCAGTTATCTCCTAAACTTAATTTATGATCACCATACAATAGCTGGAAACTCATCAAGATATAGTTGGTATCTAACCTCGAAATGAGGGTGAAACCGCCAAAATTTATATGAAAAACTTTGTGCCCGTATTTCCTATACTAAATTTCCAATGGGATAAAGGAGGTTAATTTGTGATCAAATAGATACCTTAGCTCTAGGCCACGCTAAGTGTAAAATTTAAGTTTTACAGAAAACGCGTTCAATGTTTGTGGGTAATATAGATTCCACTCGTATGATAAGTTAAAATTTCCTAAACACTTCTGTTTGGATGAACTGGATAAAACTTGAAGCAAACTGAATTCAAAAGCTCTAATTAAATGAAATGATTAGGGTATCGATATTCAAATATTTTCATATTTAACTGCATATTTGATTTAATTTTACAATTACGAAAAACCGAACGCACCCGGTTAACCCGGTTTTTTACTAAATCATGTATTGGAAAACCGTATTGTTGGAAAAACGTATTTATCGAATAAACCGAAAACCCTTTTCTGAAAAATTCAAGTATTTGAACACTATACCTATGGCTGACTGATTGTATTTGTGTTGTATTTCTGTTGCCGTCATCATTGTTGTGTGTGTTTTTTGGTCTTTCCGTTGATTTTGTTTGATTGTTTGTATCTGGTCTCCATAATCCCACAAGTGTAGGGGAAAGAATGTCCACTGTAAGGTAAACCGATTACCCAATAAGGCTCCCAGGTAATTCGTGAGGATCCGTTAGACTACAGTCGGATAACCCTGACTGCAAACCATCCGACAAGCACTGCAGAATAGGGGGTTCGGTGACTTTGATACGATGGACATAAACAACATAGATACACAACTTTGTAATTGCCATTAAGTTATCCCTAGCACGAAAGTCTCCACAACTCGACAAGATTGTTACAACCGGTGGATTGTTACCTCTTGAAGGATCGTGTTAGTTCCCCTAAATCGGTCGCCGTACCGCATTGTATTGCAAAGAAGAGATTTGCACTCACAGGTACATCACAGACCCTTCGAGGATAAGGTGTACTTAGCGTATTTTCCAACGCTTGTCCAGTTTTTATTTGTTTTTTTTTTTTTGAATGTTTCAAATGTCAACAACGTTCTCTTTTCCTCCTAAAATCCATAGTATTGTTAGAAACGAATGGTAAATCAATATTTCTTTATTTTATAAAATAAATAAATTAATACATATTTTAAAAATTTAAATATGCTATAACTGTTGCTACAGGAAAATAAGATTGAAGAATTAAATTTGCACATAAATATTAGTTGTATACCAATTCACTTTAAAGCGATGTACTAATTTACATTATGCTATTTTTATTCACATTTACAAAATGACAATATAATCATCTGCTACATACCAGAGAAACCACAGACTACATAGCGCGGTGAATTATAAACCAAAGTTCAATGTGCACTTTGTGTCGGTAATATTAATTGAAAATGTGTTATTCTAAGGTTATCTCATCAAATGTAATACAAATAACAATTATGAAAACAGACCCTAGAAAAACAATGCAGTTACTAAGTGCATGTAAGTACACATTAATCAAATAAATCCTTTGCTGGAACTTTAGTTGACTAAGTTATAAAAAAAAGCCCCGAAAATGGGCAACAAGTACAGCGCGATAGTAATATTATCTCGTCTGAATAATATATACCACGACACAGTATATTTAATTTTGTATTTATGAATGTGCATTACTCATCAACGCTATCGCTGTGATGGTGGCATATAATAACAACAACAGATAATTATTTTGTTGCTTCGTCGCTGCACTTGTAATAATTATTGTTATAAAATAGAAATACAGAAGTTGAGTAAATTTAACAAAACAATTGTAATGTAATAAACATCAACTTAATATCATCGTATCCGGTTGAAACTTGCATGATCAACTATTTCAGGCTTCAATATGTTACTATTTTGTAAGCGTAAACATTGCATGCACAGCATCAAGTTTCAGGGGCTGAAATATAGGAAAAGTGTTTTTATTTCATACAAAAATGAGTTGCAAATCATTTCAGAATGAACCAAATACGAAAATTGCGTTATTTTTAAAAACCTATATGATCTGTGGCTTGGTGCTCAGACACAGTAAAGCGCTGAGTAAAGCGTTTGCAAACATCTTGTGATTATCGTCAGAACTTCAGGCATTTGAAAGAAACGTGTTTTGTCAATATAGAAATTACATCCATACAATGTTTAAGTAATGTTTTTCCAACACTAAGGATTATAAAAATCATTTTAGTTATCTTCACTCTTTTTGCCGGACAACAGCTGACGGTTAATAGATAAGAAGACAATGCACTTGTCTAGAAGTCTCCAATAGAATGCTATAATCCATAACAAAAACAATTGATAGTGAATCACCTTAAAAATTAAGAAATATTTTCAAAACACCATTGCAAGAGGGGAACACGGAGTAGTATAAGCAACCTGACCTTGAGTGCAAAAGAATGGACACGACGACAAAACAATGTTGAGATATAAGAAAAACGCAATGTCAAATACAAAAACACAAAGAACAGAAAGAAAAAGTTAAAAAGAAATTCTATATCACAGCAAAATTCAATAAAAAAAAAAACCCCATTTAATAGAGAAGTGTACAAGAAAACGTAAAATAGAGCGGCGGTTGGATGACAAATCGTAATGGTTGTAATAGAAATGTGGTGGCTATCAAGTTTAGTTGATTCGGTCCTATTTTAACCACCATGTTTTGGTACTTAATTTGAAGATAAGGATATTGTCTCATCTTGACTTTTTGTGTATTTTTGTTTTATTTTCTTTTCTTTGATATGTTTTGATTTAATTAAAATTTCTATGTTATAATTGTTTTTCTTAAGTTCTTTGTAATGCATAGGTTACTATTTTCATAACTTTTTTCATTGATTTCTGTTACAATTTAACATTTTTTTGTAATCTTTTTTTCTTTTTAATTTTTGCGAATATTTTATGTAATTTTTTTATTTTAACATAATTTGTAATTATTTTTATTAATTTTCATTTTGAAAATTTTTGTATTACAAATGTTTTATAAGTTTTTATTTCTTTCTCAGTTATCAGGCATTAAAAGGCTTTTATAAGAAATTTGTATAAATTAAAAGGGAAACGAAACATGTTTCTAGAATAGAGAGACTTTGTAATAAAAATTTTATTTTTTCAATGAATACATTTTTGGTAATTTGAATTTTTGTAGAATTTTTCTTAATTTCGTTAAAAAAAATGTTTTTATTAAATATACCTAAACGTTAAGAACGGTTTTTTCTTGTCAATATTAATGGCAATTCATTGTCACTCACTAGGATGACGCGTTTTGAACTCCATGACGAGTTCATCATCAGACCCCTTTGTGACGAATTGTTGCACTCTGGTACATCATCAGCTGTATATATATCTACATTTATGTGGAGTGTCCACATGCGAAGTAGATATCAGCCAAAGATGTCCATGCATCAATCCCTGAATTAACCATTTTTTTATATTGACATGAGAATGGACTATTGGTTTTACCCACAATTCCCCTTTTGCCTCTATTGAAAACTTTTGAGCTAAGCTTTCTGAGTGGAATATGTTTTTACTATGTTTTCATCAAATATGATGCAGTTTAAGGCCGGGCTAATGTCAATGTATTTGAGTATTTCTTTCTAGTTTTTAAATTTTTTTGGTTAGGCTTGGTTAAATTGGAAGTCACCTTCAGCATAGCTACCATTTAAATTCACGTCCCAATTGTTCCTACACTTTTTGGTCAACGTAGCTCTCAAACAATTTCATTTCTCTGATAGCTAGGTATTGTCAATTTTTCTTTCATTGCCGGCCCCCTCGATGTTGTCGTCAGCAACTTCGCAGTATAAGTGTCGAGTCATTCGGCATGTCTAGTAAAAGCTTCTCAAACAGTGACGTTCGCATTCGTCGATAAACAAGTAGGTGCCGTTAGTTGTGAATCTAAAAATAGAAAGCGTGTTAATTCACAACAACGCGAGAAGCTAACCCATACCTCATTCATGGGGTGTAAAGGGAAATTAAGTTAAATTTAAGGTAGGATCAGTGTCCGGTAGAGTTGGATCTTTGTTCGCCGAGAGGGAGCTCTGTCATTACATCGCTTACTTATCACATAGTAGCAGCGGTTTGCGATCAATAATCGTATCTATATTTCCAAGCTGACGTTATTATGTTTGTTTACGGCGGAATCAAATTAGACATTATCTACTGTTTTAAAGTTATAGTTGTCAACGTTCACGCAGCGTCCCGAACGAGTACACTCTTTGAAACAAATAACTTAGTTTTGCATGATTTTTTTAAAGATGCTATTTTCACTGAAGACCTTTTGTCAGATAGTGTTATCCCGCAGTCGTATTAGCTTCGCGGTGATAGCCATAGCATATAAGTTCTTGTCGTATTGGACAGTCGAAAGCGGCTTTGTAATCGATAAACAGATGGTAGGTATCGATCTGCATTTTTTAGGCATCGTTGTTGTTGTTGTACCAGCTGGAAGAAGTAGCTGGGGTAATAATTCTTTACACCGATTTTTTTTTCAATTTATCGGGCATGTAATCCAATTATCATACGATCATTGTTGGCAATTCTGTTTCGTTCCTTTGTAGATAACAAGGTTTGTGTCAAGGATTGCTAGTTGTTGTTGTATTTGAGTATTAACCACCATTTTCCTCAAAGAGATGGCCAGCTATTTTCATTGATTTATTTTAACGATCTTGATAAATCCTTTCCTTTTGTCCTTGGTCCTTGCGCAATCTGGATTTTTTTAGTGGATGCATCTAGGATGATTTTTTGGCTAGAGAATTTGAAAGTATTTGAAAAGAAATTTTTCACCGATGTCGATGCCAATGCCCCGGGCGGGAATCGAAGCCGGCACTTTCGGGTTGTAAATCGGATTGCATTTCTTGGATCTTCTAGAAAGGGTTTTGCTAGGAAAGGCTTTAGTATTTCACATAACACACTAAACAGGACCTTGTATGTATGGCGGCTATTTTAAGGTCATTATTTCTGTCTGATCTATGTATGCTTTTAGGAATTCAGCGCCACGAGTGACTCCCGAGTTGAGACCGATTTCCCTTTTGCAGCAGTATTAACCCATTGCCGCTTTGCAGATCCTGACCTGAGTGTTCTGATTCCACTTTAGTTTACTGTCCAGTACGAATCCAAGGTAACCGGCAATATCAGAATTTGTAAGCGCGACCGCATTTAGTCTGGATTTAGTAAATTGAGGAATTTTGTATTTGCGACTGAAATAAAATTCCGTTTAATATGGGTTTACACCCAGCCTACAGTTGACACCATTTCAGCCGGTTTCAGCTCAGATTCCAAAATTTTGGTGAGTAATAATAGGTAATATGTATATGGTAATAGGTATATCTTTTTCAAGAATTGCCGTATATGACGTAAACTACAGTTAGGGCCAAAAATTGGGATCCAAAGGGGCCCAACCTAGGGCTCCGTGAGCGCCGGCGACAGCTTTGACCTTGGTTTTAGTTTTTCTGCGACTAAACTGGAGGGAATGGCATTTTTACTTTTTTTCAGCCAGGTTTCTCTAGGTACAGACCAATTCAGCCAATTTTTTTAACTATTTCTACAACCAACAACTTTACATGATAAGCCACAAATTGTAATAAATGAGTCACAGTCCACACTTTTACATGAGCACAAAAAGGCCTTACACGACGGTGGTGTCATCTCTGTGTAAAACAAACAAAAACAACCAACAACTAACACAAAAAACACGTACAAAATGCGTTAATAGCATCAGCTGCAGCTACAACAATAATAACACCTCCAACGACACGACAGCTAGGTATATCCCAAGGAACAATTAAACAATTTATAATTTTTTGAATAAAAGCTATGCAAATATATTAAAGTAGGTGACAGCAGCGCTCCTTCAGGTACTTTCCAACAAAAAGATAAAGAAAACAAGCGCCCGCCACTGTTTACACCTTTACTGCCCTGACGACTAATAGCGCACAAGAAAAGATAGGAGCCAACACACAAATTGCAGTACTCACTCACTCACACAAATACACTCAACGGCAGCAGGCCCTCACAAGGCAAAAGATGAAAATACGAGTGAAACAAAGGTCGTCCTCCCAAAGAAAAATAATAGCAAGAAAAATTATTAGAAAATGAATTTCTATTTACCTTATATTTTTGGAGAGATGATAGTGATGATTCCACTCAGCTCCAGGCACAACAACAATAAACGCCGCCGCTAGAGAAATACCAACACAACACAGATGTGTGTTTTTGTTTTGTTCACCAATAATAAAAAAAGGTTTCTTGGAATTTTTCTAAAAATTCACTTCCATTGCGTCAAACTAGCACTACTACAACAAATACTGACACACACACAATGGACGGGGAGACGACATATCACCACATCATATAACACAACAGCTCGGCTCAACTGAACTCTTGTCGCCTCGTCGGTGTCTCCTCTGCACCACTTCACTACACCTTACTTTCCTTCTTTTCCTTTAACTTGTCTTGCACTTTTTTCAACCATTTTTTCAGCTCATTTCACTTGAATTCAGAGGTTTTTGTCATCGGAATTTTTGTGTATTTCACTGTATTTTTGTTGTAATTTTTCACAAATTGTTTTATAAACGATTAATTCGTTAGCGATTTACGATAAGGCTCGAGTAATAAGTCGATATATTTGAGTTTTATATAAAAACGTAATGCAAATATATGTAACTACAAAGAATTTTTTCCGTTCCGTCAGTAACTTCTCTGCTATTCACAAATACGTTCTTCGTTTTTTTGTTGTAAATTACGTTTTGAGTATAGGTTTCGTTGGAGTACCGATGTACTTACCAATATAATGGAATGGAACACTGTGAGGATAGATAATATTAATAACAGAGTTGTGTTTTTTTTTTGCACAAGAGTTTATTATGCACTTAAGCTGAGTTCACATTGCAACTGTCGTGTTTTTTTTTACCCATATATGAGGTAAGTCATGTTAGAGAAAACCCGTATGTCGTTATATTGGGTTTCCACTTGGCGAAAAACAAATTTATCAAGTGTATATACAGCTTAAACACATGTTTTACTACATGTTTTCCCATACATTCTTTATGTGATTATAACACCTCAAACAATATGTTCTGTGAGAAACCAAAGTACTTCTTTCGGTAATGTTTTGGAAGCACAACATTGAGATTTCATTATTTATCGGACTATGTTGGCATAACTAATAGCCTTTTTACACCGGAACGCATTTAACATATTTCCGCGTTAATCCGCATCTTTGATGGATGCGGCCAAAATGCTAAAATTTTTACATGTATTTTGTTGTTGGAAAGATGTTAACATATCTTCGCATCCATGAAAGATGCGGAAAAATACACTGAGTTGTACTCTGAAAATTGGAATTTAAGCGATTTTTCTCAGTAATGTTGATCCGGCAACCACAATTTTCGTCGTTTGTTTACATTTATCGGAAAAAATGCCAAACAACATGGACGGACAAAAAATTTACATTTTTGCCAAAATATTAATAAATGTTTATTCCAATTAGTTAAAACAATTCGCGCTTCGTGGAATACTGCCTCCGTAACAATGTTAATAGGTTTGTGGCAGGAAAATATTGCAGTTTTGCAAGGCAAATCGAAAAATGTGTGAGCTAGACAACAGCTGACAATATGCGAAACTGCGGTGTAAAACCACTTTTTAGCATTCCGCATCTTCAGCTCAAGATGCGGAATATTAATTTTCGATCGATGCGTAATAGCCATTTTACACCAAAAAAGCATTCCGCATCTTGAGCTGAAGATGCGAAATGCTAAAAAGTGGTTTTACACCGCAGTTTCGCATATTGTCAGCTGTTGTCTAGTTCACACATTTTTCCATTTGCCTTGTAAAACTGCAATATTTTCCTGCCACAAACCTATTAAATTGTTACGGAGGCTGTTTTCCACGAAGCGCGAATAGTTTTAACTAATTGGAATAACCATTTATTAATATTTTGGCAAAAATGTAAATTTTTTGTCCGTCCATGTTGTTTGGCATTTTTCCGATGGTTGCCGGATCAACATTACTGAGAAAAATCGCTTAAATTCCAATTTCAGAGTACAACTCAGTGTATTTTTCCGCATCTTTCATGGATGCGAAAATATGTTAAAATCTTTCCAACAACAAAATACATGTAAAAACTTCAGCATTTTGGCCGCATCCATCAAAGATGCGGATTAACGCGGAAATATGTTAAATGCGTTCCGGTGTAAAAAGGCTATAACTGATTGCAGCTACGTAAACGAAATGCAGAATAGGAGTTAGTATTTTTTGGTGTGACATCACATATGCCTCTGTAATAGCCACATAATATTGCCAAACAAATTAACTGCATCCATGTTGCCCAATGATCTGTTTTCATACTATGCTCTTGGGTAATTTTATAGCCTTTTTACACCAAAAAAGCATTTCACATTTTGAGCTGAAAATGCGAAATGCTAAAAAGGTGTTTTACACTGCAGTTTCGCATATTGTCAGCTGCTGTCCAGCTCACACATTTTTCCATTCGCCTTGTAAACCTGCAATATTTTCCTGTAAGAAACCTATTAACATTGTTCCGGAGGCAGTATTCCACGAAACGCGAATGCTATTTAATGGAATAATCCTTTATTAATATTTTGGCAAAAATGTAAATTTTTTGTCCGTCCATGTTGTTTGTTCATATTTTCAATAAATGTAAACAAACAACGAAAATGGTGGTTGCCGGATCAACATTACTGAGAAATATCGCTTAAATCCAGCTTTTTAGAGTACAACTCTGTTTATTTTTTCGCATCTTTCATGGATGCGAAAATATGTAAACGTCTTTTCAACAACAAAATACATGTAAAAATTTTAGCATTTTGGTGGCATCTTTCAAAAATGTGGAATAACGCGGAAATATCTTAAATGCGTTCCGGTGTAAAAAGGGCTATTACATATTCTTTTCATTAATGGGCAAACTTAAATTTTTTTAGAAAAAAATTTTTTGTAATAAATGTAAACAGTTATTTTGTATTTTTTATTATTTTTATTTATTTATGTAAAAGTGCAAAGTTGTTGCCGTGTTCATAAAATTTAAAGGGAAGAAGTAATTTTAAAATTTGGCAAGCACAGCATATATATCGAAAGTTAAAATCAATTAAAAAAAATAACCGGATTTAAAATGTCTATAGAAAATATAGCCGTAATGTGTTTAATATTTGGAATAGAGAGCGAGCATATGGAAAATGTCCTTAGTTACATACGACATAAAATGCAAACAATACAAATATATATATAAAAAAAACTATGAATATAAAATGTATACAGAAATATATATGTATAAAAGGAATGGAACCTACTCAAATGTTTATTTTTCTCACGAGAAATACATTAAGTATAAATTACTTATTGTAAAAAAAATTGTCATAATTGTTGGTAAATAAAGATTTGGTATAATCGTTGGTATACGGAGGTCATTTTTATAGTACTATATTTATATATGTATATTTATGAATATATAATAATAATATCATACTGTTATTATATATGATTATTATACTATATTGTTATATTATATTGTTGATATCAAAAGTTTAGATAAAATATTGCTTGATTGGCTGTGTTTCGTTCTTTTCTGGTCGACAGTTGTACTTTTTTTTATCAACATTTATTTATTTAATTTCTCTTTTAGCCATTCCTCGGTCAGTTCATCCAATTCGCGTACTTCATAGACACGCGTCAAATCAACCTCACGTTGCAGTGCACTTTTGGTGCAGGCATACATCATTTGCAATTCGATCTGACTGTCACGTGGTGTGTAGAATATAAAACACATTGGATATGATATACGCGAATCATCGTGAATCATTTTGTAGGTGTAAATCACATAACGCGGTTGATGGCCAGGCAATTGTTCTTGCAGTTCGTCGACGGAAATGTCATCGAAAGATTCGTCAATAATGACAAGTTGTTTCTCACGATCGACTTTTACTGAAATTATACAAAAGAAGAAAAATAGGGTAATTCTCGTAACCGAAAAATTTTAAATATTGTAACAAATTTTAATAAAGATGAGAAAAATTTTAAATAAAATTATATATAGTTTCTAAAATGTTAACTTCAAAGAAAAAACAAAAATTTTACAAATATAATTCATCTACATGAATTTTATGTATAACCATTTATTAAAAAAAAAGATCAATCGCCTGCTAGGATTTTAATATTGCCAAACAAATAAGTTAGACACATGTTGCCAAATTAGTTGGCTGATTTTATACTTTTTGATTTGATTTTTTATCTTTTGGGTAATTTCACATATGTTAAGATATCTCGTTATTTAAAATTATAGTACAATTAAATAGTTTTTTAAAAGGCTCAACAAATAAACCTAAAACCCCATGATAAATGCTTGCTATGCAATAAATGTAACCGTTTGGCGCTTTGTAGTAAATATTTAAAACAGCTAGGAACATCACAAAAATCACTAAATTGACATCACCAACTATTTGGGAGGGAAATGAAAAAGCTGTATACGATGACTGTATCAACAAATGGAACAAAACAAAAAACGCAAAACAAAACATGCAATGACACACAAGTCAAAACACGAACCACCAACCACATCGAAATGATGAAAGACAGAGACGCAAATATTTGATTTGAGTGCATGTATGTTGTAGTGGCTGTCACTCTCTTGCCTATATGATTCTAAACGGCAGATGAGGGCAAATAAGAAGAAGCAGCGTTGGTATATGGAAAATAGGAATTATTAATCAACCGTGTTCTAACGCGGATAAGAGAATAGTTTCTTTTAGCTATTTTATTTTTTCTTTCTTTCAATGTTCACGACAAAAATACAATTTCCAACAACACGAAAATATAATAAACAAAATTGCATGATAAAATAAAAAAAGGAATTTTCCTACTTGACATTACATATTGGACAACAACAAAAAGTTGAGCATTAAAATCCAGTGAAATGTTTTACGCGCACATTATATTGGCCAAGAAGGGCCCATTGGCAAGAGTATGGCTTGCTGCTCACTGGGACAAGAAAATCACCAAAGCCCATGTATTCGAAACGAATATCGAGAAATCCGTAGAGGGCATCATGCAGCCTAAAGTGAAGTTGGCCCTGCGAACATCGGGCCATCTGCTGCTTGGTGTGGTGCGCATTTATTCGCGCAAAGCCAAATACTTATTGGCGGACTGTAATGAGGCGTTTGTGAAAATCAAGATGGCCTTCCGGCCGGGCATGGTGGATCTGCCGGAGGGCCACAGAGAGGCAAATGTGAATGCCATTACTTTGCCCGAGGTCTTTCATGATTTCGACACAGCCTTGCCGGAGTTGAATGACATTGATATTGAAGCCCAGCTGGCCATAAATCAATCTAGAGCAGATGAAATCACCATGCGGGAAGACTATGGCAGTTTGTCACTCTCGTTGCATGACGATGGTTTCGGTGACATTGGGTTCGGCAGCGATACGCCCGACATGGTGAGAGATCATTTGGATGGAGGCATGAATGATCAGTTGTTTGAAGATGAAGTGATGTCTCAAGTGCGGGATCGCAATGAGGCCAGTATAACACTCAACGAACCGGGAGGCATATCCAGTGCCCCCTTGGATGAAGAGGGCTTTGGGGATGAATTTGGACAGCCGGAGCTTTTTGGCGACGAACTATTCGGCGAGCCACCACGCCTGGAGACAGAGAATGTAGAGAGGACTGCTGATGTAATTCCAACACTTGAGGATTCTGATGATAATATGTCTGATCATTTCGATGTTCGGGTCCCTTCTCCGGAATCAACCTGTCATGGTTCCCCACACCCGGCTCTTGATATAGAAGCCGATCGAGCTAACGTTGATGTTCTTAATAAATCAAATGAAAGCGAAAAGGTGGAAGAAAACCTTGAACAATCGACCCTTTTGCAAAATGAGGAGGAAAGTTTTGCTTTAGCCCCTATTGATGCTACCGCCTATAAAGGAGTCACAAAAAGCAAACGCAAGAGGAAACTGATCGTTGACGAAGTTAAGAACATATCGGGCGAAGAAATGAAAGCTCAATTGGCAAACACTTCAGATATTGTTACTATTTTGGACCTGGCTCCCCCCACAAGAAAATTAATGTATTGGAAAGAAACGGGTGGCGTTGAAAAACTGTTCTCTTTACCCTCTCGCACCATACCAGCCAGGTCTCTGCTTTCCAACTATAATCGTCATTTGATTTCACATTTTGCTCCGCTGGAAGATTTTACTTACTTGGGACCTCCTGACCTGCTAGCACTTGATCATATCAGCAATGAAAATGATTCGTCTGGAGTAATCGCTAAGAAAGGCCGCAAACGCAAGCTGGATGTCTCTGTAACAGATATACCGGCCCATCACTCCGATGCCCCTGAAGATGTAACGACACAAAGCTTACAAGCTCCAGAACCGGTACGCGAGCAGGAAATATTTAATGCCACAACTGAGTCTCTAGGAGTGAACAATTTGGCACCCAATGCATGTGAATTGTCTGTTCCCGCTGCTGAATCTACAATATATGATAACTGTCGTAGCCCCAATCCTATGTTTGCAGTTAATGACATTAGTCAAGTGGATAATTTGGGATCTCTCGGAGATATATCGGCCTTTGCACCTGCAAATCTACCACATGGGCTGGACACAAGTGACGACTATGCGGATATGACGCCTGGCAATCTTCATCATGGCCATATGACGCCTCATCATCCTGAACTAGAGGGAATTGAATCAATACCCAATCTTCCTGTAGATCAGGTATCATCTATTCTAAAGGAAGTCGAGACTATCCCACAGATTCCCGTCATTACCAGCCCGGAAAAAGCTGCTGCTGATCTGGCATCTGATTGGAATGATTATGCCTTACCTGCTGAAATGACCACCAATAACTTTGATGAGCAAATGGAAAACGAAACAAGCGAACAGTTCGAGGAACGTGTTCTCAATAAGCGAGCGGCTCAAATGTTTTACGCCGTGAAAAATTGCATGGCCAAGCAAGATACAGAGTGCCTGGTTCTGTCCGATTTGACAAGACAGAATACCCGAAAACAGGCGGCACAAAAATTCTACTCGTTATTGGTGCTTAAGAAATTCCACGCCCTCGATATTGCACAACCTAATCCCTACGATGACATTACAATAACGCGAGGAACACTGTTCGATAACCCTAAGCTATAAACAACTTTTTTTATCATTATTATATACATATATATTTTATTACACAACTATAAGTACAGACATATGTTTATTTTTATACCACACTTACAAATTTTAAAAGCCGACGATAAGAAGACAAAATTGTTAATGTAAAATATATCATTGAATATCAAGCTAGAGGTTTGTTTATCCTATTTATTTATTTCTTTATCGAATAACTTTGAAGAAAATTATTATATGAGAAATAAAAATTTCAAATAAAAACAACATACCACATTTAACCAGTATTGTAACGATTAAATGGTGTTCTTATTTTCTGTTTAAAAAAGAGACAAACTTTGGGGTGTTTTTAAGGGTCTTAATTTTCATGGCCAATTAAGTATTTTTATATTTCAAAAGTTTAGAAATCTTTTTCTGCTTACAAAATTTTAAGTATAGACAAAATTATTATCATTTTGGGATGGATTTAATTCAACGTTGGAAATGCATAAGTGCAGTTTATACATTACCACTATAGGATGGTATCACTTTATCAATGAAAATTGAATGACAGGATTTGTACAGACATTCTGCAATGGCAGATTATTATGTATCGATACCTTAACCTTAATATATTAAAAAAGACAACACATAAAAAGCATAGGAGGAGGAGGAAAATACGTAATAAAATTTGACAAAATATAAAAATACAAATTTTTTAATGCAATTTTTATTCCAAACATCAGCTATATTTTTCATCTAATCAGCTTGAGATTTTAATACAAGGTGTATCAGGACTCAATCAACATGAATCAATAAAAAACAATTTCGCAAAAATATGAGTTGTCTTCTGTATATTAAGGTAACGATATGTTTATAAAATATAATTCACTCAATTGTCGCCTTAGTTGAAACTTCTATAATAGCATATCAGGCAATTTTTGTATTCTTATTGGACAAAAGGCATGAATTATTATTTCCAACAATTTGTGACAGAATTGCATCTTCAGACGTCCTTCCATAGAACTGTGTGTTTCATAATATCCATGATGTTATGTCGTGAAGGTAAATAAAATGCGAAATAAATGATTTTCATAGTTATTTTTTTCGTCGCTCCAGAAGGCTAATTTGTTTAGAAAAAGTAGTTTTTAATAGAATGTTAATGTCAAGAAGTCTATCACCCTGATGAACTTTAAAAATGGAAAACCATTATCCGGCAAGAAAATGGTATACCGAATGTAATTTAAGGGATGAATCTAATTACAATTATAGGGAATAATTTCGCCAACAATTTTCAAGGAAAATGTACCAAAAAATAGACATTTTGCAACACAAAAAAATCTTTTTTTAATGCATTATAGCCTCTCGATTACAAAAATAGTCGACAATTTTTTTATATGGTAGTTTCTATAAAAGATTTTTTTACTTTAATTTTTAAGAGCTTTTAGCTTAACTCCGACTGTATCAGTAAACTTACCACAAATTTGTTAACTTTATAACTAAAAAATCTGTCTAACATTATTTTTTAACCTGATTAATTTGAAGTTTTGTCAAAAGTTGTACCGAAAAATGATCAGGCCTGTTCTGAAAATCACAAATCACAAAAGTGATTTAAAATCATAAAAATTGGTGTATATATTTCTGCCAAAATGTAATTTTTTTTTAATTTCATTAAATATCGGTAAAGTCAGATCTTTACCTATGGAAAAAAATACTGTTGTCCATTTTGGTAATCGGAAGACAAAAATCATCAAACGGAGTTTCTTTTCACTTTGTTGTTAGGTGTTTTTCAATGGCAAAAGTGCAAAACATTTTTCAGGATTAGCGAAGGGATAAATATTATTTCTCAAGACTAGCTCGCAATTCGCTGAGATTTCAAATGAGTCGTAAAACGCACATTATTTATTCAAATAATAACATAATTAACTATACTACAAAAAACCGATTACATTGTTAAGCTCTAGTTAACATTTAACCTGGATTACCTTGAATATAGTTAATTACGAACAGAAATTGTATAAAAAGTACTTTTAATATGCCAAAGATTACAAAAAGTACAAAAAGTACTTTTATTGTAACAGAAAGTACATATATTGTACCAGTGATATTAAACAAAAAAGTAAAATTTATTGTACCAAAATGTACAGTTTATTGTACCAAAATGTACTTTAGTTGTACCAAAATGTAGCAAAAATTACTTTTTCTTTGCCAAAAAGTACTTTCATTGTAACAAAATGGACTTTTATTGTAACAGAAAGTACATATATTGTACCAGTGCTATTAAAACATTAATTAAAATTTTTAATTAAAAAAATGTACAGTTTATTGTAATAAAAAGTACTTTAATTGAATAAAAAAAGTACAGTTTATTGCAAGAAAAAGTATTTCTATTGTACCACAAAGTAGTTTTATTGTTTCACAAAGTACATTTATTATACCAAAAATTACTATTATTGATTGTACCAATAAGTACTTTTGTTGTACAAAAACCATATTTACTGTACGTTAAACTACATTTACTGCACCATAATGTACTTTTGTTGTAACAATAAGTACTTTAATTGTACATCAATGTTCTTTTGAAAAAGTACTTCTATTGTACCACAAAGTAGTTTTATTGTTTCACAAAGTACATTTATTATACCAAAAATTACTATTATTGATTGTACCAATAAGTACTTTTGTCGTACAAAAACCATATTTACTGTACGTTAAACTACATTTACTGCACCATAATGTACTTTTGTTGTAACCATAAGTACTTTAATTGTACATCAATGTTCTTTTTTTTTTGTACTTTTTATTGCTACAAAAAGTACTTTTGTTGTACCAAAAACTACATTTATTGTAGCAAAAAGTAATTTCAATATATCAGATATCAGTAAAAAATGCACATTTATTGCACCAGAAAGTACTTTTATTGATCCTAAAAGTAGATTTATTGTACCAAAAAGTAATTTTATTGTATCAAGTATCAGTTTTTAGCTTAGGTATCTGATTTTTTTAATATTGTGTTTAAAACGAAAAAAAAATAGTTTGGTCCACCCTGTATTACTCGTATTGAAAAGCCCACCACCACTATTAAATTAAAACGACACAAAATTCAATTTGACTCTAAAAGAAGATAAATCAGATGCATATATATTTTATTAAATGAATTCATCGCCATTATTTATATACATATGTTTAAAAAAATCTCTTTCCAAATCAGCGATTATTTTAATGTTGTTGCACGCACACTATGTTTATAATCTCGATATTTTGTGAAGAAACGGAAACGAAGGCAAACATATTAAAGAGTTTTAAAAAATTATAACAATCTTTAAATATGCATTAGTAGGGCACTACTAAAGCATATTTATAGCATAGCTTGGATATATAAAGTTTATGCACAACTTACTTACTTAATTACGATATTGCTTCAAGTAATAATATTAAATATTAACAGAAATATAAATTTATCAAAACAAAAACTCATCGAGATAATTAAACACAATGCACCTGCCCAATCTTATAGATGCCTTTAACAATAGAAAAACTACTCGTCCTTTTGTTGACGGAGTTCCACTTATACTATATACTTGTTGTATTTTTGTCTAAGTTTTTGTTTTTGTTGTGTTTTGTTTTTGTATCTTTGTATTGCTTTTTGTTTTCTGAATCTTGTTCATCGTCGTCGCCGCGCTATTTGTTTTCTTCTTCTTCGTCTATTTAGTTTTCTTACTTTTAAGGAGGAGAAGGATCATGAGGGATTAATGAACACGATGAGTTCTATAATAGCTTTCTTTCATAAATCTGAACGGAATTCGGATTCGTTTTGATTATTGCATCAAAGTTCTGTAAATTTATCTTTTGTTTATTTTTCCACTCGGCCCTACCTATGTATGTATGTATGTATGTATGTATGAATGTACTTATGTTTATGTTTTTGTGGTTTTACTCTATCTGTTGTGGTGTAATTTCCAATTATTTACAATTCATTACCAATCAATTCGTCTAATAATAAGAAAAACCTTTTTGTTTTGTTATTTAAATGTAATGAAATTATAAAATTATCAGGAAAATACCTGTCCGTTACTGTCGTCGAATTACAACATCAATAGTGAAACATTTGGATGTTGGGGGTTTTGAATTCGAATGAAGAGGCAAAATTTTATAAGGTGTATTATTTTTGTTAATAAAATAATATAATGTTATTTTAAATTGTTTTAGAAAATTTGCTTAACTTTAATAAAGTATTCTTCATATAAGTTTACAGCGCGATATACCAATTGCTAAAAAAGTTTCCGATTGTGATTCGTTGTTAAGGGTAAGTGAACATGGCTGTATGTATGATCAATAAAGTTAATGACACTTGTATGTATATATATATATATTCCAATTTCCAATTATTTACAGAGACTTGAAAAAAAAACTAAAATACAAAAAATAAAAATTAATGTTTTCCCAATAAACATTGATGTAAGCTGGCTAAGAAGTATATGTTTTCCAAAGAATTTTGTAAATTTTTCCAAATTAGTTTGCGAAGTTTTCGTTTTCCAAAACTTTAGTAAATTATTTACAAACGCTTTGTAATGGATTTGTAAAAAAAGAATCAAACAATTATCCAAAAAACATTGATGTAAACTGGCTAATAAATATATGTTTTCCAAAGATTTTAGTTAACCTTTTCCAAATTAGTTTGTAACACATTTGTAAAAAAATAAAAATACAATGCTTTTGTAAGCTCGCAGGCTAGACAGGAAAAAACAGATACAATTTTTGTTTACATATTTATTTTCGTCTTGGAATTTCGTATAATTTGCTGCTGCTGAAAGATTGACGTGTTTCGTGTTAAAGGCAGAAAGTCCTTATAAAAATAAAAGGAAGGGTGCGGAGAAGAAGACCAGAAATAATAAAACTATATATAGTACATATACATATAGAGATTATCAAAAGAAATCAATTGAATTGGATTTAAATTGACAAAACTTTTGTATATCCTTTGGAATGGTATTTATATCTAATTTGGAAATATATAAAAATATAAATTTACCACAAGCTTTCCCACTTTTTTATTATGTATTGCTTATCAAGTTTATTCCCAAATATTTTCCAAACATTAATACAATTGTACAATAAAGGATCCCTTTCGCTTATCCAACAATTGGAACTTAACAAGTTACAATGCCTGCGATAAAGATTTTCCAAACATCATGTTTACTAATGTAAGCTTATAGTAAATTTATAATAAGTTTATATTGTTTATTGGGTTTATTCATGATGTTATTGTTGTATGCTTTCCTCTCAATATATTCACAATATACAACGCCTAAACTTGATTGTTTGTTAATAGTTATTAAATTGAATTTTTTAAAATCATATTTTAAAAATGAACTACTAATGAGCCCAAGTCCAACATATTTAAATGTATGCATTTATGCAATGCATTTGTACATAATAAATTAATGGATTTTGCCGTATTTTTGCAATGGTTGTAAGGACTTAATTGCAAACTAGATTAGAGCCCTGCATAAACATATTCGGTTTCGTGATTATATGAACTACTAGCTGTAGCACTTGGGGAACGATGAATGTAAATAATACAACAAATAACGAAGAGCACAGTTTATCGGTCTGGTTATGTAGTTGCCGACGCTCAGCTCACATCAGTAAATACTGGTGCCAAAAAGTAATTTTATAGTACAAAAAAGAACTTTTATAGTACAAAAAAGTACACAAATTGTGAATGTACACGCTTTCTATTTATAGATTCACAACAAACGGCACCTATTTGTTCATAGAAGAATGCGAACGTCAGCTGTTTGAGAAGCTTAAAGCCTGCGATGAAAGAAAACTGTAGATGACTGAGGCTGGAAATTGAACCACGAATCCCCCGCATGGTATACGCGTGTTCTAACCATCATGTCACGGCCGGCCACAATTTTTGTAACAAAAAGTACAATTGTGTCGAACTGTACTATAACTGAGTTTATTTGTACCAAAAGTACGTTTTTTGTACAAAATAGTGTAAAATTTATTGTACCAAAAGTACTTTTATTGTACCAACAATTACAATCTATTGTACTAAAATGTACAATTTAGTAATTTAGTTTACTGTACCAAAAAGTTCATATATTGTACCAAAAAGTACAATTTATTGTACCAAAAAGTTTTTACATTGTTCCAAAATGTGCTTGTATTGTTCCAAAAAGTACTTACTTTGCACAAAAAGTTCTTATATGGTAGCAATAACAACTTTTATTGTACCAAATAGTACAATTTATTGTACCAAAAAGTTCTTATATTGTACCAAAAAGTACTCATATTGTACCAAATAGTAAAATTTGTTGTACAAAAAGTACTTTAAGGGTACCAAATAGTAAAATTAATTCAACCAAAAAGTACTTATATTGCACCAAATAGTACACCAATAGACCGGCCGTGGCATAGTGGTTAGAACACGCGACTACCATGCGGGAGATCGCAGGTTCAAACCTGGCTCCAGTCATCATAAAAAAAAATTGTTCTTTCATTGTCGGCTCCCCTCGAATGTTGTTGACAGCAACTTCGCAGTATTAAGTGTCGAGTCAATCGGCGTGTCTAGTAAGAGCTTCTCAAACAGTGACGTTCGCATTTGTCGATAAACAAGTAGGTGCCGTTAGTTGTGAATCTAAAAATAGAAAGTGTGTTAATTCACAACAACGCTAGAAGCTATCCCATACCTCATTCATGGGGTGCAAAGGGAAATTAAGTTTTTAAGTTTAGTACAATTTATTGTACCAAATCGTACGATTTATTGTACCAAATAGTACAATTTATTGTATCAATTAGCACAATTTGTATAAAAAAGTACTTATATTGTACCACAATTTATTGTATCCAAAATGTACTATTATTGTATTATTATATTTATTGTACCAAAAAATCGTACTTTTGTTATATCAAAAAGTACTTCAATTGTGCCAAAAATTATTTATGTTGAGTCTTTAAGGACCCAGTAGGGAAAAATACTAGTTCAGAACTAGTAAAATATTAGTTCTCCATAGGACAGTGAACTAGTTCACCTTCCATACAAGCAACTGTCTCATTTAACACCTAGTTGTACTAGGCTTGGGGGGAATTGTCCCTTTTGAACTAGAATACTGCTAGTATTTTAAATACCATTATTTTTTCCTCTAAAAGCCACTTAGAATCGAAATTTAGCTTATGAAATTATTCAAAAATTCTCTAGTTTAGAAATAGTTCATTTTGGGATTAGTTCACAGTTCCATACTTTTGAACTAGTACGTTTTTGAACTAGTTTGGCGATTCCCTACTGGGTAACTTCTGGAATTATTTCAAAAATCTCTTTTTCTTATTCATCACCTTACAATGTTTAAATGGTTCAAAATTCGATTGTTTAGAACTAGTTCATTTTGGGAGTAGTTCACAATTCCATACTTTTGAACTAGTTTGACGATTCCCTACTGGGGTACTTTTAAAAGCAAGAACGAACTATATTTTTGCTTTTCCCCCAAGCGCAAAAATGACGCACTGGTTGTCACTCTATTCTAGTAAAATAAGAAAAGGTTGTAGTCTGGGACATAACTTCTACTATCGTTTGTTACATCAAATTAAACAAGGTTTCACCTTTTCCCATATATCGATCGAAAATTGGTTTAATGCAAAACATTACAAATTTGCTAGCATTTAAGAGTCGATGGCCAAGTCAATAAACTCCGTAAAACATAAAATTGATATTGTTTTTTAAAACTCCTGTAAAAATAATGTGTAAATTTTTATTATTAGAGAATTTTTATTTTAAATAGAAGCAATATGACTTCTATGTGATTCTAAGTTAACCGCTTTGGCTTTTGAGCTATTCAATTGTCTCTCTCCGTTATTGTTAGAGAATTTTCTTAATAGAAAAAATATGGATCTGACTGTGATTTGAAATTAAAATTTCAAAAAAAAAATCAATATATGGATTTAATCGATCTGGCCATTCAGTTGTCTCTCTCCATAGGAGCTGGCTGGCGTTCAATAAGAATACCCGACATCTTAGAAGAAAATAAAAAAAAGACTAAAAACTATTGCCATCATTTATTATAACTGTATTTATAGAACAGCCGATAGATTCTGCCAGTCTACGACATACGAGAGCGAAAACTATTAGAAGGCGATACCTTACATTTAAACGATCATAACCTTATTTCCATAAAAAATTGAGATCAATCAAATATAAATCGTCGATATTGTTATATATGAGAGAGGAGCATTTTTTTTAAACGGATGTTCATGATAACCCAGGAACTTATCTGCAGCAGTTGCTTAGTTATGTTTACATAGATGTAACCAAGCACGGTTTGTTAGAGTGATAACTATTGTAATGGCCGTTAAGTAAGTGTGTTGTAGTATTATTAATTAATAATAAATTTATTTAATCATACAAAATTATACAAAGGTTTTTCCTATCATTTTTATGTTATGTATTTTTTATTTATTTCCTGATGTCTTTTTAACTATGTTTTTTATCATTTTTATTGTTATTTTGTGTTTTTTTATATTTCTTGTTTTATTTTACTGTTGTACGTACGTATATTCTATATAATGATGTTGAAATATTTTTAGATTTTTTGTTTGTTTGTATGTTAATGGTAGTAAGTAGCTCATAACTATTGCTTTTTGTTTTGAATTTTTGAATTCTCAATCAATGATTTTTTTTACAACTGTAACAGATTTGATAGAATATAAATAAATAATAATAATAATACGACGTAAGAAAAAACAAAAACGTATCAACGTATTTTAATAATCTCAATGCAAGAAGACGATGTTGTTTGTGTGTTGTTGTTCAAATTTTTTTTTGTTTGTTAACTGTAATACAAAGACAAAATTTGTTTTAAGCTTTTTTGTTTGCTTTCTTTTTATATTCTTGTTATACCCTCCACCAATGGACGGGGGGTGTCTTTTTAAAATCTTTTTTCTTCATAACATTTTAGAATAATTTTCGGTTAATTTATTAAATATGTTTATGTTTTATATGTATATATATATATATGTATGCTGGTATGTATATGTATATATATTTTGTGAGGTTTCTAAAAAATGTTGTTTCTTTCCACATGCATTGTTTTTGTTTTTCGTTTTGGATTTTTGTTATCTCTAAAAATGGGAAATATTTTTTTTTTGTAATTTATTGAATATTGGTGTTTAATATTTTTTGTTAAGCTTAATTAATTAAGGTACATCCAGTTATTAAAATATCTGCCTACGAAATAGATTTTGTTGTTATCATAATAATCACGCGCCAAATATTTTAGAAATGTGGGGCGTCGGCGCGTTGTTTAAAAAATATTGCATAATTTTGATATTTCTCCGTTCAGTTTTTCTTCATTGTTTTTTTATTTTGTCTTTGATTAAAAACACTTTTATATGATTTATAAAAAAAAATCATGTGTGTTTATATGAAAATAACTAATAATCTTAGCTACTTTCAATCCCGTCTCAATAAAATTTTTTTTATTATTATGATTAGAGAAAAAAATATGTATATTCAAAATGGGGTATTTTTTGGTATGGGAACAAAACAAGAAGAATAAAAACAATTAGAAAATCATCAAAAAAAAACTATTCACAAATTTCAGGATAAATAAAAATTAACAAAAAATTTTTTTAATACACTCGAGTGTAAAATATTTTATTTTATATAGATATAAAAAATACATTACAAAAAATTTTGTTTTAAAAAGGAAATAAAAATTATTAGCAAAAATACTTTAAAATAACTCCGATTTAATATTACAAACAAATTATATTTTCAACTATCAAACAAAACGTTAAAAATAATATCAATAAGATAAAATTTTAATAATTATTTGATAACTTTACACAATTTTTAATTGAAATCCAAAAATGCAATAAAAGACCCGCGAAAGCACGTTACAAAATCAGCCGTGTCAAAAATTAATTTTTCCATTTCAAATATTGCATTTATTCAAAATATATTAGTGCTAAATTTTTGAATCCTTTACAAAGCAATGACTAATATTGATGTATTTTATAATGCATTAAATGAAATGCATAAGGGTATACCTAAAAACTATTTTCTTTAATTGTTCAAAAACACAAAAAGTGGAATAGTCAAGTTTTGAAAGGTACCTCCTCATTTATATCATTTTTTATATCATTCAAAAAGTCGAATAGATAAAGATTTTAAATAAAGAAACTACATCGCGGAATTAAATTGTTTTAATTTCAAGAAATTTATATATTGAGAATTTTTTTAAATTTATTTTAACTCCCAGCTGAATTTGCAAAAAATGCTCCATAGGATATTTAAAAAAAATAATTAAAATTCATTTTTTTTATTTTTTATCGGAACAATCGGCAAATATTTAAAAAATTCACTTTTTTGTGGATATCAAAGAAGGGCTACAAAAATCACAATTTGCAAACAATTTCCATTAGAAATTAAGAAAAAATTAATTGAAATCCATTTTTTATAGGGAAATTAGAAAAATTGGTTTTTGGATTATCCGAGTTATGGAAAATGCTTACGTAAATAAGTTTAGGTTCTCTAATAGAGAATTTTTGCTTTTATTTCCAAACATAGTCTTCAGATATAAATAAAACCAATTTACAATATATATTAAAGTATAAAATGAATGGTTTAAAAGCCAAAACGACAACTCCACTAATTCATTTTTTTTTTAATTTTAATTCCAATTTACTAAAAGATTCCATATTTCTTCTATTAAAAAAAATTGTCTGATAACACTTTTCTAGTTTTGCGAATCATTTTTTTAACGTTCACATCAATTCTTTTGATTAAAGGTTGATCAGTACCCATCAAATGTCTGTATCTCGTCAAATTTTGGAAAAATAAATCAATAGTCGCTAATAACCTTTTGAGAGAAAAAAATCGAAAATATTTTAAACTTTACGAGGTATAATAATATCGATATTAAAAAAATGTAGAAAATTTTAAAATTACAATACTTTTAACCCTTTCTTATACTATTTCTCAGTATAATAAATAGTTTCGGAGTTATTTAAAAATTATGGAAAAAATAAGTTTTTTTCTTTAAAGATGAGAATTGGTAAAAATAGATTTTTTCAAAAATTTTACTTGATGTAGACATTAGAAGGGTATCGAATAACTGTATGCTTTCCTCTTACCTATCGAATTAACTGGAACATTGATAAATTTTTCGATTACAACAGTGTTATATAAATTAATACTCCAGAATATTTCTTACATTTAACAGGAGATTAAAGAATCAATCAATGTATGACATAAAAATGTAATCCTCATGTATTCGACGAGAATACGGCAAGATGCGGCAAGTAATGGTTAAAAGCATTATTTAATTGCAAAATTTAAAAACTATAGATACTTAATGCAGTGACAAATTCTTAAAAAATCAGCACAATATTTGTCCCTTGTCTCTATTTAAAAAAAAAATCATAATCATAAATTCATAATAATTCATCTGAATATTGCTTAGCATACGTTGACATAAAGTACGTAATTCTATGATGCAACTAAAAATATGTTATACTAAAATGTGTAGGTATAAAATAAAAAATATCACGCAAAAGTTAACAAAATAAAACTACAATAATATTTAAGACTTAAAGAAATTAAACAAAAAAACTTTAAATCAAACGCAAGTAGATGAAGCTGTTGTTGTATTTCCAAGCCTTCTAATAAGATGTGTGTGTGTCTCCTTAGAAAAGTGTTAACCGTATAATCTTCTCGGATGTACCGTGAATTTGTTTTTTTTTCTTTTGAGTTTGAGTAATCTCTAATTTCGCTGAACTTATGCATGGAATCAACCGAATATCCTGAAACTGGGGCTTGGTAGGTATATTTATGCATTAAATGCACTTTTGATAATACATTATCACTCCATCACTAACACCACCAACCAGTATGATGTGTGAAACATATGAATACTGATTAAATTTTCTGCATACTTTGAAATAGGAGGTTGGAGGAGGGGAAGTTTATTTTGATTATATTCGTCGTTTGTTCGCTACTTTAGAAAATGTTTCATAAATTAATAAAGAATGTTATTTATTGTTATTGGTGGAGGGTACACTAGATTCGGCCCTGCCGAATACAGCTATATTTCGTGATGTACGATGTGTTTTTTTCTTTTCTTTGTTTTTCTTTTATGTATTTTTATGAATGGTTTTTGTTTTGTTTTTTGTTAAGTAGAATTAATAATAATTATTGGTAAAAAAATTATATGTATAATATTTACATACTAAAAATTAATTGCGGCAGCAGTTTGCGCAGCCTAATAATTGTTGTATTTTTTGTTCTTGTTGTTGTGTCATATTACTATTTTAATAAAATTGCTAAATTATGGTGTCTAATTGCCTGGCTTGGTGTAAAATTTTCTTTTGATGTCCTACTAATGTAATACCCATATCCGATAATTGTTGAGCAGTCAATCTTGAGATCTGTTGAGCCGTCACTAGATTAGCCTCTTTGAAATGCTGAGAATATCGTGACATTTTTATGTTGTCCAACCACATGTCGGTGCTAATGAATATGTTGTGGCCCCTCTGGCTGTCCATAATATGCGTGCCATCGTTCTCGGGCGAATTGCGGGTGGTCAGCAATGCCTGCGGCTGCCGAGCCAAATTGTCCAATGTCGAGACAATACTGGCAAACGAGGGTCGGTGAGTGCGCTGCTTTTGCCAGCAATCCAGCATCAGTTGATATAATGCTTCGGGGCAGTCCATAGGCGCGGGCAAGCGGTATCCCTTCTCTATACTCTTGATGACATCCTGGTTGGACCAATTCCAGTAGGGGCGTTCGCCATAGGACATCACCTCCCACAAGACCACGCCGTACGACCAAACATCTGATGCTGAAGTGAATTTTCTGAAGGCTATAGCTTCGGGAGCGGTCCAACGCACAGGGATTTTGCCACCCCGTGTGGTGTAAGCGTCACTGGCATTTTCAATTTCTCGCGATAGACCAAAGTCTGCTATCTTGCATATTAGCTGCGAATTGACCAACACGTTTCGCGCGGCCAAGTCACGATGCACATAGTTCATTTCGCTCAAATAGGCCATGCCACTGGCTATGCCACGCAACATGACAATCAATTGCAATGTCTGGAATTTGCCATCGTTGACGCGCAAGAATGTGTCAAGACTGCCGTTCTCCATGTACTCTGTGATGATCATGACTGGGTTGGATCGCGTCACAACACCCTGCAGATAGATGACATTGGGGTGGTCAAATTGCCCCATTATGGAAGCCTCTGTCAAAAAGTCACATCGCGCTTTCTCCGAGGAGCCTGGCTTTAATGTTTTGATGGCCACATCAATGTCCTGCACGAAATTCGGTGGTATTTTCAAACGACCACGGCAAACGTCACCAAACTCGCCGCCTCCTATAATGGCTTCTATGGTTATATAGTTGGCATCAATTTCACGGGCAAATTCGCGTATGGCCTGATTGGGGTCCTCATAAGTGTGGGGGTCCACATAGCTGCGACTATTGCCAAAGAGCGGCGTGGTAACATTCGATTGTATTGTCTTAACAATGGGCGTAGTGTCCATGGCATGAATGTAGGTCACGACCTGACCCTCATTACTGGCATAATCCAAAGGCAATGGCATGTGATTGCTCGATTTCTTATCGAGGTCATCTTGGTTCTTCGAGCGCAAAAATACCACTGTGGCTATGATGACAAGTACCAAGATGACCACTACTGCAACGGTGGCGCCAGCCACAATACGCATCTGTATGTTGTCCTCATACACCGAACCCACGCCCGGCTGTGTGTGGGCGTAAACAATGTTAGAGTACGTTCCGTAACCATTAATGGTTTTATAGCGCACCTGAAAACCATATTCGGTATTTTCATTGAGGTTTTCGATATGGGCCTTTGGCTCCTTAGTGGTCAAAGCAGTCTTGTTGATGGCATCGAAGTCGGGCTTGGGAAACCATCGCACTTCGTAAAACTCGATGGGAGCATCAGTTTGCACTGGTTTCTCCCAAACCAAATCTACTTCGTTGCCGGTGGCCGCCATGACGCGTACATTACTAACCGTCGATAATATGGCCGATTCTGTAGTTGTGAAAGTAATTTCGTCCCATTCAGTCTTTATTTGACTTAAGTCTATAGGTTGGTTGTTGTGGTTGTTGTTATTATTATTATTATTGTTGTTGGAGTTGAGGGGTATGGAGGCTGTGGCCGGGACCATGGGTATATCATTTTCATGTTTTGCATCTTCAAACCCTAACGTATCGTTTACGTTCTTTTGCGATTTATCGTCGACGGTGGTATTTTCCACCACATAAGAAACCCCGTTCATGGAGTGTATCTGTATGGTGTACGTGGTGACGGGCTCCAAGTTGGTCAGCGTTAATTTTGTGTCGTTAAATGTATCTGTAGAGGGGGTCAGCACCACATTGGAAGAGCAGGAAGAGCACACAATTTTGTACACAATATCACTGCGATATTTTGTGTTGTCTGCGGCCGAGTGATCGCGTACTGGAGCATTCCACGACAATATTGCACTAATATGATCAACAAACAAGAGGGTCAGATTCGTGGGTGGTCCTGGTGGTTTATAGCAAGGCATATGTTTACCGTCCCGCGGGTGTCTATAGAAACCCGACAGACATTTGCAGAACGCCGAGCCTGCTTTTGAGGCGTTTGAATTGGGGGGACAGGTTACACATTTGCTGACTTCCGGCGAACGGAAATTTCCCACGGGACATTCGTTGCAGGTCTTGTTGGCATAGTCCGGTTCGTAGCCAACTTTACAGCGGCAACCTCCGGTAAGTATAGTCCATTTTCCATCACCTTTGCACAGGTAAGTGGGCTGTTCATAGGCTTCAGCGTTATCAACACATGTGCCATTTTGTTTTTCTATGATGGTAATCTCGCGGCCCGTAGGAGTCTCATTAAAGTGGGCAAAGTTCTCGGTCACCGCTGGGCAAGTGATGTAATAAACCTTAACGGCCAGCACTGAGATACAGGCGCCCTGATCACGGAATGCAAAGTAAACACCCTTTTTGGTAACAGCAATACTTTTTACTTCCGTGTTGATGTCTACATCTGAATTTTGGTTAAAGCGTCCCTCACCGGCGGCTATGCGAGCTATCAGTTTGTAGCTATCTGTTTGCCAAGGTGGTGGCTCCCGGGTGGCTGCATCAAACTCGTAGTAGAGCAAACTGAAGGTTTCTTTGCAGGACAACGCATTGCCGGGAAACAAAGAGCAATCGCGAATAGTAAATTGTATCTCAATGTAGAGCCGATTGGCTGGGCCACGATCGATGAAAGGAGACCAAAGCCAATTGTTGACATTATGATAGGCCACATCGCACACAACGTAACTGCGCCAGTTAATGCCCTTCACAAAGTCCGTAAAACTTTCTTCCACCCAACCGGGCGTCTGAGCTTGGGGTCCGTAGGGATAGCGGGTCCATTCGAGGGTTGCCTCTCGCGTTGTATCGAGAAGTATCACTTGGTCTGCCGTAGCGATGTGTAACTGTTGTACGAGCACTAAAACTAAAATGGCTATTATGGAGTGTAATAATGAGGGAAAATGCAATTTTATGACGTTTTGCTGATGTTTTCTTTGAAACATTGAAGTTGATGATGATGGTGGTGGTGATGGTAATGATGTGGTGGCAGCATTTGAGGGCATTTCAAATGTGCATAGAATATGTTGTTGTTGTTGGTTTTGTTGTGTTGTAGTACAACACTTGTGGCAGGAATCGTCGTCGGCGTCGTTGTATTGTTTTGATGGTAATGCTAACGGGGTTATTAATGATGGTGGTAAATGTGACGATGGCAAAAATTTCGTTGCATGCCCTCCTCGATGTGTTGATGGCCCCGCCGCTGCCGCTGATAAGCAATGTAAAGCAGTCGATGATGATAATGAGGATGATAATAGCGATACTGCTATTTCAGCTTTTCTTAAAAGGGTTCTCAAAAACTCTCCAGGTGTTGTATAGATGACCGATGACATTGCTTTAGGTATCGTTGTCGTTGGCGTTGACGTTATTAATGAAGCATATTGGGAAGTTAATGTTGGTGTCCTATTATTAAATATTTTGGAAGCATTTTTGACATTCGTTCTAAAAGACGTTTTTGGATCTTCGTTGGATGATATCATATATTGGATATTATTATGATGAGATTTACTGCCGAAGAAGTTACAATTTTTTACATTTTCCTTTATTTGACTATTACAATGATGTCTCTTATTATCATTCATATGTGAAAAAGATGATGATGTTGTTTTTAATTTTGAAGATGCTGTTGTTAATAATCCCTCATCATCAGATACTGCAGGCCGAACTGTAGCTGCTGATTTGTTATTCCAAATGCAAAGAGTATTTTTGTCGGCATTTTTTGTCTGCTGTTGATGATGCCGGCAATTACATGATAAATCCGGGGGTTTCTGATGCTGTATTATGAATTGTGATGCTTGGGTATGGCGCAGAACGTTCATAACTGAAATTTTAAAAATTTATTTTGTATTGTATTGAAGAAATTGAGAAAATCCCTTAACCGGAACAAGGAACAAACAGCGAATGAAATCTGAGTAAATATCTAGATTGATTATAAGTTGTGTGTGTGAGTGCGTGTCGCATGTAACATGCCTTGTAGGCATTACAGTTAGTCAGACAGACAACTTGTTTAAAAGATGATGGTCGTCGCAATATGCACAGTGGTTTGGAATTATATTTATTTACTTCCCTTTTTCTTACCAAACTTGTACAACAACGTGCAAGGTTAAAATTAAATTTTAAAGAAAATCAATTAAAATTCAAAAATTATATTTTATTTTCAAATATTTCATTTGAACTTTAAAACTGGTCAACTGATATTCAAAAATTCCATTTCACATTCAGAAAACATCAATTGAAATTCCAAACTTGTGTATTGCTGCTGATGATAACATAAATTTAAAAAATTGTACTATATATTTAGATCCGTCTAACAACACTTAATATGTATGTTTACCAAATTTCAAAAGATAAAGATTCCACTGTGCGATATAAAACGAAATTGTTAATGTAGGCGCCAGTATAATCTTATCACGAACAAATGCTAACAAACAAACTGAAATATCATTAAAAATCAACTGAAATGTGCTTTTAATATACATAAAAAAGATATAAATATGAAAACGTACGATACGTTCCGCTTAGTTTTCGACTACCCCCCGCGGTGGTGGCATCATGTTACCACGACAATTACAAAAGTTATGTTATGACTAATCTGTTTTTTTTTATTGGAAATATTGAAAGGCTTACTTTTTAACTCAGTTTTATAAAACCTTTGTGTGGTATTGTCTTGGCCAAACAATAGTTTACGAGCTGTTTATATCCGCAAGTTTGTTTGTTATGAAAATTAAAACGATTTAATTTCTATCCAATTGTGGTTAGTATCATAAATATTGACTTAATTTAAAACATAATTAATTTGTGGTTTATGTTATACACTAAACGGCACTTGTAAAGCCCGTTCCACCAGAGTTCATATAAAATATCTCTTTGCAGTAAGTTGTGACTTCAACTACTACATGTAACCCTTGTTATGTGCATTGCAATTCGCTTATTTATTTACTATGTGGCAGTGCTAATATAATCGAAAAAAGAGGCAAAGGTAGTTTTAAAAACCTATGCAATATGTATATCTATGTATCCCTATTATAAAAATAAGATATAACATTATTTTTAACATTTCTTTTTCTTTCTTTATGTAGACTGAGACTTTATTAAAATAGAGGGTTTTATGCTTTTTGTGATGGTTCAAACTAGTTCAAAAGAAAAAAACCAATTGCAGCACTTTTAAGCGGGAACATTCAGTATAAACTGACGAGTTTTGAATTGTAATACCACATGATGCATTTTGAATTTCGTATGGAATACACTATTTGCAATACATTTTCATAAAATTCAAAGAAAATTAAGTGAAATTTTATAATTCTATAAGAATTATCAGTTAAAATTCAAAATTTAGTCGTAATACAACTAAAATTATTTACACGCAATTTTAGAGTAGTCTATTGTTGTTTATATTACCTAATAACTTTTCGATTGCCATGTGATGAATTGTGAATTACAATTCAAGAGTTTTAAAAATCAGTAGACGAATTTTGAATTTCAATTGATTTGATTTGAATTTAAACTAATGTGTTCACAATTTTAACTGACCAAAATTTTAACTGACGAATTGATTTGTGTCGAATTTAATTTGACGTGTTTGAATTTAAATATATAAGTACTCTGAATTTCAAATCGATTATTTGTATTTGAATTTATTTTCTATGAATTTCAGTTCAAATCGGTTTAGAATGTTATGCACAAGCAGAATATGATGAACATTAATGAATGTTAATTTAAATATATATGTACTCTGAATTTCAAATCGATTATTTGTATTTGAATTTATTTTCTATGAATTTCAGTTCAAATCGGTTTAGAATGTTATGCACAAGCAGAATATGATGAACATTAATGAATGTTATCTTATGCTCAATTAATACGATTCTTTTAGACAATAATTAACAACTACACCATTTTCAATTGGAATTTAAAGAACTTTAAATGAATTTCTAAATATTGCAATTGCATTTTAAAATACATTTATTGAAGTTCAAACTTTCCATTTGAAATTCAAAAAAAAAAACATTAATAGAAATTAAAAATTCGTCAAATCTAAATCAAAATTCGCCAACTGAAATTTAAAACACATCAATTACAATGCAAAACACACCAGTTAAAATACGAAATTCGCTAATTGAATTTGAAAACTGAACAACTTAAATTCGGAAAACTATAATATCAATAATAGTACACTGTTCAAAAGAGCTACGAATTTCAACTGATGAGATTTGCATTACATTTGACTATTTTTGAATTTCAATTGATACCTACCCATTTTTCGAATTTCAAGATCGACTTTCAATTTTAGTTTTTTTAAATTTAAACTTTAACTTGTAGTATTTTTCGAAATTATATATGGCGCAAAGGTCTCGATTTTACTTTATGAGTACAAATAAACAAAAAGTAAATAAAGGGAGTTATTTTTTTAATATTAATTGACAAATTTTGAATTTTAGATGAAATATTTGAAAATCAAATACAATTTTTTAAAATTCAATAAATTTCTTTATATTCAATTGGAAATGGTGTAGTGAACCACTAGATAGGTATACAGCTGATATTGACAACAGAGAAAATAAAATATAACAAACATTTTTAATATACACATTTCATGAATTGTTTTGTGAAACACAAAAAAAGTAAATTTTTGTTGTTAAAATATATCCATTTCAAAATATACGATAATTAAAATATGTATATATATATATACTGTTTGAATATAGTCATTCATTTGCAATTTTTTCATCACATACATATCAATACTTCTGATTCAAATGTATTTTTAAATTTGCACAAATTGTTTCCTTTATTTTTATAACTGTTTACAATTTTGCAGCAGCACAATGAGCTACTTTTTGTCGGGCTTGATAAAATTTTTCCATTGTTTTCATTATATATGTAGATTTAAATAACAACATCTAGATTATACTAGTAACATCCATTCTACATCTAGACTAGAGAAAATTTTAATTTGTGTACAAGTCAAATAACACATTTTTGAATATACGGGGAGGGAGGAGACATAACCAATTTGTTTGTATGGGGCGCCTAAAAAGACGATTTTTTTTTGCCCACTTTGGTCTGCAAGAGCAGAAAATAATCCACTGCAGTAAATGCAGATAGAGGCGCATGTCTGTAGTTACTGTAGTGGAGGATAACTTACTGGTTATTTTGCATACTTCTGCGGGGACTTGCATCATGTAAACATAATGACTTGGTGACACTACATTTACATGTTACAGTAGACACATCCTTGTCATACTAAAAATCTTAACTTGAATAAGTCACAATGTACCACAAAGAATTTTACGTTATAAAACTGCCTTATATCCTTCTCTCATAAACCGGAGGATCGAAAAACTCCCAAAAACAATTATATTCTATGACTATCATCTCCACCACCTTCTATCCCTTGTACATTTCATGTACAAACACACACACAGACACAAAATCCACTGTCAAAAAAAACCATCATGGAGGATATTACACAAAAAGCCTTAGGTTATACCAGGAGAGAACGGACATTGCAACACTCACTCACATACAATTTATGTATCAACTCCAAACATACATACATTACCAACCGAGATACAATCTTTTCATTATCAATTGCCAATTTCAGATTTCATTCGTTTTGTTTTATGTTCCTATATTCTTGTAGTTATTATCAGAAAATAATTACTTTTTTCGTTTCCAAAGGCTTTCCGGCCTTTTTGATGCGCTCTTAGAAGAGTATCATTTTTGCAGCTCAACTTTTTTTATTCCAGTTTTTTACTAAGGAATTTTCATCGAATACACATATTTTCTTGTTATGATTCGAGTTGGGGGTACCGCACACACTTTCAAGTTTTTTCACCTCGCTTTCAGCACGATGACGGCCGTCGATGTTATTCTTTTTGATAAATTTTGATTAGTTTCTATTAAAATATTTATATTTTCATTGATTTGAAACGTTTGTTCATTGTTTTATTTGTTTAAAACGACGGCTTCTGGCTTCAGCTCATTTTTATTAAATACATTTCACACACAGTATCTATTTGTTGGTACTTTGCACAAAACTGAGAAGAGTAGTCAGTCATTTGTATCTCTGTGTATACTCTCATTGGAGTAATCATTATGCTTTTTATGCTTGATAGTCGTTACACAGTAATCGTCGCAGTACATAGTGTAGAAACCGTTCGTACGTCACAAAAGTAATCAGGTGTTTTACTACATTCAAAATACAACCATGTGCTAAGCAACCACATGAAATGTCCTACGAGATATTGAATTTAAAATGAACTACATATAAAATATGTACAGATATCTATTATGAATAAAATATTATGAATTTTGATGTGCGATCTCAAGTCTTATGATTCTAGTAATTTAAATCTGTTCACTTTTCTTAATTGTAATTATTCGTACATATGTTTATTACTCAGCATTGATATATAGATATTTGAATTAAATAAAATAAATTATAGATAAGATAAGATTACAAAAATTTTTATATTTCTAATATTAACATCAATAATAAATATTTTTTTATGATAACAAACGTCCTATTGACGCCCTATGCTCCAATGGGAGTTAGAGGAACACATATATATAAACGTATGGAATTGGGGCAATTCTACGTAAAACAGAATTGCCCTAATATGACAAAAAAATAAAATTCTTTACAGACAAAATTTTAATTTTCGATTAGAGAGCAGCTGGGGCGTGGCAAAACAATAATCTAACCCTAGAGATATACAATTTGGTACACAAATAGTAGTCGGCACTACATGTTGAATATTGCAGTCCGAATATTCGATTAGTAGGCAAATGGGGCGGAAGGGAAGGAAATTTGCATTATCGGCCAGCGGACAGATAGTTTGAAGGGTAAAGGGATACAATTTGATATGCAGATAGTACTAAGCACAATAGATATAAAAATGTAGACGAAACGATTTTTTTTAGTTTTTCTCTAATTATGTGCCCAAAATGTTTTTTCAACCTAGAAAAATAAAATTCGATACACAGATACTATACTATCTATTCATATGAAAACGAACATTTTATTTTCGAATAGTGGGCTGAGGGGATAATATTTAATACACATATCGTCATCAGTATAACACTTTCAAACATTTTACAGGACGGATAAAAACAGTTACAACGATTTTTTCTAAAATAAATTCATAGTTTTTGATCGTAGGATGCTAAAACAATTTAATAATGTGTATTTCAATGCAGTGTTCCATTTTTAAATAAAAGCTCAGTTTTGATGTTTTTTTGTTTTAGAACCTTTTGAATTTCTAATGCTTGGCAATACAGACAAAATATTTTATTTCGATAAGTGGGAAGAAGGGCGTGGCAAAAGTGGTTTTTAGTAATTTTTTTAGCGATTAGATACAGAGATATCTGGCACTACAGCTGTGCATACGAAGGCGAATATTTTTTTTTCAATTGGAGGCCAGAATGGGACGTGGGAAAACTGTTTTTAGGGCTATGTAAGGCAATAATTGTATGCTGAGCGTACTCAGCACTATAGATATGAACTTGGTTTGAACTTACTTTGACTTGTTCTTATATTCCCTTTATCTTCAGTAATAAAAACTGTTTTCTCTCAAACAACTAAATCCTTGTTTGCTTTTTGTTGAAGTTTGGACTTTAAATGTTTTATAATAAGAGTTTTGTGTTGAATAGAAATATTAAAAACTTCGGTCACAGTACTAATTAATAAAAAATTAATATAGTTTTTACTTTTGATAATAAATCCTTGTTACTTTCCAACAGTAACATAGTAAGAGCAATTAATAATATAGTGAAATTTTGTTAACATCCATTTTAATTTTCGAGTATTTAGCTTAAAAAAAAATATTTGCTCACACTCATCACACCAAAGATAGAGCGCAAATTTGTTCAATGGATGGTATTTCAATTGGTAGATAATCTTATAACACAAAGGTTCAAGGTCAATATTAGCAAATTACAATATTCATAAGAGTAAATACTCCTCAATCGACTTAAGGAAAATAAAGAAAAATATGAACTGCATTTATCTTTTAGAGAGAAAGTGATATAAAAAGTACAGATGCTAAAAAAATGTAGTGGATAAAGGGACGTTGGAATAAATAATGATCGAGAAAGAAAACAAAAGAGCAGACAATTAAAAAAAGATGGAAACAAAACTTGAATCGTGTTGAATACTTTTAAAATTGGAAGAAATGTCCCAAAAAATCGAATTTTTCATATTTTCGTATGTATACATATATGCGATAATTTCACATAATAAATTATATAGTAAAATATATTCTTCACATTTTCGAATACAGTATGGGGATAAATATTGCCAAAATCTTTAACATCTAAGAAGTGAACATGAGAATACATTTTTGTTTCTGAAAAACTATAAACAAAAATAAGAGACTAGTTACACGCAATACCTACCCAATAAACAATATAAACTTATTATAAATTTACTATAAGCTTACATAAGTAAATATGATGTTTGGAAAATCTTTATCATAGGCATTGTAACTAGTAAAATTCCAAAAAGCGAAAGGGATCCCTTATTGTACAATTGTATTCATGTTTGGAAAATATTTGGGAATAAACTTGATATGCAATACATAATAAACAAGTTTGAAAGTTTGTGGTAAATTAATATTTTTATCTATTTCCAAATTAGATATAAATACCATTCCAAAGCAAATACAAGTTTTGTCAATTTAATTCCAATTCAATTGATTTCTTTTGATAAACTCTCTTTATTTTCCGTTAGTTTTATTATTTCTGGTCTTCTTTCCCACACCCTTTCTTTTATATTAATAAGGACTTTTTGCTTTAACACGAAATACATCTATCTTTTAGCAGCAGCAAATAATACTAAATGTCAAGACAAAAAAGAATATGTAAACAAAAATTATAACTGTTGTTTTCTGTCTAGCTTGCTAGCTTGGAAAAGCATTGTATTTTTATTTTTTTTTTTCAAATGTGTTACAAACTAATTTGGAAAAGGTTAACTAAAATCTTTGGAAAATATATATTTATTAGCTAGCTCACATCAATGTTTATTGGGCAATTGTTTGTTTCTTTTTTACAAATCTGTCACAAAGTGTTTGTAAATAATTTACTGAAGTTTTGAAAAACGTAAACTTCGCAAACTAATTTGGAAAAATTAACTAAAATCTTTGGAAATCATTTATTTATTAGCCGACTTACATCAATGTTTATTGGGTATGATATTACTTTAAAAAAGTTTCTGTAAAATTTTGATATTTTGGTGTCAATAGAGTGGCTATTTCATCTTCTTTCGAGGGCTTTGCCAATGACATTCAAACTGGCGTAATGATACATTCGATTGTATTCTTTTTAATAGTTCTATATACACAGTTAGGTTTATAAAAAAAACAGTACTTACATATTAATGCAGAATTTGTTGAACTTTTTCGAAAACGAAATTCTTTCAATGCCTCTCTCACATCATCGCTGATATCACAAATTTTACTATCACCCTGCAAAACAAGAGAGAAAAAGGTTAAAAACAATGTAATTTGTATATTTACAAACAACAACTATGATCATAGCGACAGCTTGCCGGATATTGTAGTTATCATTCATAAATGACAAAAAAAATCAACAACTACAAAAAATATGCAATTACATATCACCGAAGTGATATACAAACAAGTGCACAACATATGTGTACCAAAAACCGGGATTCTTCATGAAGTTGTTATTGTTTATACTCGCTGAACACATACACAGCCCCCACAAACATCTTATCAATTAACAAAACTAAAACAACAATAGCAAAA
This sequence comes from Muscina levida, assembly GCA_964034835.1. Taxonomy (NCBI): domain Eukaryota; kingdom Metazoa; phylum Arthropoda; class Insecta; order Diptera; family Muscidae; genus Muscina; species Muscina levida. Next base: position 107,199,288 of record OZ035881.1, read on the forward strand.
TTGAGTCACTTGACAGTAGTTGGTTGGTAATTCTTCTGATTCACTATTTTGTATTCTTAGTCAGTATTTTGACCTATGGTTTGCTCAGGTTATTATTCCGTAAAACAACATAAGTCTTTTTGTTTACACCCAAGTTTTCTTTGTTAACTTACCATTTTAATTTAATAAGAATTATTTCTTTGCCAAGATTTTTATTTTACTCCTATTCCTACTGGAAACACAACACTCACAACACTTCCTCTTCCCAACAAAAAAAATCTGTTTTCGTACCAAAGATGATCAAATTGACAATTGTGTACTATTTTCTGACATTTTGATTCAGGGTTTATATGGTATGGAATGTACTAAATGTGACGCTAGATATGGCATATGTAAAGTTGTATCTTAAGAATGGTTTACGTGCTATCTACCAGTATCTACCACTTCCCCTCAAACACAAAAGCGAGATGGCCTAATTAGAAAACATGTAGGAGTAAGCAGACACACACTAAAAATTATAGCAAAAATGATATTAAATTATAGGAAGGTGAAAAGGAAATCAAAATGTACTGATTTGACAAAAGTAAGGGGATAAGGCTATTACATAGGCGTACATGTCTATAGACATGTATGATGACAGCATACTTCAGAACGCAAAAATTTTTGAAGCGAAAACATGGCAATGAGACGGAAAATTGTAGCGGCTTTTGTTATGAATGAAATATTATTACAAGAGGAGGAAAATATGGGTAAAGGAATGTTTGCAAAAAAGAAATAAATTTTCCCATACCAATATATTGAGGGAATTAGAATTTTTTCACAAATACTGTCCGGAATTACACGATACGCGCACATCAACGTCACAAAGCGATTTAAATTTGTATATGAAGTATGACAGACACGTTATTAGACGAGGCATCAGTGTTTTTTAGTATTCCATCATACATGTCTATAGACTGCTACTGTTGGTGGCCACACAATGAGCGGCATTTCAGATGCAGCGCATGCAGTTTGAATTTACGCACATATAAGTTAAATATCATGATATTTATTTATTTATTTTATTCATTACATAACCGAGCCATACGGCCAAATAGGTTAATATTAAAACAACACAATATGAAAAGATTCATATTTAAGGAAAAAATATAAAATAGTTATTACGTAATTACTAATACTATATTTAACATAGATATAACAATGGTATTAAATATGGTATATAAGTAAAATAAAATTTATTTAATATATGAATTTAAAATGAAAACACAATTTTAAAAAATATCTAGTCTATTAATTGTGCAATGCTGATAATATCAATAACATTTCAATTTAATTCAAACATCAATTTAATTACAAGGATAAATTTAAATTTGAACACTACTCACTATCATTTGCATTAAAATTTTCGATAATCACCCAACAAATATACTCGGTCCAGGGAACTTGTAAGGCCTTGAAAGATACTCCATTGGATTCATCTTAAAAATATCTTTCATTTAAGTACACGCACATAGAGAGTTATCATAGAACACAAAGGGCCCTTCTTTAGCCCCACAGAGTCCCATCGGCTCCGGAGCCAATTTTAAAATACCATTCCGATGTTTGGGGACCAAGACGAAGTGAATGCCATATTTTTTTTTAAAAAAGACTCCCTCCTGCCTCATGTTCTGCACTTCAGCTTTTTTTATGGTTCCGTGTAATGGCGTTTTCATTTCTGAAAAAATGTTGTCTCGTGACATTTATTATACATTATCCTCACCCTACAAAGTTCTTACATTTTTTATCATGACAATAGAACAAAAAATTAGTCATTAGCCATTAGTCATGATCGTACATCGTTTTATAAAATGTTATCCTCACCCTACATTTTTTTTCCTTTTTAGGGTAACATTTTTAAGAAAAAAATACTTTACCCGTTCATAGTGTTGCCTTTTCCCAGAAAAGAACATAAAAAGTGCAATTTTTGGTTAAAGGGCAAAAAAAATTAACATATTATTAAGAAAATAAATCGGCTTAGGTGTTTGCATGCTCATTGAAAAAAATAATTGCCCAGTATTCCAAAACATTTTAAATATTTTTATTTGATGAAAGTTTATTAGTCATAATATTGTACCTTCCCCCTTTTGCGTCGTAAATGTTAATCAAAGTGGCAGCTCCTAATGGAAACAACACTGAACAATTGCCATTTACAGTAAAACTTTCACTGAACGTGCGTTGCAGTTATATTACTTTTTCATCACTAGAACGCCGGTAGATTTTTTCCTCTTTATCTCTTCGTAGGCATTTTGTATTACAAAAAGGAAAAGCACTTTGTTAACAAGTCATTACGATTCAAGAGTTGTGCTTAGAAAAAACCACGTAAGTGCGTGTGTAGATTTTTTTGTTTCCGATAAAATTATGCCAAAACCCACCACTTTAGTGAAGCAAACAAACAAAACTTTAGGAAAAATGTTAACTAGTAATAAATTAAAATGTTTCGCGAGCACTTTTCTGTGTATCTCAATTGTTGCTACCGCATTAGCGGACGTACCACGTCCGCTTGGAGTGTCATTGACAAAAGCAACGTTGTACAAGCCGGGCCCGGGGGACACCTGGCAATGTCTGGATGGCAGTAAAACATTAAAGTTTTTACAAATCAATGACGACTACTGTGACTGTCCGGATGGAAGTGATGAGCCGGGCACGGCGGCCTGCTCGGATGGTACTTTCCATTGCGTGAATCGTGGACACCGATCGCAGGATTTACCAAGCTCGAGAGTAAATGATGGAATCTGTGATTGCTGCGATGGCAGCGATGAATACGAAGACGCACAGTGCCAAAATTCATGCGACGAACTAGGCCGAGTGGAGAAGGAGCAGCGAAAATCTTTGGCAGAAATGCTCAAGAAAGGCTCAGCTAAACGTTCCGAAATGGTGACACGTGGAAAACAACTGAAGGCAGAACGTGAAAAACGCCGACAAGAGCTAGAGCATCGCCGCCAAGAACAGGATTTGGTAAAAAGGGAAAAGGAGGAATTTAAGAAATTAGCCGAAGCAGCTGAGAAAGACGCCATAGACTACTTTAATGAGAAGCTAAGTGAACAAGAAGCCGCCGAAGCTGCCAAAACTCCAAATGCTGATGATTTAATGCACTCTGAAGCCACTGCCTATTTCACACGCTACGATACAAATAAAGACGGTTTTATCGAAATCACTGAATTGCAGCTCGATGTGAATTTGGACAAAGATCGCAACGGAATGGTCTCTATAGCAGAAGCCAAATACTTTTTAGATGAACGTGATCGTATTGAATTGGATTCTTTCATTGCGTTGTCATGGCCACGAATAAAGCCAATGCAAATGGTAGCACAAGGCATTTTTAAACCACCACAAAGTGACGAAGGGTCCGAAACTGAAGGTGAGACACAAAGTCTAGGAGAAGATCTCGATGGTATGATAAAGGATTATAATGCCGAAAGAAACGTGGAAAAAGAGGGAGAAGAAGGTAAGTTCGTTATATATTAAGACGTATATTAATTATTTACCGATTTATAAATCGATACATTAACTTCAAAAGTGTAAGTGTATACTATATGTTTTACAGGAAACCGGTTCAAAGTTTATGAATAATACAGATTGCACCCATATGCAAATTTCACATTTTCTTATACCTTCTGTTTGGATTGGCTTGCATGCAAATTGAATTTAAAAACAACTTAGCATACTTTACAATTAAGGTATCGATATTTAAAACACACAAATTGTTTCTTATCAATTTGTTTAGTGTACCGGACTGATACATCAAATTTTTTGAACGATCAGAAAGTGTTATTACAGATATTTATTGCCAATTCGAACCACGCAAATATATGACGCGTTTCGAACTCCGCAATGAGTTCATCATCAGATCCCCTTATGACGAATCGTGCAATCACCAATTCTTGAATTTAACCATTAATTTCATCTTGAGAATGGAGGACTGACTGTTTTTCCCCAAAGTTTCGCCTCTAAAGCTAATGTCCATCTTTTGCAAGAAAATATGATGCTTTTACTACGCTTTAATTAAGAAGACCATAATTCAAAGCTTGGGCCAATGCAAAGAGAGTTGATGTTCGTATTGTTTTTATCAATTTGTTACGTGTACAGAAATGGTACAACTTGTAGCAAGAACCTATTGGATTTCGTTAATAAAATCTCTTTTTTTTATCACAGCATTTTCAAAATGCGTGTGGACATGGAGCTCCTTCAAATCCGTATACATGTTATAAGGCAAAATGGGCAGGGTCGTATGGAAGGGGCCTCACCCCTTGATACGACCCTTAACAAACATGCAACATCTGGCGTACTATTAACATGGGCTACTTGAAATTGGGTGTTTATGTTTAATCAGGACAAAAATGGGCGGGATAAGACAATTAGCACCCGTCAAATATATTTTTTATATTATTAATAACTTCATTCAATTGTTTAAAGACGTTAAAAAAGTTAAGTTTTGTAATCGTTGTTATTTGATTATTTTTTTTTATCATTTTCTAGAACCACACATGCACCGCTATCCAGAAGATGAAGAGGAGGAAGAAGAAGAAACTTTTGAAGATGAAGAAGCCGTTGCTGGTGAGGGTACTGTGGAAGAGGCTAATGCACAGCCGCCAACTCCACAGCCCGAATATGATCCGGAAACACAACGTCTGATTGAATTAGCCAATGAAGCACGCAACGCCCTTTCCGAAATTGAACGTACAATACGAGAAGTAGATCAGGAAATAAAAGACATTGATGATCAAAATTCTAAGGATTATGGACAACATGATGAGTACGCTACACTGGAAGGTGAATGCTACAAGTTTGAAGATCGTGAATATGTCTATACATTGTGCCCCTTCGAAAGAGCTGCACAACAACCACGTAGTGGTGGTTCTGAAACCACACTCGGTAGATGGGACCAATGGTTGCACGAGGGCGGCCAAAAGTATCAGAAGCAAAAGTATGCCCATGGAGCATCATGTTGGAATGGTCCGCAACGTTCCGTAATTGTGCAACTTAAGTGTGCATTGGAATCTCGTATTACATCGGTTAGTGAGCCAAATCGCTGTGAATACTATTTCGATTTTGAAACACCCGCCGCCTGCGACGAAGAAGCATTTAATGCAGAGGAACAGCGTTTTAAAGATGAATTGTAAGCCAGTAATTGTAATGAGGAAGGATTACATGGAAACTACAAATGAACAAGAAAGATCCAATTAACGCCGCATTTCTTAAAGAATTTTAAGTTTATCAAATAAACGAACATACAACCGGATCACCTAACAAATGATGATGCATTTGCAATGGGCTCATTAACATTTGTAACTATATTTTGTTTTCGTGTTTTTTTTTTCAAGTATATTTGAGTTTCTTTACTATTTTATTTCATTCGTTTAAAGTATAGCAGATTCATATATTACACTTATTTGACAATGTAATCATTCCTTTTATCTTTTTTGATGTAATTGTAAAAGTTTTATAATAAAATAGGAAGAACAAAAAATAAAACTCTATACACAATTTGTGTTGTTTCTATAAAATTTGTTATTTTTCATCTTATCTGAAAAAGGTTACACACACACATATGTTTAAGCTTATAAAATACGTACAGATTTTTGGGAAATATGTGATAAAATATATTTCTGTGTAGAGATAATGGAGAAAGAAACATTTTTTATTGATCGCTAAGCTTCAGTGACGGCAAGTCTCATATCTTCTAAATAAGCATCCAGTTCATGTTCTAGCGCTAGTATATGTCCCGTATTGCAATTTTCAGAGCCAACAAATGTCAAAATTAATGGTAATTTATTCATTTGGACAACCTAAAAAAAGAAGAAATAGAAAAAAATTAACAGTTTTCGAAATTATACAAATAATTTTAGTATAATAGTTTATTCTTTGTAAGTAACGTTCTATTTCGCTTTCTGATGATATGATTGATTACCACAGTAAAAAATAAAGTAGAAACTGTTTACGAGTTAGGGGAAAAATTAAAAAAAAAATTAACGAAGCCTGCCTATGACTATAGGACATCTTCGTAGAAAACTTTTATGCTTTTAAAATATGGATTTATTTTTAGATGGTCTCCAATTAGAGGGAGTTTTAAGAAGTTGCAAAACTGACCACTATAATGTTTATATGGCTGTCTTCTGAACATTGAATTATTGTCCCATATTTGAATATATACTTTAGATTAACAATCCATAATGTGTTTTTACGTATCAAAAAGTAAGATCTTTTAGGAAAATTTCCACTTGCACTGTGAGCAAATGCACCACATTTAATACCATACTGTTGATTACGGTAATTTACCGTACTGTTGTGGGAGAATCATATACAAATAAAAAGAGGAAATTGTCTGCAACTCACCTGATAATTTGAATACATCGATATTATGGTCTTATTACGTCCAAGACCTAATTTTCCCGCCTGATCACTTGCCATTGTAAATGTGGATATAAAGGAAGGCGTCAGAGTGAAATCAACATTTTTATCTTGACTCACACGCATCACGGGGGCACCATCCCGGTCCGTGATTTGTATTATATACAATCCATTGACTCTGAAAGCGACGACAGTATATTCGTCTCAACAAAAGCGTTATGTATATTTCAGATACTTACTTCTTCAAAAGACCTTCAAAGTAATTGTTAATATCTTTAGACATTTTCCAAAGGGCACAATTTGCACAATTTTTTTCTTTTTCTAAATGCTTGAAAATGAAAAACAAAAGAAAACAAATCACTCCCTGCAATTGATAATAAACAACAGCTGTTTTTTAAAGTCAGTGTTAACAGATGGTTTTCATACTTAGCCAGATTGTTTAACTTGTTAATACAATGGGGCATTCACATTTATTGCATTAACTTCGAAGTCAATTACGAGGGTTTTGATTTACCTTAAGTATAAATAAAAGGTATAAAAATTTATTTTTTTATAAAAAAAAAAATAATAATTTAAAAATGATTGGCAAAAGTGCAGAATATGGGGCGGGAGCCAAAAAAAATACCTCTCAATAAGGCCCGTGGGGCCCCTTGGGTTCTATTATGACCCCCCACAAGTTCCCAGGACCGAGTTAGAGCCATTTCAATTTCCAAAAAAAAATTTCAATTTCAAAAAAAATTGAAAAAATAGAAAAATGTATGTTTAAGCTTGATTTAAATGGGGTACTTTCGTTCCCAATTTTTTCTAATATCCTAGGGTTGTTGGCAACCCTGCTTTTTCGTCTCCCTCTTGCTGTTAGATTTGTTGCTTTGGAGCAAATACAAACTAACGAGTAACGAGTAGACGGCGGCTACTTTCGCACTCCTTCTATCCTTGTTTGGTACGTACAAAATCTTTCGTAATTAGATCCATTTGCTGATCGTACCATTTTGAAGGTAATTTTGCGGATTTAAATAAAGTTCCTATCGAGGAAATTAAAACTTAAATTTGGTTTGTTGTTTTTTATTTATTTTCATTGGCCTTCCCCCCAAACATTTGGTCCTTCGAGCCGGATATTGGATTCAGCGCAGCATAGAAATATTAAAGTGTTTTTTTAATTTTGGCAGAAAACAACATAAACAACATAAACAGCAACATACGGCGAAACAAACAAAACCCATCTTACGGAAGAACATAAACAAAACAAGAAAACAGGTACGTAAAATAAAGTGAAAAAAAAGTGCAAACAAATATAAATAAGAACAAAAAAATAATTAGTTTGGTTATTAGAATAATTAAAAGTGTCGCAAAACCAAACAACAACAACCAAACGGCAACCACGAAAGTGACAGTGTAAACACATATGTATGTATGTACATGTCGGACATGTTACATTAGTGTTCTAGTGAATAGCACAAATAAATTTGAAGAAATTTAAAAATCGGTTCGGTTTAAATATATGTGAAAAAAAGAAAAGGTTAAGTGAAATATCGTGCATATTAATAAATTTGATCTGCAACGATCATATAGTGAGCGAAATTAATGCTAATTTTTTGGTAATTTTAATAATTTGTGTTAAAATAAAAATATTACAGTCTATCGGTTTGGCTATTGTGAGCACATAATTTCGATTCGTTGCACACACATACACACACGGTTATAGTGGTAATAAAAACAGCAAGTTTTGCTTTGAAGATCGTTAACCTTTTCTTGCACATAAATTGGTGTATATAGTTTGCCCACCGCGTCTAACCTAACGGACGGTTTTAGTTGTTTATTTTTCTTTGTGCTTCATTCGTCGCCTGCCTATATTAACCCTTTGAATACAGTGCGGGTCGATTCAAGCACTAGTAAATTAGAAAAATTTTCTTACATAAATTGAAGCGCAAAATTTGTGAAGTGTTGTGCTATACTGTTCGTGGTTGCTGCCCATTTGTCTTGTCACGTCATATCGTTGACGAGGGACAATCGAAAAGTGGGGAAATTGGAAAATTAATAATAAATTTTAATTTTTTTTGAAATTTTTTGTGATTTTATTCGTAAAACGGTATTGTTCAAATTGCCGACGGTACGAGGGGCAATCATTAATTTGGGGAATTGTAAAATTATATCGTTATTTTTACATTTCTTCCTTTTTTTTCTGAAAACCATCGGGCTTTTCGAAAATTGATTGTGAATTTAACCGTCGCGTACGAGGGACAATACTAAAGTCGGGAAATTTTGCAATTGTTTCTCATTTACGATTTTTTATTCACATTTTAATATTTTCGTGCTGTTTATTGAAATTTTACCTACCTTACAATCGATAACGAGGGAAGGTCTTCAAGGCGGGAAAATTTTTATCGCGTTTCGGCTACGCTGTTATTAATATTGGAACTTTTCGGATCAAGTTCTAGCAATTATCGCGTGAAAATAATTTATAGTCTTTTATTTTCACATTCTAAATCAACTTTCGGTGTACATCGGTGCATTTTGCGAATTATTTGATTAGAATTTTTCCTGTACGGAATAATAATTGGATTTTTTTAATAATTTTATACGATCGTATCCGAAAATTTTCTATTGTTTATTTGTTGCCGATTTCGTTGAATAAGAAAGAATGTCTAATACTACTTTCGATTTGTTTATCAGATGTACTGATGATTTGGTCACTTTTGAGGCCGACTTCAATGACATCCGAGAGGAACAGCATTCGGTTTTTACTCTCGAAATACAGTCCATCGAACTTAAGAAATTATGGCGTAAAGTTGCATCTATGTATGACAAATGTCGCACATACATAGAAAAGCAAAAAGATGCGGGCCCTGAGGATATAGAATCCGCCGCGGGTAAATATCGCGCTTCGTTTGCAGCATATGTTCGCTGTTTGGCCTCCATTAATGAGAGATTAGCCCTGCTGCGGGTACCAAAAAAAATCGACCCCCCATCCGAACCGCGGGTCGCGTTGTCTGTTCAGGACCAGCCTACTCCAGTTAGGCCTTGCGTCCCTAGTAACGGAAACGAAAGGTCAAGTCGAACTGTTTCTGAGTCTTCGGTTGGAAGCGAACTTGACCATTCTGCAACTCATCATATGAGTCTGCCGCCATGCGACATTGATGTCTTTCATGGTGATTTTCTCTCATGGCCTACATTTAGGGATTTGTTTACGGCTATTTACATACGCAATTCTCGTCTTAGTGACATCGAGCGATTATGCCATCTTATTCGTAAGACAAGTAGTGAGGCAAAGGAAATTGTTTCGAAATTTCCTCTCACCAATCGCAGTTTCGAACTCGCGTGGCGCGCTTTGAAGAATACTTACGAAAATACTCGCATATTAGTAAACGATCAGTTGAAGAAACTGTTCGGCTTACAAGTGACGGAGCACGAGACAAGCGCATCGCTGAAAACTTTACAGCGTGGCATCAATGGATGCCTATCGGCCATGTCTCTCTACGACGTCCCCACGGATCATTGGGATCCGATTATAATATTTTTGTGCGTTCAGCGTCTCCCGAAGCAAACTGTCGCGTTATGGGAACAAAGTGTCCGTGACAAATCGGCGTTGTCCTTATGGAAGGACATGGACACTTTTTTGACAGAAAGAATCCAAACGCTAGATTGCTTACGTGATCTGGTGGGTGGAAGTACGCCCAAAAACACTAATGAGAAGAGGGTTAAGACCCATTTTACTGGCACGCCATCGGCTGGCACTTCTCAATCGGCGAACACTAATTGTATTTTATGCCCTAAGCAATCGCATTCCCTTCGCAATTGCCCCCGATTTAAGCGGCTTAGCGTTGCGGAACGATTTAATAGCGTCAAAAGGCATAATTTGTGCATAAATTGCTTATCCCGCGGTCATGACATGAGAAATTGTACCAGTTCGTATAACTGTTCGATTTGTTCAAAACGTCATAACAGCTTATTGCACAAAAATACTTCGGTGCCTACTAACGAAGCCGCTGCTGTCACAACCAACGTCACAAATGTGAGCGATCTTGAGCAGCAGTCAACGTCGGGTACAAATAATGCCAATTCGACGACTAATAGACAAGTGTTCCATACTTCGCAGAACAGAACTGTACTTTTGGGCACAGCCATAGTAAATGTCGTTCATAAGGGAACCGCTTACCCTGTTCGGGCATTAATCGATCCTGCCTCCGAAGCTACTTTTATCTCTGAACGGCTTCAAAGGCAGATTAAAATTCCGACAACCTCTGTCAATGCCAGGGTTAGTGGTGTAAATCAAGTCGTCTCTGCCACCTCAAGCAGAACATGTAACCTGCATATTGGGTCTCCCATTGATTCTTCGGTGCTATTGCAAACGTTCGCGTTAGTTTTACCGAAAATTTCTGGGGACTTGCCGTCCTTTGAAGTTTGCGCTGAATACGCCAATTGTTTGCCCAACCTTCAGTTAGCTGACAGTCGACTTTTCGATAGTCGACCTGTAGATCTGCTATTGGGTGCGGATCTGTACCCTAGTATAGTTAAAGGAGAAAATCGGCAAGTCTTGAATTCGTTGCTAGCGCAGAGAACTTTGTTCGGTTGGATCATCACAGGACCGGTCCCTACGGCCCCTGTTAACGCATTTACAACCACCGTCGACTTTCCCGAACAGGAAAGCCTAAACGTCACACTCTTGCGTTTTTGGGAGTTAGAGGAAACTCCTCGGATGAAAATAATGTCTCCATCGGATAAGTATTGTGAAGAATATTTCTCACGGACCACATATCGAGACTCAGATGGTCGCTTCGTTGTAAAACTCCCATTCAAGTCAGAGTTTTCACAAACCTTGACACTTGGCGAGTCGAGGGGAAGGGTACTTGGCCAATTTCTCCGCAACGAAGCTTCTCTAAAACGACGACCAGAAATAAATGCGGAATACGATCGTGTAATCCGTGAATATATAAATTTGGGTCATATGAGGCCTGTAAAGGTTCCCTCATCGGAGGTTAACACTACTTGCTACTTGCCTCATCATCCCGTTATAAATCCTGAGAAGCTAACGTCAAAATTGAGAGTGGTCTTCAATGCCTCAAATCCCACATCGAGTGGAAATAGCCTTAACGATGTCCTACACATCGGCCCGACTTTACAGTCAGATTTAGTAATGCTAATTTTGCGATGGAGACTTTATAAGTTCGTTTTCAATTGCGATATAACACAAATGTATCGTCAAGTCCGGGTAAACCCGTCTCATACACCGTATCAGCGTATTTTATACCGCGATGGTGCTGATGCGAACATTCAGGACTTCGAATTACTGACGGTCACATTCGGAGTAAATTGCGCTCCATTTTTAGCCATTCGGGTATTATTACAACTAGCTAAGGAAAATGAAGTTCAGTACCCACTCGCCGCTCATATTATACATAAGTGCATGTATGTTGATGACGTATTGGGCGGGGCACATGACATGAAAACGGCAATAGTCGCCCGTGATCAGTTAATGGAAGTGCTCGCTTCCGCAGGGTTTGAACTTCGTAAATGGACAGCCAATTGCCGGGAAATAATAGATAGGTTTCCGTCAGAATTTCTAGTTGACGCTCAGGTACTCTCGTTTGTGGATTCTAGTAGTTCCAAACCATTGGGCCTTCGTTGGAATGCCCAGCTGGATTTGTTTTACTTTAACGTAAATACAATAACGACAAAATCATCCTTTTCGAAGAAGGAAGTATTATCTGTCATTGCCAGATTGTTTGATCCCGTTGGCTGGCTCAGTCCTATTATTGTCGTGGCTAAGCTCATTATGCAGCAAGTATGGCGTGACAACATCCATTGGGATGCGCCTTTGCTGGAACCAACTTATCGTAGTTGGCTTTCTTTTATTGAGACCTACAGTAATATAAATTCCATACAAATACCTAGATGGGTCGGTTACGTGCCTCACGCGCTTGCTGAACTGCATGTTTTTTCCGATGCTTCGGAGAAAGCATACGCGGGGGTAATATATATAAGGGTCGAATACCCAGATGGGGCAATAGAAACCCATTTATTATCTTCTAAAACAAAAGTGGCCCCCCTAAAATCAATTTCTATACCACGTTTAGAACTCTGTGGTGCAGTATTGGCATCTGAGCTTTTGAAAACAACTTTGAGGGAAATTGACGTAAAATTGAACAGAGTTTATTGCTGGACTGATTCCACAATCGTGCTTGCCTGGTTGCGCAAGACTCCGTCTACGTGGACGACATTCGTAGCTAATCGTGTTTGTAGAATCCAAGAAAACACCGAGAGCTATAGTTGGTACCATGTACGATCAGAAGATAACCCTGCCGATTTGGGCAGCCGTGGAGTTACGCCTACAGAATTGGCTAGCTCAAATTTGTGGTGGTATGGGCCACCCTGGCTCCGCCTTCCTAAAGCACAGTGGAAAATTCAAGATTTGACCCCCATGGATACTGACATGGAGCGGAAAGCTGTAAAATCCCATGCTTCTTTTTTTGAAAATTATGAGGACGTATTGGATAGGTTCTCCTCATTATCCAGAGCGTTGCGAGTAATTGCTTATATTTTTCGGTTCTTCGTCGCAACCCACCCTACATTAAGAAATCGGCATCACTTTGACACCACAACTGTGTCATGTGCCGAAATTAAATCGGTTCGCAGTTAGCTGATAACTTTGGCTCAGAAAGCTTATTATGCGGACGAGTATAGTTCTCTAGTGGCCAGGAGACCCATTGATGGCAAAAGTTCGCTATCCTCTTTAAATCCGATAATTGACGACGAAGGCGTTATGCGAGTTAATGGTCGCCTTGTCGGAAATCCCACTCTTCGTTATTCTGAGCAATATCCCATTATATTACCATATTGTTGTCGTCTATCTCGATTATTAGTGGAATTTGCTCACATAAAGTCGCTTCACGGCGGAAATCTTCTTACTCTACGTGTCATTCGTGACGAATTTTGGATACCTCGGGTAAAAAATATGATTCGCGCCGTTATTAGGAACTGTAAAATCTGCATTTTGGATAAGAAAAGAACTTGCAGTCAGATTATGGCAGCTCTTCCAGCCGAAAGAACGACATTTGGTAGACCCTTTGCCACTACCGGCATTGATTTCGCAGGACCGTTCGATGTAAAGTCGTCTCCGAATAAATCCGGTAAATACTTTAAATCTTATGTCTGTGTATTCGTTTGTTTTTGCACAAAGGCCGTGCATCTGGAAGCAACTTCTGACTTATCCTCCAATTCCTTTATTGCGGCTTTGCAGAGATTTATTGCGCGACGCGGTTGTCCCCATACAATATTTTCCGATAACGGAACAAACTTTGTAGGAGCGACGCGAGAGATTGAGCACGACTTGCGTATTTTGCTTCAACAAATGCGAGCTCACGTAGAATCCGACCAGGTGTACCAGAGTTTAACGTGGAAGTTCATTCCCGCCGGTGCCCCACATATGGGCGGACTCTGGGAAGCAGCGGTGAAGAGCTTCAAAATTCATCTTCGAAAGTTTGCTCAAGGGTGCAAATTCACCTTTGAAGAACTTTCGACGGTATTAGCTAGAATTGAGGCTTGTCTGAACTCTCGCCCGCTTTCCCCAATGTCGGAAGATCCTAATGAAATAGTCGCATTAACCCCAGGTCATTTCCTAATTGGAGCCCCTCTTTTGTCGCCCCCGGATCCCGTCTTGGACGATCACCCGTTAGATCTCGTTAATCGGTTTCGTAAAATGAAAGCTTTGTCGATTCAATTCTGCCTTCGTTGGAAGAATGAATATTTGCACGACTTACAAAAAAGATATAAATGGCAATTTCCCCAACGCGATGTCCAGGTAGATGATTTGGTTGTTGTGCGAGATGACCGTCAGCCACCAACTTCGTGGAAGCTTGGTCGCGTTGTAAGTACCAGCCCTGGCAGTGACGGTCATACACGGGTTGTTGATGTCCGTACTGATAATGGCGTTATCAGACGACCTATAACCAAGCTGGTCATCCTGACCAAACAATAACACTTTCGTTTGTTTTGCACTTTTTGTTTCCCTTTGTTTTCTTGTCTAGAGATGGAGAATTTGCCTTATGCCAACGACATGCTGTCGGATTTTGAGGACGATGAGCCGATGAACGAGGAGGTCTTGGCCCCGACGCCTTCGCCGCGTCCTAAAGAGGCGTTATCTCCTGCGGTTGTCACAACGGTTTTGGCCCCGCCTGCCAACATTGAAAGCAAAGCGGCTCAACCCCCGCCGGAGGTCGAAATACCCATTTTGGATGTGGATAGCGCTCCGTCGGCAAGCACAGGCCCACCGCGAAACGAGGTTTCTTCGAGGAGTCGCCCTAATTGCCCCCTGTGTCATCGGACCCACGCGTTTACCCGCTGCCAACGGTTTAAGAGGTTGCGTATCGCCAAGCGCCTGCGTATGGTGGTGCGTTTTCGCTTGTGCGGAAACTGTCTCCGCGAGGGACACAAACTGCAAGATTGCCCAATGCAGTTTCGCTGTCACGAATGCCAGCAAAAACACCACACTCTGCTGCACTCCGAGGACCAGCGCGTTCCCTCCTTTGGCAAAAAGGCGAAAAGGGCAGATCGGTCCTTCAACCGTCCTATAGAGACAGTTACGCCTCGTGCTACTCCCTCTCAACAGCCCTCCAGGCCAAATCGGGGAGGTCGTGCCGCAAACAATCCAGTCGTGGCCCCTGCGGCTCCTTTGGGAGGAAACTTGCAGCGAGTGCTAACGCTGGCGCCAACACTAGTTGTTCTGGTCAAGCTACCCAGAAAGGAGATTCCCGTACGAGCCCTGCTGGACACTTGCAGTGAGACGAGCCACGTCTCAAATAACATTGTACAGAAGCTGCGCTTACCGGTGTCCCACTTTGAGGGCAGTCGTTACTGCAGTCTGACTATAGTCTCGCAGTATGAGCAAGAGCAGACACTTGAGTTTACTGCAAGGGTCGGTGATTTGAAGAGCGCGGTTAGTCCGTCGCGATCAGCACCGGCCAGTCTCGTGCAACGGTTTGCGGGGTTCCAGCTAGCGGACCCTAAATTTTACGAGTCCAGGCCGGTTGACTTGGTTTTGGGCCCAGAGCTCCTCACCCGAATCTACCGCAACATTAATGTGGCGTTGCCCGGACTCCCGCTGGCTCAATGTACAATTTTTGGGTACACATTGTCCGGCGCTGTATCCCCCTGTTAAATTAATTTATATTTAAATCGAATTGTTTATTTTGAATTTTGAATTGAATTTATAAGATATATAAAAAATAGTTTGAATTATGTTATTGACATTGTAGCTTAATTTTTTTGTAAAACCAGGGCCAGTTCGCTGCAATGGTTCCTTTCTAAGGACGCCGTCTATCCAGCCGGGTAGTAGCAGTGATACCGGTTTCATTCCAGCCTTGCG
This sequence comes from Muscina levida, assembly GCA_964034835.1. Lineage (NCBI taxonomy): Eukaryota > Metazoa > Arthropoda > Insecta > Diptera > Muscidae > Muscina > Muscina levida. The sequence continues at coordinate 107,215,012 of OZ035881.1, forward strand.
TTTAGTTGTTCCATTGATTTATTGTTGCAACAAGGGTAGATGTTGCAAGGTGGCCGGCATGTTTAAGCTTGATTTAAATGGGGTACTTTCGTTCCCAATTTTTTCTAATATCCTAGGGTTGTTGGCAACCCTGCTTTTTCGTCTCCCTCTTGCTGTTAGATTTGTTGCTTTGGAGCAAATACAAACTAACGAGTAACGAGTAGACGGCGGCTACTTTCGCACTCCTTCTATCCTTGTTTGGTACGTACAAAATCTTTCGTAATTAGATCCATTTGCTGATCGTACCATTTTGAAGGTAATTTTGCGGATTTAAATAAAGTTCCTATCGAGGAAATTAAAACTTAAATTTGGTTTGTTGTTTTTTATTTATTTTCATTGGCCTTCCCCCCAAACAGATATAAATTGAAAATTTCTAGAAAAAATAAAATGTGAGAGAAAATTTGCGATTTTTTTAAACAAAATAAGGAGCCCAAAAAGCTCATGGGAAAAATTAAAAAAAAAAAATTGAGAAAAAATTTAAAAATGGACAATTTCAAGATATATTAAAAAAAGTGCAAAAAGAAATATTTCAAAAAAAAAAAAGTTAAAATTTTAAAAATCATGACCCACTGGAAAATTTCAGGAAAAAACAGGCAAATTCAAGAAAATTAAAAAAAAAAATTTTTGAAAAAAGGAAAAAGTTGAAGAAAAATGTAATAAAAAGTAGAAAAAGCATTTTTTAATTTTTTTTTTGGTTGATATATTTCAGGATTTTATTTTTTTTTGTAAATTAGAGTGGAAATGGTTATGGTGCAAATAAAAGCGCCGCTGGCAAAAATTTTTAAAAAAAAATATATTTTTTTTTGTAAATTAGAGTGAAAGTACAATTGTTGAGATTAACAGCACCGCAGGAAAAAATTATTTTTTTGTTCGTCTCGAAAAAATCTTTCATTTGAGTATCACTTTTTTGACCCCCCGGGCCCTATGGGCCGGACCTACCATTCCGATGTTTTGGGGACCAAGACGAAGAGAATGGCATATTTTTTTTTGTAATTGGGATCCCGCCCCATATTCTGCACTTCAGCTAAATGATTTTGTGAAAACATATTTTTTGTTAGTTTTTGCATTTTGTTTGTATATTTTGAAAATTTCAAAGTTTTCGGAGCGATTTTTGATTAAAAAATTTATTTTTACCAATGGCAGTTTTGGATCAAGCAAAATTCAGTTGTAATTTTTTTTTCATAAAAAAATTGTGAATTTATTTGGATTTAAATAAAGAGTTAACAAGAATTTTTTGATAGATGTTGGAAATAATTATTTTTTTTTGTGCTTTTTGTTATATTTTCTTTAAATGTTTTGTAATTTTTTTTAACAATGAAAATATTTTTGATGAATTATGTCGGGGAAAAAATATATTTTTTATTTTAGTATTAATTTTTTTGAATTACCGTAGCTTTAAGAGATTTATTTAAAAAAAATAATTTTTACCTACAGCTATTTTGGGAACATATTGTTATTTCTTCTGCAAAAAAAAAAATTAATTTATTTGTATTTGAATCAAACTTTTTTATATAAAAATTAATTTGTATAGAATATATTTTAAAAAATAATTTTTTTCTTTAATTTTTGTATTTTCAATTTTATTCTGTATTTTTTTTTATTCGTTCAGTAACTTTTGTATGGCGGCGGTTTTTTTTTTACAGCTGATGATGTACCATAGTGCATCAATTCGTCACAAAAGGGTTCTGAAGATGAATTCATCATGGAGTTCGAAACACGTCATCCTTATGCGTGACACTGAATTGAACATTATTCTTTGTTCTGGAAAACAATTCGGTTTGAAAACAGCAAAATCGGTAAAAATGTATTACCTTTGTACCGATTTTGCTCTGTTTTCAAGCCGAATTGTTTTCTAGAACATGGCTGAATATCAACAATAAAACACTATTCTGAACGTTTAGCCAAATTGATGTATCATTTAAAATTGATAAGTAATCAATACGATCGACTAACACTAACAAACACCACTGTATAAAAACTCTGTATTTAAATGAAGATTTTGAATTTTATAAGGGTTTGAATAAACCGTTGAAAAAGCAATTTTTTTAAATGATCGCTGATTTCGGAGCTATTGTTTTCCTACGGCTATTCTGGAACAAGTAAGATCTGTGTTTGTAATTTCTTTTGTAAACAATTTTGAAATGATTGGATTTGAAGTCAGTTAAAAAGATTTTTTATAAAAATTCTTTAAAAAAAAAAACTACATATTAATTTAAATGGAATTTTAGAATTTAATCAGTTTTAAAATAAACCGTTAAAAAAGGCTTTAGTATTACCAAATGAATGAATAAGTAAAAAAGTAATTTTTATAAAAAACGATGTAATTTCTTTTGAAAAAAATTAATTAATTTAGATATGAAACAGACTATTAAACAAGACATTTTTATAAAAAAAAATGTTTTGTACAGTATTTTTTGGACAGCGGCCTTTCTGTCGATCTAATTAGACAATAAGTACTAGTTTTTATTTTAGAACTTAATTTTTGTGAAAAACTGTAATATATTTTTAGAAAAAAATTTTAACTAATTGTTAAAAAGAATTTAAGAATGATATTGGGAAACTTTTTTTTTTTGATTTGTTTATATGTTTTTATTCTTTCGCAGTATTTGGCAACATGTGTTCCCACCACCCCCTACTAAAACATTCACTTCAAAATTAACAAATATTTTATTATTTATTATTTTTCATTTACATATCAATTGTTTTTTTTTTAATTAAAGTATATTATTTAAACTTTTCAGTTAGCTTTGCCTTGGTTAGATTCTCATTTACATTATAAAACATAGGTCCGTCGTCTTTAATTGTTTAAGGGAGAAGGGGGAATAAAATATATGTAGGCAACAATTAGTATTGGCCAAGATATAGAAAATTTTCCAGTTCCACAATGTATCCACTAAAACCCATCGCTTTGAAGGGAAGCAGCACTTCACTATGCCATAAATACAATAAAGAATATAAAGAAAAATATTAAGACTCCAAATATTTTAATCATAAGCCAGCGATTTTTCGATACTGATTGGAAATATTTTAAAATTTCACCATGAGCAGCTTCTATATTTATTTCGGCATCTTGTATATTTGTGTCAATGCGTTCCACAATTTCCTCTTGCTCTTTTACCATATGAGCTAATTGCTGAAAGATGCCACCCAATTCTACAATCGTCGATTCTATGTTTTGCATTGTTTCTGCTCGTTGCTGGACATAATTATCGGATTCATCATAAAGCGCAATTTGTTGTTGTGTTTGTATTCGCGCCGGCGGACCAAGCAGTGGCGAAGTATCTGACATATCAATACTCACAGCTTGATTTTCCTCGCTTAGCAAGAGTGAACCTTGTTTAGCCGTGGCAGGTGACACCGAATTGGCTGGTAGACTGTTTGCCTGTCCGAATTGATCACGTCGCGTCTTTTGATGTTTAAGATTTTCAGTGCGAACTTCGAGGATTTGCTTAAAGTCAGTACTCATGTTGGCAAGTTTCGATTGGAGAGCTAATACCATATTAGAGGAATGTGATACCAAATGTTTGCCATTTACCGTTCGGCGCTGATCTTTAGAAATTTCCTGTAAACGAGCTATTTGTTGATTTAAAGCATTCAAATCGCCTTTTATAATGTATGTCAGTTCTTGGATTTCCTGGGGTCTATCATCGAAGAGCGTTCTCTTTTTCGCCACTGTGGAAGAAGTGTATAAAAAAATTGATTAAAATTTTAGATAACTCTTATTGCTAATACTATAGTGATGTATTAAATATGAAAATTACAAATATTCCACTTAAAAATAAAATAAAGAGGTATCTTTTCAACTATTTAAGTACGATAGCTTTGTACTGAGTAATATTTGATTTACATTTTGTTTTAGAAATTTTTGATAACTCAAGGTGGAAAGACGATAAGGTTTTTTTTACCATTTAACAAGAATATTCAGATTCTATGAAGAACAAATGAACTTTCAACTGATTCACTTTCAGAACCGCAATTCTCATCTTCATTTGTCATCTTTGGCCTTTAATATTGATAAGCATTTACTGTACACATTGAAAATTCGACATGGTTTGGGAGACCTTTTTACAAATTAAACAGCAGTCCTTACATTTCACACAAAAGTTGATCGAAACACTTATACAGGCCTAAAAGGTTGCAAAAAGGCCATATCCCTAGTGAACAAACTATAAGAATATGTAGTATACAAAATTACTTTCTGGATCTGGAATCAATAATTTGATTGCCCTTTAAGTGCAATTTCATAAGAAGTACATATACTCGTATACTTACATAAGGTTAATTTCTCCAACTTCGCATATGTACTGGCAATGTTCTTGCCAATCATTTTGGCCACCATCATAAAATCTGAATAACTCTGGACTTGTCTGGCTTTTCGGGGATCCCGAATATTTACAGCCCTTGAGATATTACGAGATTGCAATGACCTTATGGCATTATTGAATTCGCCCGTACGATCTCTTGCCGCCATGACTACAACACTTTCCTTATCAAATATATCCTCTAAATCGTTTTCTAGTTCTTGTATTGGATGATGTACGTTTGCCCCAGAATTGTTATTATCGTAAAAGCTACTACCGTTAGGAGCTGATGTTTCTTGATAGCTGCCGGTAACTACAGCGGCTGCTGCACTCAAAGGTTGCTGAATGAAGGTACGTAGAGCTTGCCCCGATGTAGCCTGAATGCGTGACGATAATGACCGCAAGTTCCACGGACGTCCCGCTTTAGAGTACTTATCGTCGTCACTATCGGCTATAGGCACTTGGTTGTAGGCACCAAAACCGTCGACTCCTATAGATATAGGAGTTTGCTGGTATTGATTTTGTTGTTGTTGTTGATATTGGTATTGTTGAGTTGCGGAATTCAATAAAGGCGATGTGGCAGAATGGCCAACACCGTTTGTCGTTGCAAACAAAGGATTGTGGGGGGAGTTGTGTGACAATTGTTGAAGCTGCTGCTGTTGTTGTTGTGGGATTAGAGGGTAACCCTCTTCCTGTGTTGTTGCTTGATCTTGCTGATGTAAACGTCGTCGTGTTTGCATCTCATAATCTACAACTGCTCGGTACTGCAGTAGTCTCCTCCACTCTGGCTGAACCTTGTGCCTTAGGGTTTCGAATCACAACAATGATAAATATTCGTCATTCACTTGCAATTTGCTACTACACACCAGGGTCGCCCTGTTTTGGATTGCAGTATATTTTTATTTTTTTTTTTCAACTTTGCTTTCTGGTTTTGTTTCTATTGTTCACTTTTTGCAAACACAACTCCCAGAAAGTTTTCAATTTGCTTGATTTAATTGCTTTTTTCAACAACTCTTCATTAACTTTTTGGATAAACACTAAGATTAGCGACAAATTTTCTAAAATAAGCTAGTTTTTTTCTATTAATTTGTGGAATTTCGTATGGAATTAAAAATGAACCTATACATTGATGAATGGATACGTGGAAATAACAGCTGTCAATGCGGATGATGGGCAAATACGAAATAACACGGTTGCATTTCATTGGATACATTCGGTTTAATTATAAACCGGTTATGATGGGCAAATATATTAGATATTTAAAAATCAATTTTTATTTAAAAAAAACACAAATTTCAAATAATTTGTAAAACTAAAAAATATTCAAGTATGTGTGGTATTAAAATTTAAGGTACATTCATTTTAGTGGATTTTAATGTAGTGGACACAGCCGGTTTAATGTAAACCTCATAACCGGTTTACAAAAAAAAATGTTAAATGCGTTCCGGTGTAAATATGCTATAAAAATTGTAGCATTTGGCCGCATCCATCAAAGATGCGGATTAACGCGGAAATATGTTAAATGCGTTCCGGTGTAAAAAGGCTATAAAAACCCTTTTTTTAGCATTTCATATTGTCAGCTCAAAATGTGAAATGCTATAATAGCTATAATAGCCTTTTTACACCGGAACGCATTTAACATATTTCCGCGTTAATCCGCATCTTTGAAAAATGCGGCCCAAATGCTAACATTTTTACATGTATTGTACACTGAGTTGTACTCTGAAATTTTGAATTTAAGCGATTTTTCTCAGTAATATTGATCCGGCAACCACCATTTTCGATGTTTGTTTACATTTATCGGAAAAATTGCCAAACAACATGGACGGTCAAAAAATTTACATTTTTGGCAAAATATTAATAAATGATTATTCTAATTAGATAAAAGCATTCGCGATTTGTAGAATACTGCCTCCGTAACAATGTTAATAGGTTTGTGGCAGGAAAATATCGCAGTTTTACAAGGCAAATGAAAAAATGTGTGAGCTAGACAACAGCTGACAATATGCGAACTTCAAAATGCGGAATGCTTTTTTGGTGTAAAAAGGCTATTAGATATAAACAAAATGTGCTTTCCCCCAGACATTGGTCTTGGGTTTCGTTTATTTTGTGGGGAATTTTAAATCAATCTTTTCTGGTTTTATACAACCTTTCGAACATCTGGCAACGTCTGCGCGACATGACATTCCACTGACAATTGAATGACATTTGTGTTTTCATCTGCTGTCACTCGCCCTCCCTTTTGAAATCACATTCCTCTTTTTTTCATGACGTTCTCCATCCACTCGTATTAGCGGCCTGCATTGTAATTCATTAAAATTAATTTTTTTTCCGACGTGCCAATTAATGAAAAGTTTACTCAATTTATTTAAGTTAGATTAAAAGGATAAACACTTACAAACAACTGCACAATGACGCTGTATCATTTTGGAAATTGTGTAGCTCTCGTCTACGTGCCATATTATATGACCTATAAATACTCGGGACTGTAAGTACTAGTGACGACAATCTAAAAACATGGGTACTTTTTCTAATTGGAAATATCAAACACGTTCAGGTCGGAGTATGGAGCTTTTTGGAAATGCATACAAGCTGGTGGGATTTATGTGTTTACACAACTCTGCAAGATGTTGGTGCTGGCTACATTTTTTGACTCGGACGCACTTAGTGGCGGTGGTAATACGGGAGATTTCAACTTCTTAGCGGTAAGTGGTACAAAGCGATAAAAGTTACACGGGAGGTGGGGAGAATGGTTTTCATGTGATTAAATACTTTATCTGATGATGGGTTATCTTTGTGCATGTCTTTAGGAGTTCTTACGCTGCAGTGTCGATGTTGCTGATCTCTTGGGATTTGCTGTAATACTCTCGCGCATACCTGGTAAAGGTCACAGCAAACTTATAACAGCTGGCTTGGGATGGGCAGCCGCTGAAGTACTCCTCTCGCGAGGCATAATGTTGTGGGTTGGCGCTAGAGGTACAGAGTTTAGTTGGATTTACATACAGAAATCATTGGAATCCAACGTTCTATTGGTGGGTATTATTTTAATATAATATGAGAACTCTTAAAGTTTAAACTCTCTAATATTTTAGATCCAACACATTACCACTGCTACTTTGGTGTGGCTTTTTACTCGCCACGACTTGAATAAGGCCTTGAAACCATTGGTGACCATTCTGCTTGTAGTGACTATTTTCAAGGGTGTCTGGCTTGAGGGTCTCTTGAGTGTTTTAACATTTGGTCCTTGGTCTACGATTGCTGTTAAAGCATTGATTTCATCGCTAATTGGTTTCGTTTCATTGCATGTGTATACGGGTCTAGCCCAACAAATTGGTATTTGAAATGATTATTTTATTTTTTGGTGTTTTAGCCAAAAATAAATGTAAAAAGTTCTTGGGTTTCTATATCAACAACATTAATAAAAGATAATATATGTACATTTTTAATTGATGTAACATAAAATTGTTAGTAAATAGACAAATTTTAATGAAAAAAAAAATATATTGCAGAAAAATGTGTAACGATAAATTATATAAAACGATGAAAAATAAAGCGAAAACGTTATAGTTATTTTGGTGGAAATAGATTAAATAAACATGAAGGAATCCAATGAAATGTAGTATGTACTGTAGTTTTGCTACAAGGAAGTAAGAAAAAAAAGGGTTGAGTAAAATAAAAACTAGTAACAAGTGGCCAGGCTGACAACAATTTCAAGGTTGGGTTTGACTCTGTTTTGATTGAAAGTTGCTGAGAATATGACAGCTATTTTATAACTTCTCTAGGAAATGAGTTCCCTAGGAATTAATTTTATCCCATTTTAAATAAGTGAATAACAAGGGAAATACATTTCAAGTATTTGAAATTAGATGTCTTGGCCCGATGAACAATTTTTACAAAAAAAAATAAATATATAACATATTACGAATTGTAGGCTTATATAATAAAATTGATTTTTGGCACAATTTAAGTACTTTTTAGTACAATAAACGCACTTTTTTGTGAAATAGAAGTATTTTTGGTACAAAAAAGTAATTTTAATAAATTTTACGTTTTGTCTCAATAAATGTACTTTTGCGTACAATAATTGAAAATTTTGATACAAAAAATACTTTTTAGTACAACTAAAATAATTATTGGAACAATAAAAGTGCTTTTAGGTATATAAAAATTATTTTAGGTACAATGAAAGTACTTTTTTATACAATCAAAGTAATTTTCGTACAATAAAAGTACTTTTAGTACTTTGTTTGTTTGAGTTTGTGCTACAGTAAAATTACTTTTGGGCGCAATAAAATGAACTCTTTGGTGCAAATGTACTTTTTGGTTCAATGAAAGTACTTTATATGTCAATAGAAGTACTTTCGCTACAAGAAGGGATTTTTTTGGTACTAAAATAACTATTTGGTACAGTTAAAGTACTTTTTGGTTCAATAAATGAACTCTTGTGCAAATATACATTTTTATTCTATAATGTACTTTTTGGTACAATGAAAGTACTTTGTGGTAATAATAGTAATTTCGGTACAAGAAGTGATTTTAGGGTACTTTTTGCTAAACAAAAGTACTTTTGGGTGCAACTAATGTACTTTTTGTCACAACAAAAGTACTTTTAACTAAAAGTACATTTTGGAACAATAAATTTTACGTTTTCGTACAATATGTACTTAAAAATACTTTTTGGTACAATAAATTTACTTTTCCTTAAAAAGAATAAATTTATATAAAAAATAAACACACTTTTTGGAACAAATTGTACTTTTGGTACAATTAATTGGAATTTTGTACAATAAATCATTTGTGGTCCAAATGTTGTTATAATGTGATGTTTGGTGCTAACACTTTTGGAACAAATTTCAACCAATTAAAGTACTTTTTAGTACAATATAAAAACTTGATTTTGATAAAAATAAATATACTTTTTAGTACAATAGAGTACTTTGTTTCACGAAAAATTCATTAAAAGTACTTTGTGGTACGATGAAAGTACTTTTTGGCAGACTACCCTACGTCTGAAATATATGTTGCACTTCCACCATAAAAATATTAAAACTTCCACACTTTTTGGTGCAACTTTCTTGAAAATTGGCATTATTCCCAAAATTTTTCATCAAAAAACCCGGAGAGTTTTTATTTTGAATATGGAAACAGGAATAGGGAAAAATCGCGGCCAATTGGTTTTCCGAATCAGGGTGAATTTTGTAATTACCCAGCTAAGATTATTATGACCAGTCAGTCATTTTGTTGAATTAATATGTAAGATTATAAACAAAATAAATAAAACAAATAACAATGAGAATGTAATTGATAAACAAAAAACAAATATATTTAAAGTATGTGTTAACATACATATACGTAATTTAAAAAAAAACAACAGCAAAAATAAAAACGTAGAAAGAATATCATTTAAAGTAACTTAACAAGAGAAAATGTGAACAAATTCATATAAAATAAAAAAGAAAATGCAAAAAAAAAATATATATGAAAAAAATCCTGTGAAAATGGATAATTATTCTATAGAAAATACATTTAAAATTGTTACAATTATTTAACACTATAACGTAACTCATGAATACGACTAGACTAATGTATATAACAAATGACTATGGAGATAATAACAATAAAATGTATTTGAAGTATTTGTCAATATACAAATACATTACTTAAAAATTAATTATAACAAAACATAAAAAACAACAAAAAAAAAATAACTTAGAAGGAACGTTATTTAAAGCAACTTAACAAGAAAAAATATAAACAAATTCATATAAAACAGCAAAATATATATATACATATATATAACAAAAAAATAAGCAAATCTATACTGTACCTATATAGAAAATACATTTGTAACAATGTTACAAATTTTACGAGATCAACAATGCAACGGTAGGATTGGTTAAATTTCAACAGTTATAACCTCCCTCCCTCTTTTGAATACGATTAAGGTATATAACAAATTAATAAGGTTGATAAAATATATATATGTATATATATATATAACAACATAATTAAAAATAAGATATAACAAATTGCCTCCGCATCTTTAAAAGTCAGCTTTCAATACATTATTGCAAGTGCTGCCCATTATAATTTTATCCATTTCTATGGTTGTAGGTCGTTTTGTTAATTCAATGAATTGACTTTTTGATAAGCCTAATAAAAGAAGTTGCATTATTTAAAAATAGATTTAATGGAAATGTTTACTAAAAAATTAAAAAAACAACAACTTTACCATAGAAAACGTAATTTCGACTATTTTTGTAATCAGAAGACCAAAACGCATTTAGTTATGATTGCATAGCGCTAATTGTTATATCATCATCTTTACAATATTAATAATTTAATTAAACAATTACTGGAAATTATACTTACTCAGCAAAGAAGAGAAAGTTAAAGCTTGCCCAATTCTTGTTTCAGCCGAATGACAAAAATTGTTGGCGTCTACTTTACAATCGGGCCAGTAACGCCATATCTTTAATAATTTCTTCATAACTCCAAAGGGACTCCATTCATCAGGGGTAACAAAATTTGACTAAATGCAATTTGATTGTATTAATAAATTATGCTTTATTCTCTAATATACATATCTGTGGTCACAAATCACAACAACCAAAGCCTTTTTATAATTTCTTCAAAAGTGCAGTTTAAAGTTGCAATTCCTTAAAGGAAATTAGGAGACAGTTTTCTTGGTATATGATAAAGTATTATTTTACTTTTTTTCTTTTATTTATTGCATTTGGTTCCAATATTTGATATACACTTAGTTTTGTCCTTACCTAATTTATTCTGTTATGATTTGTGACCACTGATATATATTGGCAGCTTACCTTAACGTCCATTTTATCGTTATCTTTTTTAAATAAAAGAAAACTTGCATTATGAACAATATTGTTTTCATCATCATTTGTCGGAATAATTGGATTATCATAAATCAAATGAAATTTTTTTGGAGTTTTACTATCTCTGCCCATTGTCACAGGTGTCTGTTGCAGTAGCACATTACCTGCGCTTCTGGTTTTCATTCTCATCTTCGGACTTTTGCAGGAACTTTGCCATTCGGGAAAGATTTCTGTAGCCCATTCATCCCTGTAATCTAATTTTAAAATATCATGTAGCAATTGTAGATATTCGTATTGGAACTGTTTTTGATTTATGAAAATTTTTTGTTTGAAAAATTTACAAAATTGCAGTGTCCTGTAATTGAAGTTAAGATGTTTTTATAGTCATTTGTGTAAAACGCAAAAAATAACGTTATAACCTTTTATTTAGCCGTTTTAACAGTTCCTTTGCTGATTTACGTTTCTTATGTTTAGATTTTCTAAGAATTTCTCTTAGAGATATACTATGCGCCTTTTGTGGAGGACGCAGTTGCTCTAGAATCTCGCTCTCTTCAATCTTTATATTTTCATCTATTATTAATTTAGATTTGTTTTTCTTTGTTTTGGCTTTGGGGGTAACTTTTATGTCGTTAACATAATTTTCCTGTTTCAAAACTTCTAATGCGGTTGGGGTTATTATCGGCATTTCCTGGTCATTTTCAAGGGGTTCATCCTTTATTTTGTTTATCGAAAGGGCTGGGGAAGTGCAAAGTGGGATTGAATCATTTGCTTTATCTTCACAATACAAATTTTCATTCTCATGAGTTGTGGGAGTTTCAGAACTATAAAAAATATAAGTTTTAAATTTATATTACACTTTGTAGGGCTTGGGAAAACCCAATATACATATTACATTTCACGTGTTGTTCTTGGAGGACGAAGCGGCGTTGAGAGAAAATCGCTAGCCAGTGGAGTACCTTCACTACGTTCGTTGTTAATAGTGGTATCTGCAAAATAAAAATGTGCATATGATATGTGAGCTGTTATTTTTTTTTTGTTTAACCACACGATTACAAGATTCAAAAAAATTGACATACTATTTTTGTAATGCATTGGAAGCCCAATTACAAAAATAGTCTAAATAATTTTTTTTTATTGTAATTTTGCTCTTTTTTGGTAAAAATATTCATTTTTGAGAATGTCGTTTCATTATAAATTAAGAACCTTAAGAATAACTTAAGAACCGTGTATCCGATGGTTACAGTAAATAACCAAAAGGTTCTGAATTTAATATCTATTGGGGCAATTGCCTACAGAACTACATACCATGACTGTAACGAGTTTGCTTTCCAGGTGGTTCCCCTTCGCAAATAATCTGGAAAAAATCCTTAAGTTGTAAAAAAAAATTTCCACCATTAAATCAACAACACCAGTACCTTCCGCTTATTTTGCGTTGTGTTCACGAACATATTTTGACCTTCTGCGAAATAATATGCTTTTAGCTTAAAAATTAAAATAAAATGTATATTATATCAGTATTTACCAAAACCACCATTGAATGTAAAAAATGTGGCTATGTCCTCATTAGTAGCCTCGCCAAAACCATATTCATCATCCAGTTCAGAAATATCATCATAAGCTGTGGTGGCACTAATTTCTCGTATTGTTATCTCACGGATGTGTACTTGGGTCCGGGGACGTACAGAACTTGATTTCGCATACAAATTTGTTAAAGACTTTAATTTACATACATGTATGTATTAAGTTAACTAAGCTGCGAATATAATTATTGAAGAGAGTATTATTACCGCATCTTCTGAATTGTGGCAATATTGTTGTGTCCATTCTTCAAAATCTTCCAACATTTGAGAATAATTTGGATTTGATTTACCACTTGTGATAGTCTCTGTTGTTGTTATTCGACGTCTTTTCAGAGATTTTGTATAACTAGGGCTGTAGAATAAATGTTAACGGATGAGGCTTTAGATAAAAGTTTCCATATTTACCTGTTACTTTTTCTTTTAATAGCTTCCCGAAAGATATCACATGCACTACTACGTGTGGCCAAGTCTGCGGACAATTCTTGGGTGTTAATGTAATGAGAAGCGGTTAAAAATTAAAAATTATTATTGTAAATATCAAATTTGGCCCTGACATCAAACAAAACCTTTAAATGAAATGACTGTATTTATTTTTAATTGACTTCACATACAACATACGATAGTACGTCTATGAAAGTACAACAATATGCATAACTTGGTCCAGAATTGCCGACGATCTGGAATTATGGTAATAAAACATTTAATTAAAGTATTCATACATAGGGCTGTTATAATAGCATCCAGAGAGGCACCATTTTCGGGACTCATGGGTGCCTGATTTGACTTTGGATTCGTGTTTCTGGAATTGAACTAAAAATAATTGCAGCCTCCCTTTGCCATCGCCAGTCCTCCTTGACCGTTAAAATGCAATCCAGTCAAAAAAAACCCTGTATCCTATATTCTACATGTTTGCAATGGTCCCCCCTACAGGTATACTAATATTTCATTTGTATAACAAAATGACTTACTATAGAGGTTATTAACTTGTTGTTGGTATATTTTCAATGTACCAAACCAAATATTGGAGCACACACGAAATGACAATTTCTCCTTAACCACCACGCTGCTGCTGTCCTCCGAATTGCCCAACTCAAGAGTGCGCTTGCTTGGCTCTATGCCGGCTCTTAGCGACAAATTTAAAGCATCGCTGTGAAATTCCAAATAGTAACGCGTAAGTATAGCATTTATACCATATAATACATAATTACCAAGTCTTTGTAACGTTTACACGTTCAACATCTAAAACTTGAGAGCTTGAGGTACCAGCTAGCCAAGATGCGGCATATATGCCGCCACTCCCACGACATATTAATGCTTGATCAAAAGACATCAGCTTTTCAATACAATTAATAGAGTATGAGCAATTTGAAGATCACTTTTGACATTCCTTAAACGCAAAAACAACCATCGAAATTTATTTGAACATTTAGCGTCGGTGTTTTTAAGCCCACAAAATCCGTTTGCTGAAATGAAGGTGAGCTTTGTTCAAATGTGTTCAAAAAAGATGAAAACAAAACTGAAAGCAGGGTTGCTTAGGTATGGCTCATTTTTCGCAAGATACAGTGTGGCAACATTAGTAACGGCGAACAATAGAGATGACATCAACTTGCATACACAGAAAAGAAACTTTTAGAAATTGGCTTAAGTTATGGTCTAATATTGGTCAAATTTGGCAAAAGTATTGCAATTGGGGCTGAATCCGAACTATGTGCGGGTATATTTCTCCAGGCCAGACAAAGTACAAAAGCACCATAAAAGGGATGCGTTGTGTTCTATGGTGACACCATATGTGCGTGTACTCAAATGCGGAGGGACATATATTTCTGTGAAGAGTTTGTAGAAGAATATTAAAACTTATAAAAATAATAATAATATGAGTAAATAAATAATATAAAAAATAATAATATTGTAAAAAAATTTCGCTTTTAACAAAAGCGGCCTTATTGCCACACTTTCCCTTCAAACATTTCTGCGTACTGATCTATGCCGTCAGCGTCCGACAGTGTGTAATAGCCGCTTAAGGATTTTTTGAGAATAAAATAGATTTGTTAAAAATAAGTCATGGGTTACTATTAATTTTCATTGCATAAAAAATTTTATATTTGTATATTTTGAAAAGCTTTTTTAATGGATTATCGGATATGTACATATACATATATGTTCCAACTTTAAGGGTGATATCTCCTTTTAAAAATATGTCCCTCCGCAAATCATTTTTGTTATATAAATTTTTTTACCTCAAATCCTTACAACATAAAAAAAAATAAAAATCTATATATTATTGTTCCAATAAAACTATAACGGCCATATTCATAAAAAATTTCTAAAGTAGGTATGAAGCGTTCTCTAGCTAAAGTATTCTTTAGCTCTAAAAAACCTTTAATAAGAAATTGTATTTATAAACGTTTTTTATCAGCACTTTAGCTTTATGTGTTCAGGTGGCAACGCCGACTGTTATTGGTCGTTACTGATGTAAAAAACAGCTTTATAATCGGATACAAAAGCTTTATAATCGGATACCAAATATTATATGTATTTGCACTTATAACAACTATGAGCATTATTGTAGCTCAATTTTTCATTGACAACGATTCTCTTGATGATAAGAAAGACGTTAAAGTAAAAATTATATCAAAAAATGTGATTTTCTTTTCCTCATGTTAAAATAATAATCGGATACCGATTACATTGTTTCCTTGTTTTGATTGTTTATACATCACGAATATTATTTCATTATTTACAAATTATTTTTGAAGAATTTTGGAGAAATATTTTTCAAAATGGAATTCATGAATGAAAAGTGTCGATTTAGATACTTTTCTATGTGCGCAATGATTAAGAAGAAAATTTACCTCTTATAATTTTTTATGAATAAGACCGTAAGTCTCTGGTTAAATCTCAGCTATTGTTTTGTTTACATAATTATGTCAAATTGACTTTAACAATATGAGTACCTAAAATACTTCCACCATCGTTCAAATGGTTTGAGGTGTTTTGTTCAATATAAGTGTTTTGAGCTTTAATGCAAACGCATTATAACATTTTGAGCACAATTTTTTTCCTTTTTGTCAGTGCAGCGTCCTCTGTGAGAGATTATTCGCAACGGCGTGTGCACAAAACAGCTGTTACCTCTTCGATTGACTGAGCTGCATGTTGTGCTCGTTGTATTGCTGCAATTGGTGTTGGGGGTGCTTTGTGGAATAACACTGGTTTGACAAAAGAATTTTAAATTAAATTTTATCCAAAATGACGCTAATTAAACGTTTGGTAACGAGTAATCTAGTTACACGTTTAAATAAGATCAAAACCTTAAACAACGTGAGTAGTTAGTGGCAGAAAATCCACATTGGATGGACGACCTTTCAGAGGTTATGTAATGAAACAATGTAAATGTGTTGACTACATACTATGTTTCTTTCCCATTCCAGAATGGTTACTGCACTCATTTGAAATTCTCCGAGCACAAGCCAATAGAGAAAATCCGCAATATTGGTATTTCTGCCCACATAGACAGCGGCAAGACAACACTGACTGAACGCATTCTTTACTATACCGGCCGCATTGCTCACATGCATGAGGTCAGGGGTAAGGACAATGTGGGCGCTACAATGGATTCCATGGAGTTGGAGCGGCAGCGTGGCATAACCATTCAGTCGGCTGCTACCTACACTTTGTGGAAGGACACAAACATCAATATAATCGACACGCCCGGTCACGTTGACTTCACGGTGGAGGTGGAGAGAGCCTTGCGTGTTTTGGATGGAGCCGTTTTGGTTCTTTGCGCTGTGGGTGGAGTTCAGAGTCAGACGTTGACTGTGAACCGACAAATGAAGCGCTACAATGTTCCTTGCTTGGCTTTTATCAATAAACTTGATCGTATGGGATCAAACCCTTACCGTGTGTTGTCGCATATGCGTTCCAAAATGAATCACAATGCGGCCTTCATACAATTGCCCATCGGCTTGGAAAGTGACTGCAAAGGTATTGTCGATTTAGTAGGAGAGAAAGCCATATATTTCGAAGGTGATTTGGGATCCAAGATCAGATACGATGAAATTCCTCAAGACATGCGCACGGAGGCCACTGAGAGACGCCAGGAACTCATCGAACATTTGTCGAATGTAGACGACTCATTGGGTGAATTGTTTTTGGAGGAAAAACCCTTAACAGAAAACGATATAAAGGGTGCTTTGAGGAGATCTTGTATTAAGCGCACCTTTACTCCAGTTTTAGTGGGCACTGCCCTAAAGAATAAGGGGGTTCAACCCTTGCTGGATGCTGTTCTGGATTACCTCCCTAATCCGGGAGAAGTAGAAAATACCGCCCTAGTTGAAGAGGAGGGCAAAGAGCCTGAGACAATTGTGTTGAGTCCAGCACGAGATGATAAAGCACCTTTTGTGGGATTAGCATTCAAGTTGGAAGCTGGAAAATTTGGACAATTGACTTATTTACGTTGCTATCAAGGTGTTTTGCGTAAAGGTGACAACATTTTCAATGCCCGAACCAACAAAAAAGTGCGTATTGCTCGCTTGGTTCGTTTGCACTCCAACAATATGGAAGATGTCAGTGAGGTCTATGCTGGAGATATTTTCGCACTCTTTGGAGTCGATTGTGCCTCTGGTGACACCTTCACCACTAACCCTCGCGGTGGTTTGTCCATGGAATCTATTTTTGTGCCCGAACCTGTAGTGTCGATGGCTATCAAACCCAATAATCCCAAAGACCGTGATAACTTTGCGAAAGCCGTGGCCCGATTCACTAAGGAAGATCCCACATTCCATTTCTTCTTTGACAACGATGTGAAGGAGACCTTAGTCTCTGGCATGGGTGAACTGCACTTAGAAATTTACGCTCAACGAATGGAAAGAGAATATAACTGTCCTGTAACGCTGGGAAAACCCAAAGTGGCCTTCAGGGAAACCATGGTGCGTCCCTGTGAATTTGACTTCTTGCATAAGAAACAATCTGGCGGCTCTGGTCAATATGCCCGTGTTATTGGTGTGATGGAACCATTGCCTCCCCAAAAAAATACGCTGTTGGAATTCAGTGACGAAACTATTGGCACAAATGTGCCAAAACAATTCGTGCCCGGCGTAGAGAAAGGTTTCCGGGAAATGGCCGAAAAGGGCATGTTGTCGGGACACAAATTGTCAGGCATACGATTCCGTTTGTTGGACGGTGGTCATCATGTAGTAGACTCGAGTGAATTGGCATTCATGTTGGCTGCCCACGGGGCTATTAGAGAAGTTTTCCAAAATGGTTCATGGCAAATTCTTGAACCCATTATGATGGTGGAAGTTACAGCACCCGAAGAGTTTCAGGGTGCCGTTATGGGTCAAATAAGTAAACGTCATGGTATCATCACAGGTACCGATGGCGCTGAGGGATGGTTTACCGTCTACGCAGAGGTACCATTGAACGATATGTTTGGTTACGCTGGTGAATTGAGGTAAATTTGCAGTGCCAAGTCAACTTTGAAAAATGTTAAAATTTAAATTTTCATTACAGATCGAGTACTCAAGGTAAAGGTGAATTCACAATGGAGTATTCCCGTTACTCTCCATGCTTGCCGGAAGTTCAAGAACAAATTGTACGACAATACCAAGAGTCCCAGGGTACGGGCCAACAAGAAAAAAAGAAAAAGAAGAACTAAATTAGTCAGTCAATGTACCGTTAAGTCGAATAATCTGTCTCCATAATTGATCGTTTATTAGTTAATTTAATTATAAAATATTTTTAAAAGAAAACAAAAAAATCATACTTTTGTACAGCTGTGATAAAAAGTAAACGAAAAAAATTCCATATGCAGAATTTTTATAAGAATTAATAACATGTAAAGGATTTGAAAAGAGGAACGGTAAGAGTAATCTGGAAAGATGGTATATTGGACGTAGTGACTTTCAAAACAAAGAAGTATAACAAGTCTAGTCGCCTATTTGGAGAAGGTTGTAGGACACCAGTAAATGTTCTTAAATTACAAAGAAAATATTTATTGTTTTTTGGACAAATGTATTGAAAGCAGCCTGAAAACTTTAATCTTGAGTCTTATTTACAATGACCAAAACTGACGCCCGATTTGTTCCTACAGTTTCAGGCATAGCAAAATATCGAAATTCCCTTGACAATAGATGTACATATTTTTTTGACGAGGAATCTGGGAGCAACTCAATTGTTATATCGTCCTCAAAGACCTAGCTATCCTTCATTTATTTATAGGATAATTCTATCTAAATATATAAAATATATGATGGCTGGCTGTATTGCTACTTTTTCAGAAAAAAAACCTTTTTGTAATCGTTTACTTTTTATGACTTTATTATTAACACAATTTTATTAACACGCCTTCTTATACTTGATCTAATTTAAATTTCTTTTCCTTTGCGAATGCATCTGACCGATGCAATTGGAACAACAAACGCTCCTCTAAATGTTTAACAGCATCCACAGTCAGTACCAAGGTGTCATGTTTCAACATGGAATAACAATTTAAACTGTAGGAGGGCATTAAATTGACATAGCCTAAAGAATCAGTGGCATAGCAAATGTTTTCGGGAAACATGTCATCTCTGCAAAGGTAAATTAAAAAAATTAAAAAAAAAAGGAAAAAAAAAAATTACTTTATGCACTACTATGCACTTAAACATCCACTCACCTATCAATTATCAGCACCGAGGGACCCCAATTTCTCTCTTTAATTAATTCTCTAATAAACTCAGGGTCCTGACTGGGTATATCCACATTTTTAATGATGTGCAAATCATCTTGGGCCAATTTAACACTTAATGTCGATGTCAAGCCCATAACTCTCTTAAAGAAGGGCAGCATATAAAAGTGAGTTTTAGGAGAACGGGGGCCATGGGCAACA
Organism: Muscina levida; assembly: GCA_964034835.1. Classification (NCBI taxonomy): domain Eukaryota; kingdom Metazoa; phylum Arthropoda; class Insecta; order Diptera; family Muscidae; genus Muscina; species Muscina levida. Next base: position 107,234,636 of record OZ035881.1, read on the forward strand.
CCACCACCTCGGAACAAGGGTGATCTTATGGATCCATGTCGTGCCCTGCCACCACCCTTTTGTGGCCAAGGCTTACGGCCACCACCGCGAACCTCCGCCCGGGTCTTCGTTGTGGCAAAACTTACATAACGATACTTTAGTTGCCACTCAATATTCTCTTGAATGACATCAACTCTGGGCTGAGCGGCAAATACGTCAGGATGTAGTTCAATTAGTCCCAACATGCGCTCTTCTACTTCATCGAAGTTCTCTATCCAAGCTTGACGGACATCCTTTAGATTGAGAGGCGAAAACTCCTTGGTGTTTTGTGGTATCAATATTGCCGGTACTGCGGGTTTCTCCACTTTCGATACTTCAGTGGCTTCGGGAACAATTTGTTCAACAGCGGCCCTTGAGCATGCTGTAGCCGATATACCTCTTAGGCCGGGTACTAATATTAATTTGGTTTTATTTAATAAATTTAACATTTTGTGTTCGTTTAGAGCGCAATCGCTATGAAAAAAATTAAAACAATCGCGTGCGAAGAACACAAAAAGTTTTGACACGAAAAACAGCTGTTCCGATTACAAAGGTATGGCCAGACTTAACAAATAATGTTAAAGTTCAAAGTGATGTTGCCAACTGTTGAAGAGACAGTTAGATCGGCTGGGTCCCAGTTCGAGGGCCTTAATACAGCGTTCCCCAAATCGTTCAAAACACCTGGTTAGCTGTGAGTACCTCAAACCGTTTGCACTATAATTTAAATGTTTTGGATTTTCGATTTTTTGACAAAAAATTCGACAAAAATATGTAAGCAAACCAGTAATTGCAACTAAACAACGATACAATTGGCTGCAAATTTAAAAGATATTAGTGCAAGAACCACACATTTCTTGCAGATATTATTGACCCGGTGGTGAAAAATACAGTCTCTACAGCAAATTTCTCTATATAACGATTTTTTAAAAAGCACTACAAAAGTAAGAAATATTTCAGAAAAATATTCATTTTTACTGGTTATAATGACAGTGACCATATGGTAACAACTTTAAAATAAAAAGAATTAGGTACAAAATAATTCATAAAATATGTTTTTATGATATTTGATATTCTTCGCTAATAAAAAAACTAAAAGTCTTCAATATGTAAGTCTTTGAATAACCAAACTCTTAATATGGAAAGAACTTTTATGTCTCTCCATATTGCCATTTTGCACACTTGTAAAAGTCACTTAAATGATCCACCACGCTCGCTATTGGCGTCCGATCGCATAGCGGTAAATTATGAATGAAAAATCAAAGCATGCTTTGATGAACCGAACAAAAAAAAATGTTGACATTTGTTCTTATTTTTATTTTATTGTGTGTAATATCTAACGCTGTCAACGTAACCATATGGTAACAGTCGTTACTATTGGGATAATTAATAACAGTAATTTTGAATATAATAAAAGTACTTTTTGGTACAATAAAAGTATTTTTTGGTAAAATACATTAAAAGTAAAATTTAATAAAAAAATACTATATTTTATATGATGTGTTAATAGTTGACCTTTGTACTTATATTTTGTACTGTGAATTGATTTGACTTGAGGTGATCAGTGAAAACATAAACTCATTTACACTATAACAAATTTAAACAATAACTATTACTTTAACACCTGAGTAATAACGTCCTATATACGTAATCTTCGTTCAACTCTGCAAACTTGCGCGATTCTCTCTCAGTTAGATTCGGCATATGTCCTGTTCGAGCACAGTGAGGTGCGAGTACTGTTTTCTGCTCCAATGGCTTGCTTTTTTTTTAATTCCGATTTGTGCCCTGCTAATCTGATTTTCAGCTTAGTTTTAGTGGTCTCAACGTACACCTTTTGGCATACATAATAATTCTATATACTATATTTGATTTCTCCTCGTTCGGTATTTTATATAGTAATTCTATATATAAAAGGCTTGGGGGAATGACTGATCACTCCCCAGCCAAACGGCTAAAGCAAGAACCGTGTATTTTGGTAAATAGGTTCTTTTTATGACTTAGGCGCGCTCTAAGAAGGGATTTTTGGAAATTCGGAAAGCAAGGGGGGTGTAATGGGCGTGGCACCGCCCCATACAGCTCTAAATTTGAAATGGTTGTATCTCATAAACAATAATAGGCACGAAGTCGAGATTTGGTACGTAAATCGGTCGTATAAGAAAAAATACTTTGTTTGTGGAAAGTAGGCGATGCCACGCCCCTTTTAAAAATCGTTATATGGGTCAAATAAATGGATCGATTGCAATTATATTTTCTTTGTGTGATACTGTCCACAGGGCCTCGATCATAGGCTATATGTAAATGGACGTGGCACCGCCCGAAATTCCATTCGGCATATCTCACTAGCTATCAGAGGTATGAACACGGAATTTGCTACATATATTACTGGTACAAGTAGAATTTCGTTTTGAGGACTGTCCATTTCCCGCAATTGTTTCCCGATTCCAGTAAATGGGCGGTGTCACGCCTCTTTTGATAAAATCGTTATCTCGGCGAAATAAATGGACCGATTGCACTTAAATTTTTACATTGTTGAACTTGTTCGAGCCGTAGAGCCACTATCATAGGCTACATGAAACATAATTAGACAAAGGCGCGTGGTACTGCCCACACAAAATTTCAATCAGTCATATTTTACGAGCCATTATGAGATTTGCTACATATGTAAATGGTACATGGGGGATTACGTCTCGCTGGGAAATAGGTAGTGCCGTGTTATATCGGTCATATTGATAGAACGATTGTAATAACATTTTCATAATCTATATACACTAGAGCCCCGACGTGCGTCTTTAATGGGGACTGGAGAAACTTGACGCAAATTGAATCACCTTTTTCTATATAAATGCACTGAAAGTATTCAAAACAAAGCAACAAAATTTTTATTTTTGATCAAAAAAAAAAACAAGTATGAATACATTTTTATTTATTTTATTTACGTCAACAAATGTTTATAATTATTATAAAATAACAAAATAATAACAAAACAATAACAATAAACAATGGTCTTACTGTTGTTTTAAACAAAAATGCCTAAAGTTTGTTGAATTTTTAAAAGATTTTTTTGTTGATATTTTTCTTTGTAACAACTAATGGCTATAATGGCTATAATATAGCACTACAAATGCTAAAAATCCACAATACTGCGGTAAAAAATTTAACCGTTTTTAGAGACGCAAATCGAAATCAAAACGATGCAAATCGATCCGACGCAGATCGGGGTCAAAACTTTTCCAGTTAATCGAAACGACGCAAGTCGGGGCTCTAGTGTATTTAAAATTGCGTGACCATTTAGGGATAAAACCTGTGCCCAGACCAATCGGCTAAACCTAAAATCGCGAAAATTGATATGGGCTTGCTCCCTATAGATTTAGAACGAAGCAAAGAGGGTTTTCGAAATTCGTACTTTTAGGGATAAAAAGGGTCTAAAGCGGTACAATCACATGTATGGGATGTTCGTCGTCTAATGAAGCGTTAGCATTTTATCAGCTTTGCTTAAATTCTTAAGAAGATGCATTGTAAGTACGGGTGAAGCAGAGCGAGCCTGGAAAGCTAATTCTATATATAGGTTTTTATAAATATAACTACTTGTCTTCAGGCAAATAATTTTGTATGACCCATACGATAAATTTGCTTACAAGAAAATGGAGACTTTCAAAAATGATAAATTTGTATTATCTCCAACTGTTGAGTTAGTAGTTTTAGAACAAATGTGCATCAAAAGCGGCCGTCGGGAGTGTGATGCAAGGTAAAGCTTCTGATCGGAGTGATCTTTGCCAATTGCACTTCAAGTCTACTCACAGAGCTCCGTATTCGTGGTACTACTGCGAACGGAGTACCTCCACTTGGTGACGCCTGGGAACACCCTTCTGACACCCGTCAGAGCACGGCTAACTGTGAGCGGCGAAACCTAAAACCCAGGCACGTCAGCTCAGAGTGAGCGGTACCCTGGTCAGCGTCTGACCCAGAATGGGCGGCTGCAATAAAATCCTGGCAGGAGGAGAAAACTGCGACGTAGTGCGCTGGGCTTGCAACCCGCCACTGACGTTTAAGCTATTGCAATGAAAAGAAGTAAGATAAGAATAAAACGGACCCCCCAAAATGTTGACGACCACCGCAAACGAATTAAGGACCATGATTTGAGGATATGCACCTGGAATGTTAGAACACTGTATAGACCAGGTGCCTCCATCCAACTGGCGGAAGTCCTCGAAAAATACAAGGCTGACATAACCGCTTTACAGGAAATCCGGTGGACGGAACACGGGTGCTCGCGCATGAAGACGTGCGACATCTACTATGGTAGCCATGCGGACAAGCACGAGTTTGGTTGTGGATTTGTGGTTGGCAAGAGACTGCGACACCTAGTCTCAAGGTTCAACCCGGTGTGTGAACGTATAGCCACCATAAGAGTCAAAACAAAGTTTTTCCACATAACACTTACATGTGCCCATGCTCCCACAGAAGAGAAAAGCGATGAGGCCAAAGACGAGTTCTACGAGAGCCTAGAAAATTTATGACATCAAAATTGTACTAGGCGATTTTAATGCTAAAATAGGCAGGGAAACCGCATTTGAGCCTACAATCGGAAAATTCAGTCTGCACACCGAAACATCGAACAATGGCATCAGACTGATTGATTTCTCTGTGGCAAGAAATATGGTAGTTAGCATCACTAGATTTGACCATAAAAATATTCATAAGGCAACATGGTTATCTCCAGATCAATTGACGAGGAATCAGATAGATCACGAGATAGTCGATGTAAGGCACGCATCGAGTGTTCTGGACGTACGAGTGATCAGGGGTGCGAACAATGACTCCGATCACTTCCTTACCGCAGTTAAGGTACGCACTAGGCTAAGCATGGCGAAAAACGTACGTAACCAGGCACAACGAAAGCTGGACATTGGTAAACTGCGGACCACAGAGGTAGCGGACGCCTACTCCAACCACCTAACTCAACGCTGCGGAATGCTCCGACCCCTGATAATATAACCTCGCAGTGGCAGTATATAGCCGACTCCATAGAACGGACTGCGAGAAGCGTACTTGGGTACTCAAAGCCGTCTCAAGAAGATGCCTGGTACGATGATGAATGTCGCAATGGCACGAGAGAGACGGATGCTGCATACAGGGCAAAACTGCAGCCAATGGCAACGCGAGCTGTTCGTGAACGGCACAGGGAGAAGAAACGAGAGGCAACTCGTCTTTTTAGAAGAAAAAAGAAGGAGCTGAAGAAGAGGCAGGATGAGTGCACTGAGTTGCTCCGAAGTAGAGGCGAAGCCCGAAAATTCTACAAGAGAGTTAAAGCGAGAAAGCGTGGAACAGGGTTGCCCTCCTGCAAGGACAGCGATGGTCAGCTAGTGACGGACCCGGATAACGTTCTGAAGATATGGAGAGATCACTTAAGAAATTTACTGGATACTGACACCACTCCAGAAGACCCCGCTCCAATCAATGACGATGGTATTAACTGTCCACCTCCGAGCCAGAGCGAGATACGTATGGCCATCTCCCGCCTTAAAAACAACAAAGCTGCTGGAGCTGATTAGGAGCATGCATCAGCTCATGGAGAACATATGGCAAGAGGAGAGCATGCCCGGGGATTAGAGTCTCAGTCTGTTATGTCCCATATACAAGAAAGGAGATCGTAGTGAATGTAAGAACTATCGTGGAATAAGCCTATTACCAATTGCGTACAAGGTCCTTTCAAGCATATTGTGTGAATGTCTAAAGCCAATAGTAGGAAAACTATTTGGACCATATCAGTGCGACTTAAGACCAGGCAAATTTACGACGGATCAAATATTCACCTTACGACAAATCCTGGAAAAAACCCATGAAAAACAGATCGACACCTACCACCTCTTTGTCGACTACAAAGCTGCCTTCGACTCTCCGATAAGGAATAGGCTTTATGAGGCCATGTCTGAGTTTGGTATTCCTGCAAACCTAATTCGACTTTGCAGATGTACCTTAGAAAACACCAAATCCTCGATTAAGATTGGTAAAGATCAGTCTGAACCATTCAACACGGAAAGAGGTCTCAGGCAGGGCGATAAACTGTCCTGTACACTATTTAATATAGTTATGGAGAAGGTGATGAGAAAGGCTGGTGTCAACATGTCTGGCACCATATTCCACAAAAGCCACATGCCACTAGCCTATGCCGATGATATAGATATCATTGGCCGAAATCTGGAGAAAAGGAGTCGGCAAAAATGAATTTAGCGGTCAACGAGGACAAAACAAAAATAATAATTTCGACAAACAAAGAGTTCTCTCGATGGGGACGCAGCGTCAACGTTGAAAATTATTGTTTTGAGGTAGTAGATGAGTTTACCTACCTCGGATCTTCCGTCAATAAGAAAAATAATGTCAGCCAAGAAATTAAGCGGAGAATAGTGCTAGCCAATAGATGTTTTTCCGAACTTCGGCAGCACTTTCTGAGCTTTACCACGACATCGACGTAGCTAAAAGAGTCAGAATGCAACGACTACGATGGCTGGGTCATGTTGCCAGGATGGATGTAAATGCTCCAGAGAGAAAGGTGTTTGCGCAGAGCTGGGAGACCCAAACTCCGTTGGAAGGACCAAGTGGTGGGCGACGTGCCACCATCTGGTAGGACTAACTGGAGAACACACGCACAAGACCGAAGCGTGTGGAATTCTTTAGTACTTCAGGCCTCAAACTTATGAACCACGTTCGTAAGTTGTAATGGGCCACTTAAGTAAGTGCATCAAAAGCATAATATTGAAAATAATGGCATATGAGCATTACCAGAATCTCGAATGCGGCGTTCGTAAGTTTTTAAAGTGCAAAAATAATAATAGTCTTTTATGGAAATTCTAGTGTCATTTATTCTTAGAATTATACAAAGCGGACAACAGTGACCTTTGAACTTAAAAAAAATAATAAAAGTATTTTTTATATTGGAATACTCTAGAAGCTGAACTAAAATATACACCAAATAAAAGGTAACATTAGTAGCTTGAAGTATAACATCGTAATATTTTCGGTGGTATTATAGTCAGTCAAAATTAATTACAGTATTTTACAAATGATGTTAAACATCGTAATATTGTCGGTGGTAGTGTAGTCAGTCAAAATTAATTAAAATATTTTACATATACAAAGACTGTTTATTTTTAAATGACGTTATAAGTATATATTTTGTCTCAATATGAAAACCATCATACCGGCCATGGTACAACGTCAAGTAGTAGCATGCTTAAAGTAGGGACAATTCTACTTTAACTCATTGAAGATGTAAATCGTTTATAAATACTGTTTCCTCAAAATTTGTTTTAAAATGGTTTATAAACCTCTTATAATTTTTTATGAATAAGACCGTAAATTATTTGAAATTACGATTTAATTTTTGGCTCGGGAGTGGAAATTGTTTAAACGATTTAAATTGGAAATTTATTTATTTCCTATTGTAAAACATATAATTTATGAAAATTGTGTTACAATGACAAAACTTATTGTTCAAATTATTAACAACGCAAATCGGGATATTAGTGTACTGTACCAAATAGCGTAATTTTTTGTACCAAAAAGAACATTGATTGTACGGAAAAGTATATTTATTTTACCTGAAAGTATATTTTTTGCATCAAAAACCACATTTATTGCACCAAAAAGTACTTTTTTGCACCAAAAGGTACTTTATAAGTATAATTTATTGTACCAAAAAGTACAATTATTGTACAAAAAGTACATTTATTGTACCAAAAAGTACAATTTATTGTACTAAAAGTACATTTTTTTACCAAAAAGTACATTTATTGCATCTAATAGTACATTGGTTGTACGAAAATTTATATTTATTGTACCAAAAAGTACAATTTATTGTACCTAAAAGTACTTTCAATGTATCAAAAACTACTTTTATTGCATGTTTTTGAATCAAATAGTACTATTGTTTCATTTATTGTATCAAAAATAAATTTAATTGTTCTAAAAGTACAAGTACAAAAAGAAGTACTTTTATTGTATCAAAAAGTACTTCAATTGTTTAAAAAATACTTTTATTATACCAAAAAACACTTTTATTGTACATAATACACATACACATTTTTCTTGACATTTCTCTTATTATAAACTAATAAAATTCATTTAGTTAACATGATTTAAATCCTCGGTATCCTGCAAAAAGTCTCAAGTTCTCTTTTTGTGTGGCTTCGTTATTGATAACTCTGTAACTTAAATTTTACCTTTAGAATTGGCACAGAAAAGCGCCGATACACTCCAACTTAATTTTGTGCCGCAAAATACAGTTTTATACTCCGTATTAAAAGATGATGTCAAAATCAAGAGATATTCCATTTTAAGCTTGTATTGTTTCTAAAGCGATTTGTTGTTGCTTTAAGGAAAATACATTAAAATGTCTTGAAATAACTTTAGTTTTTTTTTCTCTTTTTTGAAATTCTGGTCTTACGATGACCGGCTTCCATCTTCCGGCTAGCTCAGATTACTTGTTTTTAATGTGTGGTACTATTTATTACAAATGTAAAAAATTTTATGATTTTTTTTTACTGGTTAAAAATTCGACTCGAGCGGTTCAAAAAATAAAAATAAAGATTCGATTGGAATTTACATGTCTTTAAACTCAGAGTGGAATTTTTATATTTTAGGGAATATTTTAATTCCGGATAATCGAGGTTCAACTGTACTTCAAATATTTTGATTTGCAATATTCGCTCTATTAAGAGAACCTACACTCATAGTATTTTTAAAAGTTATTCATACTTTGTTTTTTATTTTCATACGATCTTGAACCATTCTACTGTTGTCATTACTACAATTCCAAACTATACAAAAACACATTCATCATTTTTTCGTCTTGCAATTGGAAAATCTTCTTCGAGTATTATTTCCCATTTATCAGCATCATATGACTTTAAGAACTTCCGTCATCAAAATTCCATATTACTAAGGAAAATAACCCATAAGAATCATTGCCATAATAACACATTTTGCTCCACACAACACAAAAAAAAACGTAATGCAAACATGACCAGCCACACTGAAAACAAAGAATAGAATGAGAATAACCCACTAATTTATACATTAAAATAACCGAAATGTATAAAAATTACACACACATATCGTTAACACAAGGCGATCTTCATCTCTCAAATTCCCTTAAGTGGCTGGCGCTACGCTACGCGTAATGTAACAACAACAGCTGGAATGAATAAAGTGATAAATCACAAAATCACATATAAGTATGATATGCTGCACATTGAACGTTAAGCGTAAGTATTCCAAATTATCACAGTAATTCATATGCTTAAAGAGGACGAAAATGAACTAAAAAAAAAATATAGCTAATTAATAAAAGAGGAGAAATGCGGACGATAAACACAGACAGGTAGTTAGCATTTACAAAACGAGTGCACAGTATCTGGCCCTTAGATTAAAAGATCAAATCTTTTACAGGTAGTGGGTGCGTTATCACCATATCTCTCACTGTCTTTCTCTCTCTCTCGCTCTCTGAAAGCTGTGGTTTATCTTCCAACAATTGTTATTGTTTGCCTTATACCTTCGCCCCTGAGACAATGTGTAGCAACCTTAAGGTATTTTACAGGGAATTTCCTCTGATGTGCATTGAGCAGCAAAGCAATTCTCCTCTCATGAATGTGAATAAGGCTATGGTGCAGGAAACAGATTTTAGTTGTATCGCAGCGTTTAAAATTAAAACACACATTAAGGAGTACTAGTTAGCTAAGCGCATGATTAATTAAAAAATTAAAATATGCTAATAAAATAAAAGAAACTAGAGTAAGTTAGTTCTTTTACAAGTTTTAATTAGTGCCTTGTTATCGACTTGATGAAGAGAGGCGTTAATGATGTTTAAAATTTAATTTAAAATCAATGAAAATTGCTGAGCGGTGGTTTTATTAGTAAAGTTTATTCATCACATACATACACGACGTGGGGATTCACACATGGAAATTTTGCGGTATAGTTCATCATTCAATATGTGCAACAATGTACAGAGTGACGAATGAGCGATGAAACAAATTTGTTTAATATACTGTACTACACTTATGAATTAAGAGACCAGTAAAAAAGTGTATAGTTATAAATCGAAATTGAAAACAATGTGAAGATAAACAACGAGTGTTAAAAATTTATAAAATATATTGGGTGTATTTGTTATACATATTAACATTTGTTATACATATTAAATTAGTGCGCTTCAAGATCATATAAAATGACAAAAAATTTAAAACTTTTCAAAAACACATCAAATTGAGAGTGTACGTTTGCTCAATTGTGTATGAAACGAATTTTAACACCCTACAATCATGAGAAGTCTACTAATGTTAGAGTGTTTCAATGATTTAAAAAAAAAATACCTTTAAGATTTTATTTTTTTTTAGATTTAAATTAAATTTTTTAACACATACGTACTGAACTAATAATAAAGGTGCATTGAATTCCCAAGCATGTTGGGTGCTAGAATTTCGTATATAGATTGCAAGAGAAACTCGCTTTCATAATCTGGTGTATTTTCTATAGTTATCGCACATTCCATTTTAATTTCAACTTTTGTAATTTTGTCATTTTTAAAAACTATTTAAAATTACAAAAAAAAAACTCAATTAAAAGTGGAATTTTTCATTTGATATTCAAAACATTGTAATTTAAGTTTAAAACTCGTCAAAAGTGGTCAATTTTAATTCAAAACACATAAATAAACTTTCATAACTCATTAATTGAAATTCAAAACTAGTCGATTGAAATTTATAACTCAATTGAAATTCAAAATTTAATTAATAGTCAAAAATTTACCATTTTAACTCAAAAAACATCAAATAAATTTCAAAAATCATAAAAATTCAAAACTCGTCTATTGAAATTCAAAACTTGCCGATTAAAAGTTAAAAAACGTTCATTGAAATTCATTATACATCATTTGAAATTCAAAACTCGTCGATTGAAACTTAAAATACATCTCGTAAATTTAAATTTGCTCTATGTTTCACGAGAAATGCCAATGTTATAACATCACTATATAAATTCGATTGCCCAAGAAGAGCATATATCAAATTAATAAGACTTCTTAAATTCTAATTGCAAATATTTGTTTATATAACCGTTATTTTTGTTTTAATCATAAACCGATATTGATACACAACGGAAATTTCACTACGCTATTGTGAAAACCAATTTCCGTGTTCCCCCTACTACTACGAAAAAACAACTCTGTTATCTAAATACAACTGTTCATACTAAGAGGGGTGGAGGGTACAGTAGTAGAAAAGAGAAGCAACAAATTGTACGATAATATTAGTCTTAACGAGAAAGCGAACGATTTAAGACGTGTTCAACAACAATTACAACAAAAAGCACAAAAGTGAAACTAAATACAAAAAATTTACTAACTTCCATAAGAAAAAACCAATAAGCAAAAACTCGCAATAATCCGAGAAAACCAACAATTGCATACTACGTTTTCGGAAGTCTTAAAAGAAGAATCAACAATTGTAAACATTTAGTTTCGGAATTACGGGAAATTCTCTCAAATGATTTAGCAAAAAGGTATTAAAACGACGAGGTCCGTGTTTAGTTGATTGCACAGTCGGGCTTTGGGGGAGATTAAAAAATTTATAAATAAGTGGCCATTTTGATTAAATTATCATAAAAATCGTCAAACAATACAGAGAACAAAATGAATGTATGTGATGAAAAAAAAGAAGAAAACATAAAAAGTGGGCAAGATACTTGTATAGAAAGATGTGTAAACACACACAGTGCGTAATGGATAATTGTGGAAATTTTTGTCAATAGGAATATCAATAACCTTCGTTTTGTTTCGTTATTATTATTAATCTGCTTGAAATCGCGAGCGTAGATCAAATGGGTGGTGTTTTTCCTTGTGTAATTTATAATTCGTTCCCACAGCAGCATTGGTCACTATTTATACACAAAACAATAACAACAAGTGTCGTTTCCTATTTACGAATTTTGCAAGTGTTTGCTGACAAAAATCAAGAGAGAGTAGTGAAAGAGTGTTGACTGTTTGTGTGGGCAAAACATTCATATCTCAGCAGACATTAATTATAATAAAATATAATTTGCGTTTGCTTAATAAAACACACGTATCTATCTATGATTAAAGTTGTTTTTTTTTAACAAAGATGCAAATGAGTAAATATGTGACAAGTGATGCGTAGAGCGAGATTATCCCCGTTTGGGTGTGTACTACAATTAGTACTCTGACATGCAACTCTGCTGCGTTCACATGGAATGTCACTCTGAGCTTCTATCACACACTCGCCAACATCTCTCATCACACTCTTCTTGATCTTGTTAACGTAAAAATACGGTTGTAATGACAAAACTATCGTTAATTTTTAACAAACTCAATTTTTCTGCCATAGAATATTATACAAATCTAGCCGAGAATATTGAAAAAGAAAATAACACTTGAAGTGAAGTGATAAAGCTAAAAAAATTCATAAAAAATATATATATATATATCAGCAACAGCAACAAAATGTGGAATCCAACACCGTCATCCGCATCATCATCGCAGTCGTCAAGTGATAACAAGTCGCGCACTAAGGAAGTAGATGTAGAAGATTGTAAATGTAGTGGTGAACAACAGCAATTAACATTAGATCCACAGTTACAACAACACAGTGCCCGGAATAACAGTAAACATCAGCAAACGTCAACATTTGGCGGTCAATTGACAAGCAGCACGGCCAGTAATCAACAACAACAACATAACAAACAACAACAGCAGCAGCAGCAGGGGGAAATACCATCGACCATTGGTGGTGCACAACAAATAGACGACGAAGAAAGTGATAATAAGAAATTCTTAGAATCCACCGAGGAAACTTCAGACTCCGGTTTCATATCGGGCCCACAACCATCATCGTCGAATATATTCCCCGATACTACTAAGACCGAAGGGGGCTTTGGCGGTGGATTGACACACAACAATTTGAACATTATTGGCAGTGCATCAGATCACCAACAACAACAGAAATTGCAAGAATACGAGATCCCCAATTTGGACTCGGGCTGTATTGACGAAGTCGACGACGACGGTGACGACGACTACAGTGCAACGGAACCATCGACTAACGATCAAATGCTTCTTAAAAACAATGTCGACGCTGGCATGTCTGAATGGTTTTGCAATCTTAGTTTGCAAAACAATGCAACGGGTGGAAATGTTACTGCCACCACAACCTCCCAACAACAGCAACGTACAGCATCTCAGACAATGTCGGTAGCAGGTACTGGCATTAATAATCTCGATGGACCAAAAACACGCCCCACACAGCCAAACAACAGACCCGCAACATTGCCCTCGTCCACATCATTACCCACATCTAATCAACAACAACAATATGCAGCTGGATCATCTGCCACAAATAACGCACAGCCTACACATACCGCCACCGTACCACAACATATAACGCCGGCGAATGCCTGGGAACATTACTATCAGCAAAATGACGATGGAGATACGTAAGTTGAACAAAGCATTTTTTGTTTATATAAATGTAGAACTACAAATGCGCTGTTATTGAATGAAGCTGAAAGGGTTTAAAGACTGCATTATATATACATACATATGTATATATATAATTGAATAGTACACACTTTGATTAATTTTAACGGGCAAAACCTAAGACCAGCTAAAGTTAAACTGTTGAGTTGCTAAGTATACCATTGAATAACGAAATAATGGAATAAGCTTTTTTATATTATAAGTATATCAAATATTAGCTATGACATCTTTGAGTTAAATTATTTGAATAATTGTTTAACAAAGTCAGTGTTTACGACAATTATTGAGATATGATCTTATAATCTGTGGTTCCGTATTCAGTTTACAGATATCGACCTTTGTCACAAACGATCTGGGGCAAAGTGCTAAATAAACTTTAAATAACTTTCTATTGACGTCATTTTAAAGAAATGATAATCCATTCATTGAGGGCTAAATTTAGAATTTACATACTAATTATTCCGTTAAGCAATGAATGGCAATTTGTACTTGTAAGATCCCAGTAGGGAAAAATACTAGTTTGGAACTAGTACGATACGTACATCAACTGTCTCATTGAACACATGATGTCCCCCTTTGAAATTGTTTGAAACCATTTCAAAAGAAAATTGACACACTCAAATAAAAAATTGGATATATTAGTGTAGTATAGTAAGTAGTTTTATTAATCGTTTTTGAACTAGGTTGAGGAGTCCCTACTATGATTTTATTCAGCTTGAGCTCTATATATTACCAACATGTTATTGTTTCGCTTTAAAACAAATTTTGTAGAAAAATAATATAGAAATTTTCAAATGATAAATAGAATATAGATCAATTTTGTTTGGGAAAATAATATTTCTTCTATCGAGGTTTTTAATTCAACACGGATTTTGTTAAGTTCTGTTTTGCATGCATTATGTCAACATTGTGTTAGCCTTAAAACTATTTTAACATCACAGCCACCTAAAGGATAATGGCATTACTTCTCGATGTTGTTCTTACAATCTTAAATTCTACTAAGGCAATATACATTGCAGATCTCAAGTCTTTAAGAGTTCAGTTTTCTATAACCAATGCTTTTTTTTCAAACGTTCGCTATTAAAAAAGATTATTCCATACTATTTGAACACTTTGGGAGTTAGAGATTCCACGAAACCCATTCGTGGGTAATAATTTAATTTAATTCTGTAGATTTTGATCTTTGCGAAAATGGTTTGAAATATTATTAATTTTATGTCTATCTAGTATGTTCTAATTTTACATAAACTTCTTATATGTATATAACATGGATAGGTTTGTTTTTATACTAATTGACAGAGTTGTGTAGCTATTTTTTTATACCTTATGATCTAGTTCGATATAAATTAGTAAAAGTTTGCATCTATTCTAAAAACAATTTAATTAGTCCGTATTTAGTAGCTAAAGGATAACTGTAAAGGCAAGTTTTGTCCATTTGTATGCTAAGCAGTTTTTGTAGGAGTTGTTAAGAAATATTTTAAGTAATAATCAAGTCTTCACAACTATTAAAACGGGCATTTCTATTTGTTTATAAAATGTAATCACTGACGTTTTGTATTTATATTAATTCTGTCGACTTAAGAACGGAACCATTCTGACTACTGACAGTTTGTTGATTGAGTTCAACTAATAGTTTTATATAAAAAATCCAGTACATAAAACATTTTCATGGCCTAGCAGGAATGTCAGAAAATTTTTTGAGAAAACGCTCATTATTATTTACCTTAACTATATTTGAATTCTAGCATTGAAAAATATGCAATTATCACATTTCCATATGAATGGCATAACAGCCAAATCGATTATCTCCACTAATTGACTAAATAATATTTTAAATCTCCGATAGATTCCATATTCTTTCTATTAAAGAAAAATTTCTCTAATACACATCGTTAAAATTTTTACTTAATTTATTTGATTTTATAAATAACTAGGAGTTTTAAAAAACAATATCAGCCTAAAATAAAATGGAGTAAATCAATAGGTAAATCAAAGGGACCGGCCGTGGCATAGTGGTTAGAACACGCGACTACCATGCGGGATATCGCAGGTTCAAACCTGGCTCCAGTCATCTTAAAAGAAAAAAAAAAAATAAAATTTTCTTTCATTGTCGGCTCCCCTCGAATGTTGTTTGACAGCAACTTCGCAGTATTAAGCGTCGATTAAATCGTCGTGTCTAGTAAGAGCTTCTCAAAAACAGTGACGTTCGCATTCGTCGATAAATAAGTAGGTGCCGTTAGTTGTGAATCTAAAAATAGAAAGCGTGTTAATTCACAACAACGCGAGAAGCTATCCCATACCTCATTCATGGGGTGCAAAGGGAAATTAAGTTAAGTTAAGTTAAATCAATAGGCAAGTGAATAATTTATGTCACATTCTAGACTACAAATGTTTAGTTGTGCGCTCTTTTAGATAAAGCACTGTAATTAACAATTTAGGTGCAACTTTAAAACACCCTATGGTTTGAGATTTGTACAACTTTCTAAAACTTTTGTAAAGGTATGTTTTATGTTTTGATTTAAGAAAGTTTAATTCAAGAAAAAGTTAATCATGATGTTTTGGCTGTAACATGAAATGTTAAAAAGTTAAATGTTAAGCCACGTAATTGACAATATTAATGCCTAAAATCTTAATTACCTAATTTAGAACATTGATTTGGAATTTATTTCAAGCTCAAGACCAGTGTTTTTTTTAAAGAAGTTCATATTCATACCTAATTTACTTTATTTTAAAGTATAAAACAGACCTTTATCAATAAAACTAATTGAATTTTTGTTAGTGCTATTAATGTAGCAACTTTTTCATTATATTTACGTATATTCTCAGCATATTCTCTTTGATGTTTTGTACTTCTTGGCGTTACCTTTATAACCTTTTTTTCACCACACTGCCAAAATAACAATTTACTCTTTGAGGGTGAAATTGTGTGCCCATTTCGAATAGATGTTTAGCTTTAGCCTTTAAAAGTTTTTTAATACATACACTTTAGTGTCCTCTCAAAAATATATTGTTTTATGGTATGGTTAACTTGCCTGATCTTTTGTAAATCTAATCAATTAAGCATTCTTTTGGAATAATTCTATACCTCATTGCTTTTCTTAGTATCTATCAGGCAACGGCGTAGTAGCCAGCCATAAACCTTGCCAATATTGTTATTGTCACACACAATACAGCCGGCAATAAACTAACCTACCTAACTTTTTAGTGTACATAGCAACAACAACAAAAGGTATTAGTATTTTGACGAGTTTGGGTCATAAATACCTGTTGCATTGTGGCTTTAGTAGATTTCCGTAAAAATTCCCAACAGTTTAAACAATTGAACAACAGGTTCTTTTGCACGAGGATTACAAATCGGCACATACTCACGGAGGAAATGCAACTAAACCGAAGCTGTAAAACAACAGGTGTTTAGTTAGGGCAGCTGGTGTTTGTTTGTTGGGCTTAGTGGTAGATAAACCTTTATTAACAATGCCCAAGGAAATTCCTTGTAAGCCATATATTAATCTTTGTTGTTTTTTTTTTCCTTTGATCCCTTTGCAGACCTTTGCATTTAGCCTGTATCTCGGGTTATGTCGACGTTGTGGCTGCCCTGATACGTATGGCTCCACATCCCTGCTTGTTCAATATCCAAAATGATGAAGCACAAACGCCATTGCATTTGGCCACCCTAACAGCACAACCAAAAATTATCCGCATGTTATTAATAGCTGGAGCAGAGGTAAGCGAAAAGAATATCATTAAAATTTTATAAACGTCATTTGCTGCAATATTGAAACGATAAATCATTGCCTTGAAATAATTAGATACACAGAGATTTCATTAATATTGTTTGGAATCCCGGCAATAATAATCGTTTCAATCAATGCTCGTGCGACTGTCCGACTACGGCTTGGACAGATACATATCTAACACATTGAAAATTTATTTGGGAATCGCATTTTTTGTTCCGTCTCGTTTTAAGCCAACCGTACGTGATCGTCATGGTAATACCGCCCTGCATCTAGCCTGTGTCTCCGGCGAAGGGCAATGTGTGCGCGCATTGACCATACCCATCAGTGGCTCCGAAGTACAAGAAGCCCACCGCCAGTACGGTCATCGATCCAACAACAAATCCTATGTGAAAAGTGCAGTTCTGCCATCCGATTTGGAGATACGTAATTATGACGGTAAGTTTTGCATGCATAACATTTCAAAAATATCGAAAGAAGATTCGAATGCGAAATGAGAAGAATTCTACTCAATCACATGATATCATCATCGTCACCATCACTTGATGTTGTTATATATATAAACGACGTCCCGTGCAGGCAGTATTGTTTTATTGTATGCCAGTTTTTTTTTATGTGGACTTTTTTTCGCTGTCATTTGTTGGATTTGGCTAGCCATAGTCATAGACATTTTCCTTGGCTCTACAACAAGAATTGTTTCGCTGCTGTTTAAAAATAACCAATAGAATAGACTTTGTAGATTTGTGGGAATGGTATGAGTGTGTAGCAGCAGATTTGTTTTACGTTTAAGAATTTTCCACTTAGTCGTCGTCGTTTCTTTTGTTGCTATTCTTAAGAAAATTGTTTATAAATGCTGGCGGCTATATGTAGTCTTGTATATATAAATACGATCGACGAGTAATTACAAAATGAAAAAATAAAGAAACATTTGTTCTGTTCTCGTTAGCTATAAGGACAAACTTGTATATAGGAAAATATTATTCAGATGTCGGTTGGTAGCATTCAATATATTTATATATGTGTGTATAAATATATTTTTTGGCATTAAGATTTATTGAAGAAAACATTTTATTGCTTTGACGTCAGCAAAATTGAAAAATAAACATTTAATAATACATATTAGGCAACCGCCGTACTTTTGCACCTTACATTTTCAGAGAAAAGCAATATGACGGTATAAACATTGGTCCATTTTTGGGGCAAATGTTTTTTTTAGATGTACACAATTTATATATATATATACAGATTTAAGGTACCTAGATTTGTAAACATTTAATAGCAATTGTTGGATATATTAGTGTATGTAATGGAAATCGGTCCAAAATGATTTGTTATCGTTTTAAATTGTTTATATATATTCTGGTTTTGAAACTTTTCTTTTACCATTAATGGATTATACATTGTCCGAATAAATGAAACGTAACGATTGCTGTGTGCTTTTAAGTTAATTAATCATCTGCAATAAACTAAATTCGGTTAATACGATCATTTTCCATCATATACCACAATGTATGGACGAACTTGTTGATGTTTGTATAAATTTAGTATATTTATTAGAAACATTAATCAATCGGTTAGCCATTATAAAACAGATGCAGTAATTAGATTTTAAGTTTCCTTGAGACTTCACACCATTTATTTTTGGAGTCTTATAATATATTGATTTTTTTAAATATTTGAACTAAGTTTTATACAAAATGCGTGCATATTTGTTAAAAAGTAAAGCGTTCGATGTTTTTGTAGCTGCACCTTTTTTTAATATAGAAGACAGCGAATTGAACGTTTTGGGTACACTTGCAGAGAGAGAGAGGGTATATTAAGGACTAGACGGTTACTTTATACCCCATGGAAATGTTATTTACTTTTAGTAGTATCCATTATAAAGACAAAAATTTACCTATCTATGGTTTAAATAAATTATAATTAAGAAGGTTTCTTTTTAATAAACTTTGTTCCTAGAAGAAAAGTGGAAAAGTTTTTTCTTCACTAACTGCCACTTAGTTTATTGTTTTACTAGTAGGCCCGGCAATGCTTCGCTATTGCATATTAACTTGTAATATATTTCACATTTAGGTCTACAAAGTACTTTAAAACGGTACTTTAGCTCGACAATAATATGTTGAGTTTACTAACTTATGTAACTAATTTCAAGTAACTTCTTAACATGGAAGTTAACTAATTAAGTTTTATTGTTTTTTATTCTAAATATGATAGGCTATATGACGATAGTAAAAAGTTTATCATCAAAGTCATATCTATAGTATCGACATGTAGATTAAGTTTTGTCTGTATGTAGGGAGAAAAAACACTTCTTTCACAAATCGGAAACAGAAATTCCTCTAAAGATCAAAATTCAATTTTTATATTTATCTGTAGTAGCGGGAACCGTCTGTATACTAACTATGTCTTTGGGCGTAAAAATCACTTTTGTTATGCCTTCTCCTCCTATTGACCGCAAATGAAAATTTCGTTTAAAGCTTCATGCTTTTAGCCATAAAAACCTTCTTTGCCATGTTTTCTTCTCATACGGACCAAGAATATACCGATTCGGTCACCAACGTTTGGCTTAACAAAATGATGATCTTACGCGCTGCATGGCATATTACGCCATCGTGTTGGAACAATTTCTCCTTCAAATAACGTGCAATGACATGATAAATAAAAAAAATTAATTGATCGTCCACTGGCTCTAGTTCTTCTACCAGTTGAATTTTATATGAATGTAGACCAAGATCTTTCCTCAGCATTTGCAGAAACCGAGTTGCTGAGAACGGGGTTGTTTCGATAAATTCGAGTCCCCTGTCACACTTACGTCTACAGCGTCGATTGCTTCTATTAGCTGCTGAGATGAATGATTATATGCACCCTAAACTTCACAAAGGGCTCCTTAAGTTTGGCGAACAGAACGCTCATTTTATCTATAGGATTTATTACCGATTCGCTCTCCTGAAATGTAATTAAAAAATTCATATGTGTAAAGTAAATTAAAAACAAATCACTGTATTAGGCTGCGTGTGTCCTAAATTGCCTGGTGTACGGACCATTATTTGATACAGTTAAAAAGTTAAATATTGAAGTACGTGGGCAGAGCCTCGGCACTTTTTACTAATTAAGTTCCAAATAGCCTATTCATTAGCAACTTTTTTAACAATGAGCAACTATTGAAACCTTCAGACCTATGGGCCCCGGCTCTAATTTGTTCCTACTATTCCGATGCTTGGAGACCAAGACGAAGAGAATGGTATATTTTTGTCATTGTTTTCTGTATGCCAACACTCGGAGGCCATAACTTTTTAACCAATACATAGATTTGCTTCTGTTATACTTCATTTAGTTTGTTGGGAAGTCAGTTTTACGCAGAAGTTTTCGGTTTGTGCTCATTTAAAAAACAAAAAAATCTCTATCTGAAATCTTCCTGCTTCCCAACGCGAGCTAGGAATTGATTTTAGACACAAATTTTATTTGTGAAATTTTCTAACAATTCATCGTAGATTCCGATTTTGGTTACGATTTTTGCGAATAAAAAAATTGGCCCACCTTACTATTCATATCTCTGGGCGAACTGCAATATACTGTGGAATTTTGACAGTAATAACAACTTTTTTAACAGGAGGGTAGCCCTGCCTACTTCCACCCTTACTGTAATTCTTGCTGCAAAAAATTGGCCCACCTTACTATTCATATCTCTAGGCGAACTGCAATATACTGTGGATTTTTGACAGTTATAACTACTTATTTTAAAAGGGTGTAGCACAGCCCACTTCCACCCTTACTGTAATTCATACTGCATCAATAACATATATATGTAACAAATTACATCTTCATACCTCTGATAGTTCATGAGAATAAAGCCTTTTTTACTTTCAATTTGTATGGGCGGTGCCACGCCCCTTTATCCAATCACAACCAAATACAGCCAGGGACTATCCACAGGTCAACAGTACCACTTGGTAAAATTTTCTTATCAATCTGTCTATTGGAAAAACCTGCAAAGCGATTTTTTAAAAGGGAGCGTGGCACCGCCCACTTCCACCCAGGTTGAAATTAATACGGCTCCAACAACATATATACCAAATCTCATCTTCATACCTCTGATAGTTCATGAGATATAGCCCTTTTGATTTTCAAGTTGTATGGGCGGTTCCACACCCCTTTATCCAATCACAACCAAATAAAGCCAGGGACTATCAACAGGTCCACAGTACCACTTGGTAAAATTTTCGTATGAATCGGTCTATTAGAAAAGCCGTTAGAGCGATTTTAGAAAATAGGGCGTGGCACCGCCCACTTCTACCCTGGCTGTAATTAATACTGCTCCAACAACATATATGTATATCAAATCTCACCTTCATACCTCTGATAGTTCATGAGATATAGCCCTTTTGATTTTCAAGTTGTATGGGCGGTGCCACGCCTCTTTGTCCAATTGGACCGAATTGTAAATCTAAACCATCCGGGGCGTCACCCAAACGCACACAAAAAAATGTATGCAAATCGGTCCAGCCGTTTAGGAGGAGTTCGGTCACAACACACGTACAGTAGAATTTTATATATAAAGACTAGTGGGCCCGGCAATGCTTCGCTATTGCATATAACTTGTAATATATTTCACATTTAGGTCTACAAAGTACTTTAAAACGGTACTTAAGCTCGACAATAATATGTTGAGTTTATTTACTTATTCAACTAATTTTAAGTAACTCCTTAACATGGAAGTTAACCAATTAAGTTTTATTGTTGTAAATGCTAATAAAAAGTTCATCAGCCAAGTCATATCTATAGTTTCGACATGTAGATTAAGTTTTGTCTGTATGTAGGGAGAAAAAACACTTCTTTCACAAATCGGAAACAGAAACTTCTCTAAAGATCAAAATTCAATTTTTATATTTATCTGTAGTAGCGGGAACCGTCTGTATACTAACTATGTCTTTGGGCGTAAAAATCGCTTTTGTTATGCATTCTCCTCCTATTAACCGCAAATGAAAATTTCGTTTGAAGCTTCATGCCTTTAGCCATAAAAACCTCCTTTGCCATGTCTTCTTCTCTTACGAACCAAGAATATACCCGAATACTTTCTATATATTGAAATCGTATTACCATTTTTTGAGATAATTCGGTCACCAACGAAGTGATGATCTCACGCGCTGCATGGCATGTTACGATGTCGTGTTGGAACCATTTCTCCTTCAAATAATGTGCAATGACATGATAAATAAAAAAAATCAATTGATCGTCCACTTGCTCTAGTTCTTCTACCAGTTGGATTTTATATGAATGTAGACCAAGATCTTTCCTCAGCATTTGCAGAGACCGAGTTGCTGAGAACGACGTCGGTTCGATAAACTTGAGTCCCCTGGCACACTTACGTCTACAGCGTCGATGGCTTCTATTAGCTGCTCAGATGAATGCCTATATGCACCCTAAACTGCACAAAGGGCTTCTATAGGATTTATTACCGATTCGCTCTCCTGAATTGGTGAAATTTTCTAACACTTCATCGTAGATTCCGATTTTGGTTACGATTTTTGCGAATAAAAAAATTGGCCCACCTCACTATTCATATCTCTAGGCGAACTGCAATATACTGTGGAATTTTGACAGTTATAACTACTTATTTTGAAAGAGTGTAGCAAAGCCCACTTCCACCCTTACTGTAATTCATACTTCATCAATAACATCTGTAACAAAATACATCTTCATACCTCTGATAGTTCATGAGATATAGCCTTTTTTAATTTGAAGTTGCATGGCCGGTGCCACGCTCCTTTATCCAATCAAAACTAAGTTCAGCCAGAACCTAACAACAGGTCATCAGTACCACTTTCCAAAATTATCTTATAAATCAGTCTATTATAAAAGCCGTCAGAGAGATTTTTGAAAAAGGGGCGTGACACCGCCCACTTCCACCCTGGCTGTAATTAATACTGCTCCAACAACATATATACCAAATCTCATCTTCATACCTCTGATAGTTCATGAGATATAGCCCATTATATATTCAAGTTGTAAGGGCGGTGCCACGCCCCTTTATCCAATCACAACCAAATATAGCCAGGGACTATCTACAGGTCAACAGTACCACTTGGAAAATTTTCGTATCAATCTGTCTACTGGAAAAGCCTGCAAAGCGATTTTTTAAAAGGGGGCGTGGCACCGCCCACTTCCACCCTGGTTGAAATTAATACGGCTCCAACAACATATATACCAAATCTCATCTTCATACCTCTGATAGTTCATGAGATATAGCCCTTTTGATTTTCAAGTAGTATGGGCGGTGCCACGGCCCTTTATCCAATCACGGCGTATTATAGCCAGGGACTATCAAAAGTACCACTTGATAAAATTTTCGTATCAATCGGTCTATTACAAAAGCCGTTAGAGCGATTTTTGAAAAGGGGGCGTGGCGCCGCCCACTTCCACCTTGGCTGAAATTAATACTGCTTCAACAACATATATACCAAATTTCATCTTCATACCTCTGATAGTTCATGAGATATAGTCCTTTTGATTTTCAAGTTGTATGGGCGGTGCCACGCCCCTTTGTCCAATTGGACCGAATTGTAAATCTAAACCATCCGGGGCGCCACCCAAACGCATACAAAAAAATTTATGCAAATCGGTCCAGCCGTTTAGGAGGAGTTCAGTCACAACACACGTACGTTAGAATTTTATATATAAAGATAAGGTCGTGAATGGTTTTCTCTTTTCTTCAAAGTAACCTCTTTCGTAGTACGTTAAATAGTAAAAACAAAAGTTTGCTTTTGTCTTTTTTCAAATTCCTCGTATACAATGCACAAAGGTCATTTGCCACTCTGTATTACATATAAATAGTTATAAATTAATATAAATACTATTTACTTTAAAGAATTGCCTAAACATCAATTGACAAACCAAATATTGTTGGTTGGGCCACCACCACCCATTTTTATGTGAGCACATTAGCTGTAAGCGTAATAATGTTTGCGTGTTGTGCTATAGCGCATCTAATTTTAGCCCATAAATGTGTTTATTGTTAATATCGATTATTCTTTGATTCAACGCCCTTCAACAAATACATTTTACATACATACGTAGGCATAGAATAAAATCAACCGTCGAATGCTTTCTCCACGCGACCACAATTCTCAACATTTAGACAATTGTTTTAATATTTAGGAAACACATAATATGCTACGTATATTATATTATAAAATTAAATATAATATTTGTTTATTTTTGTTAATATTGACTAACTAAGCGATGGATGATAAAACAACAACAAGCACCTAACTGGTTTTGGGAGTGCTCAATAGCAATGAATTCCAGTATAACGATATTCTTAAACATGAAGGGCTTGATGTTTGAATAAGAATAATAAAATGTAAATGCTAGCAAGGATTTAAAAGTAAAATCTGTGACTGGTTTAAAATATCTGCGGCATGGAGGTTGTTCACAATTTTCACAAACAAAAGCTAGAACAAATTTATAAGAAGGCAATTTTTGTCAAAACTTGTCTGATTGTACAATCGACCGCAAAACTATATAAGTGGTACATATAAGAAAACTTTAATATATTCCTTGCGTTTCATACTCAAAGTGAACAATCTTAGATCACCGTGTTTCCCTATAATGGTTTTACTTAGTTTTTTTTTTGCAAATTAGCCAACTTTGTTTTATTTGCAAATCATAACCTTCCCATTTTCCATTTCTTTGTCTTGCAACAACCAATACCCGTAAATACCCCACAACACCCAGTCATTTATCCTCCACATTCCCGCTACTGGCCTCGATGGTGTCTGTCATTTTCATTTTCGTTCATTTGGTTTTATTTTTTCTTTGCTATTTCTGCCTCTTCTCGCGATGAGTTTTTTTCGTCTTCTTGCTACTAAATATAAAAATATTTTGGGTTTTTCCCAAAAGCACACACACATAAAATACAACAAGAAGAAGAAACATTGAAATTGTTCGCAGCGACGACCAGTCAGTCAGTCAGTGAGTGAGTTGTGCTAACTAACTGACTGACTGAAACAATGAACAAGTAAGTGTATAATATTGGTATGTAGATGGTTGGGTTTCTGGTTGTATGTACAGAGGAGATACTACATGGGTGAAATATTCTCAATACCATTGCTCGTACCATCGTTATTTGGACAAACTGACGGACAAACGCCGAACGTAGAAACGTTTATAACAAACGTTTTCAAAGCCGTCATAATATCTCTTGAGCAAAAATACAAATTCAAATGCGATTTATATTAACGACTACAGATTTGTTTGGTGCTATGTTCACCTAAACTTTTGTACCTCTATCCAAATATAACATAGACAAACAGACAGACGTACTTGCAGATATGTGTATAAAAATAAAATAAATTCAATCACTTTGGGTTTTTGTGATTTTTGGCGCCGGTCGTGATTACGCTTTGACTAATGGTGGTGATAATGATGACATATAATTAAAATATGAAAAAAAGGTACTTATTGCTGATGCGTGTGTGATAATTTCATCAAATTGACTTTGGGAAATTTTGGATTATTCTACAAAAATAACACATTATTTTTTATATGACATTTGATTCTTACATGGGCAAATTCTGCAAAGCTTTTTATTCTGTTGTTGTTTAATCATAAAGAAAAAAATAGGAAATAAAACCCCAAGTAAATTAGGTTATTTCCATTGTTGAAAGGTGTAACCATTATTGAATCGATATTACCTTAAAAGGCGCACAGATATAGAAAACTCGACGCTATTAGGACGAAACCGTAATATGAGTGACTTAAACTATTTTAAACAGAATACCAAGATGGTGCTAGGTATCTTAGATTGGTTGTATGGTTGGTTACTCGTTAGAATATATATATTATGTTCTAAGTGAAAGCTTAGATAATATTCATTTTACTCGATTATTACACATATGGTTGCCAAATATTCAAATATGGACTGACAGTAAGGAGATCAACGACTTTCAGGACTAATTAGTTGTGGGGTGTAACATTTGTAAATATCTTGGTGATTTATGAGGTTGACCCGATCGGCGAATGTGGCAGTAGTGACCTGACTCTGGCCTGTAGAATTCTAACAGGCCATTGCAATATCTGGCACCTGACAGGCAAATGGGATAGATCTATAGCGGGCTACTGTCATGTGAGTCCGGAGACAAAAAATTTATATTTTTCAATATTTTAAATTTATACTTTGAATGTTTTGAATATAATATTTTTTAAATTATGATATTGTCACAACTCTTGAACAAAAACCTATTGACAATAATAAATAATCTTAAACCGAACTATATCAATATCATAATTCATATCAGATCAACAAAAATTTGTTGAAATTTTTTAATTTTTTTTTATATTTTTGTAGTACATATTATTTATAATTGTAGCATTTTTAATAATTTTGGCATTTTTAATATATCTCATTTTATTTATGGTTTTTACATTTTTGTTATATACTTTCAATATTTTTTTTTTAAATATTTAAATAACTTTTAATATTTTGAATATTTTCTATACTTTGAATATTTTTAATGATTTCAATATTTTCAATAATTTGAATATTTTAAATATTTTCAATAATTTCAATGTTTGAATGTTTTAAATCTTTTGAGTATTTTTTAGGCTTTGAGTATTTTTAATTTTAAAATTTTGATAATATTTTAAATATTTTAATTGTTTTAAATGAGCATTTTTTCCATTTTAATTATTTTCAACATTTTTAATATTTTAAATAATTCAATACTTCTTAATTTTAAAAACTTTCTTTAATTGTTTTTATTGTTTCTAATAATTTTATATTTTCAATATTTTAAATATTATCAATAATTAATACTATCCATATTTTAATTTTTAATATTATTTATTATAATTTATTTAATATTTTTTTTATTTTTGAATATTTTCAATATTAATGTTTTCTATATATTTAATATTTTTTATTTAAATATTTCCCATATTTTATTTATTTATTTATTTGTAATTCATTATGTAATATAAAGCCTATACGGCCAAAAGATATATTACATTAAAATACAAGCCTGAATAATTAAAAATAGAAAAAATACATACAAAATTCATGAATATTTTTTAATTTTCTAGTACTTAAACTTAATTTCATGAATCAGGTATGACAGCACCAGCAAATATATACATTTAGTTACTATACTAGAAAGTCAATGATCGTTAAAGAAAATGTGGGCAAATTAATTTGTTATCGGTTATACATGTTTGTTTCCATGGCGAGTCAATCGTGATATACCAGACAAAATGAGTACTAGAACAATTGTTAAGATTGACAATTAAAATTTATTAGACTATTTTATAAATAATCTTTTCATACATTAACAAACACACGAAAAAAGTGTTCAATTCAATATGTATGTATAATACCGTGTATATAGGCTAGTAGACTACCCCACCAGTCAACTCAACATTGGCTAAATCAACGTCTAAGTAATCATAATCAGACAAAGATATGGGACACTAATAACCTCCTCGATAACCCACATAGTAACTATAAGACTAATTACTATGTCAGCATATGAAAGGTTCTAAACGTGACAAAAATCGTATAATATTCTTTAAGTATATGGATTTTGGTACATCTGGAATTTCGCTTTGGGATTTTCCTACTATTGATAACAGTAAGTAAACTACTGAACATATAAATTAATTTCTAAATATATTAACTAGCAGTCTGATAAATACTGAATTTTAAATTGATTATAGAATCCAGGCCTGGTGGCCTGGTTGGTCTCCTTATCACTGCTAATGGACAATGTCATCGTTGTGTATGAGAGTGATAAAGTTTCTTTAAGTTTTTTTTTGCTGTTCTAGTATTATTATTAAGTTGTTGTCTTATCTAGAGCCCATATAATTTTAATTAGCCCGGGTTTCCCCAATACCAAAACAGCGAAATATGTACAAGAGATAAGGAAAAACTTGGCCTATCATATAATGTTTAATGATATATTATATTGTTTTGCAATGACTAAAACATAGTTGTACGTTAAGATAAGGATAATACATAGTAGTGCTTAATTTTGGGGACGTCATTGATCAAACATAGTAGTGGTCACCGATCGATGTTTTGATAACTTGATAAATTGAAGTGGAAATGTCTGCATTTAAATGGGGTTGTTTTTAGAAAACATTGATAGAGGTACTGAGTGCCATTATAGTACGATAGCTAAAAATAATCAAAAAAAAAATTTCCTTATTTTAAGTACATTATTATTAAAGATAATGTTTGTGATCGATCTTGTGCACGTATAATATGATATATGAGAGTATATGAGTGCAGCCCAGCCGGCGGAGTCATAATGTTAAGCTGTCGGAGCAAAATTAATAAAAATCTCTTAGGAAGACAAGTAAAACCGATTTATGGTACATAGTGTAGCGAAACATACAGACGTTACTTACAAAACTATTTAATTTAAAAATCCGAAAACGTTTTTGGTATTCCGTAAAAAATTTATTAGGTATACAGTAGGGTGGGTCGATAAAAAAAGTTGTGCCGGTCACCCCCTAGAATGAAAGATAATTTAAAAACGAATTCAAAAAAATTTTTTATTTTTTTTTGCCACGCCCCTTGACCCCGCGCATTGGGCTTTTTGTTTCCTGTGTCTCCATTTATAGTCCGATCGTAATGTGTGACATATCAATGTTCTTGGACTGACAACAGCTACATTTTCTTCTCTGATCACTTTTGACTCCGACGTCAAGTTCTAGAAGTTTCTACCGGAATCGGTTTTTACCCCCCCCTAAGTCAATTTTTTTTCGTAACGATAAAAAAGTTTTTTAAATTCCATGATATTTTCTCTTTTACAGCATATATTTTTATTCATAAACAAAAAAGTTACAGAGGTTTAAAAAAATCAATTTGACGTCGCTAAAGGCCAAAGATCATTGTTTACAAATGTTGGCGTGGTCGTATTTTGTTTTTTAAACCTCTGTAACTTTTTTGTTTATGAATAAAAATATATACGGTAAAAGAGAAAACATCATGGAATTTAAAAAACTTTTTTATCGTTGCAAAAAAAATTTGACTTAGGGGGGGGTAAAAACCGATTCCGGTAGAAACTTCTAGAACTTGACGTCGGAGTCAAAAGTGATCAGAGAAGAAAATGTAGCTGTTGTCAGTCCAAGAACATTGATATGTCACACATTACGATCGGACTATAAATGGAGACACAGGAAACAAAAAACCCAATGCGCGGGGTCAAGGGGCGTGGCAAAAAAAAATAAAAATTTTTTTTGAATTCGTTTTTAAATTATCTTTCATTCTAGGGGGTGACCGGCAAAACTTTTTTTATTTGTATGAAGTGCGACCCACCTTAGTATACAGTATCCACCTCTTATATGCCGCTATTCCATTTGGTGATCGCTCTTCACTTGCAACAATTCTGTAACTGTTTTGAATGTACATTTTTTTTTAATTGGTGAATATTTTCACTGTCTTTAAGAAAATTTTGAAACAGATTGATCAATACCACTACTTTCTCAAACATATATCGTTCAATTTTTAGATATGAGTTTATTTATTCCAATACATTTTTCATATACATATACATACATATTTGTTTTTTGTACTCGATTTGTCTACTTTTTCTCAGCAAAATTATTTCATAATTGTCTCGCTTGGCTAATTTTGTACAGTCTGAAATCAAATTCAATTTGTGTCGTATACCTACCATACTGTCTCAGCAATAGTATTCTTACAGCGACAATTTCCTAATACACACAACAGATTGTTTTGGCATCTTTACAAAAGTCTAAATTTATTCAACCAACAATATTTGGTATTTAGTAATACATATATGTATAAAACGCTTGAGTATTTTTATGTTCATACGCAAAGTTGACATCAATAACGAAATTTTTTTGTTTTTTTTTATAAGGAAATTTTCTTCTACTGATATTTAGAATTTTCTTTAGCGATCACTGGTGGTTTTCAAAGCTAAAGTCTGTAAAAAATTAATCACACAAAAACCCTTAAAGAAATCTATTTCATAATTATAGCATTAACTGAATACATATTGGGATTGAAGCGTCTACTCTGGTATGACGAACAAACCTCTGACGATGATCTTGCAGTTTATATTACCGCAATCAATAAATATGCATTATTTTCCATTCATGGGGTATTTTGTTTGTCTCTATTAGAGAATTCTCCGGCATTATATTTAGTATATGTCGTAATAGTTGAAATGTTAAACCAAACACGCGCGCTCAATTGTTTTTCTTAATTGGTTAATGCATTTTGAGACAGGGTTCGGATTTGTGCTTTATCGGAAAATGGAAAACGAAAGTTAATAATTTTGTGCAAACTTCCTTCACAAGGGACTTGACACGGAAATCGTTATTTGCAGATATATGTATATGCTATATGTATGTATTTAAAAAATTTTGGTATATTGAATGTTTGAATATTTTCAATATAGTAAATGTTATAAATAGTTTCAAAATTTGTAATATTTTCTATACTTTCAAAAAGTTTAAAATATTTAAAAAAAAATCAATATTTTAAACATTTTCCATATTTTGAACATTATGAATATTTTGAATATTAAATTTGTAATATTTCTAATATTTTAAATTTCTTGAACATTTTTAATTATTGGAATAGTTTTATTATTTTCCATATTGAATTTACCATATTCAATATTTTTAACACTTAATATTTCTAATATTTTTATTATTTTTAATATTTTAAATATTTGTAACCTTTTTAATAGTTTTAATATTTTTAAAATTTTACTATTTTTAATATTTTTTATATTTTTAATATTTTCAATATTTTAAATACTTCTAATATTTTCAATAATGTTAATAATTCTAATATTTTTAAAATTTTATTATTTTTAATAATTTTCATATTTTATTATTTTTTTATATTTTCAATATTTTTAATACTTTCATATTTTTTAAAATTTTTAACAAATTTAATATTTTTATCATTTTGAACATTTTAAATATTTTTAATGTTTTTAATATTTGCAATAATTTTTATTTTTTTAAAATTTGTAATATTTTTAATGATTTTAATATCTTGAATAATTTTTAATACATATTTTCAATATTTTTAATATTTGTGGCATTTTTAATATTTTTAAAACTTTACTATTTTGAATATTTTTTTATATTTTCAATAATAATATTTTATTATTTTTTTATATTTTCAATATTTTTAATACTTTTCATATTTTTAATAAATTTAATATTTTTATCATTTTGAACACTTTAAATATTTTTAATGTTTTCAATATTTGCAATAATTTTTATTTTTTTAAAATTTGTAATATTTTTAATGATTTAAATATCTTGAATAATTTTTAATACATATTTTCAATATTTTTAATATTTGTGACATTTTTAATATTTTTAAAACTTTACTATTTTGAATTTTTTTTTATATTTTCAATTATTAGAATAAATAAATAATTATTATATTTTATTATTTTTGTATTTTCAATATTTTTATAATTTTAATATTTTTATAATTTTAATATTTTTATAATTTTTATAATTTTAATATTTTTAATATTTGTAATGTTTTTAATATGTTTAATATTTTTAATATTATTAATATTTTTAATATTTTTAATATTTTTAATGTTTTTAATATTTGGAATAATTTTTATATTTTTAACATTTGTAATATTTTAATATTTGTAATATAATTTTTTTTATGATTTTAATATTTTAAATAATTTTAATATTTTTAAGATATTGAACAAGTCTTTTAAAAAATTTGTGTAATTTTTAAATTTGTAAATATGTTGAATATTTTAAAAATTTTAATATTTTCAATATTTAATTTGATTACATTGTTCGGTACTAGTATTTGTTTTACAAGTGTTATATAAAATATATTATGCGACTAGTGGCGGGGCTGATAGCTATTTTGTTAGTTGCCAAATTACCTCATCAGCACCCTTTGCTTTGACTTCTCCACCATCATCACAACTAACCTGCATATAGCATTTACAATTCTCATTGCATTTCCACCACTTTCATTCCTTAGTTGTCTGCTAGAAAGTGTCTTCTTGTGTAAACATAAATATTATAATTTCTGATTAGACCAACTTCCATAGTCGTCGCCTGCTGCGCTTTAGTATCTCTAGTATGAACATCCATATGCAAATTTGCCTTATGTGTCGTTGGATCTCCCCAAAACGCACAGATGCTGTCTATCGACTATGAAGAAAGGTGTTGGTTAGTTGATACAACGGTAAAACTGGTTGGTTGCGGATTATACACACACATGTCCAATAAATCTGAAACCACAATATATATATACCTATATCTATATACATATATATTAATAGATCTTGTGGCATTCATTGTATAATATATGGAACTCGATCGACCTGTTGCAAATATTTTTACATCATGGAACAAATGTGTTGTTTGTTTTTGTTTTTTTCTTTTTGCAAGCGTGTGGTGAATAGATGGATATTACATATGTACATTTGTAATATTGCTATTAATAATTTGATGATCATATTCATCAATTCATTCATCAATACTTCAATTGTAGTGTCTTTTAAACTATGTAAATTCATAAAGAAATCTCGAAATCTTTTTAATTTTCATTCAGTATTATTTGCAAAATTATAATAAAGAACAAAACACAAAAATGAGCATACCTATAATATTCATATAGTTGTATGTATGTATTTATGTCTAACAAATCCTACATTCGTAATATAATACTAAAGCGAAACAAAGCTGAAACAAAAATGCGCTGGGATTTCCCCTTAGCAGACTAACTGAAACTGTGAGTAATCTTTCTAAAACCAGAAAACCGAAGAAGATTTAAAGAAGAGACGACGACGTCGCAGTTAATACAGATCTATTACCCATACTAAACTATCCAGTATAGATAACTGTCGAAAGCTTAGAATATCGTTTTCGTTTGTTATATGAGAGGTATTTTGCATAAATTAAATTACTGCATATCTTTGTATTAGTAAATTCTTTTGGTAAGAGGCAACAATAGATGACATGTAGGAAAAATGAAGTTTGAGTTATTTATGTTTTATGTACATACATATGTATATCGCGTCAAATCAGGTATTCTGAAATTTAATTACCATTACGGGACAGTTTTTGGTTCAAATCGAAAGCGAAAGATTCAGACAGTTTGGCGGGGTTTAGATTATATCGCAGCAAACATCGAAATTTGTCTAAGAATTATTATAGGTAATATATAGACCGACAGCTCAATTCAGTTATTTCGTGTGTCATGCATTATTGGCCTTATATTAAATGACATAAGCTAAATTTTTTAAAAATTTTCGACCTCGTTGGACTTTTCTCTGGAAATTGTTATATGCCGTATATAAATTACACGACAGCTAAAAACAAGCAATATTTTGCTAGTCACACTTAAAGTTAATTGATTTTGAAAAATATTCCAAAACAA
Source organism: Muscina levida (assembly GCA_964034835.1). Taxonomy (NCBI): domain Eukaryota; kingdom Metazoa; phylum Arthropoda; class Insecta; order Diptera; family Muscidae; genus Muscina; species Muscina levida. The sequence continues at coordinate 107,268,339 of OZ035881.1, forward strand.
GACACGATTTTGTTAAGTAATTTTTGATATATCAAAGTATTTAGTCAATATGTAAAAAAAAAACTATTAAACTATTAAGATTTCATTGATGAATAAACATTTTATATAAACAATAGCTTATAGTAGCAGCGTCTCGGTTTATAACGTTCACTTCAAAGATATCAATTATAATAATTATAACAATCCCAAGTGGATACATGTGCAAGCGAACCAGCTTCACCATTTACTGGTCATAGTTCCTTCTTCTGGTCATTGCCTCATGTAGAATCACTTAAAGAATTTGTATTTTTTCCAAACCAAAAACAATAAAATACCCCTTCATATTCTAACCGAAGTTGTCGGTATCAAGTGTTGTTTGTTGTATTACCGCTGTCTGTTTTCGTGGGTTGCTTGCCGATTTCCTCGTATTCGCGCCGTCGTAATTAAGGAAAATCCAAAATGTTTTTATTAAGAGAACAACACTCAATGTTTAATTTTTATTAATTATATTTGAGCAGATGTTTGATTGGTTGGTTAGTTACTTGGTTTTTCTAGTATAATTTAAAAATACCAATGGTCTAAGCTTTAAATATCAATAACAACAACAACAGCAATATAAGAAATAAGCTTTTCAACTTATCAAATTATTAACTTAAATGTCGTCCTTCATTCTTAGCATTAACAAAAGTTCATTGATTTATAATTACTAGAATTTGTATGAATATTTACACTGGACTCACAAAAAATCTCAACGTCTTATCATAAAGTATATTTAAAAAAAAATAATGTTTGCTAACAAATTAATAAGTAATTAAAAAAACCAGACTCTCCGCATTTCATAGCGTACATTTAAATGTGTTTTTTTTCCAGCTCTCCAGCTATTAAAGAAGCAATTTAAAATTTTAAGATTAGGAAAAAATACACACGCGCTTACACATCGTCGCCGCGCTCTTCCACTACGAAAACCGCAAAGTTTCAATTAATAATGGGAAATTTTCGTATTTGCAATACTTCTCGCATAGGATATTCCAAAGTACACACTAGTCGTCAGTCATACAAGGAAAATAGCACACATTGTGTTAACTTTTTATTGCGATTTTTTTATTTACTACAAAACACATTGTGTGTGAGGGATCGATGATGAGCTTGAGTCATTCAACTTTAGAAAATACCCACGTAATAATGTGGGAATTTTTAAAGAGAGATACGGCGGCTTAATTTCGAAGAATTGACATTAGAAGCGGAGTTTTTGGGTAGAAATTATTAAACTCAGATAATTCGAATTCGTATGGAGAAGAAAACGTCATTGTTTTATTTGACTTAATTTTTAGGCTTATTTTATGATTACGCATTAAAGAAATGAGTACCGCAGTGTTGACATTTGTTTGCTGAACCAGATGACAGTTTCACGTACACAGATCATGACAGAGCTTTTAAATCAATTCTAATTCTGTATAGGAAATAACTAATAAAGCTAGAATTTTGGGGAATATTTTACTAATTAGAAGCTATTCTCAAGTTTACTTTTTGTGTTTCTGAGTCATTGATGATGTAAAAACTACAAAATCACTTTACAGGACATAGACTATGACTTTTGGGACACATTTGCAGGATTAAGTCCATTTCACAAAAAAAGCGTGATTGAGATCATTTTGCAGCACATCGACGATATATTTCTTTCAAATACATTTTTGGAGATTTTAAAAATTTAAATTTTTGAAGGCCACTTTTGAAGTTATTTTTATTCTAGAATGGTATAATTAAAAAAAATCCTAAAATAATCTAAATTCTCCTCTTTAATTAAACACTTACGTGGGTATCGTAGGGTACGAATAATTACAAATTAAAAGATTTTTTTGAAAAATGTTATCTTTTGAATGTTTTTATGTAGTCCTTTTAAAGGAGACAACAGAATAAGGAAAAAGCGGAAAACGCAAATTAACTTCGGTTCAAGTGTAACGAATTTGTTTTATAATTGTCGTACGGTGTTATGTATGGAGATCCACTCAATTATCGAAGTGTCTTGTTGCCGCTGAATCCAAAATTAGATACTGAGGGTGTAATGCGTCTAAATGAGCGCCTTTCAAAGGTGCCGTCACTGTCCTACCGGGAAATTTATCTCATACGCCTCGCATTTAGCACAGTTGTTGGTAGTGTTTGTGCATGAGAATTCTCTTCATGGTGGCCATATGCTTAGGCTACGGTGTCTTCGCTCCGAGTTTTGGATACCTCGGGTGAAAGTGTTAATTCGTACGGTGGTTAGTAGGTTCAAACGTTGTACTATTATGAGCAAATGGTCTTGTGTTCAAATTATGACTTCGCTTCCAGCTGAGGGAACAGTGGTAGGTAGACCATTAACGACCACCGGTGTAGATTTCGCAGGTCTATTTAAGGTGAACACTTTAGCTCCGACATCCTGCAAGGTTATTTGTAACTAAAGGCAACAACGGATATGACCACAGAGAAGTTCCTGAGCGTCTTTCATCAGTTCATAGCACGCCGGAGATGTCCCCCTACCATTATTTCGGACAATGGTACAAATTTCGTAGGGGCTCCAGAGACTTAGAGCGAGATTTTTGGCTTGGCTTGCAGGTGTTTCGTTTGCGGGTTGAGACCCAGTACAATTACCAGAGTTTGTCGTGGAAATTTATTCCTCCTAGAGCTCCTCATATGGGAGGTATCTGGGAAGCTTCAGTGAAGAACTTTAAGCATCACTTCTACAGACAATTTAAGGGAACCAAGTTTACTTTCGAGGAACTTACCACCGGCTTAGCGCATATCGAAGCAAGTCTTAATTCGAGACCCGATGTCTGAGAACCCTGGAGACTCCAGGTCATTTTTTAATTGGAACGTCCCTTTAAGCGCTTCCTGAACCCAATATTGATGAGCACCCTCTTGATCTGGTAAATCGTTACCGTAAGTTACAGGCACTCAAGTTACAGGCACTTTCCATTTTGTATAAGATGGAAAGATAAATATTTGCATACTTTTCAGAAACGTTATAAATGGAAATTCCCTCAGCGTGAAGTATCGGTAGACGATTTGGTCGTTGTTCAAAATGACCAGCTTCCACCTACGGCTTGGATGTTAGGGGCGTGTTTTCCATGTATATTCAGGGGATGACAGTCATGTGAGGGTCGCTAATGCTCGCACTGAGAATAGTGTTGTGAATCGCCCAATCACGAAATTGGTCATTCTGACCAATTAGTCTAAGCCGCCACATAGTCACCCGGTCGTGGTGTTATACGGAGCGTTCGTTGCCCATCGCTTCCCATGACCAGTGCCGTCTGCGTTGTGGAGTTCTACGGGTTGTTCATTGCCCAATTCCCCCACGACCAGATCGGCTTCACACCACCTACTAACATCAAAGTCGTAATGTTCTACGGGGTGTTCTGGCCCAATTCTGCGCACGACTAGTTTTATAGCTTCTAAGGGGTGCCCATTCTAAAATTAAAATTTCACCGCTTCATTCTTGTTCGACGGAGTGTTCTTTGCTCAAATATCGGAATGAAGTAGTAAAATATATGAAAATATGAATGTATATGAATTGTACACATTTTTTTTATAGATTAAGGTTAGTTGTATATAGTATTATTCTTATTACAACATAATTACATGTTTAAACTAGAAAAACTTTAATGGTTCTGAACTAATGTTCTTATTATCGTTAGCAACCCTATTTGTTTCCACTTTCGTCGTTAGACTCCATTTCATGCATTTCTATGCATCCTTGTAAAGTAGATTCTAATGAGTAGCGGGTTTAGCTGAATGTACGCCACTTTGCTCCATAACTTTTTCTCATAGTTGTTATTATTAACTAATCAAGTGGTTTCGCCCACAGTCGTACGACAAATATAAGGTAATTTCGATTACAAAAATGTTACCCAAATTTCGATTTGGTGCAATTAACTAAATTAAACCAAAACCGTTTGTTTCTTTTACCGTTTTATTGCCTCCGCAAACACATTCACTTAATATCTAGAATGAAAACTCCTTGCGACACTCTTATGAATATCACACGATTTATTTATTTTAATTTTCCTTATCATACTTAAATGTATGTCCCGAAAATAAAACACATATTACTTATAACTCATAACCCTTTTATAACATTCTACCACCTTGCAGCTTATAAATATTCAATACAACACACACATACACAGTTAAAATTCCATGTTTTTTTTTGTTAACATGATTTGAGTACTTGAACATCTGAACATTTTTTGTATATCTTTTTTTTTTTGATATCTCGCATTTGTGTAGCAATCAATACAAATGTCAATGACTTGAGCTGAGTTGAGTGCATTTAGGAAAAACCGCTAACTTTCCAAATTCAAGTTTAAATTGCCAAACATACTGTATGCAAGCGTATGAAAGTGGGATTTTCCCTTTTTTCAGCTTGCATTCGACAATAAAGAAATGCATAATCACGTTTAAAGGAAGCATTCGCTCGCGATACATGGTGGCCGTCGCTCATGACGACTACAACGACGACGACGACGACGACGGGTACAGTTCATTTTTAAGTCTGTCTATCAGCGGCGCGGCGTTGTTTGCACAAATGTAAGCCAACAACGAGACATCATTTCAAGCATGACTTCATAATACTCTCCCCACCCCCGTTCTTTAGCCGCCACCGTGCTAATTTATTGGCAATGAAAAAAACCCGCGCTGAAAATAAAACAAAAACAGTTTAGTGCTTAGTTGGTACTTTGTGGCTTAAACTAAACTATTGTTAGCGGCAGGAAAGGAGGTCGATTGTTCAACTTCGGCCCCGCACCTTCATGTGCAATTTGGGAAAGCTAAGTGGTGTAGACTTCAAACAGCTGACGTTTTAAAAATCCCTTCGTCTATCTGCAAAACCCTTGCAGAATTATGACATCAAACATATATTTATAACTCTACACACGCCGCCACACACACGCGCACACAAAACACAACACACTTTTGTCGCTTTTTGAACGATTTGAAACTCTATTTTTATTCAAAACGATGAAAAAACCTATAATAATAATAAAAAATCAAATCAAATGTAGATGATAATCAAGATGATGGCTGAAGCTAAGCTGATGATGATGACGATACTTAAAATTAAGCATTGGATGGGTATTTCCAAAAACCAAAAAAAAAGACAAAAATTGTTGATCTTTTGTTTTGTGTGCTTGTTGTGCTTTAAGCCAAAAAACCAGTATTGGGTAAATGTTTAATGTATGTCTTTAAACAAAAATTCAATGAAATGCGAATGCGTTTGTAGAGACATTTTGTCTCTTTCAGTTGAAAGTTTAGCTATCATCAATGTTTGAACGTATGTATGTATGTTTGAATGGTTACCAAAAGGAAATTCTTTCAATCTCAAAGTTTTTGGCGTTAAGTTGGCTAGAGTTGCGCAACCGCAGAAAACCCGGCGTCATAGGAGCAAGCGACCAGAGCGAGTATGGGCATTAAATAAATGGTGTTAAGGTTCGTGCAAAATCTGAACGCAGTGAGTTTTTACAGAAATATTGTTTTTTAGATTTAAATAGGGAACGACAGTAGTAATGACTACAAGTCGAAGAAGAAGGTTTTGTTTATTTCATGAGTTGGTGATACGGGCGAAGATATGACGGAAGAGGTTGTCGACTGACCAGAACGGTGAAGCAATTTGTCATTGTCGATAGAACTGAGTGTCTAATTTCTCAATGTATCGACAAACTTCGGGTCTTTTCAGAATTGCAACACTGCACTGCATATGTTGCGCAACACTGATTGACGCTGTTGTTGCAGGTCAGCTGTTGCAGATGCTTGCTTGTTGCTTATTTTGTTTGCAATTTACAACGCGAAAGCATTGCAATTGGAAAAGTATATAATAAATTTATTTTGTGAATTAGACGATACTTCAAGCGAGTCAAAGATGTGTAATTTGCAGAAAACAAAACTTTTAAAGTATAAAAAGAGAAATTTATTACTGCAAAAAATATGCAGGAAGAAACAAAGAATTCCAGAAGTTCCATGTCCAAACGTACTCTAATTATTAATTTACTGCATTTGGCATCCACCTCGACCCTAAAAAAGTTAATACAAACAAATATAAAAAATTACCAAATTTAATTTTTACTCATTCACTGCATCAGCCATTTTAATACTGCGCGTTTTTAGTACGTTTGCACAACATATGTTTGATTGTTGCTTTTTAGAACGAATGCGATGCGCAGTACATGCATTACAGTGTTGCAATTCCAAAAAGGCCCTTCCTGTTACTAAATCTCGACATAAATTTGTTAGAATGATAAACTGTTCGTTAACGATTTTGGTTTTGTCAATATATTGAAAAAAAAAATATTTTCAGTTGGCAATACCTCTAAAAATAGATGAGACAGTTGACAATTTCTTAACATAAATCAGTTATTATCTAAATGTTAAAAAATAAGAAAACACATACATTTAATAAAAACGAAAAAAAAACTGAAATAATGAGAAATAAATAACAATGTGGGAAACATTTTACCACTGAAGATGACCTGTTGCTTGTTGTTTTGGTTATAAATCAAAAACATATATTGGAAAACAAAAAACTTATTTCTTTGATCTACAGTTTTTCATTAGGAAAACATGTAATCGCCTAGTGAGAAAAAGGCCCTAAATCTGTCTTTACACGCGAAAAAACTTAATCCCTCCGGCAGTTCGACGGCGGTAAATATGCTGTAACTGTAATGCATGTTACGGCATCGAGTATCCGATGATACTGGTTGATTTTTTAAATAGGGTTGCAGGATAATTTTGAGGCTTTTGAATACTTGATATTTTTAGGTTTTGGTAACAAAGAAATTAGCAAGTACAACGGTTGTTCACGTTGCTCATAAACAAAACAATTTGTGTGAGATATAAATTAACTCCATCAATCCTCCAACAGCGCGTTGACATATCTTTTCAACCTTTTTTAAGTATTCCAAGTACGTTCGTTGCTCGTTATCACTTAACGTCGTAAGACGAACGGGCCTTCTTTATTTTGTTGTTGTTGTTGTTACTGTTGTTTTACAATCACACGATGAGTGTGAACCTACTACATGGGACATTTAAAACAGACTTTGGAATGACGTACGGATTTCCCCAATAATATCGACCGAGATACAATATGTGAGTGAGTACATAAACACATCAATAAACTAATATGGCACAAAAATGTTTAAATAACAACGATCGCCGCCGCATTTGTCGCCACCGTTATTTGTTGTCGTTGTCTCTCACTTGAAATTATAACGTGCATATCGTTTGTAACACATGGAGTATATTGTTACAAAGCGGTTAAACCCTTGATTCATTTATTGCGCTGATAACAAAAACAGCAATGGATTTTTTTATAAATCACTTACTTGCATGTGTATCCAAGTTTACAGAGTGAGAGAAGCAGCGCATTCATTGTTGTTATTTTCTTGACTTCTTTCATTTATAAATCTAAACAAATATAATATTGGTGTTGCTGAATGAAGGATTTTTTATTTTAATTACACATTGAATTCTTTGAACAAAACGGTGTCATCATCTTCATTAACACCGATATCGTTAATGTCTCCGCTTTGTTTTTTTTTATATTTCGTTTTGATACTCTTTCCCCCCATGTGACTTCTGTTGTTGTTGTTGTTAGAAAGCAAATAAATAATTGCTGCTTCGACGTTTTAACGCCGCTGTTTTTTGCAATTGTTGTCTACATTGTTTTTATCATTCACTCACACTCACTTTGGGGTTTTAAACCCCATCATATTGTTTACATCAAAACATCTTAGGGAAATCCTAATTTGTTGTTAATAATACAATACGAAAAAAAAATTTACGTCAACACTTAAAAAAAACGGTGAGTACGTGGTAACAGGGTTCGGGTTTTAACCGGCGTGACAATAAAAGCAGTAGTTGCGTTATCAATTAGTAACCTTCAGTTAAAAAATGCATAAATCATATATAATAAATACACAACGAATTTAGAAAAACATACTTAATAATTGCGAATACAATATTAGAAAAAATTAAAATAACACAGTACAACACATGATTTTGGGACTCAATTCTGAGAACTGCACGTGAAAGTAGCACCAAAAAGAAGAAGTTCTGCATCATTCGTATTGTCATGCTACATGCCATAATAATTTAATATCGATTTGAAGTTAGTAAGTATCGTATAGGAGAATTTGTCACGTTTAGGAATTGATACCCAAATCAATGAGCTGATGCATTCAAGTAAATATGATATTCAACCAACTAAATTATATTCCACTAGATTCTATTTTGGTAGCAACGTTGAAGATGAATACAAAAATTTTACATAACAGGTTACACAATTGGTAACTGCCAAAGAAATTCCAAACAAATTTACTAACAGTTTAATAGTACTATTATCAAAGAAAGTAAATTATACAAGAAGTACATTAACTGTTTGTTTTGATCATTAAATAACACTACGGTAGGTTGGTAGAAGAAGAGCGCAGATTGAAAGAAGAAGAGCATACGTTGGTAGATGTAAATATGCAAAAATTAAAAAAACAAATTATGAAATTGTAATGCAAATTAAATGTTACATTTATCTTTTTGGCTGTCGAGTCAAAAAATAGTGCATATCCTTTTTATTTCCATCGATTTTTATACCGTGCTATCAGTTCAGTACCGATCTACTAGAGTGTTACTTAAGGGCGTAAGTACACTACATTTTGCCACAGTCTTGTTTGACTTCTTGTATAATTTACGTTCTTTGGTTTACAATACATGCCAAGAAGTCGCTCTTGCTTTGTAGTGTAAAATGGTAGTAAATAAAACAGAGTTGTAAAGTTAACTCAAAGAGTGAAAACCGCTAATGCTTCATTTGCCAAAACGATTAACTCCATAAAATATAAAGCTGGTATGGTTTTTCACAACTCCTGTAAATTATAAAGTCAAATAAATGATGTAAAATATTTAACAATGTAAAAAGGTACAGTGTTGATCAATTTTATTATAAGAGAGATTATTTTAAAATAGAAAAGCATGAAATCTGTCATTGATTTGCAAATAAAATTTGAAAAAAAAAACAAAAAATTAAGTTAAATGATTTGGCTTTTGAGCCTCTCACATGACTACTGGAAATTCCTTTATCTGTGACAAAAATCATCAGCTTTCAAATATAATTTCAACTACCTTATCAGTAACCTATTAATATGTTCTAAGTTCATTCATAATACAAAAAAAAAATTATAGTTTGCTCATTGGACAGTAATTTTCCTGATTTATAGATTACGTTAGTACAAATTTACAAGTAACGAATTCACAGAATTTTAACTCAATTCAGAATTTGATTTTACCAGTAAAAACAGTCGCCAATGGATCGACGTCCGTCATGTGGGGTTTTTCAAGCGCGATAAGAAATATACATTACCAAGAATTATTATTAATTTTTTTTTTTTTGAATTACAAGTGGGCTGTGATTTTTGTTTGCCAATTTTGTGGGACATATAATAATTAACATTACAACGATTTATAATTTTGGAAAATTACACTGTGATAGTCGAAAAAAAAGATAACCGTCGACTCCGGGGTTTTACCCTGATTCGGACACGAGGAATCGAACTGCATCATTAGTTTTTTTGAGTTACAATGACAGTTTCATACAAAACATTTTTTTTACTTTGAATTTTGTTTTAAGAGGTTAAATATATTTTCAAAAAGCTAAAGTTGGGTTTGCGGATAAGCTTGACTTATTTAAAACAACTTTGTCGAAGCCGGCATATCCGAAAACCCAACTGCGGACGACTCCATGAGCTTTAAAAAACTGCAATAGAAAAATCGAAAAATTACACATCTCATTTGGGCGGCGCAGCGACGATATGTATTTCTTTTATCAGTTTTTTTTCCTAAAAAAGTTTTTCTTATACGAAACATTTTTAAATGCGGTTTTTTCTTATAAGAGATGTTCTTATATCCGTTACATACTGTAGTGGGATACTGATGTTTTTTTTGGTGTTGCCGTGTTTTTTCTTTTTCCTTATACATTAACCAGCTTTCAGTTAAAGTGTACAATTTATTTATTTTTTTTTTTATTAAAAACGTTTTAGTTCTTGCGTTTAAAAAAAAAACACGACATTGGAGCATGTTGTGTTCTCACTCCTTAACGTTAATCAAGCTTAAGGAAATTCATATACATATATAGATATCTGACATTTTCTTAGACGCAATTTTTTTAATACAATAACAGATCATCGCAGATGTCTTATGAAGAGACCCTGAAATTTCAATTACTTAGTCGCAGTTAAGACATTTATGAATAGTAGACGAAAACATATTTGAAATAAATGACAGTTTTGTTTGTCAACTTAAACTTTAAAGCACAGTTGTGTTATAGGTGAGCAGCGGAGGCGGCCGATTTTTGCATTCAATCTTGTATTAATATAATTATTATTAATATTATTATTGAATTGTATTGTATTGTTGTACACATACTTTATTTGAGTACGCGAATATTCAGTCTTTCTTTCAGTTTTTTTTTTAATAATATTTAACTCGTTTTATATGATGGGAATTTCACGGGTTTTTCTGTACATATACATACAAGTATAAATATATACATACAAATAAACAAACAAACAAGCAAATGAACAAATAAACAAATAAACGATCAAAGCCAACACAATAAGCCAGCCATCCAGCCAGCAACCAATCCATCCAGCCAGCCACAAGTCAACCCAATTCAATTCGTTTCAATTCAATACGAATTCGAATCCACAAACACCGCCGCCACCACCATGCTGCTGCTGCATGTGGTGTGTGTTATAAACCTTACTTTATAGCTAATAAATATAAACTATTCAAGCTACAAATTTAACACAACATACATTCGTACATACATACGTACACATGTTGATTGTTGTTGTATTTACGATACATATGTATGAACGTCGACTTAATAATCATTATTGCCTTAGTGTTGTTGTTGGTTGCTCTCAACAGATATCGTAGTAATTTTGTGTTTTTTTTTATTTCTTATTTAGATTTATCGTCAAGCTGAATTATTTTCTAAAAGCTTTCCTATCGTGAGTAGTTTGCTGTGGGAGAGCTAAATGATGTTGTATTTATTTGTCCAACACTATTAGTTGGTTGCATTTCATTCATTGTTTTTTTAGACTTCTTCCTCTACAACTACACTTGTTTACCAAAGCTTTGTGTGTGAAAGTTTTGATGCGAGCGCGCGCAGAACCGTTAAATGTGAATAAGTTTTTGAAAATCAATAGTTGTAGGTAATAGATTTTCGGTTCAATGGAGCCTTATTTCTGTAATGAGAGCAAAATTTTTCATTGCGCAATAATCGAGGTATTAAATTCTCTTTGGCTGCTCTAGTTCTTTATAATAAAAGTTCTTATAATAAAAGTACTTTTTGGTATAATAAAAGATCTTTTTGATACAAAAAATTATGTTTTTTGATACAATAAAAGTACTTTTTGGTGTAATTAATGAACTTTGTGGTACAATAAAAGAACTTTTTGGTACAATATATTACATTACCAGTATTTTTTGGCACAATAAAATTACCATTTGGTCAAATAAATTGTACTTTTTATTACAATAAAAGTATATTTTGGTACAATAAAAGTATTTTTTGGTACATTGATAATATTTGTCGATACAATTAATGTACTTTTGGGTGTAATAAAAGTATTTTTCGTGCATTAAAAAAACTTTTTAGTACAAAAAAGTACTTTTTGGTACAATAAAAGTAAATGTAATACAATAAAATGTACTTTTAAGTACAATTAAGGTACTTTTTAGTACAATTAAAGTACTTTTTAGTACAATTAAAGTACTTTTTAGTACAATTAAAGTACTTTTTAGTACAATTAAAATACTTTTTAGTACAATTAATGTACTTTTTAGTACAATTAATGTACTTTTTTAGTACATTTAGAATACTTTTTAGTACAATTAAAGTACTTTTAGTTACAATAAATGTACTTTTAGTGACAATGAATGTAATTTTTTATAATTAAAGTACTTTTAGTATAATTAAAGTACTTTTTAGTACAATTAATGTACTTGTTAGTACAAATAAAGTACTTTTCAGTACAATTAAAGTATTTTGTAGTACAATTAATGTAATTTTTAGTACATAAATGTACTTTTAGTTACAATAAATGTACTTTTTGTGCAATAATAATACTTTGTGGTACAATAAAAGTACTTTTTGGTACAATAAAAGATGAGGAAAGCAAGAAATATCTTATACTGGAAAAGAAAATACTTCGACTATGAACCGATGATTTTAAACTTGCCAAATAACTAGTATGTTCATCGGTATTAAAATCGTAATTTGAGGTTATCTCTTGGCCGGCCTTCCAACTTTTTTTAGATTCGAGAACTACTTAAGTCTTAATATAGCAGCATTTAATTACGTAATAGTTCCAATATAAATAGTTCCTATCATGAAAAGTGAACTCATATGTTTCAGTCATAATTAAGTTGTCAGCAACATTGAGGTCCTTTGGACAGGAACCTTACAACCTAAGTGTAAGTGCAGCCAGTAGTTGCAAGATTCCTGTCGAAACCCTGAATGCATTAGATACAATTGGAAGTAACTGAAGATGACAAATCAGAAGCATAAACTACATTTTTTTAACAAAACAGGATTTACTGGAGTTATTGGATATGTCGATGGAACCCATATCAAAATTTTTGCTACAAAAAAAGAAGACCAGATTCGTAACTACAACCGCAAAGGATTCTTAAAGGCGCTCCAAAAGAATTAAATTGTTTTTCACCAATTTTCTCACATTACCCCTTAAAATTAGACAAAATCCTTGTACCTATGAGGGATTTTGTTTCCAAGTCCCTATTTGTTACTCGACATTGTTATTCTTGACGTCATTAAACAAAACCTTTTTTTAAATTTACAAAAACTAAAATTATTCCTTCAAATTGTTTCAAGTCGTAACTAACAACTGTGACGACAGATTCAGAGTCGTTTCGATTCAACGTCGTCGTCACATTTCCTTACAGAATACCAAATTTGTGTCAATAGTAACCGATAGTTATCGAAGACGACTACGAGAATACCGATTTTACAGCGTCGTCACAAGACGACGTCGTTTTGCGTCGACGACGACTACGGGAATAAGGCCGATTATATATGTTTTACTTTTCGGTACAATTTAAGTACATACTTTTTGGTATAATAAGTTTTACTTTTTAGTACAAAAAAATGTACTTTTTAGTACTTTTTGGTATAATGTATAAATTTTACTTTATGGTACAACAAAGTTGGTACTCTTTGTACAAAACATTGAAGTTCCAGCGAAGTGCGAGCTAATGTTAGATGGGGAAATCAATAGAAAGAGGATAAACTATTCCTTTGAAAGTATTGAGGAACCGTCCAAATCCATATAGATATCTTTAATGCATTTATCTCGAGTACTAAGCGTCCAATTGCAAAAAGGAGCTTAACACTGTGGAGATATAGATATAAAAAGAGCTTGAATATTCCCAAATCCATATGGAAATCTTAAAATGCAGTTATCTCGTTAACTAAGCGCCCTGTCGCAAAAAGGAGCTTAACATGTGATCACTATTACTCACACTAATAAATTATTGAGGAATCGTTCACATCTATGTGGAAATCTTTAAATGCATTTATCTCGCAAACTAAACTAAGTTTGTGATCACCATAATGAGATAGATGGGAAAGTCAATAGAAAGAGGTACGATGTTCCCTATCAAATCATTGAGGAATACATAAATGCATTTATTTTTTTTTCTTTTTAAAATTTTAAGCAAATATATTATTTGTTATAAATTGTATTTTAAAAAGAAAGGTTCACTTAAGCCCTAAAATAAATTTCAAATATACGCAAATACACACAAATATTTTTAAAACTTACTTATGTTCATTTAAGTTTCCAAATTTTATATAATACAAAAATTACTACCATTTTTACTGGAAAAGCTTTTCTGAAGTTTTATTAACGAGTTTGTGATTTTTACACAATTCTTAAATAGTCCGCAAAATCTTAGTCATTATCGCATTTAATCTATAAATTGTTACCACAAATTCTAAAAAATTCAATAATTAATATATTTTTTTTTGTATTTTCTTATATTTCCAGGTGAAAGATGTGTTCATTTAGCTGCCCAAGCTGGCCATATTGACATTTTACGCACATTGGTCTTATATGGAGCTGACATCAACGCCAGGGTAAGTTGTTATAATATTCCGAATGAATCTCCGAGTCTAATTAACTTTTCTCTTTCTTCCTCTCTCGGAATTTTTTCAGGAAGGCAAATCCGGACGTACACCCTTACACATTGCCATCGAGTGTTGTAACGAGGACTTGGCTAATTTCCTTTTGGACGACTGTCAGAAATTGAATTTAGAAACCGCCACATATGCCGGTCTCACTGCTTACCAGGTTGCTTGCATTCTTAACAAGTCCGAAATGCAAGACATCTTGGAGAAACGTGGTGCTGAGCCCTTAACGCCTCCTGATAGTGATTATGATAGCGACATTGAAACAGATCTTGACGATTCAAAGGTGAGCTTGTAAAAATAAAACATCAACAACAAGAGAAAAGGCTCTGAACTGGATTTCAGATAGGCACAAAAGCAAACAAACAACAACAAAAAGTTAAGATATTAAGATACTAGAATAATGAAAGTTTGTAGAAAGAAACAAATGTATTTGTCAACCAAATGAGAAACTTTAAGCAGCAACATTTACAAAAAAAAACTAATATTCTATATAAAAAGAGAAAATATAGAAAATTAAATTAAAAAGTTCTTTATAGAAAAAAGAAAATAGAATATGAAATTTAAAAGAAAAAAACAAAAAGTCACAAAATGCTCATTTATGTTTCATTAAAAAAAAAACCAATAACTAATGTCAATGTATTGCCAACTCCTAAGCTCACCTTCGGAATCGTTGTGTTAGAGTTTTCGGTTAGATGTTTTGGTGTCAGGATCTTTATTAACCCCCTGCCAACTCTAACAAAACGGCTCTTTTCATTTCGATTTCCTGAGTCAGTTCGTGGTAAAGTGTTTTGCGCTGTAGCTCTATGTTTTAGTAGAGCTAAGTAGCTACAGTTTACTTAGAACTAAGTGGATGGGGTGAAATGACAAAATAAATTAATATATTTTAACATAATACTGTTGCTATATTAGTCGATAATGTCCTATGTATATGTATGTATGTGTGCGTGTGTGTTTTAATTAATGTTATTATACTCTATCTCTCTGCGCTGTCTCTCATAGTTAAGTTTTTTTTATAACACAATAACCAACAAAATAATTTTTATTTTTTTTTTTAAATTAAGAGTTTAAACTTCGAAAAATAATGAAAAAGGAAAAATGATTTAGAAGAGTCTTAATAAATTTGAACAAGTTTTATGAAGTACAATGTATTAATGTCCATTTTTTAGTTTGTAAGTTTTAAATAATGTTTTACTTAGTTAATTTTAAAATGTTTGTTCTTCTTTTGAAATTTATGTGTTTTCAACTTAAGATTCTTTTGATGTAACACCACTAATATCGTATTTATAAATGGAGAAATGGTAACAACCACCCCCGTTGTGTCTGTCCACTTAGTAGTATAGAAAGTTACTTTGTTACAAAAAAAACAACAATATTAACATATATTATCAATAATTTTAAACTTAACATTAATAATAACTGACTGAACTCTACTTATAAACAACAAGCAGACAACAACAACAAAAACCCCAACCAAAAATATTTGAATAAATAAAATATAAATATATACATATATATATATTAAAATCCAATTTAGAGTACTATTATTTATCAAGAAAATTGTCAAAAAGGTATGTAAAAAAACAAGAATTATTTTGTTGGTTCCTTTTATCTTAGTACAATGTATTCTTTCTTCTTGCTTTCTAGCTTCCTGTCAAGTTTGTGAATGTGCCATAGTTGTTTAAATTACTCATGCCCGTCCATAAATTATGAAATGTTGCTTTAAATGTCATTTCTTTTTTCAATTGCAGTTATACGATCGCTTTGGTGACCCGGGTTATTTTGTTGGCTATAAAGGCGGCAATGTTATGACCGTGGCCTGATGTGTTGCCTGTGATGTATAATGTATGATGAAGATTGACCGCCGCTTTCCCCTCCCGGCAAGAAGCCCACTATGAATTTTGAGTTATTTTGTTAAACACGTTCTTAGAATATTTTAAAAACAATCAAATATACACCGATACACAGTTTATACATGTAAATATCGACGATGCCCCCTGCCCTCCTTACATACAAACACTCAACCGACCGACGCCCTTACTGTCACCTCGTTTCCCTTCCAAATGTATTTAAAACAAATTCGATTTATTTTAAAACATTACTTGGTGGCCTCCCTTCGCCCCTTATAACTTCACACAAATCTCCCCTTTAAATGTTGTTTTTATGTAACTCAATTTTTAATTTCTATAACTTTTATTGTTCGATGTTCGTATTATCGAATTTAAATAAGAGCTCTATATAAAATGTATTTATGTTATATGTTTGTACTATGTTAATAAATCTATAAGTATGTATGTATAAATATGATAAACGAAAGCAAATAATTTAAAAACATTCTTTAAATATAATAAAAAGAAAAACCATATGAATACATATTCCGAAAAGATAAAAAATCGAAACAAATAATAAAGTAAACATAAAAAATATTACGGTTTTAACCGTGTACTAGGTATTTCACGCTGTTGTCTAAACTGTTTTCTTTTCAAATGGAAAATGCTCTTTAAATTATAAGAATTGGTAAGTATTTTGGGAATCGTAATTTAGAAACGGTTTTTGGCGATTGATTTGAATGAAAATGAACATTTATACTTGTTTCTTTATGCAGATGGTAGGTAGAAAATACCTTCCTTAAAGATTATGAACTGTGTATTTAGTATATAAAAGAGAAAATATCTGGGAATAAATGTCATTCACTTTTAGTATCGCATAGAGTGTGGCCGGTTTTTATTTTATCTCCAGGCGACTCAAAATTGAGTTGTAAGCAATTCCGAGAAGTTGTTCGATGTGCTAGAGTTGCACAGATAGGTCCATATATTTTTCGGAGTACTTTTCTCTTGCATACTCCCAGGTTTTGTATGTCTGTTGTCGTAAGCACTCAAGATTCGGCAGCATACAAAAGAACGGGTAAAATTAACACCTGGTACAGCTGTTTCTTTGTATCTCGAGATAAGGTGGTGTTACTAAAGTGTTGTCGATGTCCGTAAAAATATCTATTGGCTAGCACTATTCTCCGCCCAATTTCTTTGCTGACATTATTTTTCTTGTTGACGGAAGATCCGAAGTAGGTAAACATTTCTACTACCTCAAAACAATAATTTTCCTCGTTGACGGTGCGTCCCAATCGAGAGGACATTTTGTTCGTCGAAATCATTATTTTTGTTTTGTCCTCGTTGACTCCTTTTCTAGCGATGAGAAAACTGCAGTAATATCCCGCAGATTTCGGCCAATGATGTCTATATAATCGGCATAGGCTAGTGACATGTGGCTATTGTGGAATATGGTGCCAGACATGTTGAAACCAGCCTTTCTCATCACCTTCTCCATAACTATGATAAATAGTGTACAGGACAAGCTATCGCCCTGCCTGAGATCTCTTTCTGTGTTGAATGGTTCAGAGTGATCCTTACCAATCTTAACCGAGGATTTTGTGTTTTCCAAGGTACATCTGCAAATTCGATTTACACAGAACTGCACGTGAAAGTAGTCCCAAAAAGAAGATGTTCTGCATCATTCGTTTTGTCAAGTTACATGTCATAATAATTTAATATCGATTTAAAGTAAGTAAGTGTCGTATAGGGAAATTTGTCACGATTTAGGCTCTTTTGTTTGACATAACATAAATACTATATGGTGGCGTATGATTATCATACGTAATATTCTACGTAAATCATACGCCGCGAAGTACAACAGTTTTGTTGTAACTGCTACAAAATAAACCCAGTTCAAAATCATTAGACGAATGGAAAAGTGAAACTGTTGCTTATGTAGGGAAACTTTATATGAACAGATTAAAGGAATTGTTATTTCTCGGTTTTTTTAAATTTGTTTCAGCTAAATCGGCCTAGTGGATCTCGAATTATGCCAAACAAAAGAGCCTAAAACGTGACAAATTCCCGTATACGATACTTACTTACTTTAAATCGATATTTAATTATTATCGAATATAATGAATGTGTTTTCATCGTTCGGTTCAAGATTTTTTTTTATTAAATTCTATTTATTTTACAAGAGTTGTGTGAAATGGATTATGTTGACAGCTGGCAGGGCGGATACTATCATCATCTACACCCTTTGCAGTGCCTTCTCAACACTTAAGTGTTAAAAGCTTCAAGAAACCATCGAGAAGCCCAAACACACCGGTGCGAAAATGGTATCAACGACGACCACACGTCAACAGTACCTCTAGTGTTTGTTTTGCTCTTGTTTGTTATTATAGCATGTAACAAAGCTCCAGCCGCTTTGTTGTTTTTAAGGCGGGATATTGCCACACGTATCTCGCTCTGACATCGTCATGGATTGGAGCGGGGTCTTCTGGAGTGGTGTCCGTATCCAGTAAATTTCTGAAATGATCTTTCAGAAAGTTATCCGGGTCCGTCACTAGCTGGCCATCGCTGTCCTTGCAGGAGGGTAACCCTGTTCCACACATTCTTGCCTTAACTCTCTGGTAGAATTTTCGGGCTTCCCCTCTACTTCGATGCAACTCTGTGCACTCATCCTGTCTTTTCTTCAGCTCCTTTTTCCGTCTAAAGAGACGAGTTGCCTCTCGTAACAGGCATTTTCTTGAGACTGCTTTGAGTACCCAAGTACGCTTTGCGCAGTCCGTTCTATGTAGTCGGCTATATATTGCCACAGTGAGGTAATATTATCGGGGGTTGGAGCATTCCAAAGCAGTTCAGTTAGATGGTTAGAGTAGGCGTCCGCTACCTCTACGGTCCGCAGTTTACCGATGTCCAGCTTTCGTTGTGCCTGGTTACGTTCGTTTTTCGCCATTCTTAGCCTTGTGCGTACCTTAACTGCGGTAAGGTAGTGATCTGGGTCAATGTTCGCACCCCTGATCACTCGTACGTCCAGAACACTCGATGCGTGCCTTCCATCGACTACCACGTGATCTATCTGATTTCTCGTCAATTGATTTGGAGATAACCATGTTGTCTTATGAATATTTTTATGGTCAAATCTATTGCTGCTAACTACCATATTTCCTGCCGCAGAGAAATCAATCAGTCTGATGCCATTGTTCGACGTTTCGGTTTTTACAACAAAAGTAAAAAGTACATTTATAGTACCAAAAAGTACATTTTGGACCAGAAAAGGTACTTCTTAACGCTAAAAGTACTTTTGAGGTATATTTTGCTACCACAAAAATACTCATTGGCATGAGTAAAGCACTTTTTGGTACACTAAAATTGCTTTTTAGGTAGAACATTTTGGTACAATAAAAGCAATACTACATATTCCAAAGAATGTCGAAAAACATATTACAAAAATTAGCATAACTCATTCATTTTTCAACCGATTCTTATAAACTTACCTAGATTAGAAAGCTACTTTAATATAGCATAATACATGATCAACTGAGAGCGTTGAGAAAATGAGAATTCGCAGTTTTTTTTTTCGGGGTAGTTTTGCTTAAACTGCCGCCGTTTCACTATTTTTTAACCGATTTTCAAAATTATTTTTTTTAATAAAAGGTGAAAGTCATAGCTTTACAACAAATGTAAGCTTTTAGAAATCAGTTTACAAAGAGAAGACTTATGAATTTTGGAACTTGTAATTTAGGGAATATCGCCATTTCACTTAATTTGCTATAAAAACATTACTTAACGAAGTGACCGAGAAAAACTAAAAGTTCCACTTAACTCTATGGACTTCAATCTAACAGAAATGCTACATGAGAACCCCTGTATATTTTTTTCCTTCACATTTGTATCACTGTGTTATTAAACAGAGAATAAGGTGATTATAAAATAAAATAGGGCGATAATTGCAGCCGAAAAGGCATGCTGCTGATGTTGCCACCTGTTTCTACTAAATTTTTTAAACAATCGCCTCCATACAAATTTTTAATGGAAAACAAAACTTATTTTCTAATAACTAAAAAACTATGCCTGATAGCAAAATTCTGATTTCGTGTTTGAATTTCCCATGTCAAAAACTCTTAGAAACATATAATGAAACACAAGAAAAAAACCCTTGTCGAACAGTGTTATTAGTATAATTAATTTTTCATTATATTGAAAGAACAGCTCGTTCCTGATCAAATTTTACAGGGCAGCGTTATTTTAATGCTTCATTTAAGAAATCGGTTAACTTCATAAATCATAATACTTGGCACTGTTAAAACTACTTTTAAATTATTAAGTCATATAAATGAATTGAAATTAAAAACAAAAAAACCATTAAGTGGACCTAATCAATTTGGCTTTTCAACCACTCAATTATTTCATGACAATTTTTAAGATAACATGTCAACAAATTTTATAAGGTACCAAATTAAACACGAACTTTTGTCCGCTACGAAAAATACATCAAATTATGTATAACCGTATTTTTCATTCTACGGTAAAGTCAATTTCAATATTTTCCGTTGGGTTTGTCCGCAATATTTAGATGGATTGATATGAACTTTATACAACCAGAATATTCCGCAACGAACAAAAGTTCGTACTTAGGCGGCATCTAATGAGTTTAAGTTTGAGACCGTTTTCATGTAAACCCAATTTTATCGATTGTATTTTAAATCGTGCTAATATGATATGATTTATATACATGAAATAGTACGGTTGAATACCTGGAGCAACGAAAAATTCATTCCAAATTAATTGAAAGCAATGAGGACGGTGAGTACTTGCTATCTCTTGCTGCTTGTTGAGCAGCGAGATTAAACTCGACAATTTAGATTTCAATCTGTTAGAAACATAAGGGCGCCATCTGTAGTTAAATAATATAATTTTAAATCAACAAAAACACAAATGAAAAATATTATGTAGGTGTCGCTTATTTTTATTTAAAATTTAAAACGATAAAATCAATTAGATTTAATAATGAGCGTGAAACCACAAATGCAATTATTCTGAAATAAACTAATTTGTGGTTAATAAGGGAAACTAATCTTAATGCATTCCGTTATTGGATTTTACAGAATTTAATAACAAAAAGTAATTTGAACAATACCAAATTCAAGTAATTGTAGCCATCTAAGATTGAGTCATCTCAGCAAAAAAAAGTATGAATTATTTGGTATAAAAACTTTTTAAAATGTAATAAAAAGGTTAGATATTAACAATAAAGCGTCATTAGAACATTACTTAATGCTAAACAAACCTCATCAAGCAAACAATTTTGTGTTTCGAATGATTCAACCGGCACTGATAGATACAAATCATTAAAATTTTAAAAATCTTTATTTGTTTATTTACTCAAATCCCATCTGGTAGGTACTACTAAAGTCCACTTAAAGTTTCTCTGCTACTATGTCCCTATACATTTTGGTTAACAAACGTAAATCGAAACGCACTCCACTTCACTTTAATTAAAACATACCGTTAATGCCATCCAACTATAGTATATATTGCCACAGACACAAAACCGATACGTATTCACTTTTAAAATCATCATATATTGAATGTTGATTAAATTTTATTTCTTTAAGGTCTTTTGTTTTTCAATTAACAATTACATCAACAGATTTCTAAAAAGAAAAGTTACATTTTCTTGAGTATTTCTTTTTGCTAAATTTCAAATTTGACTAATATTTAATTTCCTGAGGTGTTTACGAGGTACAGGTGGTGGTGGCTATTTAGAATTTTCAACAATTTTCTCTTTTTGAATACAACATTTTTGGCTACTTTTTTTCTCACCATAACAAATCGATTTGTAATAATAAAAAAATATAAACATGCTTTGTTTATTTCTCTGAAATTATTCATAGTTTCTTTTTATGTTGTTTTTGTTGTTGTTACGTTGTGCATTTACAATGATAGAGAGATTTCGATAAAATTATATAAAAGAAAGTTTAACTTAAATTATACGTTTATTATTATATTTAAAAAATGTGTAAAATAAATTTTATTTAATTGAGAAATTCTCCCTACACCCCTTCCGTTTAGTTAGCGTCTTCAGGGGCTGGCAACTTTTGCCAGGTGGGCTCAACACCCCAGATTTCACGGGCATATTCAGCAATAGTACGATCCGAAGAGAATTTACCGCTGGAAGCAATGTTATTGATGGACATCTCCAACCATTTGGCTTGATTCTGTATGAACGGAAAAAGACAGTGTTATTATTGTTATTTGAAATAAATGCATTTTTTTCCTTACATGATATGTCTTGGACACATTATCTTGGGCCTTGATGTAGGATTCGTAATCGGCCAAGAGATAATAATGATCATATTTCAACAGAATGTCAGCAATGTTCTTGAACTCATTGGGATTTCCAGGACTGAAGAAGCCGCCGGCAATTTGGTCAATACATTGCTTGGCCTCGGGTAAAGCGTTGTAGTAATCGTAGGCATTATAACCCTTCCTCTTGAGGGCCTCGACCTCGTCAACGGTCATGCCGAAGATGAAGATGTTTTCATTGCCCATTTCCTCGGCCATCTCAACGTTGGCGCCATCCAAAGTGCCTACGGTAAGGGCACCGTTCAACATAAACTTCATGTTACCAGTGCCAGAGGCTTCTGTACCAGCAGTGGAAATTTGTTCGGACAAATCGGCAGCGGGCATAATCTTCTCTGCCAAGGTAACGCGGTAGTTCTCGAGGTAGATGACCTTGAGTTTGTCACCAACGATGGGATCGTTGTTGACCACATTGGCAACAGCGCAGATCAACTTAATGATTTGCTTAGCAACATAGTAGCCAGGAGCGGCCTTACCGCCAATCATGATGGTACGTGGAGTGAAGGGGGCGGTAGGGTCCTTCTTGATGCGGTTGTACAAGGTGATGATGTGTAAGCAGTTCAACAACTGGCGCTTGTACTCATGGATACGCTTGACTTGGATGTCAAACATAGAGGCGGGGTTAACTTTAACGCCATAGTCCTTCTCCAAAATCTGGGCCAACTTCAGCTTGTTCTCTTGCTTGACGCGAGCAACGTTGCGCTGGAAGTTGGGGTCCTTGGCCCACTTTTTCAAGGCCACCAATTGATCCAAATGGACGGGCCACTCATTGCCGATCTTCTCACAAATCAAATCGGACAAACCGGGATTGCAAAGCAACAACCAACGGCGTGGAGTAATGCCGTTAGTCTTGTTCTGGAACTTGTGGGGTTCCATCTCATAGAACAAGCGGAACAAATCGTCCTTAAGAATTTGAGAGTGGATAGCAGCAACGCCGTTGACGGCATGGGAACCGACAATGGACAAATGGGCCATGTTGATACGTTTTTCGCCATCTTCTTCGACGCAGGACATGCGGCGCATGCGTTCCATGTCACCGGGGTAACGTTTCTTAATATTCTCCATGTGCAAGAAGTTGATGTGGTAAATAATTTGCAAATGGCGGGGCAAAATAGACTCAAGCATGGAAACGGGCCAGCGTTCCAAAGCTTCAGGGAGGACGGTGTGATTGGTGTAGGCACAGGTACGCACGGTGATGTCCCAGGCTTTGTCCCAGTCCAAATGCTCTTCGTCAACCAAGATGCGCATCAATTCAGGAATGGCCAAAGAGGGATGGGTATCGTTCAACTGAATGGCCACCTTGTCGGGGAAGTGGTCAAAGTTGGTGCGAACGGCTTCGCGGGAACCAAATTTGGATGCCTTGTAACGTCTAATGATGTCCTGCAGGGTGGCGGCCACCATGAAGTACTCTTGCTTCAGACGCAATTCCTTGCCCTCAAAGAAATTATCGTTGGGGTACAAGACGCGAGAGATGTTTTCGGCCAAGTTACGATCCAAAACAGCTTGAATGTAATCACCATCGTTGACTAAAACGAAACGAAATGACAGTCAGATAAAATGAAAAACAGTCAACAAGACTTTATACTCACAGAATTTCAAGTTGAAATCAATTGGCGACTTGGCGGACCACAATCTCAGGGTGTTCACGTGATTGTTGGCATAACCGGGAATGGGGTTATCGTAGGGCATGGCAAAGACGACTTGAGAATCGACCCATTTTTTGCCTTCGGGTGTGTCAATGACACGTCCATAGAAATGAACAGGCAGCATAAATTCGGGCCTGGCCTTTTCCCATGGGTTGCCATAACGCAACCAATCATCGGGTTCCTCAACCTGTTCGCCGTTCTTAATCTTTTGGGCGAAAATACCGTATTCATAACGAATACCATAACCGTAGGCGGCCAGACCCAATGTGGCCATGGAATCAAGGAAACAAGCAGCCAAGCGACCCAAACCGCCATTGCCCAAACCGGCATCTTCCTCCATCTCTTCCAAGCATTCAATGTCCAGACCCAATTGATACATGGCCTCTTCGCATTCGCCTTGAACACCCAAATTGATCATAGTGTTTTGAAGGGAGCGACCCATGTAGTACTCCAAGGAAAGGTAGTAAACGCGCTAAAAGTAACAAGAAAAAAGAAAACATTTAGAAACAATAGAGTTAAAACTTAAATAATTGTTTTTAAATATTACTAAAGGGTTTCATAGCTGTGGCGCTGCAATTTGTAAAACCTCAAAACAAAACGCGTCGCGTTGAAAGCAGCAAAATAGAATGAGTTCGTTCTTTAAGGTGATGTCGGGTCTTATCTATTGCCAGAAGGCGAAAAGCGGTATTTCTCCCTCTCTTGTAGATTAGACGTATGTACATAT
Organism: Muscina levida; assembly: GCA_964034835.1. NCBI lineage: Eukaryota > Metazoa > Arthropoda > Insecta > Diptera > Muscidae > Muscina > Muscina levida. The sequence goes on from OZ035881.1 coordinate 107,293,095, forward strand.
AAACAAAACATTTATCAATTGATATAAACTTGCAAATACTTTCACTATCATAGAACTTATACAACGAGTATATGCAGTAGCGAGTAAAAGAGCAACTAAAACATCTAACAAGTGCGCATAAGAGTAGTAATGTACTCTTAAGTGTACTAAGTACATATTACATATCTAAGTACTCTTCGTACTCCCGGTGTTGGTAATTGAGATATTGAGAGAATTCGCATTGCAGCCAAATCAAATAATAACAATAACAAAAAAACAACAAAGACAATTTCAAGTACATTGGTGTGTATGCGTTGCGTATTTTAAAAATATGTGTCAGTGTGTGATATTTTAGAAATAGCATCGGGTTTAATTGAGACCAAAAAAAATAGATAAAAAACTCAAGTGCAACATGTTGCATTTCTTTTGGTATTTATTTGTACGAATACCCTACTATACGTTATGCTAGACAGATTCGGAGGGAGAATTGTTTGTTCTAGCAAAATATGTTTTTTTTAAACATAACATAAGAGCATTTAGATGGTGTATCATTGCAATAATGATTGTTGTACACTTCGAGAAATAATTTTGGTTAAAAGTGGGAGGGGAGGTACACTGGGTTGGCACTTTTGTGCCAAAAATAATTCTATGCAATTTTGTCCGATAGACAAAGCATAGACAAGACCTTGTGTGAATTATGTTGACGTGTGGTCTTCGTTGATACCATTTTCGCACCGGTGTGTTTTGGCTTCTCGATGGTTTCTTGAAGCTTTTAACACTTAAGGTTGTGATAATGTGTAGAGAAGTCACAGCAAAGGGTGCTGACGAGATAGCCCTGCCAGCTGTCAACATAATTCATTTCACACAACTCTTGTAAAATAAATTCTATTAGCAATAATAGAGATAGATCTTGAACCAAACGATGAAAACACATTCAAGTGTGAAAAATTTAATATAGTGATTTTTACTTTTTTATGATTCCTGTTGATTAATTAAAAAAAAAAAACATTTCCTTTAATGAACATTCTTAGAAATCGAAAATTTTGTTCTCTTGGTCCAGTGTCTCGGGTGTTAGATATGTATACATTAATGTGGGTCAATTTGTGTGGAGTAAAAGCACCAAGCGGTTACCAATATCGTTTTACGATGAATTCCAAGGATATGGAGTGTATGATCACCGATTGTTCTCTATTGGACATCACCCAAGATCCAAGGGAGACTAAACCAGACTGTGACACGAAAACTGACAGTAATAAGTACTTTCCCTTTGCACCCCATGAATGAGGTATGGGATAGCTTCTCGCGTTGTTGTGAATTAACACGCTTTCAATTTTTAGATTCACAACTAACGGCACCTACTTGTTTATCGACGAATGCGAACGTCACTGTTTTGAGAAGCTCTTACTAGACACGACGATTGAATCGACGCTTAATACTGCGAAGTTGCTGTCAAACAACATTCGAGGGGAGCCGACAATGAAAGAAAATTTTCTTTTATTTTTTTATTTTTTTTTCTTTTAAGATGACTGGAGCCAGGTTTGAACCTGCGATCTCCCGCATAGTAGTCGCGTGTTCTAACCACTATGCCACGGCCGGCGGAAAAATTTCCTTAACACGCTAAAATGCAACTGTCTGCCAGACAACCTTTAGGGATCGGGCCACAACCAATCAGGGAAATCTAAGAGTTCATGTTGAAATCGGTATGAAAAGGTGGATGAGACAAAAGGAGGCGAATTAACTGGCAGGAAAACGAAGCGGTCTAAGAAGTAGAAGTACCGCAACACGTATCAACGGTCCTGTCTGAACCTAACTGTGACACAAAAACTGACAATAATTCGGCGAAAAAAAATTTCCTTAACGCGCCAAAATGCAACTGTCTTCCCGACAACCTTTACGGATCGGGCCACAAACAATCAGGGCAATCTGAAGGGTGAGGTTAAAATCGGTGTAGAAAAGGTGGATGAGACAAAAGGAGGAGAATTGACTGGCAGTAAAACGAAGCGGTCTAGGAAGTAGAAGGGCCGCAACGCGTATCGGCGGTCCTGAAAATTCCATTCGAGGTTACAGGGTCGCGATGCCTCTATGCACTCTGAGATAGGGAAGAACCTATTTCAGAAACACAAGCAACACGCAAATAAATCAACAAAAAGCAGCTAGCGCCATCTTAGGTGGAATTTGGCGATTAAAACTCACAACAACAACACCCAACAATCCTTGACACAAACCTTGTTATCTACAAAGGAACGAAACGGAGTTGCTAGGAGCTTCACCCAAAATAAATAAAGATCTGGTAAGTTTCCTGACTGTGTACTGTGGTTGAAGGGAGTCAAAACTATAGTGACCATTCAAAAAAGCCGCGGATGCTATTATGGGATGTAGAATCGATACCAGCATACGGATAATCATCTGAACAGCCAAACCGCAAAAAAGCGATCAATTCTACATTGAGTAAATCAAAGTTGGTTGGGATGGAGGGGAAGTTGGATAGACTGAAACCCCTGAATGTCAGCCTCTGTTAGGCCACAGGACATAGTGAGATTCCTAGTAATGAATCAGGAGACTTATTTGACGATGAGGCTGTACTATGCCTTACTTTAAGACAGGCCTATGGAATGGGACGAGGCGCTAAAACATCTTCTTTGCAACTGTCCACTCTAGCCCGTCGGAGGCTAAGACCTTTGAAGAAAGTTATATAGAAGACGTAGAGTCTCTCTTCAATCCGAGTAGGCGATTTAATGTTTCATGCCAACTTCTATGACTAACTGGGCTAAGAATACTATCGTGGTTACCGCGATTTGCTGTTCTTTCTCTTTCCCGTCCCTTTCTCCTCCCCATCCCTTCCTCCTTTTTTCTAAAGGACAATCACAATGGATCAGCAGATCCCCGTGTGTAGTGTGATCTGAGATCTAATTTCAGACTCGCACGATGGGACCTACAGTTTAAGGACGAATGCAAACGTCCGCTGTTTAGGAAGCTTTAACGAAACATGCTGATTGACTCGACACTTCTGCAAAGTTGCTGTTGACAACTTTGAGTGGCCGCCAATGAAAGAATGTAAATGCCTGAGACAGGGATCAAACCCTTGTCTCCCGCATGATATTAACGTGTTCTAACCACCATGCCAGGGTCGACCCATCATGGTAAACTAAATACACATTTGTACATGGACATACAAATTATGATCTCAAATAAAGATGAAAATAAATAAACTAACTGTACGACATGATGAAAGTTTGATTTGACTCTACTGACATTTGACCCAACAGTTACAACAGTTGGTCAAGACATTTGCTAAGTTGTTATATACAAATCAATCAATCAAATAGCGAATTTCTGGCGCCAGTTGTAACCAAAAAAAAAATGGAATTGTAATTGTTAAATTCTTTTTCAGCCTAATTACAAGTAATTCGACTGTATATACCGAACTGCACTGTAATTGTAGAATATACCCATACATATGTATGTATGTAATCCAAATATAAACCCCTGAAAAGATATCGAAATGTGTATGAAAAGTGCATGGAAACACAACAATTGTGAAGAGTACATATGGTACTTTTTCATATTCTAATAAGCCAGTATTTTATCTATATCAGTTCCAATCTATGTCAAGATGAAGTAGACCTTCATACGATAAAGCACAGGATTCATAAAAACATTCATACATATGTTAGTATACATAATAATTTCTACTCCCCTATCCCTGAACGGTTACCAAATGCAATCGCTGTCCTATAGTTGATTGCAATAATTATGTGTTTTTGTTTTTTCTATTTTTTTTTTATTAAAAATAGTTGGTTGGGACCTTTATTGATAACCAAGCTATATTATTAATGAGCAATTGAACGAAGACATGTTAGAAGCGTGTAGTTTTTTTTGCCAACATTGACGACAACAAAATATGATTAGCTGTGATAAGCTTAAAATTGCTGTGGTATAGGTAAGTGTACATTCGCCATGGTCTACTTCCATTAGATTAATTACATTAAACTGAAAATAGATTGCACTCTAAGTTTAAAAAAAAAACATGGAAGAGAAAGGTCATCATACGGGCACATTACATTATCACAAGTGTTTGTTTCATTGCGGATGAAAAAATAATAATAAACAAATACATAATAGACTATAGCACCGAATGACCTACAATCCTAATACTGATGTATTATTGTCTCATCTTTGCGGTTAATTCTAGTTTTGCATATTAACAACCTTATGCAAGTGGCGTCGGATCGCTAATCGCTAATTTAGTTACAAATCTATAAAGTTCTCGCAAACATCATGGAAAATGCATAGCAACAAGGAACGACACCTCATTTAACTTGTATTAGTTTAACCATAACGACATCATTAGAAGACTTTCCCTATCAATGCAACAACAATGTTGCCCCCTCCCTCGAAACCGTATTACTTATTGTTCAAAAGGGGAGACAGCCTATAGCTGGTGTGAGTTTTTCTTCGGTTCTAGTTCTTTTATAATAATAACCTTTGTTGACCTTGAACAAATTATGTTCTCTGAAGAAACAAAAAACTGTATTATTACAATACGCCACCAAGAAAATGCTGTTGGTCGGTCGTCGATGATCATTGTTGTCTCTCTGTGGGTCTTGTCCGACGCTTCGTCAGGGGTGAGTTTTTGTGTCATATTCAAAAATTCAAAAAGAGAGCAAAAAAATAAAAAAAAAAAACTAAATTTATTATAAATGACTAACTATTCTATCTAGTATCTTGATGAAAACTGAATTTGTGCTCGCTAGAATTAAGAAAATTTTCTCTTAAACAACAATTTGAAAGAAAGTATACTGATACAATTGTACATATGTAGTATATTTGTATTTGTTGTATTGAATTAATGCCAACATTTGGGGCTGCTAACACTGCACAATACATTTCGTAGATTTCAATTTGTTAAAAAGAAATAATAAATATGTTGTATACTGTATGCATATTACTTTTATTTATTGTCATAGCTAGAGAAACAAACAAACCACTAAGCGAGACCAAATATACATAATTGTCAATTAATATCGAAATTCTCTCGATGTTTGTTAAACAGAATTGACTTTCAGTGAAGGGCAAATCAGACAACAACGCCACAACCATCATAACAACTCTACAATCATAATAAAAAGAAATATACTTTATATTCCGGCAATGGTTGGCTGGTTAAAAGAAAGGTACACAATGCAAAGGAGGTGTAGAGGCAGCACGTGATGGCATGAACCCGTGTGTAACATTTTTGGCAAAAAAAAATGGTTTTATGTTTCCGTTTGAATAAAATAAGGTACAAGATTTTTTTTTTTAAACATAAACATTTTAAAAGGTATCGTTAAAATCTGCTGTCATTTCCTTGATGAAATTTATTACTACTGGTTATATACGCCTTAAGCGAAGTACAATTTCAAATGCATGACGTCATTGAACATTCAATATATTGATTCATATTGTTTCACGTATATATATAAATTATATATTTTTAATATTAAAGTTAAAATTTCTTATCAAAGAGCCACAGAATATGTAAGGATATTGCGTTAAACACATACATAATTAGCTAAAACTCCATCATTTAGGTTTGGTCGGCGCAGCGACGATATGAGAAATGTTCCAAAATACCCAAGTTTTCGATTTGTTTCGAAGTTATCAAAATCAAGTGTAGAAAATATGAAAACTGTTCCAAAATAAACAAGTTTTTTGGCTCTCATGAAAAGTTATTGAAAAACACATGACTGTTTTTGTCGGTGCAGCGACGACTATTCTCTTCATCAGGCATATCATTAATTATAAAGAGTAGTTTTGTAAAAGGCATACGATTTAAAGCAAATTTATCAGAAAATACAGGGTGTATCAAAAGTCCATTCATTTTTGAATTGAAAGTAGCATCCACTGCGGGTTGGGGCGGAGAGGTTACAAAATGCAAGAGCAGCCAATGGGAATTCAGTGCCATACCTTCATTCAGCGGAACACAACTAACATTACTATCAAAATAACGATTCTTGGACTATAGGTAAACGAAACATACGAAAGAGAAATGAAGCCCATCAACTAAATTGACGAGAAAATGGGTACTAAAGATCGGGGAGGCAAGTTTAACAATACATCAAACACAGTATGGGCAGGTTTGTGAGAATGAGGCATTAATTTTAGAAAGATCAATAACATCTACGAAACATCTGTTAAGCCGACATTGAGAAGGTTTGTTTTGTCCAGAATTTGAGTCTTGAAGTGTGTAAACTGCAAAATCCAGTACATTATTAGTTATTTTTGGTTTTGCTCTCAAGCTACAATTTGAAATATAAGAAGTTGTTTGACTCTCCTATAAAATGTGCTGAAACGGAGTTAACAGGTTTGCATATTAAGACGACAACATGCAGAATCATTGATTCCAAAGTCAAACTCTATTTGACATCTCTGTAAAAAAGGATATTTGAAGTCGATATAAGAATGATGCATTATATTGTATTATACAAATTATATTTTTTATTTATTTATTTGTATCTTGTATTAAAAGTCCAGGGGCCAATTATGTAAAATAACTACAATATACAACAATATTGGAGACTACCCTCAAATAAATAAATTTTTAAAACAATAATTTCAGTATTATTCATAATTTCTTCTACGTAGTTGAACACAATTTTCCTGAAACTGAGCTACGTTAGTTATGAAAGGTATTTTAACTATGAGATAGTTGAAACTTTAGTTGACATCAACTACAAAATATTTTCGATGTAATAACAATTGATTTAAACTAATTTGCTTTTAAATATTATTGACAAATGCATGAAATTAGGAAATTTATTGAAGCGAATCGTCGGTAGCAAAGTGATAAAAGTTTTATAAAGTTTTTTTAAAACCGTTATTTTCAAGATGAAAGTTGATACTATAAAGGAACAACAAATTAAAACAAATAAGGAAAATAAAAATAAAAAAAACTCAATTAATGATTCATGTTCTAATGTCGCGTTCTTGTACCTTAATCGTTTTGTATTTCCCCGATCATTCCAATGTACATATGTATGTAGCTGCAAAGTTTATTCCAAATCAAAGTTTTGTGATTTTAACTAAAACAAAACATACTGCACATTGATTTCCAAGGTGTGTGGCACTCGCTACTGGTTTTTCAAAAACTAATGTTTTTAATATTTAACATGTGTATAAAGGGCTATAACCACATTTTGGTACTATCACCATGCTGTGGCGAATGTTGTGTTATTTACGAAAAACATTATTTCGAGTCATTTTGGAATAAAATCGTCACCCACAAAAACGATTTTTTAAAATCTCCCAAAGAAAAAAAGTCTATATAAAAATCACAATTTCCCGTAATTTTTATGACTTTTTTATATTTTTTTATAATAGCTGTGTTCGTTTACTTTCCTAGTAATAATTAGCAGAGAGTAAGAACGATTATATTCTCTTCATGCTAAATTTGCAAAAAAAAGTTCTCGAACAACATTCAGTTGATGTGTTTTTATTTGATTTTAATTTTTATGTTTTTACGGGGCATTTGTTGAATTTGATGAAATAATCTTCATCCCTAATGACCCCAATGGAACAATGGAACCCATTTTGGAGTTGGACGATTCAAAATTCAAATTTCCAACCGCTCTTGTATCTTGCAAATTTCGGTTGACTTAAATTTATCCAAGTAAAATTTGCAAACTCTTTAGCACTGAACTGTCAACATTTTACGCTATCTCGCTCTCATATACTGAACCTTTTGGAGTAAAAGAACGCAATCCAGTAAAAATTTTCAAGTAAACGAACACAGCTCATAACAAATCGGATTCTTGTTCCTTACCGCAAAAATACGAAAACTGATTATCTAACTTTAATGCGCTTTTGGGTAAACTTTTTTGACAATCGCGAGAAGCTAATAATATTTTTTAAATAATTGTCAATGGCCTATTCGCCTAAGCTAGGGCCATTTTAATATTTGCAAAATATGTAAAAAAGTTATAGCCCTAGTGTATATACTAGATAGGTGAATCAAAGGTAATAAGAAGGAAAGTAACAGTGTGGTACTTGGTTAAATTAAAAATGATCCTCTGAAGTGTAAAAAATAATGCGTTAAAGTTGCTGAGAAGATGAGATCATCCGTGAAAATCCATAGAAATTATGAAAATCTAATCTAATACCGAAATCTGCACTATTACTTAAGTGACGAACATTAAAAATTAATAGCAGCCAAACCCGAGTGTTCAGAGTAAGTATACAATGTATGAAAAACTTTCAAAAATACATTAAATTATGAATGTACATTCTCTTTATAGTCAATGAACCGAATTTTACCAACCTAAAATCATGGGAAGGCTCCCCGGAAAAAGTGTTGGCGACTCCAGTTCAAATATAACAAAAATTGATGGTTTTTTTTTCAGCGGCAATAACTATTTTTATTGTCTATACGATCCTGAACCATATCGCTCATTTGGTGCACGACCGGCAAAACTCAAAAAACATGACTTTTGTAGCATAAAATAAAATCTTTTTCTGAGTACAAAAATAAGATCAGGAAAGAATATTTTCTGAAATAAAAAAGAGCTCTTTCAGATCTCAAAAAACAATCATAAAGAACTCTTTTCTGAAAAAAGATCTGAAAGAGCTCTTTCAGATCTAAAAAAAAACACAATCATAAAACACTCTTTTCTGACATAAAACTAGAGTTCTCTGAGAGCTCAAAGAACCCATTACAAAAGACGCTTTTCTGACATTAATTAAAAGCTCATTCTGACGGACCATTTTCGAAGAAAAAGACCCTATTTTCTGAATATTTTCGGATCAAAAGTGATTGTTTTATGGGCCAGTGAAGAGCGCGAAAGCACCGAAAAAGGAATCAGAAAATACTCCTTTCGAAACATAAACAGCCAAAATCTTTTGCACCAGAAACAAATTCGTATTTAGGTAGCACCGTTAAATATTTCATACATAAAACATTCTTCGAAACGTTTTGATTGTATACATATCATAATCCTCATGATACATATATGAATGTCTTTGAAATTGTGTTAATAAACCTTTAACAACTTCTACTTCAACCTTATTGAGCTACGTATCCAACAATTTAATGTCATGATGGGCGTATCTTTTATACATTTTACATAAATCAAGCGAATGTGTGTGTGAGTGTAAATAATTCTTATAAGAAACTAAATTAAACAAATTTAAATTGTGTCAAGTTAATAATTTTTTGGCATGTGACCTTCGTGGTCGCACAAAGTGAAAGCGAGTCCACATTCTATAAGTTAAGACAAATTCAGTTTGGATGCATATACTAAAAATGCGATTGTTGTAGTTGATTTACGCATTCTTAACGCGATCGCCAACATCATTATCATTAGGCCAATAAATTGTTGATCTGGTATGTGACAGTGGTTGGTTGCTTTGGCATTGATCCCAATTCTTATTTCGTTGTTCTCAATTGAATGCATTGCAGACGGAGATGAACTTGTGCATTTTCTCTTTTTCTTAAGGACACAGGTGTAAAAAAGAAACAAATATCTAAAAGCAAATTTAATGTTTTTGTATTTAGTTTGTTTTGAATTGTATATTCGCGAAATGGCGTAAAAAAAAGTGTCAAATAAAATAATGAACTCAAATAAAAAAGAAACGATAAAACAGAATTGATGTCGTAAGTGATTACGAGACTATATTTGAATAGAGAACTTCCAAAGCTTTAACAGCTTAGGATAATTAATAAAAAAATGTGGGCACATTCTTGTATGTATGTATGTAGTAATATGTGTGTATACGCACAACTGTTTGATGGAGTCATGGAATTTACTTCAACCACCCAAAAAAAAGTTATTGACCTAATATCCTTGAAGTGACATAACTTCGCAAATGCTGCAGCAGGAAAAGCCCTGCTCGATTTATAACCTCATTGCAGTCGAACGAGTGAGAACGTTGGCATAGACGGAGGATTATATGCTCAATGCTTACCTTGGGATCCTTTTCATAGTAGTGCTGTTGTGTACGAATCCAACGGCCTACCATGTTATCCTTAACGGTATTAGCCAAGGCAAAGTAGTAGTCGCGCAAAGTGGCCACATTACGATCCTTGACCAGGGTGTAGTGCAAATGACGATTGAAATTCTTTTTCACTTCGGTGACATTGCCCACCTCCGCAATACCGCGTACGGAGATTTGCTTGCGACGATCGGCGTCCGATTGGGGCTTCGACATTGTTATTGACTAAGCAACAGTAACACCCGACGAAATAATTGTTAAAATTTTGAAAAATATCCAAACTATTTCTGGGATTTTGCACTTTCTTTCAGAGTTTATTTCTTTTTCTTCTTCTTAAACCTGCTGTGCACTACTCTGCTGCCCAAATGCTAACGTATGGTAGACGACCGAGACCGAGTGAACACAACAACGAACAACAACCGTTTGCCACGAATTCTGGAGTACTTCTCAGTAGATTGCTTTTAAACGTGAACGAGCCGACGAGGGATGAGGCTGAATTTGTCGATTGTTTATTTCTTCGCCACAGAGACGGTACGCGAGAGAGCGTAGGGAGAACTCCTGCAGCTGCTCTTTTTAAGAGAGGCACATGGCGATACTCTTTATGTTTCTGTCCAGTTCTGTGCTCCACTGCTCCACGGAAGACCACTACTCTTTTAGTAAACATTCCTGAAAATGCATTCTCTTATCGCTTGTAAAAGCGCATTGTGTTGCATGTTTCCGATCGTCTGTTTACTATAATGTGGGAGGCCTTAAGCAACTTTCCAAATTTGCTGCCTCCAATATTTTTCCGCTCAGATATGCATCTTAACGGTCACCTTGTCCGAAGGTCAAACATGCGTATATCTAGTGTTTTTGTAGTCTCTCTTTCCCTCAACCCCTCGATGGGGTTCTCATTTATAGATTTGTCTACTTCCCTCCCGTTGTGCCGGTGGGATATACAGACCCAAAGCGTTGGGTGTACACAAGTATATGTTATTTCGTTTTTCTCATGCGAATCAGCTGTTATGTGCTCCAACGAGGGGGCACTGGGGGTTGATTGGCTACAATTTGTTGTGTGTTGTAAAACAGGTATGTTACGTACATGAATGAAAACAACAATTGCAATGAAATTGACAACAGGTGGAGCTGGTGGCTGTATATACACGTAGAGAAAAACTAACAACAAAAATTGTTTACTGATATCAAATATACAAAAAAAATTTGGACTGAAGTGCCGAAAATTTGACGAAATGACGGAATTTGAGAAAATGGTACTCTCTTCGTCTTGGACCAAAAACATTGGCAAGATAAGTCAAATCCTTGCTGAATTGAAATCTACCGGGCAAGTTAAAAATTAATATTATTAGAAAAAGTGAAAATGCCATCCTCTTTAGTGGCGCCCATGGGGCCATAGGGAGCCCAAAACGGGCTCTTTTTACAAAAAAGTACATAAATTAAAGGAATTATCGCCAAAATACCAACTACGTTACTTAATAGAGACCTACGGTAATAAATAAATAATAAATTTTCGAGACGCAACCAATGAAAAATTTTTATAGATCATACGAGATTCATTGGTCCTTAGGAATTCCAAAAAATTGAACTTTGGGTTCTATTGTAACCACATGCATTTTATCGTACGACCGTATCAATCTTGTTGAGTAAATGCTATCGAAATTGCAAGCGCTAGGATGTCAATTAAAGAGTGCTATCACGGAAGGTGGGACTCGCACATGATGGCAGACTACTGTGGAGTTTACAACTACTACTTAAAGTCATCCATTCATGTCTGAATTTATGACAAAACTGAAGAAAATAGGGCGAGAGCCCAAAAAAAATGACACTCCCCCCAAAAACGACCTAAACCACGAAAATCAAGGTCAAAGTTGGGTTCCTTGTGTTCTATGATGACCCCCCCCATGTGCGGGTACTCAAATGAAAGATATTTTCGAGACGAATCCAACGGTGTTATTATGTTAAATTCCCACGACCGAGTTAGAGCCAATTCAAACTCCGGTACATACCAAAAAAAAGAAAAAATCATGGAAAAAATTAGATAAATTTATGGAAATAAATTGAAAAATTCTAGAAAAAATAAGGAGCCCAAAAAGCTTATTAGGATAAGTTAAAAAAGAAAATTGAGAAAAAATTCAATAGATTTAAAAAATGAAGGAAAAAAATTAAGTTTCAAGAAATATTTAAAAAAAGTGCAAAAAGAAATATTTGAAAAAAGAAAACTGAAAAAAAAATTTCAATTCTAAAAATCATGACCCCCCGGAAAATTTCAAGAAAAAATAGGCAAATTCAAGAAAATTTTAAGAAAATGTTAAAAAAGAAATTTGAAAAAAATTTTTACATAAGGAAACAAGGAAAAGTTCGAAAATAAAAAAAGCAAAAAGAAATATTTGAAAAAAATTTTTTTTTTTTGGTTTTTCCCAAAATTTACATGGCTCTTACTCTGTCCAGGATACAGTTCAGTAGTGCCAGTTCTTCTAAAATTTAGGTAATTTCACACTAACCGGTCTATTCTGACGTGGTTACAATAGACTACTTTGGTTACAAAATCAAAAAATCGGTATTCCGAATACTAGTTACGGTAACAATAGTTACAAAAATTGTTACCTGCCAGAAAGGAGGTAACAAGCTAGTTACAGCTGTTTTAAATAATATTTTGAGTTGTAACAAACAAAATTTGATGAAACATTTTTAGCTATGTTGGAAATGTGCTTGCAAAAGCTGTGGAACAGCAGTGACCAATCCTCCATTACATAAGTTTTGTCTAACATTTTCGACTGACCCCTAACTTGGGTACTTGCCTATTAGGGTGGGTCGATAAAAAAAGTTGTGCCGGTCACCCCCTAGAATGAAAGACAATTTAAAAACGAATTAAAATTTTTTTTTTTTTTGCCACGCCCCTTGACCCCACGCATTGGGCTTTTTGTTTCCTGTGTCTCCATTTATAGTCCGATCGTAATGTGTGACATATCAATGTTCTTGGACTGACAACAGCTACATTTTCTTCTCTGTTCACTTTTGACTCCGACGTCAAATTCTAGAAGTTTCTACCGGAATCTCGGTTTTTACCCCCCTAAGTAAAATTTTTTTCGTGACGATAAAAAAGTTTTTTAAATTCCATGATATTTTTTCTTTTACAGCATATATTTTTATTCATAAACAAAAAAGTTACAGAGGTTTACATTTACATTAACACGAGGTGAACTTTTCCTTGTTACGAAATTGTCAGAATACCCACAATAAGAATTGGTTACAAAATTGTAACAAATTTTTGGTGACAAATGTTTGTAACCAAAATATTAGAATAGGGCCTTTACGGCAAACGGAAATGTAAATTATTGACAATTCACAGCTGATTTTTGAATTTAACAAACAAAAAATAAAAACACAGTAATATGTATATGTGTACTTTATACATATGTATACAAATTTGAATTAGCTTAAGGAGCCGACACGTACCGAAGTTAAGTGAACAGCCGAAAAAATTGAACGTATACTGTGTCATGGCGAATTGGTCTTAGCTGTCCCGCAGGTTTCTTGGCGGTCGTTCTTTTTTCACACCCTTTGCTACTACATTAGTAAAAAAGGGCTAAAAGTGTTTTATCCATGACTTCAATAATTAACATTTTTTTAAACAACTCAAATTTTATTCCAAAAAGTTGAAACTGCCTTGTTACCTCCTTTTTGGCAGGTAAAAATTTTTGTAACTATTGTCACGATAACAAGGATTCGGAATACCAATTTTGTAACCAAAGTAGTCTATTGTAACCGTGGTGACTATTGTAACCACGTCAGAATTAACCGGTAATTGTGTGTGCAGTATTCAATAGTAGTAGAAGTTTCAAAGAAACCGATTCAGAAACACTGGCTAATTCAGCGCAATGCCTCTCAAACTACCGAAATTGACAAATGTGTAAGAAAACAGCTGTTATACATAAAAACATTTATTATTTAACCTCATAAGGCACAAGTAATTGTGTGTGCAGTATTCAATAGTAGTAGAAGTTTCAAAGAAACCGATTCAGAAACACTGGCTAATTCAGCGCAATGCCTCTCAAACTACCGAAATTGACAAATGTGTAAGAAAACAGCTGTTATACATAAAAACATTTATTATTTAACCTCATAAGGCACAAGTTTACACTTTATTGCCTACAATTCGAAACAAAAATTGAATAAAAATGTCTTTTACAATTATGCAAAAACTTTCGCTGCAGTGTTTGAAAGCAGATCAGCCTTTGATAAGTGAGTTTTCATTCCTTTAACACGCAGGTAATTAATCATTCCAATTGTTCTGTCATTCAATCCAGCTACCATACGTAATGCGAGCAAGAAAACCGGTGGTAGTACGCGCAACAAGAAAGGCCATCCCAGACCCAAACATCGTGGATGGCGTGTACAAGATGGACACTATGTATCACAAGGTACTCTATTGGCGACTCAGTTGACGACTAGATTTCATCCGGGCCTAAATGTAAGTTGCTCTCAAGAGCAATACTAAGTGTCTTATAATCTATCTTGATGTTTTTTTGTTTTGTCTTCTATCTAGGTGGGCTTCGGTCGAAATGGTACCCTATTTGCAATGGACCATGGCAAGGTCTATGTCACTTGTGAATCTTTAGATCCTAACTGGGATCATACATGGGTGCAGCGCCATTATGCCGGACGTGAGGGTCAACCAATTCATAAGAAATTCTTTAATGTTGTGCCAGAGGAAGAACACAAACGTTTCCGTTTAGTGGATGAAATTTAAGTTGGAACTTTTTTTTCGCATATTGTTAGGTGTTAAATAAAAATAACAAAAGAAAAAAAAAACAGAACGACAATTGGCAATTACTAACAAAGATTTTTGGCAAGTATCTACGACACTAGGTCCAAAGGAAATTCACCACATGGTTCATACGCAATCGAGTTCATTCGAATTTGGCTGGAATGCGATGAACTTAACTGCATGGTGAATGTTTTTTCGTTGGCGTTGGTATTTTTCTCTATGGTTAGTACTAATTAAAATGTTTAATTTTGTTTATATTTTTTATTTTCACATCTCACTGCTTGATGACTATGTAGACTACCATTGGAATCTATCACGACCCCATATGTGCTGATACGAATCAAATGGTGTACTTTTCAAGACCATGCGGAGATTTGGGTACCCCATGTAGTTAAAAAAACGAAATCAGACAAAAAACAAATTCGAATAGGCCTTTTTTTTTTAAAGATTTATTTATATTGCGTTAAAGGATAATATCCTATACTTGTCTTAATATCCTTTCAAACGACATAACCACATCCTCCTTAATATCCCAATAGATATTTCAAACAAAATACATTCCCAGATTGCAGCGCCTACAATAAATATAAATTTTTCCCCCAGTTTAAATATTTTCAATTATTTCAAACTTTATTTCGTTTATTACAATAGAATTACACATATATAGTTAAGTTGAAGTTTTCTATAAACATTTGGCACCATTAAGCTATCTACCCATATCCCCTCACACAAAAGTAAAATAGCTTAATAGAAATCATGTAGGAGTAACCAAGGACACACAATACAAAATTATAGCAAAATAGATATTGAATTATGAGAAGGTGGATAGGAAATCAAAATGTACTGATTTGACAGTAGAGGGGTGTTACAGACAACCCTGTAATATTCCACATTAATTATCATTTATCTAATTGTTAATCTCATTATCGTCATTTGTTCTGTTGTCATTGTCCTTATTCCCGTAATTGTTCCTCTCTTTTTTGTTGTAGTGGAATAGAGACAAACTTACCGCTCTTTTGCATTTTGGCCTTTGCACTTGTCTTCTATGACTTTTCGGCATAAAGTTGATCGCCATATCATTCTGTTGGTCAATAGAAGTCAAAGTGGAAGGAGGTGCAAGACTGCGGTAGGTATTGTGTTGTGTAGTTATGTTCATTTATATTAAAAATCCCTCTTTTTCTAGAAATAAAACTCCCTCTCCCTTATGTATTTGTACTTTAAAACAAACCTGGTGTTTTTTTTTATTCTGCCGTGCCTTTGCACTATAGGTCAAATGCTCACTTTTTCTGGCCAAAATTAATAAAATGTAAAATTTCAAAATTTTTCAATTGAAATGTGTATATAATGCTTAAGAAAGAAAATATTAATTATTACAAATATAAAATTTACCCTTTTGAGATCCTTAACCCTTGGGAACCTTTTTTTTTATTTGCAACTGCTAACTTGTCATCTTTTTCGCGTATTTGCCACTTTTCCACCTTGCATTTGTAACCAGCATGTAATACAAACTCAAAGAATCTAAGCCAGCAATGCAAAGGACTTATCCCATACTTTAAATTCGATTCCTTTGCAACAAATTTGTCAGATCTATAATTGGTAATCTTTCTAAAATCTGTTGGCTTAGCACCACATATAGGACAGGACTGATTACTTTTTGTTCCAGTCAATACATTAAGAACTTTTCCATCGATAACTGTTAAATATAATTTAAATGTAATTTGAACGGTTTTCTCTTCTCCGATTTTGACATGGATCATTTGCAGCTTATTAATTTCATTTCTTAAATTTAACTCTTCTTTTACTATAACCTCATTAGTTTCATTAACATACTCCAATTTCAAGGGACGACAAAATCTTATAGACTGAGGTGATGGATTATTCCAAAGAGGTATTCCAGAGGAAAGCAAAAGTCTTAAAGGTATTACTGTTGTAGCTAACATAGAATAATCCGAATTATGTGATGTACTGGGTTCAATAAATGCCTGTTTATATTGAGCTTGACCAGAGCTACTATCGAACCCGTAACTTAAAACCAGCTCAGTGTTTATATTGCTCAATTGCTTCTCATTCATTACTGATTCAATTACTTCTTTTTGCATTTCAATAATTCTTGTTGCAGTGTGCGACAAAAGTGATTCCAGAGAGGCCCTAGCAAATGTATCACTTATTTCAATTCCTAGAGGACGACATTTCAATTTTTCACAAGCAACTTCATTGTAATGTGGATATATGTCGCAATTTCTTATTCTACTTTCATATCGTATGGCACAGTATTGTTCTTTTGTGAAGTTTTGCTCCAACAAAAACGCCAGGGCTTCAGACGGAGTTAATCTTATAGGTATTTTGGGTTCACTTTCTAAGCATAATCTTTTTATCTTTGATGGTCTCGACGGACTTTCTACAGTTTTTTTAAGAACTGTGGCTAAGTCTACCTGCCCTTTCTTCCGAGCAGCTGTTGCTGCTGCGAGAACAAGTAGATCAGACTGATTACTGGTTGTTGCTGAAAGTTCGGCAGCTTCACGTCTTTTTGCTCTGGAAGATTTTTCCGAAAATTGAAGGCGTGGGCGTCCAACAGCTGAATTTGAGGTGCCACTTGATTTAACAATATCAAATTTCAATTTTGCACTAAGCCAAGTAGCATTATTGCTTCGAAAACATGTTACGATACGGTGACTTTTTGCCCATCTTATACTTAAATTTTTACAAAAAGTTCGAACTTTTTCTTTTATATTAGGAAGTTGGTCATCTCCAATATGATAGCTTAAAAGTTTATCTATGATAAATTTATAAACATCGCCTTCTCTTTGATTTTTAACATTTTGATTACTCCAAACTTCAAATAAAGTTGAATGTTCAAACTCGTACGTTCCTGCAAAAATAGAAATTTTTCAAAACATTGCAAATATAGCAATACAATATTTATAAAGTAAACTAATAATACATGCTATTATCGGTTTCTGTAAATAATTTTACGGCCAAATACGGCCAATTTTTTAAAAGCTTCCATAAAGTTTAAGTTGTGAAATATTTCTAAA
Source organism: Muscina levida (assembly GCA_964034835.1). Classification (NCBI taxonomy): domain Eukaryota; kingdom Metazoa; phylum Arthropoda; class Insecta; order Diptera; family Muscidae; genus Muscina; species Muscina levida. The sequence continues at coordinate 107,310,840 of OZ035881.1, forward strand.
TATTTAAAGGTTGCAACAAATAAATTAATACACTTTTAAAATAACACAGAAATCCATATAGTTTTTTAGGAAAATATGTAGTAAATACCTGTATCGTTATTTTCCATTATGTTTTATTAATATTTTTGCACTATAAATGTATTTATTACACACTTCAATACTGATAATAAAACGCAGGCAGCTCACATCACTTTGCAATAACACATTAATATTCCAACTTTGACAGCTTGCTAACAAACGGTAAATTATTTTTAACAAAAACAAATTGCATTTTGGCATGCTTTGGTTTGTTTACTATTAGTTTATATTAAAGAAGAAGTAAACAAATAATCTTTGTAAATTGAATTTAGCCAGCAAAAGTGGTAATTTGACCTATAGTGCTTTGGTACAAATACGAGCGTGTTTAACGCAAACCTCCTTGTGGAACAACAAGGGGATATGGGTGGATGCCGTGTTAATCAGCCTTTAGGTTCACGTCCAACAGAATGTTCCATATTATGATTTGAAATTGGCTCGTTACCAGTTTCAAAAAAAATATCTGTTGAAACTTTGATTTTTTTTAATCCAAATAGGCTCCATTGTTTCATCGGAGTCATGTCAGCTACGGTGCAAAAAAAAAATCAAATAAGAACACATCAGCTGTTTTCGTGCAAATTTTTGCTGGATGTAGTTCGAGTACTTTCGAGTACAAACTACAATATTGAAAATTATTACTGGGAAAGTAAACGAACACAGCTAATTTATTCATAAACAAAGGCGTCATAGGGGCTGATGGAATCTCTTCCCATAATACTCTTTAAAAAAATATAAAAAAAAAATAAAAAAATATCATCCTGATATTGTTGAAGTATCATCTAATTTACAAATTAAATTTTTATATACTTTTCCATTTGCAATGTTTTCGCGTTCTAAATTGCAAACAAAATAAGCGACAAACAAGCATCTGCAACAGCTGACCTACAACAACAGCGTCAACTAATCAATGTTGTGCAATATATGCGGTGCAGTGTTGCAATTCCGAAAAGGCCCAATTATTTAATCTTTCAATGTCTTTTGTTGTTACTTTTCCTCACACTCAAAAAAGTAATTTTTTTTATTGTTTCTATATATTTTTTTCGTCTCTCTTACTTACCACTGCCGACGAATTCGCACGTATTAATAAAACATGTTTGTTTGTAAGTATTTTTTCATAACGTTTTTATTCAATTTATTACTTTTCGTAAAATTTTATTTATAGATTTTCATTCACAGTTGTTTTGGTTAATTATATACCGTTTTTCTAAATTAAGCACACATACTATTGCATGTATACAAAAGTATTTGAGAAATATTTACAAAGAATAAAAAACGAATTAAATTTAATCAGGATCCAACTAGATAACGCAATATAAAACCCGATCACATTGTCTGTGTCTTAGCATTAATGTTTATTGTTTTATTTAATTAAGCATCTTAATAATGACGTTTATACACATTCACTTACATAGAGTTTACAATGTTGTATTATCATTAATATCACTATTTAAAGCAAAAATATTATGATTTGTAGAGAGAAATTCCAAATTTTTTGAAATGAAATGGCTACAAGCGTGTCATTTGCTTAATAAGTGGTGGTTTTTTTTTCGCATTTTTTTTCTTTTTTTTAAATCAGCTCTTTTTCCTTTACAAGGAGAATTTTTTTTAATATCTTGCCCAATTCTCTTAACGTTGCTTTAAAAGATCCTAAGAAGTTGATATTAAAAAATCATAAACATTTTTAAAAATATGTGTTTTAAATTCTTTTAAAGGAAACAATATTAGGGAAAATCTACTTCATAGCATAGCACAAAAAGAAAGCTAATTTAAAAAGATATTTATGTTATTTCAGAAGGATTACACTTCTCTATATAAATTGCAGAAGGGGGCTTAAGCAGCAGATATGAACTACCTTTATTATACCTGATATACAAATCGGTAGGAAAACATTCTTCGTCACATCTTATAGTTGCTGTTGAAAAAAACATGAAATTTGCAGCTAAATTATTAAATATTATTGCAAAGTTGTTGAGAAGTCGTATGTCGTTTTAATAAATCTTCTAACACTTGATTGAAGGACTCGATATATTTCGTAAGTTATGCCCAATAACTGTTGTTTTTAGTCAGAGTACATTGTTAGACTTTACACAAAATGTAGACATCCAACTTTAAATGAAACAAAAAGAAAAAATAAAATTTGAAATAATTGTCTGGATAATAAAATATTACTAATAGTAGTAAAGATATAGGGTTTTATTTATAAAATCGATTTATAAACGGATAATAAACGTTTATGAATACGGTTGATACATTTTAGTTGGTAGTGGAGTTTTAAAAGGCATGAGCAATATTTTTTAAGCAATTTTAGAAGATTTATTGATTTAATTTTTTTATAAATGATAAATAGTTTATCAAAGTGTACAATTGGATTAGGAAAGGAAATGTGAATTAAATTAATCCTGAACGTACGATCTGAGTAAATAATTCATTATATTTTCCTATATTTCTTTAAAAAATTAAATCTGTTGATTTTTTTTTCGGTAAAAAATCCTTAGTAATATATTTTATGTGGGGAATTTTCTAATTTGAGTCTTTCTGATTGTTATTAATTTGGGAATAACCCCAGGTAAGCAAATGTGAGAAGGCAAAATGTTGTAGGTAACAAAAGTTACTGAAGCTCAACACAGAGGCTCTCTCAGTGGCTTAAGTAGCCCCAAGAAACTAGGATCGGGCGCAGTGGCCTAATAAGCCTCTCTCCTTAAACAAAACAATTATTATGAAAACTCGAAGAAAAGAAAAAACAAGAACCGTCCCAAATGTTGACGACCCCCGCAAAATTTATAAAGGCCATGATTTAAGGATATGCACCTGGAATGTCCGAACTCTATACAGAGATAGTGCCTCTATCCAACTGGCGGGTGTCCTCGACAAATACAAGGCTGACATCACCGCCATACAGGAGATGAGATGGACGGAACAGGGATGCACATGACGAATAACTGTGACATCTTTTGCAGCTGTCATGCAGAAAGACAGGAATATGGATGTGGTTTCATAGTCGGTAAGAGACTTCGACACCTGGTCTCGCGGTTTAACCCTGTAAGTGACCGAATAGCCACCATTCGCATCCGGGCGAAATATTTCAACATTACGCTGATTTCTGTACACGCCCCGATGGAAGCCAAAGACGATGACATTAAATATGCATTCAATGAGCGCCTGGTGGAGATATATGACCGCTGCCCGGTACATGACATTAAAATTGTTCTGGAGATCTTAATGCTTAAATAGGAAGGAAAGACGCTCTTGGTTCAGCAGTCGGAAATTTTAGTCTACACAACAACACCTCCGATAACGGATTCTGGTTAGTTTTGCGTCGGCAAGAAAGATATCCACAATACAACCTGGATATCTCCCGATCAAAATACAAGAAATCTGATTGATCACGTGGTAATTGATGGAAGGCATGTCTCAAGCGTTATGGGCGTGCGTGTGATGCGCGGTGCAAATATTGACTCAAATCACCACCTCGTTGCAGCCAAGGTACGCACACGATTAAGTAGTGCTAATTCGAACCAACTCTGTCAATTACTCCAAACAAACCCCCCTGGTTCCCGACACATAGTGGCAGCATATTGCGAATACTATGACCACTGCCACAACGACCGCAGTGGGTTACGAAAAACCACGCTCAGACAAGCCCTGGTACTATGATGACCGTCGGGAAATGTCTGAGGAAATGGATGCTGCATAAAAGGCAAAACTGCAGCCAATGGCGACGAATGCGGTGACGGAGCGTTGTAATGAGCAAAGGAGGGAGATGAAACGCCTGTTCAGGCGGAAAAAGCGTCAGTGGAAAAAAAGAGAGAGCCAGGATATCGAAAACTACCAGGGTAGAAGTGAGGCACGAAAGTTCTACCTAAAGGTAAAAAGTAAAGGTTTTGGAAAAGGGATCCCCACCTGTAAGGACAGAGACGGAAATCTGGTCACGGACACTCAGAGTGTGCTGCAAATATGAAGGGAAGACTTTCAATCTCTACTCATTCAAGAAGGCAGCACAAGTGACGAAATCGCACCAATCATCGACGATGGAGTAGACTGTCCACCACCGAGCCAAAACGTGATCAGCACGGCTATTGTACGGCTTAAAAATAATAAAGCTGCGGGAGCTGATGGACTGTCGGCAGAGCTTTTTAAAGCCGGCGGCGATGACCTGGTAACATGCATGCACCAGCTCATAAACACGATTTGGGTCAGGGAGTGCATGCCCGATGATTTGAATCTGGGTGTCCTATGTCCCGTGCTTTAGAAAGGCGATCCAAGTGTATGTACCAACTATCGCGGGATTAGCCTTTGACCCATCGCATACAAGGTCCTGTCTAGTGTGTTATGTGAAAGACTAAAGCCCATTCTGGTGAACCTGATTGGACCTTATCAGTGTGGCTTTAGACCTGGTAAATCCACGACCGACCAGATATTCACACTACGACAAATCATGGAGAAGACCCAAGAAATGCAAATCGACACCTACCAGCTGTTCATCGATTACAAAGCGGCATTCGACAGTCCGATACGACAGAAATTGTTGGCTGCTATGGCTGAGTTTGGTATCTCCGCGAAGCTAATACGACTTTGCGGGATGACACTGACTGACACGAAGTCTTCAGTGAAAATTGCTAAAAATTTATCAGAGCCATTTTCTACCAAGCGAGGTCTTGTCTAATAGTCTGTTCTGCGATCTCTTTAACATCGTAATGGAGATGATTATGCGGAAGGCTGCAGTAAACAGGAATGGTAGCTTCTTCAAAAAAAGTCTCATGTTGCTCGCGTATGCCGAGATATCATTGGCCGTGGATTGCGGGATGTTACTGCGGCTTTTTCGAGCAAGTTATTTGTTTCAACGGACATAGAGTCCATTCGTCTGGTACGCTGCGTGAACGTTGACAACTATAACCTTGAAGTTTGATTTTGTTTACCTAAGCAGCTCTGTCATAAACAAATATAATAATGTCAGCCTGGAAATCAAAAGACGAGTATTGATCTCAAACCGCTGAAATAGTGTGAAAAATGGAAAACTTATAACACCGAATGGTCAGTACAGTTTCACAGTTTTATGTGAAATTTCTTATGCAAACATTGTCAGCCAGAAGCGAAATGTAGGAAATACTACTTTTTTATTACTTCCAAAAAATCATTATCTATTTGTGTAGAAGTTATTTTAAAAGATTTCAGAAGATTCGAGGAAATAAACACACTGCTTCTAAATAACAATTCCCTGGAAATTTGTTTCCCTATTCCTTGTTCGCTTATTCTATATAAAAACAATTTGTTTTTTATTTTTCAATTTTTCCTTATTCTAAACAGACTTCAAAATGGGAAACTAATCACCGTAAAGAAAATAGTTACATATTGTCACCTTAGTTCTAATAATAATATTGAATCATTTTTATAATTTTCAAAAATATTTAATTTTAGCCACGAAAGATATAGAACTTAGAAGTTATAAATCTCAAAACTAATGAAATGGAGATGTGACTTTTGTTCTTAGGAGGACAGTATAATACATAAAATAAAACAAAAAAACAATAAAAATAAAAGAAAACCCATAATAGAAAGATTTGTGTTTATAACCCTTAATGACCAAATAAATCTTAAAGGAAACCATTCCCAGGGGATGTAGGGATCAATCTTCAATTTATATGTGTTTTGTTTTTTTATTATTATGTAAAGTTCTCAACAAATCATATATATTTACCATAACTCATTCCATTGGTGGAGGGAGGGTGGTAATAAACTTGTATTTATCTTGCTGCAGGTTTTCAATTTGTGTAACTAAAAGTATAAGCATAACATATGTATGTATTTAAATTCTATAAACTAAAATGTGTAGTTTTCTTCTTTTTTTTAATAAATATTAAGTTTGTGTTTTTGTGTTTCGCATATATGTATAAGGACAATGTGGCATTATATTATAAGTATAACAGTATGTATAACAATTTTTTCTGGATATTTGAAAAAAGTGTATGTATATATTAGGAATACAAAATAATAATATGTATTAATAAAGACTAAAGATCAAATAAAAATCACAAAATGTTCAAATGTTGTTTTTTTTTTTCATTGATAAAAAGAGCGCTTATAATGTCCAATGATGTAACATGAATGATGTGACAATATGAAGAAGAATGAAAAATTACAATTTGTTTGTTCTCAAACTTAAACACTAATTCGTGCGTTTTTGTTTTTTGTAATGGCTGTTAATTATATTCTTGAATAAAAGCATTTGGATATTTCAAATTGTGCTCAACATTAAACGTTTTTTTACAAGTTTCATTTTTCGTTGGTATGTTCTTGGTTGTTGTTTACATTAAATTAGTAATTTTAACTATTGAGAAAGCTTAGCTGTATTTTGCAAAATTTTATTGATTTGTTCAGTTTTTTTTTTGTTGATTTCTTTTAAATAATTTTGTATAAATTTTAAAGTTGCATAGCAACTTTGTAAACTAAAACTACAAAAATTTAGCGCTCATTTATATGTATATATAGTATAAGTATTCTGTATATGTTTTCTATAAGTAAATAATTCAAATTTTTTGGTTTCGAAAAGCCTAAAATTAGGCCAAAAACATATGACGACAGTTGGTTTCAATATTAGGTAGTAGCAGAAATTTTTTCTCCAGCGTAGGCATTTTTTGGTTTTCTTTTTTTTAAATTTTTACGAAAAAAAATTATCGCTCTTTTTAAGTTGTGTGTGTGTGTGTGTGTGTGTTTTTGTGTAAGTCTTCTCTACAAAACATTTTCAATCAATAACAAACTTTTAAAGTTTGAAATAGTTTGTTTTGTTATACCTAAAACTAGTGTATAAAACTAACTAAAATAGGAGTGGGTAGAGCGGGAGAGGTTGGATGATATATAAAATAATCCTTAAAAATCGTAAAACTCATTACTTTTATTATTAAAACGTCGTGTTAATACATAAACCACAGCTTCATAGGTCGCCATCATGATGGCGGTATTTGGTATCTGTCTTACGAGTTGTGTCGCTAAGCCTCTGTAAATATAAATATATAAGTAATTGTGTTAAATTAATCAAGAAATATTAATTTTTATTGCTTACCTATATAAACCAGGTCTACCCTCTTCCTTCCATACCGTATGTAAGGTTTGCCAAAATGTATTATATTTATTACCCTCTTCGCGCAGACGCGTTCGCGCCACTTCATGGGGATATGCAATACAGGAGGCAACAGTCTTTGATATGGCACCAGCCATCATAAACTCAAGGAAATCTCTTGACGTTTTTGTGGTATCTGATTTACGTTTATTATGTCTTTCCAGCTGAAATCATTAAACAGAAATACAAATGACTAATTGTGACATAATGTTGCGGCCAGTCCTATACTTACCAATTTGGATTTGATAAATTCATAGATAACAAAGTGTACCATAGTTTCACAGATGCCAAAATAACTAGCTGTAATGCCTTTATAGAAGGCAGTAATGCCACCCTTTGCGTAAACACGATTGATGCACTGCCTGACGGTCATTTGGACCTTAGAATTATAGTCCAGTTGTAAACGTGTTTTAACAAACCAAATTGGATTTGTTATGGAAGAGGAAACAAAACCGGCACTAGCTGCACTCATAATATGAACTTGTGGTGAATCTGGTTGTACTAATCTAATGGTAGACAGATGACAAAAGATATAAAAAAAGACATTGCATTTTATTAAGGTATGAAAATTGTTGGTAGAAGTTATGACGACCCAAATGCCCAGCCCAATGTACACCACAGGGGTATGTCTGACTGGTCAAATCAATGTGAGAATCAACAAGTTTGGTTGTACTGTGAATATGTGATACGTAAAAAGTTAAATGGTATTAGAAGAATGTGTGCTTGAATGAACGTGAATACACGAACGAGCGAGCGGCGCTTCAATTGTTGATGGTAATATACTTACCCTAAATTATTGAGGAAATTTTTGGTTTGTGAATATGTGCAAAAATAAATGGCACGTGAGGGCGCCACACCAACGAGATTCGGTCCAAGACCTTTAAATAAAGCACGGGGGCCTTCATTTTGTACTATGTGTCTGAAAGAAATGAAAAAGGGGAGGTCAGATTTGGATTAAGCAAGTTTATGTACTATAATATTAGAAATTTAACTATTTGTGTTAAAAAATATACATTAAACTATTCCCAGAGAATTTTTTTGTGCTCTTAATCTAAATAAAATCTCTTCGGGTTATTTTTCTCTTTTCCTCTATTCTCAACGAACTTCGAAAATGTGTAACTATTCCCCGGGAAGAAAGTAGGTATGTATTACTAATGTGACATAGTACAACACATGATTTTGGGACTCAATTCTAAGAACTGCACGTGAAAGTAGCCCCAAAAAGAAGAAGTTCTGCATCATTCGTTTTGTTAGTAAGTACCGTATAGGGGAATTTGTCACGTTTAAGGTTCTTTTGTTTGACAACTCGAGAACCACTAGTCCGATTTAGCTGAAACAAATTTCATACAATATATTATGGCATGTAACTTGACAAAACGAATGTTGCAGAACTTCTTCTTTTTGGGGATACTTTCACGTGCAGTTCTCAGAGTTGAGTCCCAAATCAATGAGCTGAAATATGTTGTACAGTGTAAGTTAATGGGAGTATTTGGTGACAAATTTTAGAAATAAAGTATGGGAAGTATTTAAATTTTTAATAGTAACGGTTTAAAATTAATTTTTCAGGTTTAGGGAAGGGATAGTAGATAGTCTTTCTAAAGATTAGCTCGTAATTCGCTATATATTTAAATAAATGAGTCGTCACACGCATCGGGATACTAGTCGTCAACGTATCGAATCCTCAGCTCATGGTCCGAGACTTGTTAATATTTATACCCTCACTACCCGTAGGGGACGAGACGGCCAAAAGTGTAACACATAGAAAGACTGACTTTAGACCCTATATTTCTTTGAACCAAATTCGATTCATGACTGTTTAAATCGTTTGAGCCACGTCTGTCTGTATGGCTGGTACGCACAATAACTTTCGAAAGATGTAACCAATTGTTTTGAAACTTAGCATAGGTTAATACTTCCCCAAAACTACTTACGGTATTTGAAATGGGCAACATGGCCACTCCCCTTCTGGTACCTCCCTTAAATATGTTCCATTCTGCTCACTTTAGAAATCAAGGCATAATACACTGTAAGTAGGTGAAAATGACACACCAAAACGCCGACACGTCAACCGAATTTTGGATCGTAGAATCCAGTAGTGTACCCCGTTTTGAAAAGTAAGCTTAGTAGATTTAAGGCGATTTTTGATTTTATTTGAATGAAAAAACTTTTAAAACTTGTTTTAAATCAATTTGTTTATTATTTATATATAATTATATTATTCTTATATGTAAATTGATTTAACAAGGACTTTTTCAGGTTTTTCTCTCAACTAAAATCAAAAATCACCTTAAATCTGCTACAAATTTAAAATCGAAATATCTCGTTACTTTGAGCTAACTATTTAAAACGGAGTATACCATTGGATTCTATGACCCAGCAATTGGTTAGGGTGTCTCGGTGTTTTTGTGTGTCATGTCAAAAGTTCAAATTTTACTTACAGTGATATCAATACACCCAGCGCGATCTTGCCCAAATTCAGTATTTTGTTAATGTATAACAGGATACAATTTTAAGGAAAACAATTGGTCCAGCCACGCCCCTTCTGGTACCTCCCATAAAAATGTACCATTCAGCCCAATTTGGAAAGAGAGAAGTAATTTTAAAACACCCGAAACGATCGTGCCCGAATTCTGTTCTTTGTTAAGCTATAACAGGTTAAACTTTTGGAGGAAAGCAGGAAGTCTACACACGCCCCTTCTGGTACCTCCCATTCAAATTTAGCCCATTTTAGAAATCAAGTAATAACACCAATACACCCAACGCGATGTTTTTACTGGGGGTGAGGGCAAATGTAAGTCGGTTAACCCGACTGAAACTTTCTCACTTGTTTTTATTTTTCACCAATATTGTACTAATAACTACTTTTTGTACCGCATAGTGTATTCATTGTACCAAAAAGTACATTTACTGTATCAAAGAGTACTGTTACTGTACCAAAAAGTACTTTTATTGTAATCACAAGTTATTTTACTGAAAAGTAAAATTTTTTGTCCCAAAATGTACTTTTTTTGTACCCAAAAGTAAAATTTATTGCACCAAAAAGTACATTTATTGTACCTATTATTTTGCTAAACACAAATTTTACTAGACTAAAAAGTAAAATTCATTGTACAAAAAGTACTATTATTGCATCAAAAAGTACATTTGTTGTACTAAAAGGTGCTCTTATAGTACAAAAAGGTACAATTGTTGTATCAAAAAGCATTTTTAAATTGTACCAATAATAAAAGAAGTTATATCAGAAGGTAAATTCCATGTCCAACAATGTTCAAAGATTTTTTACTGTACCGAAAAGTACTTTTATTGCACTTAAAAGATTTTTTATTCCACAAAAAATAACTTTTATTGTACCAAAAAGTACATTTATTGTACTACCAACAAGCACAATTTGCTGTACAAATAATACTTTAATTTATTGTACCAAAAATATATTTATTGTACCAAAGAGTAATTTAATAGTACTAAAAGTACTTTAATTGTACCAAAAAGTACTTTAATTGTGCCAAAATATACACTTATTGTACTAATAAGTACTTTTATTGTACTAGAAAGTACAATTTATTGTGCTAAAATGTACATTTTCTGTACCAAAAAGTACTATTACTGTAGCCGAAAGTACTTTAAATGTATAACAAAGTACTTTTAAACTAAAAGTACATTTATACCAAACAGTACTTTAATGTTACAAAAAGTACTTTTACTGCGCCAAAAAGTACTTTCAATGTACCAAAAATTACATCTACTGTAAACAAAAAGGGCTTTTATGTACATTTATTGTAGCAAGAAATTCTACTATTGTACGTACCAGAAAGGTGTTTTGTGTACCAAAACAGCCATTAATTGTATCAAAAGGTACTTGTATTGCTCTTAAAAGTACTTTTATTGTACCAAAATGTCATTCTATCCAAACAGTACTTTCAATATACTAGAAATGACTTTAACTGTAGCCAACAATTCTTTTATTGCACCAAAAGGTACTTTTATTGTAAAAATAGTAATTTCTATGTACCAGAACGACTTTAGTTGTACCTAAAATTACTTTTAATGTACTGTATGGTAAAGGTAAAATTTATTGTACCAAAAAGTACTTTTATTGTATTATAAGCAAATTTATTGTACACAAAAGTATCTTTACTGTATAATTTATTATACTAAAAGGTACTTTGTTGTACCAAGAAGTACTTTCAATGCATAGGAAAGTACTTTTATTGTATCAAAAACTAAATTTATTGTACCAAAGAGTGTATTCATTGTAACAAAAAGAATTTTTGTGTGCCAAAAAGGACCTAATCAATGTTCCAATAATTAATTTCATTGAACGAAAATATGCTAACAATGTACCAAAAAGTATTTTAATTGTACCAAAAATTACTTTTATTGTACCAAAAAGTACTTTTATTGTACTAAAAGGTACATTTATTGTACCAAAAAGCACATTATTTGTAACAATAAGTTTTTTGTTGTACCAAAAACAATTTTTCTGCACCAAAAAGTACTTTTTATGTATTTAAAAGTACTTTTATTGCACCAAAAGATAAAATTTTTTGTACCAAAAAATACATTTATTTTAACAAAAGGTACTTTCATTTTACTAAAAAGTACTTTTATTGTACAGTGAAGTACATTTGTTGTACTAAAAAGTACTTTTATTGCACCAAAAAAAAATATTATTGTACCCAAAAGTACATTTGTTGTACCAAAAAAAAAAAAAAAAACAGAAAAGTAATAGAAGAGAAAGCTTATCCGCGATATGTTGAATAAGAAATATTTGTAAGAAGAACATATCGGTTAGGTCTAGAAAAATGAAGCGTGTTAAATCCTCAAAAGCAAAAAAGCTCTTTCATATCTCAATCATGGGACGCAAAGACAAATTTGTGTTTTTTCCTATTGATTGAAAAACTATCTATATAGTTTATTTTTATACTATTTACACGTAAGGCCCTTATTCTTCCCAAAATTGCCCTAAGTTGGAAATTATACCAGTAATAATAGGATAATGCTGCACTATGACTTTGTAAACCTACCTTAGACATTGTATTATACTCATACTTTTTGTGGATGTGGATGAGATGCCGCAATGTGATATAGCCATGATCTGGAAAATGTAAAGAAGATAATAAAGTTAATAACCAGTTCTTAAATATACTTAAGTGTACAAATTAGATTTATTAAGAAGAATATGCTGAAGAACAAAATATAAAATGAATAAAATAATAAGAAATTGGTACTACCCTACGGACACCCCCAATCACCTGTGGTTGGGACCTGTTACGTAATATTGTCGTACTCAGTTTACGTCTTTGTTCAGGTCGCAGCAATTCGGAGGATGCATTTGTTGTACCCGGTGGACTCTCAACTATTCGTGGCGGTGTTAGGAATGCTGTTGAACTTTGTAAACGAGTTTTGACCACCTCCAATGGACATGTCACAACAGCACCAACTGTACCAGCAGTTCTGTAAGAAAACAAACAAGACAGACAAAAAAAAAATCAATAACAAATTCAAAGATGAATAATCTCTTAAAGTACACTACACTAAATATAAACTAAAGCTAACTAAAGGCCAAGGAAACACAAATTTAAAATGTTTGTTCCTAAAAAATAGCTGATTGTAGTAATGCCAAAAAAAAAAAAATATCAACAGAAACAGACAGATGTAGTGCCAAAAACAGGAAACATGATATAATACAAATACAATATGGTCAGTAGTTTGTACACTAAATATATGGATAAGTTAAAAAATCATTTTAGATCTTATTCAACATTTAAACAAATTCTTTAACGTTTGTAGTGACATAACTTAAATGCTTTATAAAATTGGATGACGAAGTGTTTTTTATTTTTTTTTGATATTTTAACAACTTTCCGTTCGTGTTTTTCTTCACGTAAATTAAATATCTGTATCCAAAAACAATTGAAATGATATTTATTTTTAACATCACAATTGACGTTAGCAAACGAAAAGAGCACGAACAAATTATCATTCCTACTCGACATTTGTTTGTTAATATATAATGCCACATTTTTCAGCGTATGAGTTCAACGTAAGAATTTAGAAGAATTTATATTGACGGCAGATTGCATTAAGTCAATTACGTGTGTACAAATTTACATGACGGTTAATGTAAATGTGAATCAATTGAACTTATGTAGAAGACGTCAATCTTTTAATGAAATCATGATAGAGTAATAGATTTATATCTGATCGTAGCACAGCATTTAATGGACTTTTAGTGTAAAATAAATTATGGGGGAACATTTTTGTTATGTGGATTTATACAACTTGCATTGTAAATAAAAATGTTGCAATTAAAAGAGAATGAATCATTTCACGGAAATCGAGAAAAGAGTATATGTAATTATGATAATGTAGATAAGAATTAAAGTTCACGAAAACTGAAAAACTTCAAAAAGACGAACTCATTACAAATACATACATACCCTCCTGAATTAAGGAGATTAATCTAATGTACTAGATTAATTTTAATAAATATTAAAAAATTATTAATAATACTAAAAAATTTATTGTTTGTCTGTTTGTACCTCAATCATGTCTTAACGGTTGAACCGATTTAAAAGAAATTTGGTAGACAGTTATGGAAATATGTGGAAATTACAATAGGATATACATTTTTTTTTCTTAATTTTCGATCAGCGGACGGATGGAAGATCAATTTATTTTTGATATGGGGGCAATTATTATAACAAAACGTATAAAAAAATACTTTTATTGTTCCAAAAAGTATTTGTATTGTACCAAAAGGCCCTTCCATTCTACCAAAAAATATTTTTGTTATACCAAAAAATTGTTTAATTGTAGTTAAAAATACATTTATTACAATACTTTTATTGTTTCAAAAAGTACTTTAATGTAGCAAAAAGTACTTTAATGTAGCAAAAAGTACATTTGTTGTACCAAAAAGTAAAATTTATTGTACCAAAAAGCACTTTTATTGTACCAAGTGCTTCATTTTACCAAAAAGTACATTTATTGTACCTTTAAATACTTTTACATTAAAAAAGTCACATTAATTGTACTTATAAGTACTTTTATTGTACCAAAAAATATTAGTTATTGTACCTAAAAGTACCTTGACTATACCCAAATGTTAATGTTTTGCACCAAAAAAGTACTTGTACAAAATATAGAATTTTTGCATCAAAAGCACATTTATTGTACCAAAAAGTACTTTTATTTTACCGATAAGTATTTTCATTGCACCAAAAGGTCCTTTCATTCTACCAAAAAGTACTTTAAATGTGCCAAAAATTCTTTAATTTGCTCAAAAAGTACATTTATTATACCAAAAAGTAATTTTATAGTACCTTAATTATACGAAAATGATAATGTTTTGCACCAAAACGTCCTTTTACCTAAATATATATGAAAAGCATATATATTGTATCTTAAATTACTTTTATTGTACCAACAAGTATTTTCATTGCACCGAAACGTCCATTCATTCCGATAAGTATTTTTATTGCACCAAAAACTCCTTTACCAAAAAGTACTTTAAATGTGTCAAAAATTCTTTCATTTGCTCAAAAAATACATTTCCTACAACAAAAAGTACTTTTATAGTACCAATAAGTACTTTTATTGTACCAGAAAGTACAAGTTATTTTACCTACAAGTACCTTTATTATACCAAAATAATAATGTTTTGCACCAAAACGTACTTTTACCAAAATATATATCAAATGCACATTTATTGTACCAAAAAGTACTTTTATTGTACCTCCATGTATTTTTATTGTACCAAAAGGACCATTCATTCTGACAAAATGTACTTTATTAGTGCCAAAAATTCTTTTTATTGCCCAAAAAATAAATTTATTGTACCGAAAAATACAATTTATTGTAGCAGTAGTAGTTTTATTGTACCAAACTGTACTTATATGGTAAAAAAGTCATTTATTGTAAGAAAAAGTACATTTATTTACGAAGAAGTATTTTTATTTGGCCAAAAAGTACCAAACAAATAATTTTTTGTACCAAAATCTACAGTTATTGTACCAAAAGTATATTTATTGCATGAAAAGTACTTTTTATTGTACTAAAAGGAACTTTTATTGTACCAAAATGTACATTTATTGCAAAAAAAAGGAAATTTATTGACCAATTATATCTTTTCTTGTATAAATAATGTACTTTTATTGTAACAAAAAGTACATTTATAGTACCATAAAGTACATCAATTCCACAAAAAAGGAAATTTATTGTATGAAAAGTACTTTTACCAAAGATATTTTTATTGTACCAAAAAGTACATTGATTAAACAAAAAAGTATTTTTTTTTTTGAAAAAGTACTTTTATTGTACAAAAAGCTTTTATAATGGTATCAAAAAGTAAATTTTTGTACCAAAATGAAATTGTATTGTACCCAAAAATACTTTTATTTTCTCAAATAGTAAATTTCTTGTAACGAATAGTAAAAATTTTTGTTCCAAAAAGTACTATTTATTGTACCAACAAGTTATTTTATTGTCCCAAAAACTACTTTACTTGTAATAAAAAGTATTTTTTTGAATTTGTTTATAGTCATAGAGAGATATAATTTGGTATACAGATAGTACTCGGAATGCCGCGGCACTACAGGTTTAAATTTTCAGTCGAAATTTTTATGTCCAATTAGTGGGTAGAGGGGGCGTGACAACAGTGATTTTTACGCTAGAGATAATATTTTGTACACAAACATTACTCGGCGTAACAGATTAGAATAAGAAAACGACATTTTTTATTCGCAATCAGCGAATGGGGCGTGGCAACAAAAGTTCTTTTTAGAATATAAAGAAGAACATTTTATTTTCGATCAGTGGAATAACAGAGCGTGGTCGAAACACTTTCTAAGTTAGTTTGGTCTAAGCCGATTATTTGACTTAAATCCTTTGCCTACCTACAAATTTAAATCATGTTCCAATGTTAAGAATTATAACTTAAAGTTATGAGAGATATGTATGTATATTTATGCAAATTTACAAACCATCCACAAGATTTTTTGATAATTACCTATATAATTTTAAGCTAGACCAACCAAACAAATATGAACTTTTAGATTAAATTTTCTTTACATCAAAATATTCCAAAATGTAGTTCTATTTATCGTCGCATAATACGTCTTTTTATAGGCAATACACTGTAACTCCTACAATGAACACTTTCGTATGGAACATCCTATATGTGTTTAAAAAAATGTATCAATTGAATTGAGCCTATACAGATGTCATGACAGACATTTTTAAAAATAACTTCCATGTTCCATGTTATTTATGACTGTGACCACTAATTGGATATGCAATCTTTAAACCACAATGTTGTTCCTTGTTTTTTTTTTATCTCATATATACAGTCAAAATTAAATGAAATCGTTTTCTTTACCCAATTGATTGTCATAAATTTCTTTGTTGTTCATTTCTCATATTTGAATTTCTAATTGTGACTGAGCAATCAAAAATATACATAAAATTCTTATATTTATCGATTTATTAGCATTACCTTTGTGAGATTTTGTTTACTGACCATTTTCCCCCAACCCGATTGTTTCCAATTATGGATAAAATGGCGTGACAAATGTTTGTGGGCAAGTTTATTGTCGATATTTATAATTAATTATTTTGTATAATTTTTATTTGACTGTTGCAATTGTAATTTGATTGGTTTCAATTTATCAATTTCCTGTTAAGCGCAAGTAGTCGTTGTAATTGCATATAAGCATGGCAGTTGTAGGAGGGTCGTATAATCGAGAGTGGTCTGGGATACAAATAAAAAAGTTTATTTATAGTTTCAAATTCTACAGCTTTTCGCAATTGCTAAAATGATTTTCTTAATTTCAAAGGATTTTAAGTTAAAGCAGAGGAACAACAATTGCCACATTGTCAAAAAGGATTCCTTAATTTAAAAAAAAAATTAAAAAATTGTTGAATTTAATTTTTCTAACTCACTATTTCTTTCTCTTCCTTAAATTTGTAGAAATATCACTGCTAAACAATATTAATGTTTTAATTAAAAGTTCTCTTATAATTGCTATAGTTTTAAGTGCATTAAACTTTTGATTATTCGAGCTTGAGCTTGATGGTTGTAATACCACCCTCGCAAAATTTGTGACAGTGTAGTAATATCAATTACAAAACTAAGACTGTAATCGGCACAAACTTTTAAAGGTCACGTAGTTCTGTATTGCACTAGTTACTAGTTACAACAGAATAAATAAATACATTTGTATTAGTTACATCCTATGGATTGGGTTGAGCACAATTATGGGATATATTAATACAAAAAACTTAATTTCCCTTTACACCCTCCCATGAATGAGGTATGGGATGCTTCTCGGCCGGTCCCATAAATATGTATACGGATTTTTATAATTTCGAGTGTTTCGAGGAGGAGTGGCAAAAAAGGGTTGTTGCCCCTTAAATATATAAATTTCGATTTGTGAGCGAAAGGTGCGTCAGAATAGTTAACTTTATTACTATATAAAGTATTAGGAACTTAAGATATGAATGCACAAACATAATAAATACTTCCGATGAGTGGTCGCAGTGGTTTTTCATATACACTCGTATACAGATAAAACTTGATAAACATCTGGTACTCAACACTACAGATATGAATAAACAGATGAACTTTTTATAATCGCATGACATGAGATATATCATTTGAAACACTAAAATTCGATGTTTTGATCAGGTTAAGGAGTTACTTGGATCGACGTTTGAAATTAGCAACATAGGCTAGTAGGCTCTAGTTAATACACATATATTAAGACTCAACAACCGTGGCCTAGATTCTTGTTTTAACTATTACGACCAAATATAGAGGTAGATTTCAAGTCTAAAGTTAAACCAGTACAGAAATTTCAGTCAGGTAAGCCGACTGATCAGGTGGACTGACTGAAAGATGAATATCTCACTTGCCAAATCAATTAAATACATTTAACATAAAGCTGATATTGTTTCTTAAAACTCTTGTTAAAGCAAAATAAATGATGTAAAAAATTTAACGATGAAGGAAATGTTCAGTAGTCTTAATTGTTATTATTGGTGAATTTTTTTCTTAAAGAAAATATATGCAGCCTATCAGTGATTTGAAATTAAAATTTAAAAAATTGAATAAGTTTAGTTAACCAAATTGGCAAGTGAAGCATTCCGATATCTTTAAGGTTCTTTACACTACTGGCATCTTCGTCAGTAATTTCCTTCAAATAGTTGCTAAACTATCTCCACACATTATTACAACCTTAAGTGTTAAAAGCTTCAAGAAATCATCGTGAAGCCCAAACACACCGGTGCGAAAATGGTATCAACGAAAACCACACGTCAACATAATGCACACAAGCTCTTGTCTATGCTTTGTCCATCGGAGAAAATTGTATAGAATTGTTTTTGGCAACAAATGCCAACCCAGTGTACCTCCCTTGTATGTCTTGCTCTTGTTTGTATATGTGTAAATTATGTGGTGTGGATAATGTTGACGTGTGGTCTTGGTTGATACCATTTTCGCACCGATGTGTTTGGGCTTCACGATGATTTCTTGACGCTTTTAACACTTAAGGAGAAGGCACAGCTAAGGGTGCTGATGAGATACTTTGGCAACTATCGAAACAGCTATCCGCCCTGCCAGCTGTCAACATAATGCATTTAACGAAACTCTTGTAAAATACATTCTATTGGCAATAATAGAGATAGATCTTGAACAGAACAATGAAAACACAATATTAAGAGTGTTAAAAAAAAATGTAGCCATTGTAGCTTTTTGACACAATAAAAATATTATTTGGAATAAATAAAGTACTTTTTTATGCAATAAAATTTCTTTGTGGCACAAAAATAGTACTTACTGGTACAGTAAAATCACTAAAAGTACTTTTTGGTACATTGAAAGTACTTTAGTGGGCAACAAAGCTACTCTCTTTGGTGCAATAAATTGTACTTTGTGGCATAATAATTTCTACTTTGTAGTAAAATAAATTGAACTTGTAGGTACAATAAAACTAATTTTTGGTAATAAAAAGTACTTAATGTTAATTGTACTTAATTAATTGTACATTTTCGTAGAATAAAAAGTACTTTTTGGTAGAATTAATTTTACTTTTTGGTACATAATACTTAAAACTTTTGGTACATAAACCTTTTTGTTCAATAAATTGTACCTTTTAAGAAAATAAAAATGGTTTTTGGTACAATGAATAGTATTCTTTAAAAAATAAAAGTACTTTTTGGTACAATAAAAGTAGTTGTTGGCACAATGAATTTTATTATTTTGTACAATAACTTGTACATTTTAAGAAAATTAAACTCATTTATAGTGCAATAAGTTGTACCTTTTTGTACGATTTACATTACTTACTTAACCTAATTTCCCTTTACACCACATGGTATAGCTTCTCGCGTTGTTGTGAATTAACACGCTTTTTATTTTTAGATTCACAACTAACGGCACCTACTTGTTTATCGACGAATGCAAACGTCACTATTTGAGAAGCTTTTAACAGACAACACTTATATGCGGTTTCCATTAGCCTGCGTTTGGTTATCGCGTTAACGATTTATCGAAAATGAACGCATGGTGTTTCCACTGTGTTTTGCATCCGCGTTCACACCCAAACAGCTGATTGAGTTTATTTTTTCTTGACCGCGAAAAGTTGGGTATTTTTGTGTAGTTACAAAATAATGGAATTGGATGATATTCTTTTGCTTACCGCAGTAGAAACTGAGGATGAAAAGTTATTGAGCAAGCAGCCCTGCATATTTCATGGATAATGCACGAAGCGTCTGGTGTTTTGTAAGTGAGGAACAATATTCATTGATTTCAATCGGCGTGAAGTTAACAAACCACTCTCAACAACCTGTAATTCTGTTTATGTTTATGCTGATAAACAGCTGTTTTAATAGGTATATGCAATTTGCAGTGCTGCCATTAATAGGTATGGTGGGTTTCGATTGCAAAATTAGTCGAATTAATAGTAAACGCAATTTATCGGAAGTCGCGTCCAATATGAACGCAACTTTTTCCCATACTTAACTGCCTATGCTTTTTGTATAGGCTTTAACGCGCGTTCATTGATTTTTGGATGTGGATGCGGCAGTAGTGGAAACAGCATATAACAGACAACACTTATATGCGGTTTCCATTAGCCTGCGTTTGGTTATCGCGTTAACGATTTATCGAAAATGAACGCATGGTGTTTCCACTGTGTTTTGCATCCGCGCTCACATTCAAACAGCTGATTGAGTTTATTTTTTCTTGACCGCGAAAAGTTGGGTATTTTTGTGTAGTTACAAAATAATGGAATTGGATGATATTCTTTTGCTTACCGCAGTAGAAACTGAGGATGAAAAGTTATTGAGCAAGCAGCCCTGCATATTTCATGGATAATGCACGAAGCGTCTGGTGTTTTGTAAGTGAGGAACAATATTCATTGATTTTAATCGGCGTGAAGTTAACAAACCACTCTCAACAACCTGTAATTCTGTTTATGTTTATGCTGATAAACAGCTGTTTTAATAGGGATATGCAATTTGCAGTGCTGCCATTAATAGGTATGGTGGGTTTCGATTGCAAAATTAGTCGAATTTATAGTAAACGCAATTTATCGGAAGTCGCGTCCAATATGAACGCAACTTTTTCCCATACTTAACTGCCTATGCTTTTTGTATAGGCTTTAACGCGCGTTCTTGATTTTTGGATGCGGATGTGGATGCGGCAGTAGTGGAAACAGCATATTATACTTCGAAGTTGCTAACGACAACATCGAGGGGGCCGGCAATAAAATAATTTTTTTTAGATGACTGGAGCCTGCAGTTGGACCTCGCATCTCCCGCATGGTACACGCGGGTTCTAACCATCATGCCACGGCCGGTCCCAGATCAACATTACTACTTGGTACAATAACAGGACTTTTAGGTAAATAAATTGTACTTTTGATAGAACAAGTGATTTTTTGTACAACAAATTTTACTTTTGATACAATAAAGGTACTTTTTTGTACCATAGATGTACTATTGATAGAATAAAAATACTGTTTTGTACAATAAATTTTACTTTTTGGTACAATAAATTTTACTTTTTGGTACAATAAATTGTACTTTTGATAGACTAAAAGTACTTTTACGTAAAAAAATTTCAGTTATTGAGACAATTAAAATACTTTTTCGTACAAAAATTTTAGTTTTTAAGGCAATTAAAGTACTTTTTCGTACAATTAAAGTACTTTTTGGTACAATAAATTTTACTATTTGGTACAAAAAATTGTACCTTTTAGGAAAATAAAAGAGCTTTTTGGTACAATAAGTTATAACTTTTGGTAGGATAAAATGTACTATTTGGTGCAATAATTGTAACGGGTCCGCCAAATAACTTTTTGCTATAAAAAAAACTACTGAATATTTTCTTAAACTTCTTTTTTTATTTGAAAGTACAATCCTTTCGGTTAATAATGGAAAAAAATTTCATTCAAATGGCTGCCTCGTCTGGCCATGCAGTAGCCTACACGGTCGGTTAAATTTTTAAGCACATTATCGATTGTGTGCAGCTGTATTTCACCAATGGCTTCACGAATATTGTCCTTTAAAGCGTCAATTGTCTCTGGCTTGTTGGCGTAACACTTAATTTTGAGGGCACCCCACAAATAATAGTAAAACGGTGTCAAATCGCAGCTCCGAGGTGGCCAAACGACATCAGCTCTGCGGCTAAAAATGCGATCTTCAAAAACAGGGCGCAAAACATCGAGTGTAGCTTCGGATGTGTGACACGTAGCGCCGTCCTGTTGAAACCAAATGTTGCCAATATCCTCCTCTTCAATTTTTGTGAACAAAAATTCATTCAATATGGCCCGATAACGAACGCCATTGACTGTAACAGTCACTCCTTGCTCATTTTCGAAGAAAAATGGCCCAATGGACAATTTGTTGTAATTTTTCATACAATAAAAGTACTTTTTAATACAATAAAATTTACTTTTTAGTATAATAAGTGTTATAAAAATTTTTATTGGTACAAAAAGGGAATTTTTGGAACTGTTGTTTAATAAAAGTACAATAAATATAACTTTTGCGTACAATAAATTGATCTTTTTGGTACAATAAATAGTAATCTTTGTGTACAATAACAGTACTTTTGTAACAATAAAAGTTATTTTTGTTACAATAATTTAAATATTTTTTGGTGCAATTAATGTACATTTTCGTACTTTTGGTACAATGAATTTTGATTATTGGTAAAATTTGGTACAAAAAAGTACAATAGTTTGTACTTTTTGTGTACAATTGCAGTACTCTACTCCTAGTGTACAGTAAATTGTACTCTGTTAAAATTAAAGTATTTTTTACTATAATAAATGTACATTTTGATTCAATAAAAATGCTTTTTGGCACAACAAATTGTACTCTTTGTGTACATTAAGACTTTTTGGTAAAATAAGCAATTTTTGATACAATAAAAGTACTTTTTGATACAATTAGGTATACATTTGGGCACAATAAATACAAATTTTTGGTTACAATAAATTTTACTTTTTGGTACGATATATTTTACTTTTTAGTACCATCAAGGTAAAATTTTACTTTTTCGTACAATAAATTGTACTATTTGGGGAAATAAACTGTACTCTTCTTAATATTGCTACCCAGCAACGGAATTTGGCAGGCCTTACCAAAAATTGACCTTCTGTAGGTCTTCTATTGGATTTTCTACACCTACCAGAAGACCTACTTTAATGAGTAATGCAAAAATCCATACCTCTTCCTTTCAAAAAAACGTTCTTACTAATCCTTTCTCATTTCCTATGGGAACAACCGAGAAGGTCTTCTTATCACAGCGAAAGAGCATGTGTTACAACTTCTTATTCGCAACTTTTAGGAGAGATCTAGCAGTTCTGCTAAGAGGAAATCAAGTAGGTCTTCTATTATTTGCAACAGAGCACCTGCTACACGGTCTGATTCCTTGCTTTTAAGAGAGATCTAGTAGTTATAATTTAGGATAGTAAATAAGTATGCAATATTCGATAGTTGAAGCTTTGAAGTCCTATTGTTCGAATCCAAAAAGATACAAAGAAGCATTTGTAACACATTTCGTTCATTGCTGGTGGAAGATCTAAAGAAGGAATTGTAATTAGGGACAAAGTAACACGAGATACACAGTCACAACAACTAATTTTTGTCAGTTATAATCCCGTTAAACGAATTTCATCAAGTTTTTTGTTTACATTGTTTTGTCTGCTCCCTTGATCTCTAGTTTGCATTTAGTTGTTTTGTGTTCGTCAAAGAAGCCACAAGGGTTCTAGCGACAGCAGTTTAAAATTACTTTGTTATTGTTGTAGGTAATGTGGATAATAATTGGGACCGGCCACGCGACTGCCATGCGGGAGATCGCAGGTTCAAACCTGGCTCCAGTCATCTTAAAAGAAAAAAAAATAAATAAAATTTTCTTTCATTGTCGGCTCCCTCGAATGTTGTTGACAGCAACTTCGCAGTATTAAGCGTCGATTCAATCGTCGTGTCTAGTAAGAGCTTCTCAAACAGTGACGTTCGCATTCGTCGATAAACAAGTAGGTGCCGTTAGTTGTGAATCTAAAAATAGAAAGCGTGTTAATTCACAACAACGCGAGTAGCTATCCCATACCTCATTCATGGGGTGCAAAGGGAAATTAAGTTTTTAAGTTTTTAATGTGGATAATTATCTTCATGACTTTAAAAGTGAAATTAAGAATTTAAGAGACGGTTTGAATATAAATGTTATACATATCAAAATCGAAATAAGAGCGTTTATATGTGATGCACCTTTTTAACAGTTTTTATGTAATGCGTAACTGATTTTTTAAATTTATATAAATTAATTTAATTT
The DNA here is from genome assembly GCA_964034835.1 of Muscina levida. Classification (NCBI taxonomy): domain Eukaryota; kingdom Metazoa; phylum Arthropoda; class Insecta; order Diptera; family Muscidae; genus Muscina; species Muscina levida. Next base: position 107,334,869 of record OZ035881.1, read on the forward strand.
TTAAATAATCTTTAAATAAAGAATTGTAAAAAAAAACTGAAAATTTACCACGACTTTTTTTGATGAATAGATTTTCTGAAGGCCTTCTGTTGAAGCCCTTCTGAAGGAAAAATATTAAGGCCTTTTTTGCTTTCTGGGGATAACATTCTGAATGATGTTTTTTATGACCATTTGAAGGCCTTCCACAGGAGATCTTCTGAAGGTAGTCTATTTATTACATTACAAAAGGTCTTTCTAATAAGACCTTCGGAATGACTGATTTATGAGACCTAATGAAGCTATAAATCTGAGAACCCTTTAGAAGGTCTCTTTTGAGCAGCGAGAGGGAAGACCTAGCTCACCTGTGGCCTTCGATAGCTCAGTGGAAGCAACGTAGACTAGCAATCCGAAGGTGCCGGGTTAGATTCATGGACGGGGCACTGGCCAAAATCAACAACGATGAAAAAAAAATTACTTTTTCAAATACTTTCGAGTTCTCCAGCCAACAAAACTCATCCTAGATGCTTCCACTACAAAAATACAGATTGCGCAAGGATCAAGGAAAATGATTTATCAACATCTCATATAAATCAACAAGCCAGCTGGCGCCATCTTTGGTGGAATTTGGCGTAAAAACTCACAACAACAACACCTAACAATCCTTGACACAAACCTTGTTATCTACAAAGGAACGAACAGGGTTGCCAACAATGATCGTATGATAATCGGATTATATGCCCGATCGAGTGCCGATAAATAGAAAATCGGTATAAAGAATTATCACCCCAGCTACCACCAGCTGTTACAACAACAACAACCTAGCTCACCAATCTCACACTATGTAATTTAGAAATGAAGATGGTATGGGGCAAGAAGTAATGGCGTCTCCAAAAAAAGGACTGCTAGGAGGCCTCCAAACTGAATATTTTCGTTGCTGGGTAATTACAAATTAATCATATTTGTCTCCACATCTTGTCCAACTTAACCAAATATTTTCTGTTATACTTTATGTCCAATAAAATAACACAGTAAAACACATGATTTTGGGACTTAATTCTGAGAACTACACGTGAAAGTAGCCTCAATAAGTAAGTAATAATATCGATTTGAAGTTAGTAAGTATCCTATAGGGAAATTTATCACGTTTTAGGCACTTTAGTTTGAGTTCCAAATCAATGAGCTAAAAAATGTTGTACTGTGTAATCATATATAAAAAAAAATACTAGCACAGAATATAAACAAAGATTATTATTTAAAAAAAAAAATCCCACGTGTAAATCCCAGCCAATTAAATAAATTGTTTGCTTACTAGTCTAAATGACTGTGAACATTGTTCGGATTCTTCGTTACCGTGCCAAATAGTGTATTTCACAAGCGTGATTGATTATAACGCCAGACACACGTTTTAATACATTTGGTAGGTCTAACATTGTTATCACTAAATGAAGAAAAAAAATTTGTATAATTTTTCCATTGGCCAAATTTGATTCGCAACGTCTCTATCTAGTCACAAGTTCAATGTGAACATTTTAATGTGGTTGATAATAATTTAGAAAATAATTATTTTTACAGTAAAAGACTAAACTAAGATATTGGACAAGGTCATGGCAAAATGTTTTATTTTATTATCATATGAAGTGTTCTTCAAGGAAAAGTAGAACAATATTCTATAATGCTAGATAAAAGCGTAGACAGATATGAGAAGGGAATGTGTGTAGTGTACTTTTCATTCATGCGAAAGCGAAAGCACAGTGTCATGGGTCAGAAAAATTATTATGAAATCAATAAATGGAATTTATATTTAAAGAAATGTTATTAAAATTGTAGATTAAGGATAAGATGTATTAACGGTTGTATAAAATAGAATTCAAATGAAAAAAAAATTGTTATAATACAAATCTAATACAGAAATCTGAATTTAAAGTAGCTTCAAAAGCATTTTTGTTAATGTTGCACACAAAAGTTTTCTTAAAGAGAATTCATCGCCAGAAAGGCCTTTATTCAGAAATTTCAGAATATATAACAAAAACTATAAACCGAAAATAACCAGATGTAAAAGATTACAGTGTATTTGAATTTCAATATTTTTGTGCCATAATTTCATAAAATCTGGCGTCGCCAACAAATCACAATTAAACTAGTTTTCCATAATAATAATTTTGTATATAATATTTTTTAATTATATTGTTTATTTTCCATAGAAACCCAACGATGCGAAGTAGATTATTGAATTGAACTGGGATTTTTTATTTAAATTTTTTTTTCGCCCTACTATCGCCGACTCTAAATGGATGATTAACAACAGAAAAGCTGGATTCTGTTGTCTTTATTTTGCCATTGCAAGCTCCGTAAGCCTCTTGACTGTATCAGAGGTTATCACAGGATGTCAAATCAGTGGAACTGGTATAAACCTGATTCTCAGTTCTCGATTACCATTGGCGTTGTACAATTGTATAATATGACTCAATGATTTAGATTAATTGTTATAAATATTTATTTTCATTGTTATAATTTTGTTGGTATATTATTCGCCATCGTGAAGCCTCTTTGCACATGGTAGGTTCGTGTTAACTTTGTGTTGGATGGATTTTTCGACATGTTGTTGTTGCAATTAATTCAGAGCAAATTTGCTACGCGGACCTACTTGTTCTTTGTACTTTTTTTTTGTGTTAAATTTTATGAATTTACAACCGCTTCCCCCGGCTGGAGGTTGTGAAAGATTGTTGATAATGGGATCGACATAAATAAATTTATAAATAAATACATTTATAACGATGACATTTATATTTTTGTCAGTCGATTTGCTAATACTTAAATGCGATTGCATTGTATGAAGAAGGGCATTTACATGGGTTAGTTCCGTTGCGGGTGACTTTATACGAATTACGAAAATGGCTGTAAATGCGTGACATTTGCATAGTTCGAAAAGGAAATTGTGATTTTAAATTTAGAATAACTGAATACTGATCGGCCGTGGCATGATGGTTAGATCACGCGACAACCATGCGGGAGATCCATTGTATGATATTTGTCTCCAGTCTCTTTTTTTTATTGTCGGGCCCCCTCAATGTTATCGACAGCAACTTCGCAGTTTATTGTCGAGTCAATTGGTATGTCTAGTAAAAGCTTCTTTAACAGTAACGTTCGCATTCGTCGATAAACAAGTAGGTAATGTAAGTTGTGAATCTAAAAATAGAGAGCGTATTAATTCTCAACAACGCGAGAAGGTATCCCTTACCTCATTCATGAAGTGTAAAGGAAAATTAATGGCCTGTTTTTGTAACTTATTTTTCAACCATTCGTACGCCAAACGGCGAACGATTGACATTTTTGGTTTTTTTATTCTTTGTTTTGAGTGAAACAAAAAAGAGCTTTAATTGATGGAAATTTTTGGTTCGACAAACTGAAACACGGGCGAAACAAAACGTCATATTAGACGATCAAAAATTAGCAATCGTTGAGGTGTAACATTGAACAGAAAATGAAATATTGTTATTAAAATTGAGTATTTTTACAAAAAAATGTTCTTTCATACAGCTTAGAACATTTTAAACACTTATATACATTGACATTTGGAAATGGTGGATTTCAAAAAAGAACAACTGCTTTTTTTTGGATGTTTGTTTTAATATTATATATTATGTGTTGTGTATATGTCTTAGTCAGAGTCTTGAAGCGCTATATTGAATTCCTTACCCCTTTATGTGCCTAAGATGGCGAAAAATAGCTGACAGCAGTATGACATTGTATGTGAGGATCTAAGTACAGTAGTTTTGACTTTACTGCCACACCGTGTTTTGCACGCATTTTGTGGCAGGTAAGTCAAAATGGCACTTAAGTTAAATTTTTTAACTGCCAAAAATTGGCAGTTATCTGATTATAAAACAAAAGCACCCTTTCGTCTGATCTATTGTTTTGATTTATACTAGGAACTCACATACATACACACTGTTTTTTGTTGTTTTTTTTTTAAACAAAGAGAGAGTTATAAAGGGAATGAGAGAATTATAGAAATGCTGCGAGCATTCTAACAAGAACAAACTACATACATAGTTATCGTTAGCAACAGTTGCAAAAAATGAAAAATTATCAACGAATATGGGATAATAATTTCAAATATTTGTGGCAGATAACTTAAATTGGCACTTAAACAAGTACATTTCATACTAAATTAAGGAAATGAGTGAAATTTTGTGGTTTTTGGCAGGTATCTCAAATAGGCAGCTAAAGGAGTGGCAGTTAAGTCAAAACTAATGTACTTAGAATGTAATGCGTGTGTAATGTAAAAAACATCGTCCACTTATTATAACTCCGATTACAATGCCTTTGAAATTACACCTACTGACATCGTTATTTACTTCGTAATCAAGCGTGTTATCAAGCTCGCATAAAACTCAGCTTATAATGTAATTGCAACCGAAATGCCACTTACCGACATCTTCCCTTACTTTGTAAGCAAAAGCGCACTGATTAAATGACCTATGACAATGCTGTGTAAATGTAAGGCGGAACATAAGCGAGAGAATCATCGGTGATTGCTACTAAATATAGCTGACATCAGAGATTACGTAATGAGAATTTTTACCGCTGGGCTCCTATACAAAGTAAAGAAGTAAAACAAAACAATAGCAAGAGTGCATAAGAGCGAAGAGTGTGAGTTTTGATCAAAATATTGTTTTGTAAAACAAATGCACTTTAAGATGTTATGCACGACAGTAAATGATTCAAAACAAAATTTGTCTGTAGTTCTTTTATTGCTCCAAAAAGCACAATTTATTGTACCAAAGAGTACAATTTATTGTACCAAAAAGTACTTTAATTGTACCAAAAATTGATTTAATTGTACCAAACAGTACAATTTATTGTACCAAATAGCAAAATTTATTGTACAAAAAATTAATTTAATTGTGTAAATGAACAATTTATTGTACAAAAAAGTACTATTACTGTACAAAAAGTACTTTTAATCTACTAAAGAGTACAATTTACATTATTTAAAAGTTTTGTTGATACACCAAGTAGTACGACTTATTGTACCATAAAGTATTTTTATTGTACCAAAAAGTACTGTTATTGTACCAAATAGTAAAATTTATTGTACCAAAAAGTACAAATTAAGATTTATTGTACAAAAATGTACTTTTATTGTATAAAAAGTAAAATTTATTAAACAAAAAAAGTACTTTTATTCTAATCAAAGTACAATTTATTGAGCAAAAAAAGGACCTTTATTTTGTAAAAAGTACAATTTATTGTACCAAAAAGTACTGTTAATGCACAAAATAATACAATTTATTGTACCAAGGAGTACTTGTATTGTACTAAATAGTAACGTTTATTGTACCAAAAGGTGCACCTAATTGCACCAAACATTGCATTTTCTAAAAGGTACAATTTAGTGTACCAAGTAACACAATTTATTGTACCAAGTACTTTTATTGCACCAAAAAGTAATCGACCAAAGAGTATAATTCATTGTACCGTTATTGTGTCAAATAGTACAAATAATTGTACCAACAATTATAATTTATTTTACCAAAGTATACTGTTATTGTGTCAAATAGCAAATTCCATCGTACCAAAAGGTACTACTTGGTACCATAAATTGTACTTTTTAGGAAAATAAAAGGTTCCTTTTGGTACAATAATTTACTGTAAAAAGTAGTACAATTTATTGTACAAAAAAGTACTTTTATTTTACTAAAAGCACAATTCATTGTTTCAAAAAGTACTGTTACTGTAACAAATAGTACAATTTATTGCTCCAACTTGTACAATTTATAGTTCAAAATGTACAATTTATTTTACCAAAAAGTAATTTTATTGTACCAAATAGTACAATTTATTGTTCCAAAGATCATTTTAATTCTACCAAAGTGTAAAATTTATTTTATGGTACCAAATAGTGAAATCTATTGTGCCAAATGTACTTTTATTGTACAAAATAGTACAATTTATGGTACTAAAAAGTACAATTTGTTTTACCAAAAAGTACATTTATTGTACTGTTGTATTGTCCAAAAAGTGCTGTTACTATAACAAATAGTACAATTTATTGTTGCAACATGTACAATTTATTGTTCCTACATGTACAATTTATTTTAGCAAAAAGTAATTTCATTGTACCAAATAGTACAATTTATTGTACCAAAAAACATTTTTATTCAACCAAAGAGTAAAATTTATTGTAACAAAAAATATTTTTATTTTACCAAAAAGAACTTCTATGGTACCAAATAGTGCAATCTATTATGCCAAAAGTACTTTTATTGTACCAAATAGTACAATTTATAGTACAAAAAAGTACGATTTCTTGCACCAAAAAATTCATATTTTGTACTTAAAATTTTACATTTATTATACCAAAAGGTACAAGTTATTGTACTAATAAGTAATTTTTTGTAGAAAAATGTACAATTTACTGTACTGCAAGGTACATTTTTTGTACTAAACTGTAACAAATAGTACTTTTATTGTACTAAAAAGTACTTTTATTGTACCAAATAGTACAATCTTATGTACCAAAAGTACTTTTATTGTACCTGTACCTTATTGTTATGTTTATTGTACCAAAAGGCACCGTTACTGTACTAAATGGTGTTATTTATTGTACTAAAAAGTACTTTTACTGTGCTAAAAAATAAAATTTATTGTATTTTTGCATCTGTTGTAAGCATCACAACAAGACGATTGATTGGTTATAAGGGAAAATTAAGTCTCAGGTTGTTTTTTAAGGATAAACCTCTGCATTTTAAATGTACGTGCAATTTTTGATATTGCCAAGATATGTTGACCATGAAATAAGATAAATTAAAATAGTTATACACTTGAAAAGTGGTGGCTCTCTAGACTATGTAACTTTTATAAGCTCCCCCCACACCACATATTTTTTTACGTTGTTGTAGTGTTAAATTCATCTCAGAGAATGTTTGACATGTCTTTGAACTGTTATTCTGTGTCAGCAGATATGAGGCATGCAACATTTTGCGAGGATGACAAAGAAAGCTAACAAAACTGAAATGCGAACATATATGAAATGCCAACGTAGAAGAATACAAGCTAAGGGCTAACAATAGAAACTACTTAAGCGTCGAAAGCTATTACGAAGAGACTGTTACGAGGGCAGTTAAACTAGCAACTATATATGTACATACAAAACATATTATAAGAACAGAGCTTAAGATGTCATAAAAATAAAATAGCAGGAGTTGACACTAATGAGTGACACTGAGTTATAGTGTGAGATGCGACATAAATTGCAAAATGTATTAGATACATTTTAGTACTGTGTAAACAAAAGGATAGACAATACGTAAACTTGGATTAGAGGTTGACACTAATGAGTATCTGAGTAATAGTGTAAGATGCGACATAGTTATAAAATTTGGTTGATACATTTTAATTTTTTGTAAACAAGAGGCTAATACGTATTTAAGGGAATGACTTGCATTGAAGTATATATATATCAAGTTAATTATTATTGTTCCTACATCGTAATTGTTGTCCTATAATTAAATGCCATTAATAGTTTTTCTTATGGTTGTTTTTGTTTACTTTTCTTTAATTAAATTAAAAATGTTTTTAAAATTGTTGATTTTGTAAAATATTTGTTGACTCTTTAAAGCGTCATATCCTGCAAATATTCCACTGTTAAATTTAATTATATTTTAAATTTTATTTACTAACATTTTCAGAATATTTTATAATTGGCATACCATAAATTCCATGTAACGTACGACCGCACAGTGTTGCGAATTCGTATTTTTATTTGAAAATAATTTGGGAATTGTGGACGGATAATGGTATTTTAAGGACATTTTGTCTTTAATTCAATATTTATATGTAGTTGCGCCAATGGGAGTCTTTATCAAGATTATTGACAAATTATCAATGAAACTTGTATGACTTTCGATACGGGATGATGGTATATGTTATTTGATACGGAAAGGAGTGTAGTCTGTTGGAAGATTCCATTTAGACCCTAAATATCTTATGAGTTTCAAGTCTGTCCACGTTTTGTTTGTTGTTAATTTTATGAATATTTCGTACACTGCACAAATGTTGCCTAACAAGCCTTGGTAGTGTGTCTATTATAAGGAAGGCGTTCATAACGAGTGCCAAACGCCAACTCATCAAATTGTTTACGTCTGTTTTTACAATAATTTATTTTTTTAAATAGCGTTAGCATCTGTTGACATAAGCTAGAAAATAAGACAACATATTTATGACATGTTTGCTTTCCTTTTACATATCAAAAATAAACAATTACGAGCAGTCGCTGCAAATACAGTGAGTTGGTTAAATCAGTTTAAATTGTTTAGTATATTTGTTAGAACACTGTGTTGTATTTTTTGTAAGCTAAAGACAAGGTATATTTGAAAGAAGTTTTACAGCAGAGATGTGCAAAACTGATTTGAAGTTGTTTTGTTGAGCAAGAGAGTGAACTACAGTGGAAAAGAGTTGAGCAAAGTAGAAATATTAAGTTAACATGTTTATCATATATGGATGCGCATTTATATGTTGTACAATTGAGCTTTGAGTACTTCACTCATATTCTGATGCTAGTTTATTGTACTAAAAAGTGCTTTTACTGTAACTAAAAGTAAAGTTATTGTATCAAAAAGTACTTTTGTTGATCTAAAAAGTACTTTTATTGTTTAAATAACTACTTTTGATGTACCAAAAAGTACTTTTATTGTACCAAAAACTGCATTTCATGTTCCAAAAAGTAATTTTATTGTACCAAAAAGTACATTTAATGTACTAAAAAGTACTTTCATTGTTCCAAAAAGTATTTTTTTTGCTCCAAAAAGTACTTTTATTGTTCAAAAAACTACTTTTGATGTTTAAAAAATTACATTTATTGTACCAAAAAGTACTTTTATCATACCAAAAAATAGTTATATTATCCCAAACATTAAATTTATTGTAACGAAAAATAAAATTTTTTGTATTCTTTTTGTTTCAAAAAGTACTTTTTTTGGACCAAAAAGCACAATTGTACCAAAAAATAAAATTTATTGCACCAAAAAGTACTTTTATTGTTCAAATACGTACTTTTGATGTACCAAAAAGTACTTTTATTGTTTCAAAAAGTTCTGTTATAGTACCTGTAGAGTACATTATTGTTACATTGTTATAACATTAACTTTTGTATATTTGAAACAAAGCAAGTTGTTTATTTTAAGTTTCACTTTTGAATTTTAACTATAAAATTTTCTTCATTGAATACACATACTTTGTATCTACAACACATATTCTGAATTGTGAATAAAAACTTATATATAAAGCAACTAATATTGGCACTACAATTTGGCGATCCTGCATCGGACCTTTACAAATATTTGGAACTACAAAATACATCGCTCTGTTTCGCTTTGTATCGCATTACTTTCAATAAACCAAATTCGTTGCATGTGGAATATTTGAAGATTGTGAATGACAAGATCGTGAAAATACTTCTTAATTATTGGCAAATTATCTCATTAAGCCCGAACAGATAAAACACAACAAATCTCAATATACGAATAAACAAGAGCAAATAAGTGGTTTTCTAGATAGTTCACACAGCAGGTGTGAGCTGGACAAATAACTTCATCTTCCACATCAAGATTTATCCATTATCCATCAAAACTAAATCAAGCCTGGTCATTTGAATACAAGAATTCTTTCGGCAAATATTTGAATCGATCCAGTTCACCATTTAAGCATAAGTTATCAGATAAGTTACATATTTATACAATATCCAAATTTATTTAGTCTTTATTTAAATTTTCGGTATATTTAATATTTTGTGATCCCATCCCAATTGAACATATTTATCTAACCCTACGTAAATTTATAGTGTAAAAAGGAAACGACGCGGTTACATAATTAATAACCAATCCCCTTTAATTAACAAACACAACGTAAAAGTTAATGATCCTCATTTTCGAAGTCAGCCAAATAACACACCTTTAATCAATACAGACACACAAAATAACAGTGCGAGTCCCACATCTGAAAGAGTGATTATGTTTTCATGTCGATCATTGAAGTTGCCAAGCTTTTGGTCTGAATGTCCAGATGCTTGGTTCATTCATGCTGAAATTGCATTTTCGTTGAATAATATTATTGATGATACAACTAAATATCATCATGTAGTAGCATCTTTACCTCAAGACGTTATAAATAAAATATTAGATGTACTACAATTTCCCGTTTCGGTAAACAAATATGAACAACTAAAAAATGCTCTGTGTAATAGATTTTCCATTAGTGAAGAATCACGATTAGATCAACTGTTTTCGAACCATTATCTTGGAGATCGAAAACCTTCGGAATTTTTCCGAGATCTTAAGATATTAGCTGGTTCCGACAACATCATCAATCTTGATTTACTTTATAAACTGTGGCTTCGTAAATTACCGCAGAATATACAGATTCAAATGATGTCTTGTGCATCCCAAAGTATTGAAGGAAAAATGTCACTTGCTGATAAGATTTATGAAGTGTGCTCAAAGTCTCAAATATCTGGAATAGGTCATGGCTCAGACGAGATTATCGGAAATTCGATTGAAAAATTAGCGGAAATGACTAAAGTTCTTTGTGAAAACTTAAACAAGATTACCATAGAAGTCGCAGAAATTAAAAAGAGAACCCCTTCTCGAGACAGACATGGTCAATGCTTTCACAGTCAGTCGCGACGTCGTCCATCTTCCCTTAACAACCGAGAAGGATTTTGTTGGTATCATTTCAAATTTGGCGACAGGGCTGTGAAATGTGTTCCACCTTGTAGGTATTCTAACCATTTGAATAATTTCAATTCAAATAACACTTTAAATTAAAAACGTCCATCATGACGGTGGCTACTGATGGACCACATACTAATTCATTAGGCCGCCTATTTCTTTTCGATTCCAATAACCGTCTTAATTTTTTAATAGACACTGGTGCAGTTGTGTCTGTTGTGCCATATTCTCGATTTAAAGCTTTATCCAGGAAGTCTGATTTAGAGCTGACAGCTGCAAATGGGTCCGTAATTCGGACATTTGGTACAAAACTATTCAAAATTGATCTAGGTCTTCGTAGAGAATTCGAGTTTCCATTCCTTATTGCTGACATCAATACCCCAATTATTGGCTTTAATTTTCTTGAAAAATTTGGAATAGTCGTTGATGCTAAAAACAAACGACTTATTGACTCAGTAACTACTTTAAATGCTCAATGTTCATCAGGATTCAGCTCCATTTACTCAATCAAACCCAAAATTTCAGAGCCAAACAAATACTACGAAATATTAAAGGATTTCCCTTCTGTAACAGCTGAGCCCGATTATACCAAAATGGTAAAACACAATACGGTTCATCATATAGAAACCAAAGGAAATCTTCCCTTTTGTAGACCTCGCCGGCTTGATCCTATAAAACTTAAAATTGCCAAGAGTGAATTTGAGTACCTAGTAAAAATAGGTGTATGTAGACCGTCCTCTTCCCCAACTGCTTCTCCTTTACATCTAGTGCCTAAAAAAGAAGTAAATGATTGGAGACCTTGCGGAGATTACAGGAGACTTAACTGTGTTACAATACCAGACCGTTATCCACTACCCCACATTCACGATCTTAGCATAAATCTGAAGAATAAGACTATATTTTCAAAGCTAGATCTTGTAAGGGCATACCACCAGATCCCAATAGCCGAAGAAGATATTTCGAAGACGGCTATTACCACGCCTTTCGGATTGTTTGAGTTTTTAAGAATGCCTTTCGGATTAAGAAATAGCGCTCAAACTTTTCAACGTTTTATAAACGAAGTGTTTTTTGATCTCGAATTTGTTTTCACATATATTGATGATATATTAATAGCCAGTGATGACGAAGTTCAACATATAAATCACTTGAAAATTGTTTTTGCAAGGTTAGAAAAATACGCACTGAATATAAAGGTTTCTAAATGTGTTTTCGGTTCATCGACAATAGATTTTTTAAGCTATCATATTTCGACACAAGGCATTCAACCTTCTGAAGAACGAGTAAAGGCAATATTAGACTTTGAAATACCGAAATCTATATCTAAGTTACAAAAGTTTCTTGGAATGGTTAACTATTATCACCGATATGTGCCAATGTTAGCCACCGAACTAAGTCCAATTTATGATATACTCACAACAGCTACTAAAAAAACGGATAAAATGGTTATATGGAATGAAATTGCAGCAAAGTCTTTTGAAAATGTAAAACAGCTTTTTGCGAAACAATCCCTCCTAACCCATTTCGACGAGAATTGTAAATTATCTTTAGCTGTTGATGCATCTAATGTGGCCATAGGCGCTGTTCTACAACAAATTGATGGTAGTGGTGCAAGTGAACCATTAGCATATTTCTCAAATAAAATTAGCCCAGCAGAACAAAAGTATTCCACTTTTGATAGAGAACTGCTGGCAATTTACAGAGCTATAAAACATTTTAGACATTTTCTCGAAGGTCGCGATTTTGTAATTTTTACAGACCATAAACCACTCACTTTTGTACTCAATTCTAAAGCCGATCGTTCTCCCAGGCAAACAAGACATCAAGATTATATTGCACAATTTACCGACAAGATACAATATATTCCAGGAAAGCAGAACATTGTGGCAGACTCTCTATCTCGTATCCCAGAAGTTGACGTTATTTCAACTCGTGATATCAATATCGAAGCTCTTTATAAGGAACAGCAATCAGACGAAACTCTGAAATCCATCGTTGCTGATCCTAGCTCAAAACATAATTTGAAAGAGATTTTAATACCTATTATGAACTTAAAAATTTGGTGCGACGTATCAACAGAACCTCCAAAACCGTATCTTCCTCCAAGTTTACGTAAAATTATTTTTGAGAAAATTCATTCGTTATCACACCCTGGATCTCGACCGACCAGAAGTTTAATTCCGTCCAAATATTTTTGGCCAAAAATGAGAAAGGACATAAATCAATGGGTGACATGTTGTCCAGCTTGCCAGTGCTCAAAGATCAACAGGTACACAAAATCAACTGTAAAGGCAATTGAAATTCCTAAAAATCGTTTCGAACATATACATATAGACATTGTTGGTCCTCTTCCAGTTTCGAATAGTTACAAGTATATCCTGACAATTATCGATCGATATTCTCGCTGGCCAGAGGCTTATCCACTGCGTGATATTTCTGCTAAAACTGTAGCGAAAACGTTTGTTGAAAATTATGTACCACGTTTTGGAGTACCAATAAGAATTACAGCCGATCAGGGTACACAGTTCACTTCTAATCTATTTCGTGAATTGACATCATTACTTGGGGCACACAAGATACATACTACATCATATCACCCACAAGCGAATGGTATACTAGAACGGTTTCATAGACAACTTAAATCTGCTTTGATTACATCTTCTAACACCACGAAATGGTCTGAAATGCTTCCATTTGTGCTGTTGGGATTACGGACCGCAGTCAAAACAGATCTAAAATGTTCACCAGCAGAACTCATTTATGGTTAAGTTCTTCGGTTACCCGGAGAGTTAGTGATAGAAAGTGACTCAGTAGTGCCGGTAGATGAAACTTTACAGAAATTAAGAGACCATTTTTCGGCAGTCAGATCAAAAGTAGTGTACCACAATGTCGATAAACATTTCATACCCAAACATCTTTCTGATTGTGACTATGTTTATGTAAGAGCTCACAATATTTCAGGTTTAAATGCACCGTATGAAGGACCTTATCGAGTCATTAAAAGAAATGACAAGGTTTTTACAATACAGAAAGGAAATTCTGTTAAAACATATAACATAGATCGTGTCAAACCTGCGTTTACATCTGACAATGAAACTATTAACACATATTCTACAAAAACCAAACATAACCAAACAAACAAAAAAACCGTCACTTTCAGGATCAATTAATTTTTTGTTTCTTACATTTACCTCTAATTGTCCCACATTTTAATAATTTGTTGTTCATACTGGGAGGGGAGTACTGTAGAGTACATTATTGTTACATTGTTATAACATTAACTTTTGTATATTTGAAACAAAGCAAGTTGTTTATTTTAAGTTTCACTTTTGAATTTTAACTATAAAATTTTCTTCATTGAATACACATACTTTGTATCTACAACACATATTCTGAATTGTGAATAAAAACTTATATATAAAGCAACTAATATTGGCACTACAGTACCCAAAACGGACCAAAAAGTATATTCATTGTAATTTATAGTACAATTAATGTACCAAAAAGTACATTTATTGTTACAAAAACTACTTTGGATGTACCAAAAAGTACAGTTATTATACTAAAAAGTACAGTTATTGTACTAAAAAGTACGTTTATTGTATCAAAAAGTACTTTTGTACCACAAAGTACATTCATTATACCAAAAAGTACTTTTTATTATACCAAAAAGTACTTTTTATTGCATCAAAAAGTACTTTTATTGTACCAAACAGTATTTTGAAACTTGTAAGTCATTTACAATGCATATGTACGTTTATTGTACCAAAAAGTACGTTTATTGTATCAAAAAGTACTTTTTTTGTTCCGAAAAGTACTTTTATTGTGCCAAAAAGTACATTTATTGTACCAAAAACACGTTTTTATTATACCAAAAAGTAAAGTTATGAATATGCAAACGAAATGTTAGCTCAAGGATGAAGATCTAGGATCACTGTTTTCCTCTCTCTTTCATAATAAAAATTTCCCATTAATCGTACCCCCAACACACTCACTCAGACGAAATTTTAATTATCGATCAGTAGGCAAAATTGAAATTTGAAATACTTACAATCAGTGGACGGTTATTTCTATTTCGCGAACAGTTCAAATCGATAGCAACGGAATCTTCGGAGCATATGTTTATTTTTGACTGTGACTTATTTGTTCCGAGTGTGAATGCTATACACTGGCAAATGGATTGGTTTTGGGGTTGAACTTCCTTTAGTTTTTTTATTGGACTGAGTAGAAGCAATCTTATGCTGAGAAATGTAATTTATCTCACCGGTTCGCTTTAAGAAGAGCAATAAATTGATTTACAGTTTGTCTCTCTGGAGTTCATACTCTTCGGGGTAATGCGACAGCTTGGAAAGGCCAGCCCAAACATTTATTTTATCTATTTTCGCGAAATAGAAATATCCGTCCACTGATTGTAAATATTTCAAATTTCAATTTCAGTTTTGCCTACTGATCGAAAATTAAAATTTAGTCTGAGTGAGTGTGTTGGGGGTACGATTAATGGGAAATGTTTATTATGAAAGAGAGAGGAAGACAGTGATTCTAGATCTTCATCCTTGAGGTAACATTTCGTCTGCATATTTAAATTGTATTGGACAGTACTATCGTGATATCAAATTTTATCTCTCTAGGACTTAAATATAGGTTTGCGACGAGCCCACCGCCCACTTATCGAAAATAAAAATTTCGTCTGCAAATTTGAACCTGAAGTGTCGTGTATTATCTGTGTACCAAATTTTATCACTATAGCTTAAAAAAATGTTTTGGCACGCCCACTCCGTCCATTTAATCAGAAATGTACAATATATTTAACCTATTATATTTTCAATATAGAACATTATAGAGCTAAATTTGTAAAGAAATTAAATTTTTAGAGCGTTTTGTGCAATTTTAGATATATTAAGAAAGTGGGCGCAGAAATGGGCGTTTTTTTTATATAAAACGCATCCTCGGCCTATTACGAACATTGTAACAAAAAATTAGTCGAATCGGTCTATGCGTTCTCAAGTGATGGCCTTACCAACGAACAACGATTCGTTTTCAAATATAAGATAATTTCATAGTATGTTCGGATGTTTGTATGTATGTCCTATACTTTCCGCAACTTTCTGAAGCCATCTGATGACATAGGAAGCCGAAATTTGTCATACTTAAAGTACTTTCTCTCGTAACGAAGTCAGATTTTTGATTTTCGGTCTATGGGACCAACTTTTTAACTAGTATAACTAAAAAGATGTGATTAAATACGGGAATGGGGAACTTTGGGCCCCACTAGGCACGACTAGACACCGTCAGATTGAGCTGAAAAATTAGCACATGATTTCTTACAACAAACCTCATATTTTAAGCAGCGCACACAACTAAATTTAAAAAAAAAATTCCCATACAAAATGCGACCAGTCTAATGGGTAATGTTGAATTGCAGCGCAAGGTGTCGTGTCCTTTTTAAAGGACACCCGATTCCGGGATAACTATAGGTTGTAGGAAAAAAAGTTATATTATAAAAAATACTTAGAAACCCATGAATATTTAAGATCCGAAAAAAATTAAGTTTTCATGAAAAGAAAATTGCGGCGCTATCTGGGATAATATGGAGAACTTTGGGCTCCACTCGGCACGACTAGGCACCGTCGTATTGAGCTGAAAAATTAGGACATGATTTCTTACACCAAACCTCATATTTTAAGCAGCGCACACAATTAAATTTCAAAAAAGAAAAAATTGCGACCATTCTAATGCATATGTATTACTTTGCATGGCACCCACCGTCTTTTCAGATGCACTGTCCCTTTTATGTCACCTCGAACAAAGATTGCATCTTTTTCGCGCGTTTGTGCCTGAAGCCTTCATCTTTATTACAATGTTTGCAGGCCCGCTGTTGTCATAATCCAAAAAAAAAAAAAAAAAAACAGAGAGAGACAGAGAGAAAAAAAAAACACGCCACAACAGGAGACAACAACCCGGCAATTCGTTTATATAAATTTAGCATGAGAAAGATGAATGCCCCGATTATATATAATAATCAGATCATACTGATATGCATACATACAAAAAAATGGCAAGGCAGGCAGATAGTCTCGTCTTTATGCACCATTGTCAAAATTGTGAAATTATATTAAGTACTTACTAAATGCGACATTGCTTCCTGTCAATTGTCTTATAATTAGGTAACAATTTAAAAGGTGGCAACATTTATTTACATGTGAATATTTCTCGTGTAGACAGTTAATAACTGATAAGGCAAATAAAGACACCGAATTAGACACATGCTCAATTATTTACGAACAAAAAGAAAAACAAAAGAATTTTAAATTTTTTACTTATTTCACAAGCGATTGTATTAAATTATATTTCTGTATTTATCACATAATTGTTTAAAAAATTCCACATGAGACATTTTAATGAATCTTTCTTAAACGTGTTTGTTTATACTTCGTCATAGAGGCTTGTAGAATATTGACCGGACTTTGTCATGAGTTCTTTGGAAATCATAAAAATCCATTAATTTTTGTCTAGATTTCAATGTAATGGAATTTCAAAGAAACTATAGCTTTCTAATTTTTAAATGACGTTATATGGATATATTTTGAAACTCCTGTGATCTCTATTTATTCCATATATAGAAAAGCAAATTTCGACAATAAATATTGATTGCGTTTCATAACTTTACAATTTAAAAAGACTATCTTCGCACAAGTTTTCTTATAAATGGTCCAACCGAACAACAAAAGTTTCCAAAAATAAAAAATTAAATTATTGAAATATTGGACCAGCTGCCTGATAAACAAGTGGAATAAGACTATATCGTGAACTAAAGAAAGTGTCAGGTAGACTTCCTACTTTGGGATACAATTCCACCATAGGAGATTATACTAGGATTATTCAACCGCAATAACAACATGAATTGCTGTTGTAGAACCAATAATTATATACAAAATTACAAACCTAAAACATCCATAGAAAAATTAAAATAATATTATTCATATTCAAAATTATATTACAAATAAACAACAACAAAACAAAAGGAACTAAAATTGGAAAATATTTAATAAAAAGAATGATTTACATTAGTAAACACAAACGAAATTCATTTGAATTAAAGAAATATTAACAAAAACTAAAAACAATATATTTCTACCAAAAATATTTATATGAACATGAGTAAATAAACAAATAACATATCGATAATACCTTCCCATAAAAATGTATTAAGCGACATTTCTAAAATTGTGTAGGAAACCAAAAAAAGTCTCATTTAGATATTTATTTGTGTATTTTATTAAAAGGAACATATTTTGAAAGCGAATTTCACAATACAAAACTTGACATCATTGCAAAACCATAATTTATTATTTATCATATCATTGCAAAACAATGCACAAAATTTATGTAAAAAATTAACTATCAAAAAATTATTTAGTTAAAAAAAATATTTGAATACAAACAATAATTTTTATTTAATTTTTATAAAAATTAAAAAAATAATTTTAAATATAAAAATTAATTTAAAATTAAAATATTATTAATACTAAAATTTAATTTAAAATTTTATATTTAAAAGACATTCTATGTGAACAAACAAAAAATATTCAATAAAATTAAATTTCCTGAGTAGTAGTTCACTTTATAAGTACCATGTGTATTTATGGTTTAGAAAAAAATGTTTAATTTTATTTTTATTAATTTCCAAATTGTGTTATTTTATGTTATGTAAATGCATTATTAATATGATTGTTGGGGTAGTCCTCAGAGTAATAGTTCAATTTGAGAGTACCATGTGCATTTATTGTTAAGAGAAAAAGAAAATTTTTTTGTCATTATTTTTTATATAAGATTTATAATTAGATTCATTTTATTTTTGTAGTATTTTTGAAACCATGTATGGCCCTAAGGGCTCGGTTTTTTATATAACCACAAATAAAAATAAATCCTTTGTAAAAAAATTAATAGCGTAAATAAAATAAAAAAAATTCTCAGTCTGTTATGTCCCATATACAAGAAAGGAATGTAAGAACTACCGTGGAATCAGCCTATTACACAAGGGAACAAGGTATTTGTTGTTTAAGAACTGAATATTGTTTTAAAGGTAATTTGGGACGCTGAAGCCAAATCTGCACTTGGTTTTTTTGTATCAGCTCGACTTTTCGCGATATACAGTTATTTCCAAAACTAAGGTACTTCCACTACAAATATTTAAATAACTTGAAAACGGTTCACCATATTCAATAAAAAAAGAAAACTTAAACTCGTCAACAAAATTATCTTTAACCCGTGCCTACATTGTTTTTAATTTGGCCTAGTAGTTTCAGAGATATCGTTGAAATTTTAAAAAATAAAACAAAAATTTTACAAAAAAAAAAAAAAAAATTTTGTTTTTTAAAAATTCATAAAAAAAAATGCAACAAAAATCACAAATATAGTTTGAATCAAATGAGCTTTAATTCATTGAAATCTGTGCACAACTTTTGATTTTGTCAACAATTTACTGAGATAACTAAATTTACAAAAATCGCGATTTCCATACAGAAATAACATATATTAATATGGATTAATAAGGATTGTTATGAAAATTTATCAGTATTAATATTTTTCGAAACGAACTTATGGGATTGTAAATGGGCGGAATAGCCCCACCCCTTCTGGTACCTCCCATACTAAATTACCTATTTTTGGATAATTAATATATCTTCGATAGCTGCCAAACAGACTACCGGAGGATATTTAAATTTGGTCAGTTTATTTATCTTGCAAAAATAGACAAACCCTAAAAAACCGAAACCGTTGCCATACCCCTTCTGGTACCTCCCATACAAATGACCGAACTTACCCCAATAGTCTTACATACATATCTTTTTTGTAAATACACTGAATTCAGTCAAACTATTCGTAAATTTTACGGCTATGAAAATATGAATCAAGAATCGGATCACCCCTTCTGGTACCTCCCATACAAAATGACCTATTTTTGGAAAATTAATATTTTTCCCTTAACTTCCAAATTGAAAACTGCCGATTAATTAAATTTGGTCAGTAAATTAATATTGTAATAGGAGGCAAAACTATAAATTAAACTATAAACAAATTAGCAAATTTGTCATGATTTTTAAAAATACACATGGTAGAAACAAAAAAAAATCGAAAAATCTGTTATCACCGAACTTAGCATAACTTATTCAATTTTCAATCGATTATTATGTGCATACATGTTTTAGAAAGCTACTTTAATATGATATTCAATAAAGCTAATAAAAAGAACAATTTGCCCCCAACCGATTAACTTTCAGCGTGAAGAAAATTAAAATGTGTAATTTTTTTTGTAATTATTTTTTTTTTTTTTGAATAAAAGAGGTTTTACTCAGTCATTTTTTTTTTGTGATATTAAAAAATTTGATTTTTTTCAAAGGTAACAATGATATCTTTAAAAAAAACAAAATTTTAAAATCCGGCTTATGAAAAAAAAAATTATGATTTTTTGAACTATAATTTTTTGGAAAAAAGGCGAAAATACGATTAGTACCTGTAACTTAAAAATTCGAGCTGATGGAGAAAAATGGAGATTAGATTTAAAATCAGCGACCTCAAATTAGTAAAAAACTGCTATAGAATTCCAAACAACACTCAAAAAGTTCCATTTTGTTCCCTTGTGTTATCAATTGCGTACAAGATGCTTTTAAGCATATTGTGTGAACGTCTTAAGCCAATTGTAGAAAAACTTATTGGACCATAGCAGTGCGACTTTAGGCCTGGTAAATCTACGACGGATCAAATAATCACCTTACGACAAATCCTTAAAAACACTCATGAATACAAATCGGCACCTACCACCTCTTTGTCGACTATAAAGATGCCTTCGACTCTCCGATTAGGAATAGGCTATAGTTTGGTATTCCTGCAAAGCTGATTCGACTTTGCAGATGTACCTCGGAAAACACCAAATCTTCTATTAAGAATGGCAAGGATCACTCTGAACCATTCAACACGGAAAGAGGTCTAAAGCAGCACGATAGCTTGTCCTGCACACTATTTAATATAGTTATGGAGAAGGTGATGAGAAAGGCTGATGTCAACATGTTTGGCACCATATTCCACAAGAGCAACATGTCAGTAGCATATGCAGATGATATAAACATCATTGGCCGAAACCTGCGGGATGTTACTGCAGTTTTTTTATCACTAGAAAAGGAGTCAGCAAAAATTGGTTTGGCGGTCAACGGGGACAAAACAAAAATAATGATTTCGACAAACAAAAAGGCCTCTCGATAAGAACGCACCGTAAACGTTGACAAATATTGTTTTGAGGTAGTCGATGAATTTACCTACCTCGTATCTTCCGTCAATAAGAAAAATTATGTCAGCCAAGAAATCAAGCGGAGAATAGTGCTTGCCAATAGATGTTTTTACGGACTTTGGCAGGACGTTCGTAAGTTGTAATGGGCCACTTAAATAGGTAAGTAAGTAAAAAAAAATTATAATCAAATAAGTAAAAAACCTTATTTCCCTATACATCCCATGAATGAGGTCTCGCGTTGTTGTGTATTAACACGCTTTCTATATTCGATTCACAACAAACGGCACCTACGTGTTTATCGAACGTTAGTTGTTTGAGAAACTTTAACTAGTCATGCTGATTGACTTGACACTATACTTCGATGTTGCTGTCGACAACAGCGAGGGTTCCGGCAATGAAGGACCACGAAACATGGATCTCCCGCATGGTAGTCGCGTGGGCTAACCACTATGCCACGGCCGAATCCGATAAAAAAAATAAGTTCAGTTTGTACTATTTGGTACAATAAACCGAATTTTCGGTATAAACAAGTTTTGTTTCGAATCATTTACTGTCGTGCATAACATATGGACATTTCCACAGAAAGGTCCAACGTGGTCGAAAAATTAAAAGTTGACAAAAACTACTATCTGACTTGTATTAGTAAAGACAAATACATTAAAATTTATTAAATTAAAATATATACAACTTATCTAAGTTTCCATGTTGATTTAGCGGACTGCAAAATTGTAATCTAGTGCTCGCTCTTTTTTAATTTTTATTAACATATTTACTGATGATTCAAATGCACTCTTATCATAACATATTTGTTACAACGGTAAATATCTTCAATAATAGTAAACAAAAATTATCAGTTAACAGAAAATGTATACTTTAATATATTTATACTTTAAGCTGTGATTATCAAGAATGCTAAGTTTTAAAATGTCTAGTAAAATTTACACACTAAAAGAACATGATTTCTGCTCAGAATGTCCATTAGAAGACAACGACGGGTGTGACCTTAGGAATTTGAGCTTTTACAGCATTATGACTTTCAGGTTAAATTTCTATAAACTTTTCGTAGAAAAACCACAGTTATTTTGATGTAGGTATTTGTTTATATTGTATTGTATTATGTTAAGTACTTACTGCTCGCAAAAAACTACATTTTCTTAATAAAATACTTTTTAGAAAAAAAGACGGGTAAGACACCATTTTACTACGGGAGTGACCTAATGAAATGAACTCCAAAAGTATGGAGATTAAAGTTTTTATAGATTATAATTTTATAACATTCATAAAGGTAAACATATAAGAAAATATAATAATCATCATCATTAGAGTGGGTCAATTTTTTCTTGACCAAGCGGTTATGATTATCGAAATCTTCTATGAATTCTAAGAAAATTTGCCCAAGAAACCATGAATCTAAAATAAAAATCGAGCCTCCCTTTATTTACGAGAATCTTTTCGTATTGGGGGAAAATCCACAACAAGCCCTGCAACTGCCCCGGAATCTCCCCTAGAGGGTCCCAATAAGTGGCCGACCCCAGTCATTTTTCGCACCTAACATTTTTCCCAAACATACCTACCCCTCATTAAATTTTTCCCAAACATGCCTACCCCTCATATAAAATTTGCTCCCAGAGCTCTAATTGCTCAAAAGCAGCGCTAATAGGTGTCAAATGTATGACCGAACCCCGAAATTTTTGCACCCCTAACAGCTTCTTATGGCCAGTAGCAAAAAAATTTGATGTCAATCATATTTAAGAAAACCCAAACATTGTGTTTGTTATGGCTTATGGCAGTCTTAATTTTTTACCCAGGGACGTGTGTGACCAAATGTTTTCTGTAACTAAATACAAATACTCAAATATTTAAATAAATGTTCACAAAATTTCACTTTATTATTAATTGCACTTACATTGTTATTGTTGGAAAATTTAATGTTTTATCATGTAAAGTAACAATTTTATTAAATTTTTGTCATATTTACGGGGACGGGTGTGACAAAATTTGAATATTTTTATTTACTCAAAATTTTTTTTTTTATAAAACATAAAAAGCCTATACCTTATGAGAAAGTAAACAGAGTATTTGTCTTTTTGGAGATAACAGTTTTTACTTATCAAGACCGATTTTTATTTAAAAATGGAAGAATATTTTTTCCTGTATAGGGCAGTTTTACGAGGCATTACCCAAAACAGAGTAAAAATATTCCAAATCATATTAAAAAAGGTTTTAAATATAAATTAAATATTGACTTCTGTTTTCATCACGTAACGTAACCTTTTCTTTTACCTAATATAGAGCTTCTTACGTCTTACACAAAATGTCACAGAAATAAAAAAATAAGTTTTTCATTGTTTTTCATCTAATTGAAACGTAAGACTGTCACACCTGTGAACATGGAAATGCCCATATTTAGGTGCATTTATTTTACAAAACCCTGATTTTATCAAAATTATCACTTTTTCGCTCTTCCACTTTCTGGCTATTGTTTCGCGAAGTTACTGTAGTGGAAGTTATGAGTGGGCCGCTGATGAAAGAAGTGTAAATAACCGAGACAGTAATCAAACCCTAGTCTATCGCAAGATAGTTACGGTTTCTAACCGTCATGCCAGGGACGGCCCTAAAACTCTCATTAGGGCTATAAATAAATGGACTTAAGCGGGGTCAGATATGGCGAATACAACAAAAATAAATTTATAGAAAATTATATTGTTATGCGATTCATAGGACTGAATAATGATCGAAGTCCAATTTCTCTACTGGGCTCCACTTTACTCATCCCGATATTTATCTTATTCATAGCTAATGAACGAATTCATATACATATTTCACAACATTTGCATTAAAATATAAATTATATTTATTATATTGAAATTATTATCAAAAAATCTTGCTGCATAATTTTAACACACATGTATTTATAAGTTATCAACAAGCTTATCAAAACAAGAATAAGCTTTTACACATTCGTGATATATGTAGATACCATAAACTCGATGCTGCAATTATCTTATCTTTCTGTATCCTATACACCATCTGTGTTGCTTGCTCTTCGATTTTACGCACAAGCAAAGGGTTTCCATTTCATTAGCTTGTATACAAAATTTCATCAGATTCATTCAATTTCACAAAATGACGTCATACACTTTACCTAATGTTCTTAGTCTACCCTATGGCACATAAGATATTAATTCATTCTGTCTGGTGTAGTCAAGTTGGCTGCTATTTCTTGAATATTCTAGACTAGACTAACTAGAATAACCTTGACACATTTTGTTATTCTTCCAGTTATTAATTGCTAATTTCTTTTTTTTTTTGCCATATTCTATTTGTTTTCGAAATTTTTCGATATATGTCTATAATAGACCTTCATAGTTACAGCTATAATTGGCTTAATTATAATGATCATTGTAAAATGTATTACAATTGTGTAAATAGATTTTGATTGTGAGTTTTATTAGCTTCGAAAACGTTTAGAGAAAATAAACGCGAGTTATGCAAAACAACAACCAAGTAATTTACACTAGAATGTTAAATAAATATTTAATGTGATAACACGAGGTACAGTTGATTAGTTTCAGAAGCACGTGATTGATAAGCAAGTTGCAATGTGTGTAGGGCAAAATGGGCGGGCAATGGGACGATGAGTATTTCAGAAAGAACTTGTAAGAGGGAGACCGTTGTAATTTTAATTATAGATCTTTGACCCTTTTGTGGAATTACTTCCTTACTCTGGTTGATTCGTTAATTCTTCAATTTACAAAGAAATTTTTCTAATTGTCTTTATTGTCTACCACAATTTATTAACTGCGTCAGGTGTTAGACAACCAACCGTGTAAATTTTTCCATATGAATAGAACAAATATTTAAAAATAAAATTATTATCAATTTAAATGAATTAGTTTAAACTGGACGCTAGCTGACTATGTTGTCTGGAATGCATCATGTGTTACTTTTACACTGCCATGTTAACCTGTAAGATCAATTTATACAATCTATATAGAATCAATAATAAAATGTAAAATTATGGTTTTCAAATATGATGTGCTCGTAAGGAAATTAGTTTGTAATAGATACACAAGTGACGCTAATTAGTATGTGCAATGCTATTCATTTTTTATATAGAAAATGCAATACAGGAAGCAACTGACCACAACACAGTGCTACACAAATTCCGTGCTTGTGTTGGTTGTGGTTACCATTATTATAAAATGTTATTCAATGTCTGTGGTTTTGATGAAACTTTATACGTTTGTTCTTATGGATGTTTCAGATGGAGAGGCAAACAGAGGACTCAATTCTGAAAACTGCATGTGAAAGTGACTCTTTGAATAAGAAGTTCTGCGTCATTCGTTTTGTCAAGTTACATGTCGTAATAATTTAATATTGATTTGTAGTTAGTAAGTGTCGTACAGGGGAATTTGTCACATTTTAGGCTCTTATTTTTGACATAACTCGAGAACCACTAGTCCAACTATCCACACTATGTTTTGAGAAACTCTTGAGGTTACAAAAATATTTTGGGTTGGCTATACATAAGACTCCTCTAGGAGCTGCTTTAGGGCTGTTTGAGTGGTGGGAGAAAAATTTTCGTTAATAACCAGGGACTCGATTTTGATTTTAGACCCATGGTATCTTGGGCAAATTTTCTTAGAATTCATCGTTCTGATAACCGATTGGTCGAGAAAAAAAATTGACCCACTCTAATGATGATGCACGCCCACACCCTAATGGTTGGGCTAGCCGCCCGCCTTCAGGTCCTTTTCTGGCTATGAAAACACGAAAAAGAAAAAGTAACAAACGGAACCCTCCAAATGTTGGCGACCCCCGCAAACGAAATAAGGACCATGATTTAAGGATACGCACCTGGAACGTCCGGACTCTCTATAGAGAAGGTGTCACTGGCGGATGTCCTCAAAAAATATAAGGCTGAAATCACCGTCATCCAGGAGATGAGATGGACAGGACAAGGATGCTCGTGACGTAAAAATTGCGACATCTATTACAACTGCCATGCCGAAAAGCACGAATTTGCTCCAACTACCGCGGGATCTGCCTTTAACCCATCGCATATAAGGTCACGTCGAGTGTGCTATGTGAAAGACTAAAGCCAGTCTTATCCAACATGATCGGGCCTTATCAGTGTGGTTTAGACCTGGTAAACTAACAACTGACCAGATATTCACACTTCGGCAAATCCTGGAAAAGATCCAAGAGAAACAGATCGACACGTACCACCTTTTCGTTGAATACAAAGCTGCCTTCGACAGCCCGATACGGCAGAAATTACGAAGCTGATACGCCATTGCGGAATGACGCTGACTGACACGAAGTCTTTAGTGAAGGTTGGCAAAGACCTTACGGAGCCATTCTGTACCAGACGAGGCCTAAAACAAGGCGACGGCCTATCGTGTGACCTCTTCAACATAGTGATAGAGATGATATGAGGAAAGCTGCAGTATACACGAATGGCACGATATTTAACAAAAGCCACATGCTACACGCGTACGCTGATGACGTAGAAATCATCGGTCGAAAACTGCGGGATGTGACTGCAGCCTTCTCAGGTATACAGAAGTAATCAGCGAAAATGATTTTAACGGTGAACGAGGACCAAACGAAGTTATAAGTTTCAACGAACAAATAATCTTCTTTTTTGGGAAACTGCGTGAACGTTGACAACTATAATTTCGAGGTGGTAGATAATTTTATCTACCTAGGCTCCGCCATCAACAAAGCAAATAATGCCAGCCTAGAAATCCGGAGAAAAATTCTGCTTGCTAATAAATGCTACTACGGAGTAAGCAAGCGATTCAATGACAGCGCATTCTCTCGACGAACAAAAATCCAGCTATACCAGATACTGGTTCTACCTGTCTTAATGTATGGTTCAGAATCCTGGGTTATGACACAAGCGGATGATCCCATCATCGTTAACGGAGAGTAAAACAAGGCGACGGCCTATCGTGTGACCTCTTCAACATAGTGATGGAGATGATAATGAGGAAAGCTGCAGTAAACACGAGTGGCACGATATTTAACAAAAGCCACATGCTACACGCGTACACTGATGACGTAAACATCATCGGTCGAAAACTGCGGGATGTGACTGCAGCCTTCTCAGGTATACAGAAGGAATCAGCGAAAATGATTTTAACGTTGAACGAGGACTAAACGAAGTTATAAGTTTCAACGAACAAATAACACAGTGCAACACACTTTTTCGGGGGTGAACCAAACCAATATCAAACGATAGCATTTGACCTCAGTAACAAAACCCTAAACTCCATTTGCTCCACAACGTCACAATTTTTTTTTACAGTGGTTTAAAGTTTGATTTTTTTGGTCAAAAGACGAATCAAAGAATATAAAAAATCATCTGTAAAAATACGTTTGGGGTATTTTATGTCTTCGGAGACCTACACTATGACACAATTTGATGGTCATTGTCTCGGGGGTGAACCAAACCAATTTCAAACGATAGCATTTGACCTCAGTAACAAAACCCTAACCTCCATTTTGCTCCACTACGTCACAAATTTTTTTTTACAGCGGTTAAAAGTTTGATTTTTTTGGTCAAAAGTCGAATCAAATAATATGAAAAATCATCTGTAAAAATACGTTTGGGGTATTTCATGTCTTCGGAGACCTATATTAAAACAATCAGGGGAATATTTTCTCGGAATATTTTAACCCTCTAGCTGCCACCCGTATGGGACATTTTTGGCCCAATTTTAAAAAACTATTTAAAAGTAAACTTTGGACGGAGGTCAAGGATTAGAATCTTCGATAGAAATATTCTCCGGGAAATTTCACTAAGAGTCATCGAAGACAAATAACCTCTACGAGTCAAAGGTTCCAAAATAAAATCAAAATGAAATGTTAATGAAATGTTAAAAAGTCAATTTTTGAGCAAACAGTGCAACGCACTTTTTCGGGTGTGAACCAAACCATTATCAAACGATAGCATTTGACCTCAGTAACAAAACCCTAAACTCCATTTTGCTCCACTACGTCACAATTTTTGTTTACAGTGGTTTAAAGTTAGATTTTTTTGGTCAAATGTAAAATAAAAGAAAATGAAATATCATGTGTAAAAATAGGTTTGGGATAGTTCATGTCTTCGGAGACCAACATTAAAATTTTCCGGGGAATATTTCCTCGAAACATTTTAACCCTCTATCTGCCACCCATTTTGAACATTTTGAGAAATTTGACTTTTAAGCTGTTTTTCAAAATTTATCCTAAGGGTAGGAGCTGGAGGGTTCAAATATTCTGATGAAATGTTCCTCTGAAAATTTTAATGTATGTCTCCGCAGACATGAACTATACCAAACCTATTTTTACAATTGATTTTTCATTTTCTTTTATTTGACTTTTGATTAAAAAAATCCAACTTTAACCCACTGTTTACAAAAATTGTGACGTAGTGGAGAAACATGGAGTTTAGCGTTTTGTTACTGAGGTCAAATGCTATCGTTTGAAATTGGTTTGGTTCACCCCCGAGACAATGACCATCAAATTGTGTCATAGTGTAATCTACTCTTTTCGGAAATTGCGTGAACGTTGACAACTATAATTTCGAGGTGGTAGATAATTTTATCTACCTAGGCTTCGCCATCAACAAAGCAAATAATGCCAGCCTAGAAATCCGGTGAACAATTCTGCTTGCTAATAAATGCTTATACGGACTAAGCAAGCGATTCAATGACAGCGCATTCTCTCGACGAACAAAAATACAGCTATACCAGATACTGGTTCTACCTGTTTTTATGTATGGTTCACAATCCTAGGTTATGACACAAGCGGATGATCCCATCATCGTTAACGGAGAGTATCGGCGTCGTATGAATCATGAGCTGTACGAGCTGTACACTAGGGTGGGTCGATAATAAAAGTTGTGCCGGTCACCCCCTAGAATGAAAGATAATTTAAAAACGAATTTAAAAAAAATTTTATTTTTTTTGCCACGCCCCTTGGCCCCGCGCATTGGGTTTTTTGTTTCCTGTTTCTCCATTTATAGTCCGATCGTAATGTGTGACATATCAATGTTCTTGGACTGACAACAGCTACATTTTCTTCTCTGATCACTTTTGACCGAGATTCCGGTAGAAACTTCTAGAACTTGACGTCGGAGTCAAAAGTGATCAGAGAAGAAAATGTAGCTGTTGTCAGTCCAAAAACATTGATATGTCACACATTACGATCGGACTAAAAATGGAGACACAGGGAACAAAAAACCCAATGCGCGGGGTCAAGGGGCGTGGAAAATTTTTTTTTGAATTCGTTTTTAAATTATCTTTCATTCTAGGGGGTGACCGGCAAAACTTTTTTTATTTGTATGAAGTGCGACCCACCTTACTGTACAGTGACATTGACGTGGTCAGACGCATTAAGGTGCAGCGGTTGCGTTGGCTCGAAAAGTCTTCGACAATGAACTCGATGGACGGCGAAAAAGAGGGCGACCAAAACTCCGTTGGAATGACCAGGTTTCTGAGAACCTTACAGAAATTGGTGTGACTGACTGGAGAAGAAGCGCAGAAGATGGAGGCGCTTATAATTTTTTTCTACGTGCGGAATATAATCCACTAGGATTGCAAAGAAGCGCCAGCTAAGTAAGTAAGTAAGTATTATTTTCTTTTATGTTTACCTTTATGTTATATAATTGGACTTTATAAATACTTTAATTTCTTCATACTTTTGAAGTTTATTTAACTGTCTTTTTTTCTAAAAAGTTTTTTTTTTATTAGGAAAAGGTAGTTTTTTGCGAACAGTAACTACATAGCACAATCTAAAACAATATAAAGAATTACCTACATAACAATAATTGTTTAATTTAACCTGAAATACCTAATTTTGTAAAAGCTCAAATTCCTAAGGCCACACTCGTCATTGTCCTCTTATGGTCATTCTGAGCAGAAATCAAGTTCTTTCATCGCCTATCGGTTTGCTAAACGTTTTAAAACTTAATATTCTTGGCAATCACAGCTTTTATTTTTAAATAATAAATTTTCTATTTATGAATAATAACCAAAAATGTGAGTAACATGGTCACACCCGTCCCAATGGAATTGCCCATAAATAACCTTTATTTTACCAAAATCCTCGATAACTGATGGTGTTCTCGCAATCAACTTGCGAGTGCTTTAATTTTTATCCATTTTGTAAAAGAGTGCTATCTTATAAATTGTAAATCTTTTGCTAAATATTTATGAATTCTGAATATTTATAATACTTATTTTGAATATATCTTTTTATTCATATTTATTATTATGTTCCTACATCCTTCAAAACATTTTTGTGTTTCTCATCTATATCATTCACAATCTCCGCATCGCTGGCGTCGTTGCCCATCAACAAACACTATTAAAATGTTGTTGACATTGTATCGACGATGTCTTTTTGTTTTTATTTTAAAATTTGTTGCTATTTATTGAGACAACGGCGGGGACGATAGCGACAGCGGCCACAACAACTGGCATTGTCTGTCTGTTTGTTGATGTTGTCACATCGATTGCAATGAATTAAGTCAGTGTGCCAGAAAAAGTTTGTAAACCTTTTCTTTGCATGCCGCGTCCCCCCTTACTGCTGTCATAACTCTTTCTTGCTCGTTCGCTCGCACTCTTTCTCTCTCTCGCTCACTCTCTAGCGCACTGTCCACCTTGTTTTCATTTCAATTGTCTATGAAAAACATGAACAACAAATGGCAGCGGCAGCAGCACCAACAAACGCATGCCAAGAAACAAAAATGCATTGAAACAACAACATTTAAACTAATTATATCAAGAATGCACAACAGTAATAAGCAAACAAAATCTACGAAAAAAATCAAACAATGACGAGGTCCGTCTGATAATATGGGTAGAAAATCAGGAATGAAATTAAACAAAATGATCGAGCCCTTATTTTTGTCAATTTTTTTTAGCCTAACTTTAACTAATAAACTTTTTTTTTTATATTTATTTAAATAGTTACAATATTTATATTTACAAAGCTTGAGGATTAATTTAAAAGAGTATTGCAGCAAATATAGGCCTGGTTTTTAGATTCTATGTGACACAAGTCAGGGGAAAAGATAGGGAAAAACCCCATTTAAATTTTTAACATTATTTTTAGAAATTTTAATATTAAAAACTTCTATCAATTTCATGTCTGAAGTTGTAGAAGTTACACAGTGATACAAATGTGAAGAGAATACTTATGAATTTTGGAACTTGTAATTTTAGGAATATCGCCATTTCACTTAATTTGCTATAAAAACATTACTTTACGAAGTGACCGAGAAAAACTAAAAGTGCCACTTTACTCTATGGACTCCAGTCTAACAGAAATGCTACATGAGAACCCCTGTATATTTTGTGTGTAGCACAGTGTTATTAATTGTGCAAATTTCTTATAATTGCATAACTTGAAGATCTGTTTCGATCTTCAAATCTGTTTGTGAGCTTACAAATTACGGTTTTGAACATATCTTCTTTATATTGATTATGCAAGTATTTTGAGGTGTTTGTTCTGTATAATTTGCAGTTTACGAACGTGTGTTTTAACGCATCTAGTTGACCAAACTTGACAGCCATACGTCATTATAGGTCGAATGCATGTTTTAAACAGTAACTGCTTATTTCTCGTGTTCAATGTTGATTTCCGATTTAGCAAAGGGAAAAGGGCTCTACCACATCTTATAGCCTTGTTACATACATGTAGAATATGCTCTTTAAAAGTTAATTTTTTGTCCAGTATAATACCGAGGTATTTAATCGATGCTTGGATTGGAATGGTTGAGCCCTGTATTCTCAATGGAATGGTTGGAGTTCTTTTAGGGGACTTGTTAAATGGGAATAATATAGCCTGTGTTTTTCCTTCATTAATTTTTATTTTCCATTTCGAAAAGTATTTTTGAATATGCTTAAGTGATGCCTCCATATTTTTAACAATAGCGTTAGAAACTTTTCCGCTTGATATGATAGCAGTATCATCTGCATAAAGCGCCGCTGTATTCTTTTTAAGAAGCTTAAAATCGGAGGTAAAAATTGAATATAATAATGGTGATAAGACGGAACCCTGAGGTACGCCAGCAATTATATTCTTTATGCAGGATATATGATTTTCAATAACAACAACAAATGTCCAATCCATGAGAAAGCTGTTGATCACTTTTTGGAGGTAAATGGAAAATCCAAATTTATTAAGTTTAAAAATAAAACCTTTGTGTCAAATCGAGTCGAATGCTTTTTCTATGTCCAGAAAAACAATTCCAGTACTTTTCCTTTGAAGTTTGTTATCACTTATTAAATTTACAATTCTCTTCACTTGGGGAACGGTAGTGTTGCCTTCGAAATCCAAATTGTTCTTCTTTTAAAATAGAGTTATTTTCAGTGAACTCCAGCATTTTTCAAATACCTTGTCTGGACAGTTCAACATGCTGATAGGACGGTAGCTTTTTGGAGATTTTGGATCTTTACCTTGTTTGAGAATAGGTATCACTTTGGCATGTTTAAAAAGTTTAGGAAAATATCCATTCTTAAGACACCAGTTGAAGATTTTTGTGATTAGATTGAAAAAAGGTTCAGGCATTTTCTTTAAAATAATTGGTTTGATACCATCTATTCCTGGAGCCTTAGCAGTTTTTAATTTGTTGATAAAAAATTTTATTTCTTCTTCAGAAGATTAACTGAAACGTCATCATAAGAATGTTGATTATCCAGCCATATAATATGTTTTGAAACAGCTCGGTCGGCAGACGATACCATATTATAATAACTAATAAACTATAACTAAACTCTATGAAAAATGTTACAATCGTTCACATTTGATCAATTTGAAACATTTTTTTTTAATTTCATTTAAAATCAATTGGAAATGGTGTAGTGAAAAATTTAACAATTTATCTATCAACAACCATTTCATTATGGCGCCGCGATGATAGCAATTCCAAATTATGTCCTTCTATAAAAAACAAAACACTTTAGGCGATATAAATAAAATGTTTAAACGCGTTGATTATTAATACACAAGAATCTAGTATAAAGGAGTGCCAAAAATAAACTAGAAATTATATTCCCACACATGTCATACCACCTGCCGCCGCTGCTTCATATTGCATTTTTTGAAACGTAGAAAATTTCATTACTCATTGACCGTCAGTTATGTTTATACGTTTGTTGTGTGTTTTCATATAGATTATTAGAACAAATCAAATCAAAAACTGAAGAAGAAAAAAACAAGAATAAGTAAAAGAACACAACATTTTCAAAAACATTTCCTCATCAAGAAGAAAAGATTTGACCAAGAATTATATTTCATGTAAACAACATTTTGCTAGATAGCAAATGCATACAAAATATTTTTTTAATATATGTGTGTAAAAGTTTTGTTTTCTTTCAGCCATGTATGCGGTAGATGATTTGATGATCGTGATGTGTGCGAAGAGCATAGCATTGGTAAAGAGATTGAATTTCGGCTTTGCTTTATAATGTGATGAGAAATTAAGACAGCGAAGTGCGACATAATTGATAATATTCTAGTTTATTTTTTACATAATTATGCCAGTTATTTGGAACTTGGGGAGTGACCTAGTGCATAGTTGCAGGTCTGGTCGAGTACAACATGATCCTGTTTACCAAAGTTTCCTAACACCCTTAAAATCTTGACTTACAGTTCAAAAACCGGTTTTTCGGTAAATTCTTAACCGAGTTTTGATTTATGAAAGGTTTAGGAAAGAAAAGTCTTAGACCTTTCCAACGATATACAGGTTTATATAGAACACTTGTCACTAAGTCCGTGAAGATAAATTCGTATTTAACTAGCAAAGACACAAACCACATTTGGTACTAGAGCACTGTTAATGCATTTAACAGAGCTCTGTTAACCGGCAAATTTGGTGGTGATTTTTTAAAAAACGTGATGTGCCTAAATGGAGAATTCTTCGTCGATCGGACTTATGTCACGTGATAGTGCTACGAAAGTACTTTCGATCTATATTATCAAAATATTCAGAAAGACCTTCTGAAATAGAAATTTTTGAACTTTTTTTCAAAGTCCGTGCATAACAGTTTGGCCCACTGTGCCTAAACGAAGAATTCTTCGTCGATCGGACTTATGTCACGTGATAGTGCTACGAAAGTACTTTCGATCCATATTATCAAAATATTCAGAATGACCTTCTGAAATAGAAATTTTTCAACTTTTTTTCAAAGTCCGTTCATAACAGTTTGGCCCACTGTGCCTAAACGAAGAATTCTTCGTCGATCGGACTTATGTCACGATATAGTGCTACGAAAGTACCTTCGATCTATATTATCAAAATATTCAGAAAGACCTTCTGAAATAGAAAATTTTCAACTTTTTTTCAAAGTCCGTGCATAACAGTTTGGCCCACGGTGTCTAAACGAAGAATTCTTCGTCGATCGGACTTATATCACGTGATAGTGCTACGAAAGTACTTTCGATCTATATTATCTAAATATTCAGAATGACCTTCTGAAATAGAAATTTGTCAACTTTTTTTCAAAGTCCGTGCATAACAGTTCGGCCCACTGTTCCTAAACGAAGAATTCTTCGTCGATCGGACTTATGTCACGTGATAGTGCTACGAAAGTACTTTCGATCCATATTATCAAAATATTCAGAAAGACCTTCTGAAATAGAAATTTTTAAACTTTTTTTCAAAGTCCGTGCATAACAGTTTGGCCCACTGTGCCTAAACGAAGAATTCTTCGGCGATCGGACTTATGTCACGTGATAGTGCTACAAAAGTACTTTCGATCCATATTATCAAAATATTCAGAATGACCTTCTGAAATAGAAATTTTTCAACTTTTTTTCAAAGTCCGTGCATAACAGTTTGGCCCACTGTGCCTAAACGAAGAATTCTTCGTCGATCGGACTTATGTCACGATATAGTGCCACGAAAGTACCTTCGATCTATATTATCAAAATATTCAGAAAGACCTTCTGAAATAGAAAATTTTCAACTTTTTTTCAAAGTCCGTGCATAACATTTTGGCCCACGGTGTCTAAACGAAGAATTCTTCGTCGATCGGACTTATATCACGTGATAGTGCTACGAAAGTACTTTCGATCTATATTATCTAAATATTCAGAATGACCTTCTGAAATAGATATTTGTCAACTTTTTTTCAAAGTCCGTGCATAACAGTTCGGCCCACTGTTCCTAAACGAAGAATTCTTCGTCGATCGGACTTATGTCACGTGATAGTGCTACGAAAGTACTTTCGATCCATATTATCAAAATATTCAGAAAGACCTTCTGAAATAGAAATTTTTAAACTTTTTTTCAAAGTCCGTGCATATCAGTTTGGCCCACTGTGCCTAAACGAAGAATTCTTCGGCGATCGGACTTATGTCACGTGATAGTGCTACGAAAGTACTTTCGATCCATATTATCAAAATATTCAGAATGACCTTCTGAAATAGAAATTTTTCAACTTTTTTTCAAAGTCCGTGCATAATAGTTTGGCCCACGGTGTCTAAACGAAGAATTCTTCGTCGATCGGACTTATATCACGTGATAGTGCTACGAAAGTACTTTCGATCAATATTATCAAAATATTCAGAATGACCTTCTGAAATAGAAATTTGTCAACTTTTTTTCAAAGTCCGTGCATAACAGTTCGGCCCACTGTTCCTAAACGAAGAATTCTTCGTCGATCGGACTTATGTCACGTGATAGTGCTACGAAAGTACTTTCGATCCATATTATCAAAATATTCAGAAAGACCTTCTGAAATAGAAATTTTTAAACTTTTTTTCAAAGTCCGTGCATAACAGTTTGGCCCACTGTGCCTAAACGAAGAATTCTTCGTCGATCGGACTTATGTCACGTGATAGTGCTACGAAAGTACTTTCGATCCATATTATCAAAATATTCAGAATGACCTTCTGAAATAGAAATTTTTCAACTTTTTTTCAAAGTCCGTGCATAATAGTTTGGCCCACGGTGTCTAAACGAAGAATTCTTCGTCGATCGGACTTATGTCACGTGATAGTGCTACGAAAGTACCTTCGATATATAATATCAAAATATTCAGAAAGACCTTCTGAAATAGAAATTTTTCAACTTTTTTTCAAGGTCCGTGCATAACAGTTTGGCCCACTGTGCCTAAACGAAGAATTCTTCGTCGATCGGACTTATGTCACGTGATAGTGCTACGAAAGTACTTTCGATCCATATTATCAAAATATTCAGAATGACCTTCTGAAATAGAAATTTTTCAACTTTTTTTCAAAGTCCTTGCATTACAGTTTGGCCCACTGTGCCTAAACGAAGAATTCTTCGTCGATCGGTTTTATGTCACGTGATAGTGCTACGAAAGTACTTTCGATCTATATTATCAAAATATTCAGAATGACCTTCTGAAATAGAAATTTTTAAACTTTTTTCAAAGTCCTTGCATTACAGTTTGGCCCACTGTGCCTAAACGAAGAATTCTTCGTCGATCGGACTTATGTCACGTGATAGTGCTACGAAAGTACTTTCGATCCATATTATCAAAATATTCAGAATGACCTTCTGAAATAGAAATTTTTCAACTTTTTTTCAAAGTCCGTGCATAACAGTTTGGCCCACTGTGCCTAAACGAAGAATTCTTCGTCGATCGGACTTATGTCACGTGATAGTGCTACGAAAGTACTTTCGATCTATATTATCAAAATATTCAGAATGACCTTCTGAAATAGAAATTTTTCAACTTTTTTTCAAAGTCCTTGCATTACAGTTTGGCCCACTGTGCCTAAACGAAGAATTCTTCGTCGATCGGACTTATGTCACGTGATAGTGCTACGAAAGTACTTTCGATCCATATTATCAAAATATTCTGAAAGACCTTCTGAAATAGAAATTTTTAAACTTTTTTTCAAAGTCCGTGCATATCAGTTTGGCCCACTGTGCCTAAACGAAGAATTCTTCGGCGATCGGACTTATGTCACGTGATAGTGCTACGAAAGTACTTTCGATCCATATTATCAAAATATTCAGAATGACCTTCTGAAATAGAAATTTTTCAACTTTTTTTCAAAGTCCGTGCATAATAGTTTGGCCCACGGTGTCTAAACGAAGAATTCTTCGTCGATCGGACTTATATCACGTGATAGTGCTACGAAAGTACTTTCGATCAATATTATCAAAATATTCAGAATGACCTTCTGAAATAGAAATTTGTCAACTTTTTTTCAAAGTCCGTGCATAACAGTTCGGCCCACTGTTCCTAAACGAAGAATTCTTCGTCGATCGGACTTATGTCACGTGATAGTGCTACGAAAGTACTTTCGATCCATATTATCAAAATATTCAGAAAGACCTTCTGAAATAGAAATTTTTAAACTTTTTTTCAAAGTCCGTGCATAACAGTTTGGCCCACTGTGCCTAAACGAAGAATTCTTCGTCGATCGGACTTATGTCACGTGATAGTGCTACGAAAGTACTTTCGATCCATATTATCAAAATATTCAGAATGACCTTCTGAAATAGAAATTTTTCAACTTTTTTTCAAAGTCCGTGCATAATAGTTTGGCCCACGGTGTCTAAACGAAGAATTCTTCGTCGATCGGACTTATGTCACGTGATAGTGCTACGAAAGTACCTTCGATATATAATATCAAAATATTCAGAAAGACCTTCTGAAATAGAAATTTTTCAACTTTTTTTCAAGGTCCGTGCATAACAGTTTGGCCCACTGTGCCTAAACGAAGAATTCTTCGTCGATCGGACTTATGTCACGTGATAGTGCTACGAAAGTACTTTCGATCCATATTATCAAAATATTCAGAATGACCTTCTGAAATAGAAATTTTTCAACTTTTTTTCAAAGTCCTTGCATTACAGTTTGGCCCACTGTGCCTAAACGAAGAATTCTTCGTCGATCGGTTTTATGTCACGTGATAGTGCTACGAAAGTACTTTCGATCTATATTATCAAAATATTCAGAATGACCTTCTGAAATAGAAATTTTTCAACTTTTTTTCAAAGTCCTTGCATTACAGTTTGGCCCACTGTGCCTAAACGAAGAATTCTTCGTCGATCGGACTTATGTCACGTGATAGTGCTACGAAAGTACTTTCGATCCATATTATCAAAATATTCAGAATGACCTTCTGAAATAGAAATTTTTAAACTTTTTTTCAAAGTCCGTGCATAACAGTTCGGCCCACTGTGCCTAAACGAAGAATTCTTCGTCGATCGGACTTATGTCACGTGATAGTGCAACGAAAGTACTTTCGATCCATATTATCAAAATATTCAGAATGACCTTCTGAAATAGAAATTTTTCAACTTTTTTTCAAAGTCCGTGCATATATATGCCTACTTACCAAAAAAAAAAACTTTCATACCCCTTGATTATAAAAAATACGTTTTTTTTTTTAAAAAAAATTGAATATTTGCTGTATGTTGTAAAATTAATGTACAAAAAATATCTTGTCCACCCTGGGAGTTGAACCCTTGTCTTCATAAACTGTAACCGCCGTTACAATATTTAATGTTGTTATAGTTTCTTTTGCAAATAATTGGCAGTGTTTATGAAACGCGGGTTCAAATCCCGCGGCTGGTGGATTTTTTCTGTTTTTTTTTTAAGTTTAAAAGAAAAAATATTTGCCTTAAAAACAAAAAAAAAATATTTTTAATAATCGATGTAGGAATATCATCAAAAACGTCAAAATAGGCAGTTTTTTAAACTAAATTAAACAAAAAAATAGACCTACTGTTTCACAAAATTTTAGAAAAATTTCGTTCGGACATACCATTTTCTGGCATCAAAAATTTCATAATTTTGTAAAAAAAATTGTTTATTTTCAATTTAAATTTTTACAGTTTTGTACCTACTTTTATATCAGAAGACCCATAAAAAGTCCAACTTCAAGTTACATCACAAAAAAAAAACCAAATGAAAATTCATGAAAATAATTAAAATATTTACAGATAGGTATGTTGTATATAATATATTAGACTATGGTAATGCATGGTATGCAAGTTATATCTCTAAATCAAAAATGAAAATATTAATAGACGCTTTTTAAAGGGTTTTCTTCTGTTGGATAAGAAGGAATAGACTGATCTACCTATTTTTGTATTTCACCTCACAACATAAGTCAGCGGATGAACCGATGAACATTTATTTATGGTGGTTTACAACAGCAGGTGGATAGAAGATCTCAGAAAAAAGGGGTTGTTTTGCATTTGCTGAGAGAATATTTTAATATTATTTTAATATATATGTACCTACATAAAAAATGATTTGTACATACAATATTACTACAATATTACTTAACAATAACTCCGACACAAACCAATAGAGGAAGATTGATAATCTAAATATGTACATGTTTTGATATATGAATTTGCACCAACCCCTTTTTTCTGAGATCTTCTATCCACCTGCTGTTGTAAACCACCATAAATAAATGTTCATCGGTTCATCCGCTGACTTATGTTGTGAGGTGAAATACAAAAATAGGTAGATCAGTCTATTCCTTCTTATCCAACAGAAGAAAACCCTTTAAAAAGCGTCTATTAATATTTTCATTTTTGATTTAGAGATATAACTTGCATACCATGCATTACCATAGTCTAATATATTATATACAACATACCTATCTGTAAATATTTTAATTATTTTCATGAATTTTCATTTGGTTTTTTTTTTGTGATGTAACTTGAAGTTGGACTTTTTATGGGTCTTCTGATATAAAAGTAGGTACAAAACTGTAAAAATTTAAATTGAAAATAAACAATTTTTTTTACAAAATTATGAAATTTTTGATGCCAGAAAATGGTATGTCCGAACGAAATTTTTCTAAAATTTTGTGAAACAGTAGGTCTATTTTTTTGTTTAATTTAGTTTAAAAAACTGCCTATTTTGACGTTTTTGATGATATTCCTACATCGATTATTAAAAATATTTTTTTTTTGTTTTTAAGGCAAATATTTTTTCTTTTAAACTTAAAAAAAAAACAGAAAAAATCCACCAGCCGCGGGATTTGAACCCGCGTTTCATAAACACTGCCAATTATTTGCAAAAGAAACTATAACAACATTAAATATTGTAACGGCGGTTACAGTTTATGAAGACAAGGGTTCAACTCCCAGGGTGGACAAGATATTTTTTGTACATTAATTTTACAACATACAGCAAATATTCAATTTTTTTAAAAAAAAAAAACGTATTTTTTATAATCAAGGGGTATGAAAGTTTTTTTTTTTGGTAAGTAGGCATATATATGCACGGACTTTGAAAAAAAGTTGAAAAATTTCTATTTCAGAAGGTCATTCTGAATATTTTGATAATATGGATCGAAAGTACTTTCGTTGCACTATCACGTGACATAAGTCCGATCGACGAAGAATTCTTCGTTTAGGCACAGTGGGCCGAACTGTTATGCACGGACTTTGAAAAAAAGTTTAAAAATTTCTATTTCAGAAGGTCATTCTGAATATTTTGATAATATGGATCGAAAGTACTTTCGTAGCACTATCACGTGACATAAGTCCGATCGACGAAGAATTCTTCGTTTAGGCACAGTGGGCCGAACTGTTATGCACGGACTTTGAAAAAAAGTTGAAAAATTTCTATTTCAGAAGGTCATTCTGAATATTTTGATAATATGGATCGAAAGTACTTTCGTAGCACTATCACGTGACATAAGTCCGATCGACGAAGAATTCTTCGTTTAGGCACAGTGGGCCGAACTGTTATGCACGGACTTTGAAAAAAAGTTGAAAAATTTCTATTTCAGA
Source organism: Muscina levida (assembly GCA_964034835.1). Taxonomy (NCBI): domain Eukaryota; kingdom Metazoa; phylum Arthropoda; class Insecta; order Diptera; family Muscidae; genus Muscina; species Muscina levida. Next base: position 107,375,604 of record OZ035881.1, read on the forward strand.
AGGTCATTCTGAATATTTTGATAATATGGATCGAAAGTACTTTCGTAGCACTATCACGTGACATAAGTCCGATCGACGAAGAATTCTTCGTTTAGGCACAGTGGGCCAAACTGTTATGCACGGACTTTGAAAAAAAGTTGAAAAATTTATATTTCAGAAGGTCTTTCTGAATATTTTGATATTATATATCGAAGGTACTTTCGTAGCACTATCACGTGACATAAGTCCGATCGACGAAGAATTCTTCGTTTAGGCACAGTGGGCCAAACTATTATGCACGGACTTTGAAAAAAAGTTGACAAATTTCTATTTCAGAAGGTCATTCTGAATATTTTGATAATATTGATCGAAAGTACTTTCGTAGCACTATCACGTGATATAAGTCCGATCGACGAAGAATTCTTCGTTTAGACACCGTGGGCCAAACTATTATGCACGGACTTTGAAAAAAAGTTGAAAAATTTCTATTTCAGAAGGTCATTCTGAATATTTTGATAATATGGATCGAAAGTACTTTCGTAGCACTATCACGTGACATAAGTCCGATCGACGAAGAATTCTTCGTTTAGGCACAGTGGGCCGAACTGTTATGCACGGACTTTGAAAAAAAGTTGAAAAATTTCTATTTCAGAAGGTCATTCTGAATATTTTGATAATATGGATCGAAAGTACTTTCGTAGCACTATCACGTGACATAAGTCCGATCGACGAAGAATTCTTCGTTTAGGCACAGTGGGCCAAACTGTTATGCACGGACTTTGAAAAAAAGTTGAAAAATTTATATTTCAGAAGGTCATTCTGAATATTTTGATAATATGGATCGAAAGTACTTTCGTAGCACTATCACGTGACATAAGTCCGATCGACGAAGAATTCTTCGTTTAGGCACAGTGGGCCAAACTGTAATGCAAGGACTTTGAAAAAAAGTTGAAAAATTTCTATTTCAGAAGGTCATTCTGAATATTTTGATAATATAGATCGAAAGTACTTTCGTAGCACTATCACGTGACATAAGTCCGATCGACGAAGAATTCTTCGTTTAGGCACAGTAGGCCAAACTGTTATGCACGGACTTTGAAAAAAAGTTGAAAAATTTCTATTTCAGAAGGTCATTCTGAATATTTTGATAATATGGATCGAAAGTACTTTCGTAGCACTATCACGTGACATAAGTCCGATCGACGAAGAATTCTTCGTTTAGGCACAGTGGGCCAAACTGTTATGCACGGACTTTGAAAAAAAGTTGAAAAATTTTTATTTCAGAAGGTCATTCTGAATATTTTGATAATATGGATCGAAAGTACTTTCGTAGCACTATCACGTGACATAAGTCCGATCGACGAAGAATTCTTCGTTTAGGCACAGTGGGCCAAACTGTTATGCACGGACTTTGAAAAAAAGTTGAAAAATTTCTATTTCAGAAGGTCATTCTGAATATTTTGATAATATGGATCGAAAGTACTTTCGTAGCACTATCACGTGACATAAGTCCGATCGACGAAGAATTCTTCGTTTAGGCACAGTGGGCCAAACTGTTATGCACGGACTTTGAAAAAAAGTTGAAAAATTTCTATTTCAGAAGGTCATTCTGAATATTTTGATAATATGGATCGAAAGTACTTTCGTAGCACTATCACGTTAAATAAGTCCGATCGACGAAGAATTCTTCGTTTAGGAACAGTGGGCCGAACTGTTATGCACGGACTTTGAAAAAAAGTTGAAAAATTTCTATTTCAGAAGGTCATTCTGAATATTTTGATAATATGGATCGAAAGTACTTTCGTAGCACTATCACGTGACATAAGTCCGATCGACGAAGAATTCTTCGTTTAGGCACAGTGGGCCAAACTGTTATGCACGGACTTTGAAAAAAAGTTGAAAAATTTCTATTTCAGAAGGTCATTCTGAATATTTTGATAATATGGATCGAAAGTACTTTCGTAGCACTATCACGTGACATAAGTCCGATCGACGAAGAATTCTTCGTTTAGGCACAGTGGGCCAAACTGTTATGCACGGACTTTGAAAAAAAGTTGAAAAATTTCTATTTCAGAAGGTCATTCTGAATATTTTGATAATATGGATCGAAAGTACTTTCGTAGCACTATCACGTGACATAAGTCCGATCGACGAAGAATTCTTCGTTTAGGCACAGTGGGCCAAACTGTTATGCACGGACTTTGAAAAAAAGTTGACAAATTTCTATTTCAGAAGGTCATTCTGAATATTTTGATAATATAGATCGAAGGTACTTTCGTAGCACTATCACGTGACATAAGTCCGATCGACGAAGAATTCTTCGTTTAGACACCGTGGGCCAAACTATTATGCACGGACTTTGAAAAAAAGTTGAAAAATTTCAATTTCAGAAGGTCATTCTGAATATTTTGATAATATGGATCGAAAGTACTTTCGTAGCACTATCACGTGACATAAGTCCGATCGACGAAGAATTCTTCGTTTAGGCACAGTGGGCCAAACTGTTATGCACGGACTTTGAAAAAAAGTTCAAAAATTTCTATTTCAGAAGGTCTTTCTGAATATTTTGATAATATAGATCGAAAGTACTTTCGTAGCACTATCACGTGACATAAGTCCGATCGACGAAGAATTCTCCATTTAGGCACATCACGTTTTTTAAAAAATCACCACCAAATTTGCCGGTTAACAGAGCTCTGTTAAATGCATTAACAGTGCTCTAGTACCAAATGTGGTTTGTGTCTTTGCTAGTTAAATACGAATTTATCTTCACGGACTTCTTGTCACTTCAGTCTATTTTTGCCTCAAAATCGCACTTTTGTGATTTTTTTCACTAATCTTTAAGTTTGAAGGAATTATTAGCCTCTACTTTATTAAGAAAACATTATGTTTATTATATTATAGAGAAAGTGCATTTTGTCATGTGTAAAACACATAGTCGATCGACGAAAGTCTATCCAGAAGGCCACCATGGACGCACTTTGTCAATCGAAATTTTTAACATTTTGTCAAATATTGCATATTAAGGAAATTTTTTGGTGAAAACGTGTTATAACATATTAAAGTAGTGTATAATAGGTATAATTTTTCAATATTCCAATCGAAGTAAGTCTCTCCAGATGGCTACCGTGGACGCACTATGTCCGTCCCACATAGAAATTTATAACATTTTGTCAAAAATTTCATATTTAGGAAATTTTTTTTTTTGGAAAACAGGTTATAACATATTGAATTACTGTATAATAGCTATTATTTGCCATTGGTCCGATCGACGCAAGTCATTCCAGATGGCCATCATGAACGCACTACTCCAGATGGCCACCATGAACACACTACATAGACATACATTTTGTCAAAAATTTTTTTATTCAGGAAATTTTTTGGGAAAATCGGGTTATAACATAATATGGTAGTGTATAATAGCTATTATTTGCCATTAGTCCGGTCGACGCAAGTCTCTCTAGATGGCCACTATAGATGCCCTTCAACCAACTCCCATATAAATTTTGAAATATTTTGTAAAAAATTTCATTTACAGGAAATTTTTTTAGGAAAGCGGGTTATAAATTTTTAAGCTAGGGTATAATAGGGAATGGGACTTTGCCCAGAGGTAGAAAGTTACTGATTGTCACTCACTTGGGAGTGACCAGAATCGATTCCTTTGTGGCACTGTCCAAGCAGCTAACTACTTCCGGTCTTAGACCAAGTATTCCCTGGGCAATGACTTTAAAGCAACCGCTTTGAAGTTAGCTAGAGTTAGAAGGCGAAATGTTGAGTAACCTAATCGGCATGCTACCACCGATGCGTCTTAGGAACTAGGTAACAGAAGTTACTGAAACTCAACACAGGCTCTCTTAGTGGCTTTGGCAGCCCCAAGAAACTAAGATCGGGAGCGGTGGCCTAATAAGCCACTCTCCTTAAACAAAAATTTATTATGAAAACACGAAGAAAACGAAAAACAAGAACCCCCCCAAATGTTGACGACCCCCGCAAACGATATAAGGACCATGATTTAAGGATATGCACCTGGAATGTCCGAACTCTATACAGAGATGGTGCCTCTATCCAACTGGCGGATGTCCTCGACAAATACAAGGCTGACATCACCGCCATACAGGAAATGAGATGGACGGGACAGGGATGCACACGACGGAAGAACTGTGACATCTTTTACAGCTGCCATGCAGAAAGACACGAATTTGGATGTGGTTTCATAGTCGGCAAGAGACTTCGACACCTGGTCTCGCGGTTTAACCCTGTAAATGACCGTATAGCCACCATTCGCATCCGGGCGAAATATTTTAACATTACGCTGATTTGTGTACACGCCCCGACGGAAGACAAAGACGATGACATCAAAGATGCATTCTATGAGCGCCTGGAGGATATATATGACCGCTGCCCTGCACATGACATTAAAATTGTTCTGGGAGATTTTAATGCTAAAATAGGAAGGGAAGATGCTCTTGGTTCAGCAGTCGGAAAATTCAGTCTACACAACAACACCTCCGATAACGGATTCAGACTGGTAAGTTTCGCGTCGGCAAGAAACATGGTTGTGAGTGGAACCAGATTCCCGCATAAAGATATCCACAAGGCAACCTGGATATCTCCCGATCAAAATACAAGAAATCAGATTGATCACGTGGTAATTGATGGAAGGCATGTCTCAAGCGTTATGGACGTGCGTGTGATGCGCGGTGCAAATATCGACTCGGATCACCACCTAGGTGCAGCCAAGGTACGAACACGATTAAGTAGAGCTAAAAACACTCTTAATCAAACGCAAAGGAAGCTAGACATCACAAAGCTGCAGACCACTGAGATAGCCAATGCCTACTCCAACCAGCTCTCTCAATTACTCCATACAAATCCCCCTAGTTCTGATGTTCCCGACATGCAGTGGCAGCATATTGCGAATTCTATGACCACTGCCGCAACAACCGTACTGGGTTATGAAAAACCACGCTCAGACAAGCCCTGGTACGATGACGAATGTCGCGAAATGTCTGAGGAAATGGATGCTGCATACAAGGCAAAACTGCAGCCAATGGCGACGCGTGCGGTGACGGAGCGTTATAAAGAGAAAAGGAGGGAGATGAAACGCCTGTTCAGACGGAAAAAGCGTCTGTGGAAGAAAAGAGAGAGCCAGGATATCGAAAACTACAGGGATAGAGGTGAGGCCCGAAAGTTCTACCAAAAGGTTAAAAGTAAAGGTTTTGGAACAGGGATCCCCACCTGTAAGGACAGAGACGGAAATCTGGTCACGGACACTCAGAGTGTGCTGCAAATATGGAGGGAACACTTTCAATCTCTTCTCGTTCCCGAAGGCAGCATAAGTGACGGAATCGCACCAATCATCGACGATGGAGTAGATTGTCCACCACCGAGCCAAAACGAGATCAGCACGGCAATTGCCCGGCTTAAAAATAATAAAGCTGCGGGAGCCGATGGACTGCCGGCAGAGCTTTTTAAAGCCGGCGGCGATGACCTGGTAACATGCATGCACCAGCTCATAAACACGATTTGGCTCAGGGAATGCATGCCCGATGATTGGAATCTGAGTGTCCTATGTCCCGTGCTTAAGAAAGGCGATCCTAGTGTGTGTACCAACTATCGCGGGATTAGCCTTTTACCCATCGCATACAAGGTCCTGTCTAGTGTGTTATGTGAAAGACTAAAGCCCCTCCTGGCGAACCTGATTGGACCTTATCAGTGTGGCTTTAGACCTGGTAAATCCACCACCGACCAGATATTCACGCTACGACAAATCCTGGAGAAGACCCAAGAAATGCAGATCGATACCTACCATCTGTTCATCGATTACAAAGCTGCATTTGACAGTCCGATACGACAGAAATTGTTGGATGCTATGGCTGAGTTTGGTATCCCCGCAAAACTAATTCGACTCTGTGGGATGACACTGACTGACACGAAGTCTTCAGTGAAAATTGGCAAAAATCTGTCAGAGCCATTTTCTACCAAGCGAGGCTTTAGACAAGGCGATAGTCTGTCCTGCGATCTCTTTAACATCGTAATGGAGATGATCATGCGGAAAGCAGCAGTAAACAGGAATGGCACCATATTTAACAAAAGCCACATGTTGCTCGCGTATGCTGATGATATCGATATTATTGGACGTGGATTGCGAGATGTTACTGCGGCTTTTTCGAGCATTGAAAAGCAGTCGGCTGAAGTGGGTCTGGTGATAAACGAGGACAAAACCAAGTTATTTGTTTCAACGAACAAAGAGTCCACTCGTCTGGGACGCTGCGTGAACGTTGACAACTATAATTTTGAAGTGGTAGATGATTTTGTCTACCTTGGCTCCGCCATAAACAAAAATAATAATGTCAGCCTCGAAATCAAAAGACGAGTATTGATCGCAAACCGCTGCTACTATGCGCTAAGCAAGCGATTTAACGACAAAGCGCTCTCTCGAAAAACAAAGATCCAGCTCTACCAGACTCTGATCCTACCTGTCTTGCTCTACAGCGCAGAATCGTGGGTAATGACACAAGCGGATCAATCTATTCTGGGAGTCTTCGAGAGAAAAATACTCCGCAAAATATTTGGACCCATCATCGTGAACGGCGAGTACCGTCGTCGAATGAATCATGAGCTGTATGAGCTGTACAACGACATCGACGTGGTCAAGCGCGTTCAAATAGACCGAATGCGCTGGCTTGGACACGTTGTACGAATGGACGACAACGCTCCGGCTCGAAAAGTCTTCGGCAATAAACTCGATGGGCGGCGCAGGAGGGGGCGACCAAAACTCCGATGGATAGACCAGGTGACGGAAATGTTAAATAAGCTTGGTATGACGAACTATCTACGGTGCGCAAAAGACCGAAGCGCTTGGAATGGTTTTCTACGTGCGGCTACTGATAGATGAATTTCTGTTGTTGCTGCCAGTAAAGAAGAAGAAGAAGAATAATAGCTATTATTTGCCATATGTTCGATCGACGCAAGTCTTTCAGAATCTTCAGAATGTTCGGAAAAAAAATGTCAATGTTTATTAGCTATTTATTCAGACTACCCTCGTAATATTGTTTTCAAATTTCATTGCTACTTTCCCGTACTGTTTTCTAATTGCTGTGAAAATTTTGTTTAAATACCTTTTGTAAATCAAGAGATATTTACGAGATATAAAAAAGTTTTCTGTGTTAACTTCACACACATCATATATTTTACACCTTTAGGAGACGTCGAGGGAGCGGCAGAAACTAATTTCATAAAACAAATTACAAAAAATAAGAAAATATTGAATGGGAACCACCTGAAGGAATGAAGATAGATGGTAGATATGTTCTGAGAAACTCTTAGGTTTGCAAAAATATTTGGGGTCGGTCATACGTTTCAGTCCTCTGGAGCACATTTGGAGTAGTTAGAGCGGTAGGAACAACATTTATATAACAATTTATAAAGCTTTCATAACTAAAATTTAATCATACAAGCATTCAAACATTCAATTGTTGTTGTTCTCATCGCCGTATGCGATTATTTTTGTACGTCGCTTTCCAGCAAGCAATATGTTCAGACATCGGTACGACAGTCGGCAAAATTTTTCGATATCGGATCCGAAATAGGACCGAAGTCGTTACTAAAACCTTATTGAGCGGTTGTAACGAAGTCTGACCGACGCAGCCGAGGGAAATCTGATGTATGTACGACATGTCGTACCGACCCCTGAACGATTTCTGAATGTTAATCGAGGAAAATTCAAAAGGAATATTGGACGCGTCCTTACGATTTCGGACTGATATCTTATCAAATATCTGAAGTAATGCGAATGTTCTTGTCGACGAGTCGTACCGATTACTGACCGAAGTCTTTAGGAGAATCGGATCCGAAATCTGACCGAAATCATTAATAAAAACGTATGAAGTGGTTGACACTACTCAGCTGAGGAAAATCTGATATACGACATTTCATACCGATATCCGAAAGATTTCTGAATGTAAATCGCAGGAAAATCTGAAGGTAAATTCGATGTTTCTTTAATAACATTTTGTTGTTTGCTTCGACTCAAGAGTTCCGAATTCGCTGCGAACTCGACCAGATATGTTGGAGTAAAATAAATAAAACTTCCCTTCAACGAGTCATACCAATTTCTGTACGATATCGGTAAGAAGAGTTCAGACAATGTACAGACGTGTCGGATATCAGCCAATGTCGCCCCATTTGTTGGAGTTATATAGTTGAAGTTATATAGGCTACTTCAAAATCGCTGCTTTGCTGTCTGTTTTTAAGAAACATGAAAGCCATTTGAAACTGATTCAATACTAGCGGTTTTCACCCTTGGTAGTAAAGTACCCTTGTAGACCTTGTTAATCTTGTTAATGTAGTTAATGTACCAACATTTACAACACTGCAACAACAAAATGTATTAGACTACAATTTACTACGCCGTGGTGAAAAAATCCGGCAAAAAGCTGTAGTAAACATGTGTGATAAATTTACCAGAATAAAACAGCTGATCGCCAAAAATATTTGCAGGCAAAATATTTGGTTTGCTTTTTAATTTTACATTTTGTGATAATTATTAAAAAAGTTAAGTAGAATATGCATAAAAACCATAATTTTTTACGTATTTAAGCATTTAAACTGGCAAAAACCAAAATAAAAATCAGCTGATTCAAAAGTTTACAATACACACGAAAAAGACGCTCATGCTTTGTAGTGTAAAATGGTATTAAATTAAACAGAGTTGTAAAGTTAACCCAAAGAGTGAAAACCGCTACTATTTTTTGAACTCTATTCAATAAAGCGCAGTATCAAGCACATGCTACCACATGATAAAGCTATATAGCATTATCGACCTCACCACTGCTGTATAACCGCAAATAATGGGACAGCTCTCTCTTGCGCATGTATAGAGTTATAGTCGTTTTAAAGCTCTTTTAACACACAGAATACCAGAGTGTTGCGAAAAAAAACCCTGCTTTTGGGTACTTTCTGCAAGCTTAATATAAGACCCAATTGAAGTGACAAGATTTACCGTATGTATTGTGGCCTTCGATAGCTCAGTGGAAGGGACGTAGATTTGCAACCAGAAGGTGCCGAGTTCGATTCTCGGCCGGGGCACTGTCATCAACTTCGATGAAAATTACTTTTCAAATACTTTCAAGTTCTCCAGCCAACAAAACACATCCTGAAATGAAATGAAATGTTCTAGACATTTGTAGAGGAGGTTTCAGGAATTCAGAAGGCACCCTGTGTCGCCACAGTATACAATACAGGGTGTCAAAGTCGACCACTTTGGTGCTAATGAAACATTCAAAGCCTGATACTTTTACAATTAAAGGCCGATTACAACGATGTTTAACTTTTCATTTCATTTCATTTCATTTATTTTTACAAACTTGTAATTAAAGCCTCTTGGCCAATATTATATAAATTACAATATGCATAAATTATTAAAAACTACTCCACTTTTAAAAATATTCTATGTAAGGCAAACAAAAAACTCGCCGAATATCTTATACCGTTATATATTCTTTATCAAATTATCAATTTTTTCATTGACTTTCTTCGGTGCTGCATTAAGTACACTTTCATAAGGAATACACTTCAAACACTTGAAGAGTAACACCTCGTCAAACACGCAAATGTTAATAATAATATTAAAATTGTATTCTTTAAAATTAATATATGAGGAAATACTGTGATAAGTGGGAGTGAACCGAATCATTATCAAACGATAGCATTTGACCTCAGTAACAAAATCTTAAACTCAAATTTGCTCCAATACGTCACAATTTTTTTTACAGTGGTTTTAACTTTGATGTTTTTGGCCAAAAGTCGAATATGAAAAATCTTGTGTAAAAATATATTTAGGATAGTTCATATCTTCGAAGACCTATCTGTCATGGGAATATTTCCTCAGAACATTGTAACCCTATAGCTCCCACCCGTATGGAACATCCGTCAAAAGTTGACTTTTAAGCTGTTTTTCAAAATTGGGCCTAAAATTTCCTATACGGAAGGGAGCTAGAGTGTTAATTTGTTTCGAGGAAATATTCCCCGGAAAATTATAATATAGGCTTCCGAAGGCTTGAAGTATCCCAAATGTATTTTTACATATGATTTTTCATTTTTATTGTTTGCACTTTTTACCACAAATATCAAATTTCCAACCACTATAAAAGTAGTGGAGCAAAATGGAGTTTAAGGTTTTGTTACAGAGGTCAAATGCTATCGTTTGTGTTATAAATGAATTAATTTACTTCTCACAGTATTTCTTCATTTTGAAGTATATAATTTTAAGAATATTATTAATATCTACTTTTTTATGAAAGTATACTCAAGTCAGTGGTGGCTTCAGCTATATTATTTTCCCTCAAATTGCCGAGTTATTAATAAAACACAGAAGAAAGTGGATAAAAAATTTAAATTTTTAAACTTTGATATCTTAATAACGGCAAAAGATATTCTGCAAAACGTATTTTTTGTTTGTCTTACATAGAAGCGTTTTAAAAATTAAACATCTTTGTAATCGACCTATAATTGTAGAAGTACCATGCTTTGAAATTTTCAGCAGCACCAAAATGGTCAACTTTGACACCATGTATCGCCAAATTTGTTGACACAGGGTGCCTCCGAATGCAAAATTCTGAAAGCCTGACTCCTCCTCTACAAATGTCCAGAACATTTCAAAATGATCAGAACAATACCTTAACAGTTGTGATATTATTACCGTGATTTATTCAACCTTTTTATTGGGCTACAATAGACCCTTTAGGTCGCCAGCTGTCGACATTCCACCAACGTAGGCCAGCTGACGTTTATTTTTATTTAATAATAACGTATAGACTATCATCTGACAAAGTTTCAGCCGGGAGAAAATGACTGATGTTTTTTTACATGTATGACGAGGTCCCACTGTTCAACCCACCAAGGAAGTGCCAGCTGACTGTCACTAATCTTCATTGTACAACTTAAAAAAGCATTTAACGAGTTTTCATCCTGGCTCGCGGACTATAGTATAAATGAAATCATTATCAAATCATTGCTTATTAAGGAACACATTGTTGTACACTCCAATTCAGGAATTATTTAATTGAAATTATGATCATAAATAAAAAGAAATAACAATTTTGCTTAAGTCGACTTAATCTTTTTTTCCTTTTCATCACAGATTTTAAATAGGTTACTATGGATGATGTTCCGCATGATACAGGAATACTTAGACTATTTGCCTCTTACATCTACTGGCTCATAGTCCTTACAAGTAACAACCTTTCTAACCGCTTGGTAGGGACTAGGGATGCTAAACGGGATTGATTTTGATAAATCCCGGGATTCGGGATTTGATAAATCCCGATCCCGAAATCCCGGGATTTTTCGGGATCCCGGAATTTTTCGGGATCCCGGGATTTTTAGAGATTTCGGGATTTTCCGGGATTTCGGGATTCTTTTTTAAAACTATCTCAAAAGCACACTTTTAACACTTAAGGTGGTGAAAATATGTGAATAAGGCACAGCAAAGTGTGCTGATGAGATAGTTTGGCGACTATCGCAATAGCTATCGCCCTGACAGTTGTCAACATAATCCATTTCATACAACTTTTGTAAATCAAAAAATCTAGTAAAGATAATCTATATATCGCTGGCTTAACATGTAAAGGCATTAAGTCCACTTTTTTTCGAAATTGAGATTTTGATGCAGTTATGTTCATTAAGTAAAAATACATCGATTAAAAAAAAAATACAGTTATCTCATTTGTAGTTGTTGTTTTGTAGTGATGAGTAAAGGCGCTAAGTCCAATTTATCACATCTTTGTGTAATATAGCACTTCTTCCAATGTTGCTATATCAACTTTATCGCGAGGAATGGTCTTAGAATGGTCCAACCAAATAAAAACCAAAGAAAAATACAAAAACAAATTGCATTTACAGATTTCAAAAAAGTTTATTCAAAAAAAAGTTTGATTGTTTTTTGTCTCTCCTGTAAAATTGTAAAATATGGACTTAGAGCTTTTACATGTTAAGCCAGCGATATATAAAAGGCTTGGGTGACTGACTGATCACTCCCCAGCCCAAACGGCTAAGGCTAAAACCGTGAAATTTAGAATGTAGGTTTCTTTTACGACGTAGGCGCGCACTAAGAAGGGATTTTTGGAAATTCGGACAGAAAGGGGGTAAAATGGGCGTGGTACCGCCCCATACAACTGGAATTTTAAAATTACTATATCTTTTGAACCATTATAGGAACGAAGTCGAGATTTGGTACCTATGTATACCGGTCATATACGAAAAAATACTTTGTGGAAAGTGGGCGTTGCCACACCCCTTTTTTAAATAGTAATATTGGCCAAATAAATGGACCGATTGCAATTGAATTTTCCCACACAAACCGAAATATCAATCGGTCTTATCTGAAGAGCCATTAGAGGTATGAAGATAAGATTTGCTACATGTGTTACTGATATAAAGAGGATACCGTCTCGCTGGAAAATGGGCGGAGCCACTCTCCTTTTGTAAAAACGTTATTTGGGCATAATAAATGAACCGATTGCAATGAAATTTTTACTGTATAGTACTATCTGTAGGGTCTCTATCATAGGCAACATGAAAACATACTTAGACAAAGGTCGTAGCACCGCCCACATAAGCCAACATTTGAATCGGTCATATTTCGCGAGCCTTAAAGATATGAAGAAAAGATTTGCTACATATGTAAATGGTACATGGGGGATTACGTCTCGCTTTTGAAACAATTGTTATGTCGGTCATATTAATAGAAGTTTCTTGACTAAGTGATTAGGTGAAATGGATGTAGATAGGATGATAAAATTTGGGGTGGTTCCTCTTTTCGAGTAAATGTCAGCTAAGAATAGATTTTTGGAAATTCGTACTTTTAGGGATTAAAATTACCAATAAGGGATACAACTTACACTATCCCCAATCGACTAATGCTATAATCGCGAAAATGCTGACTATCAAATTGGATTGTAGTTTTCTTTGAAATTCTGGGTAACAAAAATAAAAAAGGGATAAAAATGTAGTCCAGATCAAACTGCTAATGATATAATATAATAATTTGGATAAAACTGGTACTAAACGGCTAAAGGTATAGTCGAAAAATTGAAGTAAATATTTTAGTTGTTAAAATACCGAAAAAGACTTAAAACATGCCGACTGAGTAAAGGCAGCGTTAAAAAAATGTATATAGAATCGCTCCCTCCTTTGAAGTTTACGTGTACTGCTTAAATTCTTAAGAAGATCGGGTGAAGCAACGCGAGCCGGGAAAGCTATTAGAATATATATATCAAACCGAACAATGAAAAACATATTAATATTTCTGCACAGATCGACAATAACAAACAACAGCAAAAAATTTTTTTAGAAACTGTTTTTGAAAACATAAATTATTACTGTTATTTATTGTTTTAAGCAGTTTTTTAAAAAGATAAAAACGTCTAATGCTTCATCCGATAATCTTGAACAAAATTTATTCCCAACATTCGCTGAAAAAAAATTTTCACTATCCACACTTGTAGCTAAAATTGTATCTGGATAGAGCTATTTGCAGCTTCGACGAAAAATCCCGGGATTTATTTATAAAAATCCCGGGATTCGGGATTCATCAATCCCGAAAAATCCCGGGATTTCGGGTTTCGGGATTTCCCGTTTGGCATCCCTAGTAGGGACTCAGCAGTATAACATTGATAAAAGGGGTACCACACTCGAACGCAAGTACCCATCTATAAGCCTTTCCTGTCTTCATCAGAAATGATGATAGCTTTTTTAGGTCTAACATCTTGACGAGTTCTGTCTAATACGTTTTCCGCTTATTAAATACCACTTTTGTATGTATTCATTTATCTTTAAATTTTCTAATAACAGCTCATCAACATTTTCTCAAGCGCAACAATAACACAATACAACATTTCTAAGGTCATCCTCTGGTGCCACCTTGGTACCCAGCTATTTTGAAGTACCGACACTAAAAAAGTCCCCAAAGGACTTGGGCCTATTACTTCGAAACATTTTTTTTATGGATACTCCAATATTTTCACCCCAACACAATTTTTTGAAAAAAGGACCATTTTTACGAGTCCATATTTCATAAACCGTTTGGAATTTTTTCTTTTTGTCTTCGGCAAAGTTGTAGATCTAAACCATAGCAGAAAAAGCCTCAAATAGACCGACCCAAATAAATTGTATCCAGTACATGAAAATTGCAAAAATATGGAAAAAAGGCTATTTTTTCAAGATGTTTTCACCATAATATTACACAGAACAAAAATTTTTTGTAAACAAGATTTCAAAACACTTTTTCCATATATTTTGACCTCCTTAACACGAAAATGATTATTAAAAAATTTTCTACGGTGTTGGTTTAAATAACTTGAAAAACTGAAATTTTTCTGTAAAATTTGGGGTGAAAAATTTATTTATTGACGTACGAAAAATAGAAAACGCAATGCAAACCCTAATTTTGCATTTTTTTTTACATATAGCTGACCTTTTTTCAAAGAAAACAACACTACAACCATTAAAATCCATAATCAATTTTAAGAGTTATGAATTTTTTGGCGAAAGACTAAAAATTCAAGTTTTTAACGAATTAGTTTTTTTTTTTTTAGATTTAACCCCTTACCACTCGATAGTTGTCCTTTTTTTAGTTACAAATCACTGTCTCTCGATATATATTGACGTATTAACATATATTGATCGACATATATTGGCACATACATATGTATATAGTTGCAAAAAAAATATTAAAAATAAAAAAATTGTATGGGAACCACCTTAAGCGTTAAATATAAGTGATAGATATGTTCAGACAAACTGTTCGTCTTCCAATATATTGGAGGTCGGTCATACACTTGACTCCTCTAGGGGCACCTTGGGGGAAATTGCAGCTTTGGGAGAAAATTTAAAAAATTGCTTTTTTCAGTTACAAATCACTGTCTCTCGATATATAATGAAGCGCATAAAAAAACCGGCACCTCAGAAAATTTTTTAAAAACCATTTTCGTGTTAAAGATGTCAGTATCTATGGAAAAAGTGTTTTGAAATCTTGTTTACAAAAAATTGTTATTCTGTATAATTTTATGGTGAAAACATCATGAAAAAATAGCCTTTTTCCCATATTTTTGCAATTTTCATGCAATGGATGCAATTTTTTTTGGTCAGTCTATTTGAGGCTTTTTTGCTCTGGCTTAGATCTACAATTTTGCCAAAGACAAAAAGAAAAAATTCCGAACGGTTTATGAAATATGGACTCCGTAAAAATTGTCCTTTTTTTCAAAAAATCGTGTTGGGGTCGTAATATTGGAGTATCCATAAAAAAAATGTTTCGATGTAATGGGGCCAAGTCCTTTGGGGATTTTTTAAGTTATGGTATATACTTCAAAAATAGCTGGGTACGAAGGTGGCACCAATTTATGTGTTGCACTGTGCAATTGACATTAAATCAAGCTCTCATAAGAGAAAAACCTGAGCCCACTCAATTTCATTTAACATTTTTTTCAGAAGCTTATTATGTTTTTTATCATTTCAGTGCATTTGTTTTGCTGAAAAGAACAATAACAAAATGACAACAGCAAATAAGTAGAGAAAAAAAACAACAACATTTAAGCTAAATATAACTTTGAATACTGTAAAAACGAATTGGTATTCAAACAGGCGCATATAATCACAGTATTCGCAATTGTATTGGTGGAGATGCACACAACAAATCACACCAATGCAAACGTCTGCGATGTCGGAGAATTTGATTAGGCGCAATAATTTGTGTTTATATAGTTTATAAACAAACTAATGTGTATGTGTGGTTTAGTATTTTTTTATTATGGCAAAAAAAAAAAAACAACAATCATAAAAAAACAACAATAACAAAGAAGGTAACATATGGAAAACGCAAGTCGGGCGAATTCCATTAAAATAATAATTATAATATCACAAAGATTAATGCATTATATGAAAAAGGGAAGTTAAACAAAAAATTTTACTTTAAGTTGTAATTTTACCTTTGATTAGTCTATTTTAAGCATTTTCACAGTTTATATTACAATCTTTTGTCTTTGTACAAGAAACTAGTTACTTTCACCTTTCTAAGTTCGTGACAAACTTAAATTGCATTAGTAATAAGTAAGATTGAAATTTATTAGTCAATCAAATATGTTTTCCAAATGTTTGTAAACACTTACAACAATATCTGACAATTTTGTTTATTAAATAAAAAACTAGAATTCTGTAGTCGTATCGTTGTTGTTCATCTGGTGATTGTTGTTAAGAAACAGTCCTTTCAATGATTTGTTGACAAATTTATACTATATATAGCTTACATAGCGAGATAAAACATATTAAGGGAAACAATATTTTTGTCCTTGAAACATTGCCAAGAGAAAAAGTTTCGTTGGCATTTATATATGAAACGCAAACGCCGTACCAAGAAGAGTCTACCAGTATCATGACATGTCATTACGATTTTATGTAAATAAATGAGGCAAATGTATAGAAAAGCTAATAAATATAGAAACTATTTTGTGGCGACTTAAATGTAAAAGATTAAATGTTGAAAATTTGTGAGAATTTAAGAAAAAAATATTACGTCCTTATTAATGATTTTATAAATAAATGTACTTTATGGCAGCATTTTCTCTAGTCTGATAAATAGTTTGCACTATCGCCTTTAAAATATTAAATATCCCATTACTGTGCACTGTGTACACTTTCCTACAACTACAATGTTTATTATAACGATGACAAGTTCCAATCTTTGAATATTACTTTACAATCTAACAACAATTCCTACAGATTGTTAAGCACCATATCAATTGCTTTTCTATTTTTAAATTGTGTCCTATGGGAACCAATTTAACTAAAACTTTAAAAATATCATCAAATAAATTTCAAAACAAATATCGCAAAAAAAAATGCTGAGTATATTCAAATATATAAACTATTATTTCTACCCCAAAATACATTTCGCAATATGTATATAGTCAGTCTAATCGATGGTCTGCAGACTTTTTCTGTATGGCGTCATATACTACGCATTTTGTTGGAGCTATCTACTGACAGTGGAGGCGTTTAAAGTTCACTAGCGGCCAACATTTTTGTTCCCTAGATATATTTACCTACAGTAGTCGCGTTGGTTTGCTTTCGTCAGAATTTCTACTCTATTGTTCTTTATCTCAAAATCGCCTTAGGTGTTTTTTGTTTTTGTACATTTGCTTTTTGCGAGTTTGTTGATGTTTTCTGTGGATGAATTTGTTGGCGTTGGATGGAACTTTTTTTTCTAAGACACGCGATCAACGCATGATTTGTTGACGAATCTTTTCGTTTTTTGCCAAAATTTTGCATATGTGTGTTTTGGACTTGGCCGAGCATTTAAAATACGGCATTGGAACATTGAATATTTTGATGGGCGGGCGACTGCATAAACGTTCCAGAGTCTTAATAAATTAATATTTTGGTTATCTCGATTATTTTGCATGGGAATGAACCGGTTTTTTATATCAGTTTTTTTTTGTACTGGCGTTATCATGTTATAGTTTGATTTCCACCAATGCTTTTTAATCAAAGTGCATGCTCTATCGTTATTGATGTCAAGAGAACCGTTAATGCTCTAATACATAGTTGTAAACAATGCCTTTTTTAATCCTCTCTATATTTATCTAGCGGCTGATAACCTTTATGGCATGTATTGTAAGTGCTGTGAAAAATATAAATCTATTTATAAACATTTACTCCACCACTCTACTGCATTACATATTTATAAGCGAAACAATCTACAATCTAGTGTGTTATATAAGTACAAACAACACTAGAGAAATGATAAGATTGCATGGGTAAATAAAGCAATAATTAAGATAAATAAATTATTGTTTACTTAAGTAAAGTGAACTCAGGTCAGGGCGGCGTGTAAACGTTTATCTAATAATAATAATGACAATTTTTTTTGTGAAAACACGTTTCCCTGCTATCATAGAACTACTAATATTTTCCAAAATTATGATGCACATTGCAACCCAGGACAAGAAGGGAAAAGAGATTCTGATATTCAGTGATATAGAGAGCAAAAAATATGAAATGATTCGTAAAACTTGAATAACAACCATTTGTTAACCGATTTTTACTTGTTACATGACAACGACCTAAAACATGCTGCAACTATTGTCAGGGAATGCCTTAGTTCTTAGGTGTTTGGGCTCAGGGAGTGGCCACCGCAGAGTCCTGATCTGAACACGATCTAAAATATGTGGGATTATTTAAGGCGGCGGCTGGCAGAATAAGGAGAAGGCCCGAGATGTATTAATGAGCTGTGGGAGCGGGTTAAGGCTAAACGAAACAAAATTCCTGCATATTATGTTGCTAAACTTTGTCAATCTATGCCAAATTGGATAGATTAGTTGAAGAAATCAAAAGGATACTAGATTAATTATTAAATTTAGATGAAAAAAACCCTGGAGCAAAAGTGTGCCAATGGTCTGAATTAGAAAATGTTTTGTTTTTATATACTTATAGTAATGTAAGTTATATTTTTGTTATTAATTTATACTTTCTTTAGACGAATATTTTAAACTTAGCAAAAAGTTAGGAAATAATTTAATAAAAACTATCAAAAGGAATAATTAAATACTTTAATTAAAACATTGGCTCATTTTTGCACCACAGTGTACATCGTTATTGTTGGAAAATATTAATGTTTTATTATGTAAAGTAACAATTTTAATTAACTTTTGTCATATTTACAGGGACAGGTGTAAAACTAAATTCGTATATTTCTATTTACTCATCAAATTTTTACTATAAAACATACAAATTCGAAACCTTTTGAGAATGCAAACAGAAGTTTTGTCTTTCATGAGATAACAGTTTTTACTTTTCAATATAAATGAAATATTAGAAAATATTAATGTAAATCCTAGCGTATAAATTGGAGATGAGAGAGTTCGTTACATGTTCATTTCAAACTATGTATTTCAAAACTGATAAAAATTAAAAATAAATATAATTTTTTACATAATTTTTTAATAGAGTGATTTTTATTTCAAATTTGGAACTATATTTTTTCCTGTATAAAGACTTTTTATTTGTAATTGCCCTTATGAGATTATGGAATTGCTCATATATAAAAAAATCCAATTAATTTTTTACATTTAAAAAAAAAATTGAAAAAAATAAGCACAATAAGGTCAATTTAAAAAAAAGAGTAATTTTTGAAAATATTTAAACATTTTTTGAACGACGCCTGATTTAAATTTTACCTTTTTTAATTATTTTCTGGCTCTAAAGAATCTTGAAATAAAATGACCGTAATTATGAGTAAATTTTCGTTGGGACCCATAACTGTGCCAGGCACCTTATAGACTCGCAAGGCCGGCAATAATGGTCGTTTTTTTTTGGTATCCTATATAGGAGACCGGTATAGGATACCAAGAAAACGCTTCGCGCTAACAAAAAGAAATAACTTGGCAGCACAGTAATTTATGTCAAATAATTTGTTGTTTTCTTTTTATTCATTCGTAAATATTTTATTATTTGCAGTTTTGAAAGTTTTTGTGATATTTTCGAAAAAGGTTGTAATATTCAAATAAAACGGATTCACATGACCCTTCTTGGGATCTAATGTTCCGCATGGACCTTAAGCCACAAATTGGAACCTTTTTTCTAAGTGTTGCGTAACAAATATTCTGTAAAATAACACATTTCATTGAACAATATCATTCAACAGCAAATTATTTTATTTGACGTTCGCTTTTCTTTTTTATTCTTTGTTTACACCTGCAATACAAAATTTAGTCACATTTTAATTTTTACTACTATTTTGAACAACTTATCCCCGTATAGCTTAGCATGTAATTTTATCCCCGTTAGCGTATATAGGATAACATTTGTATGGCTAAGCGCGTATAAGTTACCAACAAAACGCAACCAATATATTTTTTACACAGATACTATCAGCAATTCATGCGACAGAATGTTGACAATTCAAAATTTCTAAATTATCAAAATTTCAAAAAAAAAAACACACTAAGTGGCCATATCATAAAAAAAACCTTAATTTCCCTTAACACCCCATAAATGAAGTATGGGATAGCTTCTCGCTTTGTTGTGAATTAGCACGCTTCTATTTTTAGATTCACAACTAACGGCACCTACTTGTTTTTCGACGAATTCGAACGTCACTGTTTGAGAAGCTTTTAATGGACATGCTGATTGACGACAACATCGAGGGGCCGGCAATGAAAGAAAAATTTAATTTTAGTTTTTTAGATGACTGGAGCCAGGAGTTGAACCTGGGATCTCCCGCATGGTAGTCGAGAATTCTAACCATCATGCCACGGCCGGTCCTACCGATCTACTCAAAGTAAAAATGGTCCATAGTATCCTCTTCCGTAAAAAAAACCCTTTTGACATTCTCTTGGTTTTCATAATAACTCCTATAGAATTAACCGAAGGGTTACACTTTTGTTTTTGAAATTTTGAGCACACTTTTTTTGAATATTGTGCGATATGTTTACATTACATTCACAAATTCATGTGTCTCTGCGTGCGGTCGGTTTTACCCTGTACTGACCTAAAAATAGCAAAATTGGCATCTTGACGATAATAAATAAACTTAATTTCCCTTTGCACCCCATGAATGAGGTATGGGATAGCTTCTCGCGTTGTTGTGAATTAACGCGCTTTCTATTTTTAGATTCACAACTAACGGCACCTACTTGTTTATCGACGAATGCGAACGTCACTGTTTGAGAAGCTCTTACTAGACACGACGATTGAATCGACGCTTAATACTGCGAAGTTGCTGTCAACAACATTCGAGGGGAGCCGACAATGAAAGAAAATTTTATTTATTTTTTTCTTTTTTAAGATGACTGGAGCCAGGTTTGAACCTGCGATCTCCCGCATGGTAGTCGCGTGTTCTAACCACTATGCCACGGCCGGTCCTCTTGACGATAATAATAACTGAAAAAATAACATCATGAAAAAATATCCTTTTTTCCCATATTTTTGCAATTTTCATGCACTGGATGCATATTTTTGGGTCGGTCTATTTGACACTTTTTTTGCTCTGGTTTAGATCTACAACTTTGCCGAAGACAAAAAGAAAAACGGTTAATGAAATATAGACTCCGTAAAAATTATAAAAAAATCGTGGGGGGGTGAAAATATTGGAGTATCCATAAAAAAAATGTTTCGATGTAATGGGGCCAAATCCTTTGGGGATTTTTTTAGTCTCGGTATATACTTCAAAAACATCTGGGTACGAAGGCGGCACCAGACGTTGACCTTAGAAATGTTGCACTGTGTTATTTAAACTTTCGGATGAAGTGCAGAAAATGGGGCGGGAGCCCGATTTAAAAATAATATGCCATCATTCGCCTTGGTCTCCAAACTTCCAAGTGGTAGGTTAAAGGTAGCGGAGGGGCTCATGGGGATTGGGGGGGTCAAAAAAGGGGTCCCTTTTAAAAAATTTTATATGCGGCCCTGCGTGCTTCGTAGACCGTTTGTTGTCATCTTTGACCTTGATTTTCGCTTTTTGGGGCGTATTTAAAAGGGCGTGCCACATGTTTTTTTGGCTCCAGCCCCACTTACTGCACTTTTGGCAAATATTTTATATTTATTTAGGGAAAAAAACGGCTGAAGTGCAGAATAGGGGGCGGGAGCCCGATTAAAAAAAAATGGCATTGTCTTAGTCTTGGTCCCCAAACATCGGAATGGTAGGTCAAAGTTAGCGCTAAGGCCCATGGGGCCCGGGGGGTCAAAAAAAAGCCCTCTTCGGTTCTGTGATGACCCCCTATGTACTGAAATGAAACATATTTTCGAAACGAATCCAACGGTTTTATTCGGAGCCATTTAAATTTCCGGGATATACCAAAAAAATCGCGCGATTTTTTACAAATAATTTTTGTCAGCGGCGCATTACTTCATTCATTTTCAATCTAATTTACAAAAAAAAAAGAATATTTTTCCTGGAATATACGAAAAATAAATATTTTTTTAAAAAAAATCGCGCAATTTTTACCATCTTAACTGTTACTACTCTAATTTACATAAAAAAAATAAAAATTGAAAGGGATATATCAACAAAAAATAAATAAATGTACAAAAAAAACGCCTTTTCTAAAACGTTTTAATTTTTTCTTTTTTTTTTAAAAAAGTTTTTCAAACTTCTTTTTTAACATTTTCTTCAAATCTTATTGAATTTGCCTTATTTTCCTCAAATTTTCCAGTGTCATGATTTTTAAAATTTTATTTTTTTTTATCAATTTTCCTTTTTCAAATTTTTTGCACTTTTTCTTGATTTTTTTTTAAATATTTCTTGAAATTTTCCATTTGTTTCCTTCATTTTTTAATTTTTTTCTCAATTTTCTTTTTTTTGTTTAATTAAAAAAAAAAAAAATAAAAAATTCAACAAAAAAAAATTAAATTTTCACACATTTTCATGATATTTCATTTTTCTATTTTTTATAGAATTTTTTAATTTATTTTAGTACATTTTTCTAATTTTCAACTATTTTTTTCCGGGGTATTTTAGAAAAAAAAATTTTTTTTAAAAATTCTCGCGATTTTTGATTTTTTTTTTAGAATTTTTCATTTTATTTCCTAAAATTTTTCTACTTTTTTTGTCTTAACTTATTTGTACAATTTGGTTTTTGTACGTTTTTTTTGGTGAACTTTATCATAAAAATTTTCCCTGTTTGTTACGATCATTAAATTGGAAAAAATAATATATTTTTAAATAATTTTTGAAATTGTTCAAAAATATTTGTTTTTAAGGCGCGAGAGGTAAAAAAAACATAAAAGCTAAATATCTCAATCCTACTAAAATATAGATGCGACTTTTTTTCTAAGGAGTTTAGTATACATAACTAGTTTTTAAACATAAATAGTTATAATTAATAAGAAATTGTTTCCACTTACCCGCCGGCAACTAAATGTATAATGGTATCCCTCTGTCCTTGGGACATTATTCAATAATGTCTCTCAAATGGTGACAGCAAAAACACCAACTGCTTCACAATATATTTTAGCTTACAGCAACAAACACCACCGCAAAATCAATGTGTGTGTCTATAGTTGAAACAGTGCGGGGAGAGGAACGTTTAAGTTTTTATATATCTATGTGTTTGTGTGTTATTATGTTTGAATTGAGCAAAACAAAAAAAGAAAACCCGGCTTTTTTGTTTTTGTCGTTTCTATTAACGATGTTGCACCAACCCACAACAAGTACTCCACAAAAGCCAAAGAAGCAACGAATGCACGAAACAATAACAAAATGTACACCACAATGAACCAAGAGAGAAAATAACCGGTAAATTTGCGTATGGATGTGTTTGTTGAATTGTTTCGTTATCGCGATTTCGTTTTGTTCGACGAGAAACGAAGGTTGCAAAGTGTTCTGCGTTGTGTAAAGAAATGAATAAGAAGAGGAAAGTAATTAATAAGAGAAATAGAATTTAATGATGATAACGAAAAGTAATACGAAAAAAAGGCGCAGTAAAATTAATAAGTTTAGCTATTACAAAGTTAACAATTGTAACAAATAAAAAACTTGAGAAGGATAAGTTGCAGCAGAGGGAAAGAGAGTGGAAGTGTTGTTTTGCTGTGGTTTGTTATTTATTATTTATGTATGTTGTTATTTATATACGCAGTAGCTAGCTTGCACTTTGCAATGTATCGCAAAACCGGTGGAGCGGCGAAAGTTTTGGTTGAGGAGATACTGCTGTACTGTTTAATGTTGTTGCCCTGGGATGGGCGATCACAATACGCGCGCGTTTCTTTAGAGTTAAACGGCAACTGTGTGCATGTTTGTGCCTGTCGTGTGGGGGGGTCAAACGTGTGTGACTGCCACTACCCACTTACAACGAATTCCTTTAGTTTAATTACCAATATTTGACCAGTAACTCGATGAGATTTATTTCATTTGTAAATTTTTCGCATTATTTGGTATTGTTGTCGTTTATTTGTATGTTTCTAGGGGCACCAATATTTTCTTTTTCATACAATTTTGTTTTTGTCGTATTACACAAGACTCGACTGCCGTTTGATTAGCAACACAACACAAATATGAAATTCTCAGACAAATAAATTTGGCTTTGGTTTACTTTTTTTTTGGTCTTCTTTATTTTTTTTAAGACATTTTCATAGGTTATGTAACAAATATTACACTAAAATAAAAAAAAAATTTCTAGAAATTTGCACAATTTTCGTTTTCAATATCACACACAGCAGCAACAAAGGCCGATAAAAATCTCATATGGAATTCTTCCTTTTCACAATTTCATTACACTGCGTTTGCCTTGTAATACAACATCACTGTTTACCGTTTTTGTTATTTAGCCAATTTTAATAATTATCTTATATTGCTTGAAATTCTATTTAAAATAGCAATAAAAATTCACATGTTTCACACTTCACTTCTCTTCAATGATGATTTGCATAACAATATTTGTGTTGCGTTTCTTTCTGCTCTTTTCCGTGTGTGTATTTTTCTTATTACTTTTTCTGGTTGGAATGAGTGTTGGAGGAGGGAGATTTCGCACTCGGCACTACTACTCACATACAAAAAAAATTGCAATTCACTGTGTTGTTGTTTCTTCTATTTTTTTCTTTCGTTTTGGATTTACTTGACAAGTCGCTGTTAGTTGTTTTTGTTTTTCTGTTTTCTTATTGTTACCGCACTCGTTCAATTCTGTTGTTGAAATGATTTGAAATCGTTTCGGTCGCTTCGTTCTCCCCCAATGAGTGTGTGTGTGTTCTTATGTTTTGTGTGTTTTCTTTATTGCTTGTTTTGTTTTTGTCTGTCTGTTGACACATTGGATTGGGTATTTACGGAGTCTTGCCAGTTGTGTTAACTTTTGGGTAGGGGCGTTGTTACACCGCATAGCTGTTGCCATAAACCACGTGTTTAGCAACAGTATTACCATTCATTGTTCAAACTACAGTGGGTAGTATTTATAGGTAGACTGATTGCAAGACAGCACATTGTAACTGTGAATCGACGATTGCAAATGTTTTACTGGTAAAAGTGCAGATAATGGGGAGGACCAAAGTTAGACTGAATTACAGAATATGGGACAGGAGCACAAAAAAAATAAACAAAAAATATACCATTCTCCTCGTCTTGGTTCCAAACAACAGAATGGTTGGTCAAAGTTATTGTGGGGCCCACAGGTTTCTAGAAGGGTCAAAAAGGAGTCCTTTTGGGTTCTGAAATGAAATGGTACTCAAATGAAAGATATTTTTAATGTCTTACGGTTTCTCTAGACCGAGCTAGACCTATTACGTTAGTTAACAGCTATTTCGTCCATCTTTGGGTACCACTATTTTTATATAACAGAGGAAGGGTTTCTGAAAAAAAAAAAAATTTTAATTTTTTTTTGCCGAAGGTTCATTTGGATTTTGACCTTTATAACTTAAAACTTAATTTCCCTTTGCACCCCATGAATGAGGTATGGGATAGCTTCTCGCGTTGTTGTGAATTAACCCGCTTTCTATTTTTAGATTCACAACTAACGGCACCTACTTGTTTATCGACGAATGCGAACGTCACTGTTTGAGAAGCTCTTACTAGACACGCCGATTGACTCGACGCTTATACTGCGAAGTTGCTGTCAACAACATTCGAGGGGAGCCAACAATGAAAGAACATTTTTTTTTAAGATGACTTGGGCCAAGTTTGAACCTGCGATCTCCCGCATGGTAGTCGCGTGGGCTTTAGTCTAGTATATGGACACAAACCCGATTGGGTTAAAATTTTAGGTATATATAAACATTGCTATCCTGAGTATAATAGTGTTATTTTTTATTGGGGGGGGGGG
The DNA here is from genome assembly GCA_964034835.1 of Muscina levida. Lineage (NCBI taxonomy): Eukaryota > Metazoa > Arthropoda > Insecta > Diptera > Muscidae > Muscina > Muscina levida. The sequence goes on from OZ035881.1 coordinate 107,401,379, forward strand.
GGGGGGGGGGTATAATAGTGTTATTAGTTTAGGAGATATCGCCCCCTTAAAGTTGGAATCTATATATGTTAATATCTCCGACATCTGGTGACGGATCGAGACTATATATATATATCATTGGAAAGCCCCCTGAAAAAGCTTTCCAACCGTATATGTGCCATTATGTGCTAAAAAATGAAATTAACCCATTTCGGACCATGACTTATTTTTTAATAAAATAATTGTATTTCCAAAAAAATTTGTATATAACTGTTTAATTTATATAAAATTTATTAAAAAATTCTAGAAAAAGCGTTTTTTTTGTAAATTTATTTATTTTTTGTTGATATATCTCTTTCAATTTTTATTTTTTTTATGTAAATAAGAGTAGTAACAGTTAAAATGGTACAAATTACGGGATTTTTTTTCAAATTTTATGATCGTAACAAACAGGAAAATTTTTTATGATAAAGTAGGGAAATGGACTTATGACTTTTTTAACTAGTATGGGCACCAAAAAATAAAAAACTTACAAAAACCAAATTGTACAAATAATTAAAAAAAAATTAATTTCCCTTTGCACCCCATGAATGAGGTATGGGATAGCTTCTCGCGTTGTTGTGAATTAACACGCTTTCTATTTTTAGATTCACAACTAACGGCACCTACTTGTTTATCGACGAATGCGAACGTCACTGTTTGAGAAGCTCTTACTAGACACGCCGATTGACTCGACGCTTATACTACGAAGTTGCTGTCAACAACATTCGAGGGGAGCCAACAATGAAAGAACATTTTTTTTTTAAGATGACTTGGGCCAAGTTTGAACCTGCGATCTCCCGCATGGTAGTCGCGTGGGCTTAAGTCTAGTATATGGACACAAGCCCGATTGGGTTAAAATTTTAGGTATATATAAACATTGTATCCTGAGTATAATAGTGTTATTTTTTATTGGGGGGGGGGGGGGTATAATAGTGTTATTAGTTTAGGAGATATCGCCCTTTAAAGTTGGAATCTATATATGTTAATATCTCCGACATCTGGTGACGGATCGAGACTATATATATATCATTGGAAAGCCCCCTTTCCAACCGTATATATACAAATTGTTTTATTAACCCATTATGTGCTAAAAAATTAAATTAACCCATTTTGGACCATGACTTTTTAATAAAATATTTGTATTTCCAAATAATGTGTATATAACGGTTTAATTTTTTTGCACCAGACGAAAGAGGAGACTTTAATCTTTCCAATAAGGTAACGTACATTGGTCTAGCTTACAAGGTTTCGAAGTTTTTAAGCTTTAAAAATAATAAAATATAAAATAAAAAGCAAAAAATAAAAAAAATATAGAAAATAAAAAATAAAACATAAAAAATACAAAATAACAAATAAAATGTGAATTGCAATTAAATTAACTGAGGGGGGGGGGGGGGGGACGTGCCCCCCACCGCATTCGTCTGTCACTACAATGTGTTTAAGACATAGAGAAACTAACTACGACATATTTTGAAGCTTAATATCTTAGGACGGAGGAGAAAAGTGACGAGGTCAAAGACGAATTCTACGCCCAACTTGAAGAAACATATGACCGTAGCCCGGGCCATGATGTTTAAATCGTGCTGGGAGATTTTAATGCCAAAATAGGCCGGGAGAATGTCTTTAGCCCAACAGTCGGAAAATTTAGTCTGCATACTGACACATCGCCAAACGGAATCAGACTGATTGATTTCTCTGCAGCAAGGAACATGGTAATTAGCAGCACACGATTTGACCACAAAAACATTCACAAAGCAACGTGGATATCTCCTGATCAAGTAACGAGAAACCAAATTGATCACGTGGTAATCGATGGAAGGCACGCGTCAAGTGTCTTAGACGTACGAGTGATCAGAGGCGCGAACATCAACTCGGATCACCACCTCACTGCAGTGAAGGTGCGTACTAGGCTAAGCAGAGCGAAAACCCTGCGTAACCAGGCACAGAGAAAGCTGGACATCGCTAAACTGCAGACCGCGGAGATAGCCAACGCTTATTCTGACCAACTCACTCAACTACTTCTTGATGCTCCAACTCCCGAAAATACTAGCGCGCAATGGCAACATATTGCCCACTCGATGGAAAGGACTGCGCGGTCCGTACTAGGGTATGTGAAGCCCTTTAACGATAATGCCTGGTACGATGACCAATGCCGCGATGCCACCCGGGAACAAGATGCTGCATACAGGGGCAAACTGCAGCCAATGGCAACGCGAGCTGTTCATGAAAAGTATAGGGAGAAGAGGCGAGAGGCGACTCGACTCTTCAGGCGAAAAAAACGAGAGCTTAAGGAGCGGAATAATGTGTGTATTGAAGATTACAGGAACAGAGGTGAAGCCCGAAAATTCTATCAGAAGATAAAAGGAAAGGTACATGGAACAGGTCTTCCCTCCTGTAAAGACAAGGATGGTCATCTCGTTACTGACTCCGAGAGCGTACTGAGAATATATAAAGATCACTTCTGCAGCCTATTGATGTGTGAAAACTCGGCTGATGAAGACTGTGCACCAATCCGAGATGATAACATCGAGTGTCCACCTCCGAGCCAAGCTGAGATAACAACTGCCATATCCCGCCTAAAGAACAACAAGGCCGCTGGGGCTGATGGTCTTCCAGCTGAGTTGTTTAAGGCGGGTGGAGATGAGCTTGTTTTAAGCATGCAACAGCTCATAGAGAACATTTGGCTTCAGGAGAGCATGCCAGAGGATTGGAATCTCAGTGTGCTATGTCCAATCTACAAAAAAGGTGACCGTAGTGAGTGTAAAAACTATCGTGGAATTAGCCTCTTACCCATTGCGTATAAGGTCCTGTCTAGCATACTGTGTGAACGTCTAAAGCCAATTGTGGAAAACCTGATTGGACCTTATCAGTGCGGCTTTAGACCAGGCAAATCCACGACGGATCAGATATTTACACTACGGCAGATTCTTGAGAAAACCCATGAGAAGCAAATCGACACTTACCACCTCTTTGTCGATTACAAAGCTGCCTTCGATAGTCCCATCAGGCATCGACTATACGAAGCCATGTCTGAGTTCGGTATTCCTGCGAAGATAATTCGTCTCTGCCGGTGTACCCTTACGAATACCAAATCCTCTGTTCGGATTGGCAAGGATCTATCTGCACCATTCGATACGACGAGAGGTCTTAGACAGGGTGACGGTTTGTCATGTATGCTGTTCAACATAGTGATGGAGAAGGTGTTAAGGAAAGCAGCGGTTAACATGTCTGGCACCATATTTAATAAGAGCCACATGCTGCTCGCATATGCCGATGATATCGACATTATCGGTCGAACGATGCGAGAGGTAACAGCTGTTTTCACATCAGTCGAAAGGGAGTCAGCGAAAATGGGTTTGGCAGTGAATGAGGACAAGACGAAGTTAATGGTATCATCGAACAAAGTGTCCACCCGTTGGGGACGCAGCGTGAACGTTGAAAACTATTGCTTTGAGGTAGTGGATGAATTTATCTACCTTGGATCCGCCATGAACAAGAACAACAGTGTCAGCCTCGAAATAAAACGGAGAATAGTGCTTGCTAACAGGTGTTTCTTTGGACTACGCGAGCACTTTATGAACACCACCCTATCTCGAACTACCAAAGTCCAGCTGTACCAGGTACTAATCTTACCGGTCCTGTTGTACGCCTCCGAATCTTGGGTGCTTACACAGGCAGATGCAGCTCATCTGGCGGTGTTTGAGAGAAAAATACTCCGCAAAATATATGGACCCATTTGCGTAAACGGCGAGTTTAGGATTCGGATGAACCATGAGCTGTACGAGTTATACCACGACATTGATGTCGTCAAGCGGATCAAATTGCAACGATTACGCTGGCTAGGCCATGTCGTGAGAATGGATGAGGAAACTCCAGCGCGAAAGGTATTCTATCAAGACCTCGAAGGACGGCGCAAAAGAGGGAGACCGCGACTACGTTGGAAGGACCAGGTGGAGGAATCACTGACGCTGCTTGGTAGGACTGACTGGAGACGGTGCGCACAAGATCGAAGCGAATGGAAATCTTTGATCATTTCGGCCTCTGATTTAGGCACTAAGATATAAATATATATATGTGTCAAGTTGTTCTAAAGGCTAATAATAATAATAATAATAATATCTTAGGAACCTCTTAAGCTAGCCCAATGTACGATACCTCATTGGAAAGATTAAAGTCTCATCTTTCGTTTGGTGCAAAAAAATTAAGCCGTTATATACGCATTTTTTGGAAATAAAATTATTCTATTAAAAAAATGTCATGGTCCAAAATGGGTTAATTTCACTTATTTTTTAGCACATAATGGGTTAATAAAACAATTTCTATATATACGGTTGGAAAGCTTTTTCAGAGATGATATATATATAGTCTCGATCCGTCACCAGATGTCGGAGATATTTATATATATAGAATACAACGTTAAGGGGCGATATCTCGTGAACTATGTCCGTCCCCAACAAAATGTTTGTTTTATTTTCATTTTAGCTCAAATCCCTACAACTTAAAAAAAAATTAAAAATCTACGTCGTGTGTCCATATACTAGACTTGTTCCGTCGCGTATTCTAACCACTATGCCACGGCCACACAGTGGTCCAGGGGTCCCTGATCTAGCGTAACGAAATTAAAATTTTCGACATTCGAAATCTACTAAAATTTTATTTCCCGACGATAACTAACTGTTCATTTAGCAAATCGATAACTTCCAAATTTACAAATTTGCTATAATTGATTAATTGTCGGCTTTCAAACACAGCAAATGTCAAAACAGCAGCAATAAAAACGTTTTAGCGCGTTTTAACAATTGTGCAGATTGTGCTGAAAAATTGGGAAAACTCATATTGGTAAATATTTTTTGGATTTTTTTAAAAGATAAAGGTATGTAGTTTACAAAAAAAAGTGTATCGTAACCTGTGCAATATGTGATGTGCTAGAAAATTGTGGTAGAAACAACACAATTGTTTAACCCTTTTTGTGACCGAATTTTAACTTCTGTAGAGTAGAAGAGACTGTTCTTTTATGTTAATATATTTCGGCTACTTTATGAAATGCCTAACATTTGCTGCTTTCAGCTGCTTTTGCCCACTATGTTGCAATTTTTAGGCATCATGTCGGTCTGCAATTGCAACCTTTTTTTTAGTAAGGCAGTTCGAGTCAGAGTGGAGTGTTGACTCGAAATAATTTAATAATATAATTAAATACGTCTACAAATTAAAAAAAAAATAAAAAAAAATTAAAAAAAAAAAAAATTTAAATAAAAAAAATTTAAAGAAAAAATTTAAAATTTAAAAAAAAAATTTGGTGATTTGGCAATTTGAAAAATACTAAAAAGAAGATTTAAATTTGTTCACAACTCGCAGAGGAAGGAGCCACTTTCGTGTCGCTGTATGGGAGCTTCGCTGCAAAAATTGAATTGCTCGTACAAAACTTAAATGAGCTGATCTAGAAAAACTGGGAGATACGTATATTTTTTTTGGGCTATATTTTAAGAATCTTGTCAGTTTGATCATCGGTGAAAAATCGTGCCGTACAGTGTAATCCAAGGAGTCCCTTGATTGACCCACCAAGGCCGCCATGGGCCCCGGCTTTAATTTTGACGTACCAATTTGATATTTGGGGCCAAGACGAAGTGAATGGTATATTTTTGTTGTTGTTTGGACTCCCGATCCATATTCTGCACTTCCACCATAGTCAAAAATTCAAGCATTTATAAAAACTTAATTTCTGTATGATAACTTTCAGAAGCCATTTCTTTTTAACCAGTCCATATATTCACTTCTGTAAAACTTCATTTATTAGTTGAGGTGGTTGGATTTCGTAGAAGGTTTCAAAATAATTTTATCCCATCTTTTCGATTTTTCCTGATTTTAAAACTAAAATAGGAGACGCTATGAAAAAACACAAATTTTTCAAATGTATTCCGCCAGTTCGGCAAAATTATGCAATTTATTCAGTTTAAGTGGCATAATTCTTGTTGGTCATTTGATTCCAATTAATTTGGTACAACATCTAGAACTTGAAATATAGGCCAAAATTAAAAGGCAACTTCGGCAACAAAAATGTTTAAAAAAAAATTTAAATAAAAATCCGCTTCAAAAAAAAATGTTTGAAATTTTTTTTCTTAATCAGTAAAACTATCCTCTATCATAAAAATATAGTGGTATCCCAAGACCAGAGAAAAAATAATTATTTGTAAAGTAGTGTTATTGTTGGGTCAGCATTTTCAGTTTTAAGACAAGTGATATTGAAAAATGAACTTATATGTGTGGAAACTCAAACTAATGGACATTAATTCTAAATGCATCTAAAATAAATAATTTTTTTTTCGTTGTTTTGGAAATCATGTCCAGCTTAAGACCAGGATTTTTGAAAGAAGTTAGTAGCAGTATGATATTCTCATAAAGCCGGGCAGTTTCGAATTCAGCCACGAATCCTCATCGGCAGACTTTCAGACGGACATGGCTCAAACCACTTCAAAAGCCATCAATCGAATTTGGTTCAAAGAAACCTAGGTTCTAAAGGAACTCCTTCTATGCAGAGTTACCGTTGAAAAATTTCAAAAAGTGGCACCAAAAGGGGATTTTTTAAAATAAAGTCGCACAAAAAGGGGATTTTTTTTAAAAAAGTCGCAAATTCATTTTATTTAATCAAAACAATAAAATTAAATAAAAAATTACAATAAATAACAAAAAACAACTCAGTCCATTACATTAAGATGTAAAATATACATCATAAAATGTAAAATATACTAAAAACCAGTACAGAAATTTCAGTCAGTTAAACTGACTGATAAATACCATCACCCAATATAAGATATTGTTTAAGTCTTGTGTTATTGAAATTAAGCGATTTGTAATTAAAACCAGTTAGAATGTTTCAATCGGGCAACCCGACTTACATTTACCCTTACCCTCAGTAAAATAAATAATTTTCTATTATATTGATATTATTACTCGATTTCGAAAGTGGGCGGAGTGGTACATTTGTATGGGAGGTACGAGAAGGGGTGTGGTTAGGCTTCCAGATTTATTCTCCATAACTTTATTCTGTTATAGCTTTACTAATTACAGAATTTGAGCACGATTGCATTGGGTGTACTGATATTATTACTACATCCCTAAAGTGGGCGGAAAGGTACATTTGTATGGGAGGCACTATAAGGGGCGTCGCTAGACTTCCAATTTTTTCTCCAAAACTTTGTCCTGTTATAACATAACAAAATACAGAATTTGGGCACGATCGTGTCGAGTGTATTGATATTATTACCTTATTTCTAAAGTGGGCGGAGTGGTACATTTGTATGGGAGGTACCAGAAGTCGCGTGTCTAGACATCCAGATATTTTCTCCAAAACTTTATCCTGTTATAGCTTTACTAAATACAGAATTTGGGCACGATCGCGTTAGGTCTTTTAATAATATTAATCGATTTCTAAAGTGGGCGGTACCAGATGTGTATGGGAGGTACCAGATGGGGCGTGGATAGACTTCCAATTTTTTCTCCAAAACTTTATCCTGTTATAGCTTTACTAAAAAGAGAATTTGGTTCCGATCACGTTTAATTTATTGATATTATTTCACCATCTCTATAGTGGGCGGAAAGGTAGATTTGTATGGGAGGTACCAGAAGGGGCGGGGCCATGTAGCCCATTTGCAATACCGTAAGTAGTTTTGAGAAAATAATAACTCGTGCAAAATTTCAAAACATTTGGTTGCGTCTTTCGAAAGTTATCGTGCGAACCAGCCAGACAGCCACCAGACAGACAGACAGACAGACGGACATGGCTCAAACGACTTAAAAAGTCATGAATCGAATTTGGTTCAAAGAAACCTAAGGTCTAAAGTCACTCCTTCTATGTGTTACACTTTTGGGTCGTATCAAATGATATATACCTTCATCCCTAAGGGTGATGGTATAAAAACAATAGATTACAAGGCACAAGGAATATGTGTATATGTTTGGAGGTCAAAATTGAATTTTTGTTGAAACAGATTCAAGGTCTTATTCATAATAATTTATAAACCTTTATAAATGTTTATAAATATGGTTGCTATATTTTAGAAACTTAATTTTGATACTTTTTCAAGTATCTCATTTCAGCTTCCAGCTTCGAGTCCAACAAATCCAAAGCTGAAAGAAGCATTGCTTCACATGTTTTTACTTTTAACTTATTAGTTAACTTAGTCTTCATCAGTGCCAACTTTAAAAATATACGCTCTGCGCAAGCACTGCTTGTGGTATTTGTGTCATTTCAGGTCATTCAAACTATTTTTTAAATTTCCTACTGTGTACCAAAAAATGTCAGTTATCAATGTCAATGTCAATTAATGTCAGTTATATTAAAGAGGTATTCATAAGATTTATCTATTGGTTTACACTATAATAACTTTAATTCATATATAAATGCCTCAGATTTTTTGTAATATGACTATATTCAGACACTATGTCAGAATAAATATTGTCTTCACTAGCCTAAATAAAATTAGGGTCTATATATCTTACAGCAATCAGTCTTTTATTATTTATATCAATCGCCGCGTCGCTTTTATTCGACTGTAGACGTTACAAAATATTGAGTACTTTTTCTCCAGAGCAACTCTAAAGCACAAAAAAGTATTAAATCTTTTAAAAAGCATAGAAATATTATGGGTTGTGAAAAGTCGCAGAAATGAAAAAAAGTGGCAAAAAAGGGGATTTGTGAAAAAGGGGCGGCAAAAGTGGCATGTCTTCAAAAAAGGGTCAAATTGCCACTTTAGTCGCACAACGGTAACACTGCTTCTATGTGTTCACTTTTCCAAGGTGTCGGTTCGCGGTTCTCCACAAGGAAGAGTACTCTCTCCACTACTATGGAATCTCAACATCAACACTCTCCTGAGGACGATGGAAAAAACGTGCTGCCCAAACGTTGCATATGCGGATGACGTGGCACTAATAGTTACCGGCAAGGATCCTAAACTACTCTCAGAGCTTCTGGAATTTGCGCTGACATTTCTTTTTAAATGGTGTCATGACTGTGGACAGGATGTAAACCCGAGTAAACCGGTACTAGGGCTATACACACGGAGATACAAAATCCCTGAATTTGTCAAACCCAGACTAAATGGAGTCGCACTCTCTGATAGTGCCAAATACCTTAGCCTAATATTGGACAGTAAACTGAATTGTTATCTGAACACTCAGACCAGGATTTGCAAAGCTGCAACGGTCATATACTGCTGCAAAAGAGCAATTAGCCCCAAAATTGTGAACTGGTTATACGACTCAGTTATTAAACCCATCTTATTCTACGGATCGGCAGTCTGGTGGCCGGCGATAGATAAAGCGTCCCAAAGGCTGATATTCGAACGCATTTTGAGACTGGTGGCAATCATGATAACAGGGGCACTTAGAACAACTCCAACCAAGGCACTGTTTACGAACCTTGAGGCGAGTAAAATAGCAGCGAACACCGCAAAATTCTGGACCTAATCAATGTGAGCATTGATACACGGATTATACCATACCAGAACCTGTCTTAGATCCGGGTTTTATAGGGAACATCCCGTATAGGTCCTACTACGATAATAATAATAATGCCCTAAACTTTGAGAAGGATGACATCCTAATTTTCACGGACGATTCGAAAATAAAGTAAAAAGCAGGCTGCGAAATCTTTTCGGAAGAGTTGAATTTGGCACTATCAATCAGACTCCCGGATAATTATATCAAAGTTCAGGCCGAAAAAGCGGCCATTAGAATAGCCGTAGAGAAACTTCAGTATCGTGGGATATTGGGCGGCAATATTCATATTCTTACTGATGGTTAAGCGGCTATCAGATCCCTGGAGAACATGCACACCTCTTCAAGGAATTTTCGAGAATACCGGTCGTCTCTTGAGGAGAAAGCGACACATTCGACGGTTACACTTACATGGGTTCCAGGACATGGGGACATAAATGGTTACAAAAAACATCATTGCTAAGGAGAGATCAGTGAGAGAAACCACTCTCACGGCGACCAAACAAATTTGGCCTACAATGGATATACAGAAGATACGATTTGCACTGAACCTGTTCAGAGTTCACCTGAGGAACATCATAGCTGTAATAACCGGTCACTGGCCGGTTGGTGAACACGCTAAGAGGTAATTGCAGCCCATTTTTGTAGAAGCTGCAATGATGAGGAAGTGGAGGAGACCACGAAGCATCTTCTATGTCACTGCCCAGCTTTTGGCACTTCTGGACAATATCTGTCTATCAGTAGGCGATTTGCGGAACATCCATGCCTTCATCAGAGCAACGAAATGGTTTGATAGCGACATTGACCGAACAGAATAGGAATATTTGGTGCGAAAAATTGAAAATGGTATGACAACTGGACTCATACTAGGACCCATGTGAGCTGTGTTGAACGTGGCTGTCGAATTAACCTAACCTAACCTTGGGTCGTATCAAATGATATATACCCTCCTTCCCGTAGGTTGAGAGTATAAATATAGAATTTACTAAAAATCTGATCAGTTAATAGTAATTTGATCTTACTCAAATTTCCATCATGTATTTTTTACTCCAAGTACTATAATATTCCGGTCGAACATATTTAAATTTCCTAAAAAAAAAATTAAAATCGCACATATTTATATATTTGTCAGTTCACCTGACTGAAATTTTGGTTTTTGTCATTATTTTATTATTAAAACTAGTAAGGAAATTATATCAGCTCAGATACCCTTCACCATTTGTAAAAATGGTGACAAGCTTGGTTATTTTTTAAACTTTGAACCTCAAAAAAAGGGAGTTTGTGTGGTGGATGGACGTTACTTTTTACCTCTCTCATCCATTTTTTTCAATATTTTTTTTTACTGGCATGTTAACTATTGAACTTAAATTGTTTATATGAGCTGAGAATATTGTTATGTATTTTATGCCCCCAAAAATGGTAGCTCTTAAAGTGCGGCTACACTCAGGGGGACGGATAGACGGAATCACCTAAAAAGGAGGTGTTTGTATTAAAAGTGATTGTAGTTTTTTCCGATAATGCTCATCTTATAACTTATGCTCCGCTTAGAGGATAGAAGCTTGTATACCAAATTTCTGCTTAATAGCTCATAAATTAAGGGTATAATCATAATTAAGGGTATAAGTTAGACGGACACCCCTAAAAAGGAGGAGTTTGTATGGGACATGAGAGTACTTTTTGTCCGATCATGCTCAACTAAGGACTTAACCTCCGCTTAAGGATAGAACATTGCATACCAAATTTAAGCTCGATAGCTCTTAAACTGCAATCGCAGGGGCAGACCCAAAAAAAGGGACAATTTGTACGGGAGGTGGGAGTAGTTTTGGACCAATCTTGCTCATCTTAGAACACAATCTGCAGTTAGAAGACATAAGTTGCATACAATGTTTCTGCTCGATAGCTCTTAAATGGCTGTAATAGCAGGGGCAGACTCCAAAAAGAGGGAGTTTGTATGGGAGGTGGGAGTAGTTTTTCACCGATCGGGCTCATCTTAGAACTTAACCTCCATTTAGGGCAGCAAAGCTTGCACACAAAATTTCAGCTTGATTGCTCTTAAATTACTGATGTAGTCGCGGGTACTGACATAAGAACACCCCCCAAAAAGAGAGAGATTTTGTATGGGATCTGCGGCTGTAATCGCGACAGACAGATGGTCACCTTTAAATCGACGTAGATTTCGATGCTAATCATTTATATATATATATAATATACTATATACCAAGTAGTATAAACCGACGTCATTGTCAGTATTTCCCTTTAAAATATGTCAGCAACGTGTAAATAAGGTTGTTTTGACAGAATTTGATTACAGATTTTTGATTAAACAAACTGACGCAGTACAAATAGTCCTTAAACTTTACTCACATAACTGTGAAAAATATGTTGTCAAAAGTGTCAACAAGTAAAATTTAAAAATATTATGAATTTAAGAAAAAAAACTCTTCTAGTCCTTGCTGCCCTCTTAGGCCACTGTTTAAGGAATAACCATTTCGTCTGCAAATTTGAACTGTATCTATTTGGGGCTTAAATACAGTTTCGTCACGCCCCATCCGCCAACTGATCCAAAATTTAACTTTCATTTGCATATTAGTATTAGTGTTGTCGAATACTATCTGTGATTCAAATTTTATTCCACTAGGACTAAAATGCAGTTTTGCCACGCCCCCTTCCCCCAATGATCCAAAATTAAAATTTAGTCTGCATATTCATATTTGTGTTGCCGTGTACTATCTGGGTGTCAAATTTTATCTCTCTAGGGCTAAATACAGTTTTGCCACGTCTGCTTCACCCACTGATCCAAAATTTAAATTTCATCTGTGTAGCAAAATTGATCTCTCTGGGGCTAAAATACAGTTTGGTCACGTCCACTGTTACAAATATAAAAATGTCGTCTACAATTTCATATTTGTCTTGTAATGTTCTATCTGGATGCTAAATTGTATCTCTCTAGGCCTAAAATAGATTTTGCCACTCCCCCTCCGCCCACTGATCCAACATTTTAATTTCCTCCGCATATTCATATTCGTGTTACCGAGTACTATCTGTGTATCAAATTGTATCTCCCTAGCTCTGAAATATGGTTTGCCACGCCCACTCCGCCCACGGGTCCAAAATTAAAAATTCATTCACATATTTTTATTGCTGTTGCCGAGCACTATCTGTGTATCAAATTGTATCTCCCTAGCTCTAAAATATGGTTTGCCACGCCCACTCCGCCCACGGGTCCAAAATTAAAATTTCATCCAAATATTTATATTCGTGTTGCTGAGCACTATCTGTGTATCAAATTTTATTTCTCCAGTTCTAAAAATGGGAATGGGACTTTGCCCAGAGGTTGAAAGTTACTGATTGTCACTCAGTTGGGAGTGACCAGAAGCGATTCCTTTGTGGCACTGTCCAAGCAGCTAACTACTTCCGGTCTTAGACCAAGTATTCCCCGGGCAAAGACTTTAAAGCAACCGTTTAGAAGTTAGCTAGAGTTAGAAGGCAAAACGTTGAGTAACCTAATCGGCATGCTACCACCGAAGCGTTTTAGGAAGTAGGTAACAGAAGTTACTGAAGCTCAACACAGGCTCTCTTAGTGGCTTTGGCAGCCCCAAGAAACTAGGATCGGGAGAGGTGGCCTAAAAAGCCACTCTCCTTAAACAAAATTTATATGAAAACACCAAGAATAGAAAAAACAAGAACCCCCCCAAATGTTGACGACCCCCTCAAACGATATAAGGACCATGATTTAAGGATATGCACCTGGAATGTCCGAACTCTTTACAGAGATGGTGCCTCTGTCCAACTGGCGGATGTCCTCGACAAATACAAAGAACTGTGACATTTTTTACAGCTGCCATGCAGAAAGACACGAATTTGGATGTGGTTTCATAGTCGGCAAGAGACTTCGACACCTGATCTCGCGGTTTAATCCTGTAAGTGACCGAATTAGCATCCGGGAGAAATATTTTTACATTACGCTGATTTGTGTACATGCCCCGACGGAAGATAAAGACGATGAGATTAAAGATGCATTTTGCGAGCGCTGCCCTGGCCACGACATTAAAATTGTTTTGGGAGACTTTAATGCAAAAATAGGAAGGGAAGATGTTATTGGTCCATCGATCGGTAAATTCAGCCTGCATACCGACACGTCAGACAACGGGTTTAGGCTGGTTAGCTTCGCAGCGGGAAGAAACATGGTAGTGAGTGGAACCAGATTCCAGCACAAAGATATCCACAAGGCAACTTGGCTATCCCCCGATCAAAACACCAAAAATCTAATTGATCAAGTGGTAATTGATGGCAGGCATGCATCTAGTGTCATAGACGTTCGTGTGATCCGTGGTGCTAATATTTGATCGGATCGTTACCTGGTTGCAGCCAGGGGCGCACAAGATTGAGTAGAGCGAATAACGCACGTAACCAAACACAAAGAAAGCTGGACATCGCGAAGCTGCAAACCCCAGAGATAGCTACTGCCTACTTCAACCAGCTCTCCCAACTTTTACGACACAACGCCTCTAATTCTGACGTTCCCGATACACAGTGGCAGCATATTGCGCATTCCATGGCAACCGCCGCAACAACCCGGTTAGGATATGAAAAGCGGCGCTCTGACGAATCCTGGTAGGATGAAGAATGTCGCATAGCGTCTGAAGAACAGGATGCTGCTTTTAGGAAAACTCTACAGCCAATTGTAACCCATGCTGTTAAGGAACGGCACAAGGAGACAGTAAAACAGGCGAGGCAGCTATTTAAGAGAAAAAAAAAGTCAGATGAAGGAACGGGAGAACGAGGATATAGAGCGATACAGGGATAGAGGTGAGGCCCGAAAATTTTACCAGAAGGTAAGAGCAAATGGATACGGTTATGGCCTCCCCACCTGTAAGGACAATGATGGAAATCTGGCCACGGATATGCAGAGTGTGCTGCACATAAGGAGAGAACACTTCCAGCAACTGCTGGTTCCAGAAGGCAGCGCACGTGAAGTTATCACGCCAATTGTCGACGACGGCTAAGATTGCCCACCACCAAGTCAAGCCGAGGTAAGAAGAGCAATATCGCGGCTGAAAAACAACAAAGCAGCCGGTGCCGACGGTCTGCCCGCAGAGCTCTTCAAGTCCGGTGGCGAGGAGCTGATAACGAGCATGCACCAGCTCCGGCGCACGGTTTGCCTTAAAGAGTGCAGGCCCGAAGATTGGAATGTAAGCGTATTATATCCTGTGCTGAAAAAAGGTGATCCAAGTGTGTGCTCCAACTACCGCGGGATCAGCCTTTTAGCCATCGCATATAAGGTTCTGTCGAGTGTGCTATGTGAAAGACTAAAGCCAGTTTTATCCAATCTGATCGGGCCTTATCAGTGTGGCTTTAGACCTGGAAAATCAACAACTGACCAGATTTTCACACTTCGGCAAATCCTGGAAAAGACCCAAGAGAAACAGATCGACACGTACCATCTTTTCGTCGACTATAAAGCTGACTTCGACAGCCCGATACGGCAGATGTTACTCGAAGCCATGGCTGAGTTTGGTATTCCAGCGAAGCTGATACATCTTTGCGGAATGACGCTGACTGACACGAAGTCTTCAGTAAAGATTGGCAAGGACCTTACGGAGCCATTCTGTACCAGAAGAGGCCTAAAACAAGCGACGGCCTATCGTACGATCTCTTCAACATTGTGATGGAGATGATAATGAGAAAAGCTGCAGTAAACACGAGTGGCACTGTATTCAACAAAAGCCACATGCTACTCGCGTACGCTGATGACGTCGACATCATCGGTCGAAAACTGCGGAATGTGACTGCAGCCTTCTCAGGTATACAGAAGGAATCAGCGAAAATGGGCCTAACGGTGAACGAGGACAAAACGAAGTTATTAGTTTCAACGAACAAAGAATCTACTCGTTTGGGAAACTGCGTGAACGTTGACAACCATAATTTCGAGGTGGTAGATAATTTTGTCTACCTAGGCTCCGCCATCAACAAAGCAAATAATGTCAGCCTAGAAATCCGGAGAAGAATCCTGCTTGCAAAAAAATGCTACTACGAACTAAGCAAGCGATTCAATGATACTGGTTCTGGCTCAGAATCCTGGGTTATGACACAAGCGGATGAATCGGTTCTGGCGGTATTCGAGAGAAAAATACTCCGTAAAATATATGGGTCCATCATCGTTAACGGAGAGTATCGGCGTCGTGTGAATCATGAGCTACACGAACTATACACTGACATTGACGAGGTCAGACGCATTAAGGTGCAACGGTTGCGTTGGCTTGGTCATGTTGTACGCATGGACGAATGCTCCATCTCGAAAACTCTTTGACAATGAATTCGATGGACAGCGTAGAAATGGGCGACCAAAACCCCGTTGGAAAGACCCAGTTACTGAGAACCTTACAGAACTCGGTGTGACTAACTGGAGAAGAAGCGCAGAAGATCGAGGCGCTTATAATATTTTTCTACGTGCGGTATATAATCTACTGGGATTGCATAGAAGTACCAGCTAAGTAAGCTCTAACCAGTACAGAAATTTCAGTCAGGTAAACTGACTGATAAATACCATCACCCAATATAAGATATTGTTGAAGTCTTAAGTTATTGAAATGAATAGATTTTTAATTTAAATAAAATTACTTATGTATAATTTTTCCCCTGCTTGTGGTGCAAAATCGTCCAAAACTTTACTTATTTGTGTAGGGGGTATAGGTGCCGGTTTGGAATTTATGTGAGAAATATTAATTTTTCAAAAAAAATTAGTTTTGATAGGGGGTACCAAAAGGGGTGAAACGATACAGTCCTTATTCATTCCTGACTCAAATTTTCATACGTACAACTTACGAATAATTTGACTGAATTCAGTGCACTTACAAAAAATGATATGTATGTAAGACTATGGGGGTGAGTTCGGTCCTTTGTATGGGAGGTACCAGAAGGGGTGTGTCAAATAGTTAGGTTTTCTGAGGTTTCGCCTCCTATCACAATATAAATTAACCGACTAATTTTCATTACCCTTCAAATGTCCGTTTGGAAGTGATGGAAGAATTATAAATTTTCCAAAAATAGGTCATTTTGTATGGGAGGTACCAGAAGGGGTGACCCGATATAGTCCATATTCACTCCTGATTCATATTTTCATAAGTTTACTTACAAAAAAGATATGTATGTAAAACTATAATGGTCAATTAGATCATTTGTATGGGAGGTACCAGAAGGGGAATGGCAAAGGTTTCGGTTTTCTTAGGGTTTGTCTACTTTTGCAAGATAAATAAACTGACCAAATTTAAATATCCTACGATCGTCCGTTTGGAAGTTATAAAAGAAATATAAATTATCCAAAAATAGGTAATTTTGTATAGGAGGTACCAGAAGGGGTGGGCCTATTTTGCCCATTTACAATCCCATAAGTTCGTTTTGAAAAATATTAATACTGGTAAATTTTCATACCGATCCGTTAAGGTTTACTCGAGTTATCCTGCTGACCACCCATCCAGCCAGCCGGCCAGACAGACGGACATAGCTCAATCGTCTTAAAAAGTCCTGAAACGAATTTGGTCTTAACATACTTGGGGTCTAACTCGCCTCCTTTAATGCGTTACACTTTTTTTCGTATCAAATGATATATACCCTCATCCCTAAGGGTGATGGTATAAAAATATGGTTTGCTACGCCCACTCCGCCCACTGGCCCAAAATTTAAATTTCCTCCGCATATTCATATTCGTGTTGGCGAGTACTATCTGTGTATCAAATGTTATCTCCCTAGTTCTAAAAAAAAGTTTTGGCTCGCCCATTCCGCCCATAGTGTCAAAAATTAAAAAAAAATTATAGCCTACGGTAATTTCCATATAGTACACTAACTGTCTTTCAAATTTCATTGAAATCGGTTTAGCCGTTGAGGCGTGATTGAGCCACAAATATACAATCAAACACACAAACAAACAAACAGACAAACAATCACATAGGAATATTGTCATACCTACCACTCCTCCTTATGGGCGTTGCATATGGAAAAACAAAATTAATATACCCTTCACTCCGTCCGTGCGCCTAGTGAAGGCTATACAAATCATGTGGCAATAAAAAAACGACAATGCATTTTGTATTTTATTTTTGGTTAAATTTTCTTTATTCATCATGTTCTAAATAACATTTTGTTGTTTATACACTTATAAATATCACCGATTTTGTTTTATATATTTTTAAACTTTTACTTAAAAATAAAGCAATACAAGATAAATGACAATTACAAACTATTAAAATAAATATGAAATAAATTGCACAATAAATAAAACTAAGTCATAATAAATGTACATATAAAATATAACAGAGAGAGAGATAGTACTCTTGTTTCTTATATCAACATCATAATAAAAGTAATAAAAATTAACAGCAATAATATGTCACAAAGAACTGTATTATGTAAAACTTAAACAACGAACAACTGGTGTTCTTGAGGGATTATTGATTTTTTTTATTATTTTATTATCGCTTATTTGTTTATTTTCTTTTGTTTTTGGATGTTCACATTGGTATTTGTTGCTTTACTTTCGTTTTGATATATTTTGAATTTTATGTAAATACGACAATTTGATTGTTTTTTCACCACTTTTAAAATTCCGGCGATCGTTATAGTAGTATTTTCGAAATTTTCTTTAGGTATTTCATTAGGTATTCTATTTGCTTCTCTTTTTTGCTGTTTTGTATTGTTTGTATCGTTTATTATGATAATTCACTGGTATTTTGTTTCTTGCTTTGGTTTGCATTAAAATTTGAAAATCGTTTATTTATTTCTAGGGGGGATATTAAGTGGAATAAATTTTCTGGTTTTGATTTGAATTTTATTAGTATTATAAGTTTTTGGTTTCTCTTTTTCGGTTGTTTTCATTTTTTTTTGTTAGGATGTTGTGACATTTCGAGTTTACGTTTGGTTATTTTTTTTTTGTAATTTTCTTCAGAAATGTGTTTCTTTGTCGCTGTTAAATAAATTGAGAAAAATTATGGAATTAATTAAAATTTATTATCTGTAATTATAAATATATCGTATATGCGTGTTAGTAATTAAAAATTTGCTTGAAATCTATTTCTTTTTTCCCGTTTCTGTTAATAAAAATTACATAATAATTTGCGTGTATTTTTCTTTTAAAATATACATTATATGTTTTTTTTTTTGGTTTTTGTTGATTTTGCTTAAAAATGGTCCGTATTTATTTCATTCCATATCCGTTCTTGCATCTTGAGTTCACAGTGTTTGTTTTTTTTTGCATTACCATGTTTAGTTTGAGTTTCTTTCTGAAAGAAGTCTCTCTCTTAAAAACTACGATTGTTCGTTGCCAAGCCTTATCATGCTTTCGTACTAATGACCATGCCTACGCTCTGATTCGAATTTTTCACTTGGTTTTTACGGCTTAATTTAATACTACAAAAATAAGCGGTTTTGAGGCAGCACATTAGAAGTGTTGGGGTTGAGTTAGAAGATAGGGATATGATTTCGTAGATATTGTCGATAAAGCAGTTTAAGGTAACATTAAGAGCAGATTTTAAAAAAACATTGTAATATTTTTAATAAAAGAAAACCGAATTTCTGTTCAAGGCTAAAATTGACCTAGAAGGGAATTTCCTATCGTTTCCTTTCAAAATGTGGCCGTCGGTGGTGTAATGGGTAGTGTGCGCGCCTGTTATTCATTAGATCGTGGGTTCGAATCCCGGTCAGACCACTTTACATTTCTTTCGACGACGGTCACCTCGCTTAGTGCCGGCGACACTATCGAGTATAATTAGCCATGAAAAAGCTTCTCAATTCCGTTCGGAACCGGTGTAAAACTGTAGGTCCCAATCAGTGTGTCTAAAAAGTAGAAAGCGCACAGCTCATTGATTGCGAGAATCTCTCCCCTATCCCTCCATGGGATGTAATGGGAAAAAAAAAATCTTTCCTTTCAAAATAAATGCTGCGGCGCCCTATTAATAATAATGGGGCCTTATTAATGATGGTTAGAACAAGCTACACCCATGTGGATGGTCTATTTATTGTAATTGCTGTCTCCTATTTTTAATGTAGTCAAGCCAATCAGTATTTGTCAAGTTAAAACTTCTCGAAAAGTTGACTTTCGGGATCGTTAAACTTAACGTCACGTTGAGTGAATCTTTCAATAGAATTTTGTTCTTAAATATTAAAAAACAAGTTCAATAAAATGAGACTCGTCGGATAAAATGATTTTTTTTTTGGGGAAAATTTCGCATCTTTAGCCCATTCAGAGAAAACGCAGCGGATGGTCACGTAACTGGACTTTTCCAAGCCAGTACACTTCGAGGTCATTATACGGCTCATGGTTCATAAGACGGTGGCACTTGCCGTTAACGATGATGGGTCCAAATATATTGCGAAGTATGTTTCTCTCCAGGAGACAGTTAGAATCAATGCATGGTCGAGTTGTCAATGTTCACGCAGTGTCCCAAACAACGAATAACTTGGTTTCTTCTTTTTCTTTCATGGCAGCAACAACAGAAATTTATCTATCAGTAGCCACACGTAGAAAAGTATTCCAAGCGCTTCGTTTTTTTGCGCTCTGTAGATAGTTCGTCTCACCAAGCTTAGTTAACAGCTCTTTCACCTGGTCCATCCACCGGAGTTTTGGTCGCCCCCTCCTGCGCCGCCCATCGTGTTTATTGCCAAAGACTTTTCGAGCCGGAGCGTTTTCGTCCATTCGTACGTGTCCAAGCCAGCGCATTCGGTCTATTTGAACGCGCTTGACTACGTCGATGTCGTTGTACAGCTCATAAAGCTCATGATTCATTCGACGACGGTACCCGCCGTTAGCAATGATGGGTCCAAATATTTTGCAGAGTATTTCTCTCGAAGACTCCCAGAATAGATTGATCCGCTTGTGTCATTACCCAGGATTCTGCGCTGTAGAGCAAGACAGGTAGGATCAGAGTCTGGTAGAACTGGATCTTTGTTATTCGAGAGAGCGCTTTGTCGTTAAATCGCTTGCTTAGCGCATAGTAGCAGCGGTTTGCGATCAATACTTGTCTTTTGATTTCCAGACGAGTGGACTCTTTGTTCGTTGAAACAAATAACTTGGTTTTGTCCATGTGACTTTTGTTGAAAATGGTGCCATTCCTGTTTACTGCTGCTTTCCGCATGATCATCTCCATTACGATGTTAAAGAGATCGCAGGACAGACTATCGCCTTGTCTAAAGCCTCGCTTGGTAGAAAATGGCTCTGACAGATTTTTGCCAATTTTCACTGAAGACTTCGTGTCAGTCAGTGTCATCCCGCAGAGTCGAATTAGTTTTGCGGGGATACCAAACTCAGCCATAGCATCCAACAATTTCTGACATATCGGACTGTCAAATGCAGCTTTGTAATCGATGAACACACGGTAGGTGTCGATCTGCATTTCTTGGGTCTTCTCCAGGATTTGTCGTAGCGTGAATATCTAGTCGGTGGTGGATTTACCAGGTCTAAAGCCACACTGATAAGGTCCAATCAGGTTCGCCAGAAGGGGCTTTAGTCTTTCACATAACACACTAGACAGGACCTTGTATGCGATGGGTAAAAGGCTAATCCCGCGATAGTTGGTACACACACTAGGATCGCCTTTCTTAAGCACGGGACATAGGACACTCAGATTCCAATCAGCGGGCATGCACTCCCTGAGCCAAATCGTGTTTATGAGCTGGTGCATGCATGTTACCAGGTCATCGCCGCCGGCTTTAAAAAGCTCTGCCGGCAGTCCATCGGCTCCCGCAGCTTTATTATTTTTAAGCCGCGCAATTGCCGTGCTGATCTCGTTTTGGCTCGGTGGTGGACAGTCTACTCCATCGTCGATGATTGGTGCGATTTCGTCACTTATGCTGCCTTCGGGAACGAGAAGAGATTGAAAGTGTTCCCTCCATATTTGCAGCACACTCTGAGTGTCCGTGACCAGATATCCGTCTCTGTCCTTACAGGTGGGGATCCCTGTTCCAAAACCTTTACTCTTTACCTTTTGGTAGAACTTTCGGGCCTCACCTCTATCCCTGTAGTTTTCGATATCCTGGCTCTCTCTTTTCTTCCACAGACGCTTTTTCCGTCTGAACAGGCGTTTCATCTCCCTCCTTTTCTCTTTGGCTGCAGTTTTGCCTTGTATTTAGCATCCATTTCCTCAGACATTTCGCGTCATTCATCATCGTACCAGGGATTGTCTGAGCGTGGTTTTTCATAACCCAGTACGGTTGTTGCGGCAGTGGTCATAGAATTCGCAATATGCTGCCACTGCATGTCGGGAACATCAGAACTAGGGGGATTTGCATGGAGTAATTGCGAGAGTTGGTTGGAGTAGGCAATGGCTATCTCAGTGGTATGCAGCTTTGTTATGTCTAGCTTCCTTTGCATTTGATTACGAGTGTTTTTAGCTCTACTTAATCGTGTGCGTACCTTGGCTGCAACTATGTGGTGATCCGAGTCGATATTTGCACCGCGCATTACACGCACGTCCATAACGCTTGAGACATGCCTTCCATCAATTACCACGTGATCAATCTGATTTCTTGTATTTTGATCGGGAGATATCCAGGTTGCCCTGTGGATATCTTTATGCGGGAATCTGGTTCCACTTACAACCATATTTCTTGCCGACGCGAAACTTACCAGTCTGAATCCGTTATCGGAGGTGTTGTTGTGTAGACTGAATTTTCCGACTGCTGAACCAAGAGCATCTTCCCTTCCTATTTTAGCATTAAAATCTCCCAGAACAATTTTATTGTCATGTGCAGGGCAGCGGTCATATATATCCTCCAGGCGCTCATAGAATGCATCTTTGATGTCATCGTCTTTGTCTTCCGTCGGGGCGTGTACACAAATCAGCGTAATGTTGAAATATTTCGCCCGGATGCGAATGGTGGCTATACGGTCACTTACAGGGTTAAACCGCGAGACCAGGTGTCGAAGTCTCTTGCCGACTATGAAACTACATCCAAATTCGTGTCTTTCTGCATGGCAGCTGTAAAAGATGTCACAGATCTTTCGTCGTGTGCATCCCTGTCCCGTTCATCTCATTTCCTGTATGGCGGTGATGTCAGCCTTGTATTTGTCGAGGACATCCGCCAGTTGGATAGAGGCACCATCTCTGTATAGAGTTCGGACATTCCAGGTGCATATCCTTAAATCATTGTCCTTATATCGTTTGCGGGGGTCGTCAACATTTGGGGGGTTCTTGTTTTTCCTTTTCTTCGTGTTTTCATAATAAATTTTTGTTTAAGGAGAGTGGCTTATTAGGCCACCGCTCCCGATCCTAGTTTCTTAGGGCTGCCAAAGCCACTAAGAGAGCCTGTGTTGAGCTTCAGTAACTTCTGTTACCTAGTTCCTAAGACGCATCGGTGGTAGCATGCCGATTAGGTTACTCAACATTTCGCCTTCTAACTTTAGCTAACTTCTAAGCGGTTGCTTTAAAGTCATTGCCCGGGGAAAACTTAGTCTAAGACCGGAAGTAGTTAGCTGCTTGGACAGTGCCACAAAGGAATCGCTTCTATACCAGAAAATTTTATATTTGACTGATACTAATACTTTCTTACTGGTTTGGCCTTCGATTTTCATGATTTTGTTCATACGTTATATGACAGTACGTGAAAGCAGTAAGACGTGACACTTTTTCCCGGTTTGGATTTTTTGTCATTTATATATATAAAAAATTTAATATTTTAGAAATTTTTTTCTATTTTTAAACAGATTAAAGGAATTTTTATTCCTAAATTTCGTTTTTTCACCAAAAGTGGACTAGTCGCTCTTGAGTTATGTCAAACAAAAGAGCCTTAAACGTGATAAATTCCCCAATACGATACTTACTAAGTTCAAATCGATATACATATGTATGTATCTCGATTCCTAGATGAAACGCAGCAAAACGATGGGACACGTATAACAGTTTTTTGACTGATATAACTTCCCCCGGTGGTTTCATCCCATCCCGATTTTGAATGGCGCACAGTGTTTTGGAATACATACTGATATTGGCTTTAAGAGCTTGAATCGTTTTTGGATTGTTGGCACAACATCGGTCCTTCACCGTCCAAAGTAGTCAAATCGCGGCTCCAAGGCGACCAATTGACAAAGCCAAGAAGGCTGATTACACGTTTTTTAAAATTTGGTATGCAAAAGGTCGATTGTTCAAGCGTATAGCGACTCATTTCATTTTGATTAGGTATGATATTGACTTTCTGTCAAAAAAACCTATGATCTGAAAAGTCCCCAATAGTGATCTTCAAATATTAATCTATCTGGGAACTGGATAAATATTCACCTTTCGATTCGATAAATCCCCCACATCCCAAAAACTGCAAATGTGCCCGGACATTTTTAGATTTGAGACTAAAACAATGTTTGGTAAAAAATGCTCTGATGAACTTTGTTCACAAAACTGTTATCGTATACTGTAATGATGGCTTCTATAATCATCACATAAAGAACTTTACTGTTACTGCTTTATGCACAAAGTGACCCAATAAGTCTCACCACAACAATCGTATCTCATTCCACAACCCAACTCCAACACCCTTAGCGCTGTCCTCCTCTTAACATCGTTTTTGTTTTTTTCTCTTTTTGCTTAAAATATTGCTAAAAATTCTAGGCGTCTTAAACGTAAAGTATTCGCTCTAAGAAACCTAAATATTAAAAACTAATGTGCTAAAAACTTAATGTCCATAAGGCTTGATTTTTCAAATATATCCTTTTTTGTTGTTGTTATCTAATAATACTTAATTACGTTATGCTAAAAACTAGATATTATTGAAACTAAAATTAATTATGTTTAAATTTTGTTATGCAAACTGCGCTTTTTGCTGTTTTGTTTTTAAATCCCCTTTTCATTTCTGTAATAGTATTAAGTATAGGTTTTGTTTTGTTCATTAAAACATTGATTAAATTCCCTAAATCTATAAGAATCTTGTATCGATTTTGTTTTGCTTTATATGGTTTTAATTTTCTCAAGCTAAAATATACGGTTCGTTTAGCTGTACTATATCGGTAGATTTTTGTTAAATTTTGAATCATTATCCTTTTTAGATTTTGTTGTGAATTTATTTCTGAAGCTAAAGTCTTATAATTTTTGTTGGTTTTTTTTTTGTTCGAAATGATTTCATGTCCATTTTTGGAGTTTTTTTTATTGAATATTTTTCTATAATTTTTGTTTTAACTATATACTATATATGTATGTGTATATATATATATGTATTAGTATAACGATTAGATCCTTAAAATGTAATCATAAGGATGGAGGTGTGTGTGATTTCAAAGTGCGCCATATATATGTTATGTATATTTTGTTTTAAATATTTGTTGTTTTTCTATATTTTTTTTATTATTTTTATAGATTTAATTTGTTTTTGTTTTTTTTCATTCGTTTTGTTGTTTTTGTTTCTTTTGTTGACAATAAAATCCCTTAATAGTCTAATAAAAAAATTTAATTTTTTTAAATGGACCATTTTTTTAGTTTTTTTTACTATTTTGTTTTCTTACTAATAAATATAATAATATTATTAATTATAAATACAATAAATAATTGTAAAGGTAAATACAATAATTGTATAGAGTTTCATTTATTTAATAGAGAAATTATTGTTTTTGCAGAAAGCTTTTTATATACTTAATAATATAGAGTTTCTAAATACATAAGTTTTTCTTTTGTCGAATCGTTTCGAAGATTCAGAGAGAGAGAGAAAGGGGAAGAGGTCATCGTTATCAACGATTTCGCGAAATTTTTAAAATATTGTAATGTTTTCATGAAGTTTAAACAGAATTTGAGACAGAAAAAACTGCCAATTGGAACTGTTGCGTAGATGTAATTTAATCTCGATATTTAAAAGCTCTCGGAGTCATATATCATATAATTTAGTCATATAGTACAGAGTGTACAGTTTGAGGAAAATCAGAATACTCTAAAATGGGGTTAAGTGTGATTCATTTAGAGGCTCCTTTTTCATATGTCTTTTGTTTATAGATCACGCTACAACGCTTTACAGATTTTATCTTATTTGATATCAACACTGTTTGACAATTTATTATGGAACTGGACTTAGACCGCAGCTGCCACAACAAATGGTTCAACCTATTACGAATATAAGCTTTCTGTTAAAATATTTTTTGTGCACTTTGACAACATATGGTGACTAAAATCGACATTCCGAGCCTAGTATTACCTATAAATTCGGCAAATTTGAGTCTTCGTGTACGTTATTGGCTGTTACGCCACTGTTAATACCACATCAAGCCCGTAGTCAGCTAAAACCTGCGGCTGTAGCAGAGAGTGTGGCTTAAGACCATCCCCAATCGATTCGACGCGTAGCATTTTCAGCGAAACTTAGGTTTTAAGTCTTACAAAATCATCTTAATTCAAGAATCGCAGCAGCCAGACTTAAAATTACACTTTAATTTTAGTAAATGGTCTCTGAAACAATATAACAATGGTTATATGCTGGTCGCGTCGAATTTTATTCTGGCTCAATGGTATGGAGCAATCCGAAGAGATTCTCATTTGTTGGTGGTGTTTAGTAGGTTGATGGAATCCTCGGTTTGTATTTCTTCCAAAAAATTTCAGAAAGAACATATCCGTCAATGAAGAGTCACTAAAGGACTCGCAGGACTCTACTGGGACTCACAAGGCCACAAAAGCTCTCCTAGGATATGAACGTCATCCCCTATTTTCGCGTAGGGATCACCAAAGGCATCGCAGGACTGTACTGTGACATCCAGGATATACATAAATAATCTCACGCGGCACTCACTTAAGGATTACTAAAGGGAATTACAGAATTTTACTACAACTCATAAGATCTTATCAGGAGTTCCAGGATATAGGTGATATCACGCTGCATATTTTATGTTCACGTAAGGAGACACAAAGGACACGTAGGATGTTGACAATGATTTACAGGACCTCGATGAAATTCTTGCAGGACTATATTGGGACTCACAAGGCCACGAAAGCACTCCCAGGATATGAACGTCACTACACTGTTTTTGCGTAGGGATCACTAGAGGCCTCACAGAACTATACTGTGACATCCAGGATATACATAAATAACCTCACATGGCACTCACTTAAGGATTACTAAAGGGAATTACAGAATTTAGCTAGAACTCATAAGACCGAGTCAGGACTTCCAGGATATGGGGGACATCACGCTGCACATTTTCTGTACATGTAAAAAGACACAAAATAAACGTGGGATATTAACAGGATTCACAGGACCTCGATGGATTCTTGCAGGGATCACCAAAGCCCTCGCAGGACTCTACTGTGACAACCAGGATATACACAAATAACCTCACATGACAATCACTTTATTCCCATAAGGATTGCCACGGGAATTACATAATTTTACTACAACTCATAAGACCTCGTCAGGAGTTCCATAATATAGGTGACATAACGCTGTATATTTTGTGTTCACGTAAGGATACACAAAAGACACGTAGGATATTTACAGGATACACAGGATTCTCGGAATTCACTTAGAGAGCACTGTTCTCACAGGACTCTATTGAGACTTGTAGGATGAAAACATACAAAACACTTTTTGTGCATATTTGCATCACAAAAGGGCCGCCAGAACTCTAATGGGATCCACAGGAGATACTCCAAAACTTGCAGGATATAAGTGACCTCACAAGGCACACTCTTTATACGCTTAGGGATCACCTTAACACTCGCAGGACTCTACTGTGATCTCCACGATATAAATGACCCCACGCGACCCCTACCTTATTCGAGTAGGGATCACTAAAGAGGATGTCTTGAGTTCACGTAGTAAGGAGACACACATCATATTGACAGGTTTCACATCACCTTGATGGAATTCCAGGATATGAGTGACTACACTTGCCACACTCTTTTTATGTTCTCATAGGGACCAAATGCCTCGCAGGACTCTATTGGAACTTAGAGGATGAAAACACACAAAACCATTTTTTCATCTATGGATCACTAAAGTATCGGTAGGACTTCAGTGGGACTGACAGGACATTCTCCGAAACTTGCAGGATATAAGTGACCTCACAAGGCACACATTTAAATTACTTAGGGATCTCCTAAGGACTCGTAGGACTCTTTTGTGATCTTCAGATATAAGCGACCCCACGCGGCACTTACTTTATTCGAGTAGGGATCACTAAAGGGGATTACTTGATTTCACGTCGTAATGAGACTGGTTTCACATCACCGTAGATGGAATTTTAGGATATAAGTGACCACTTGACAAACTCTTTATTCTCGTAGGGGCCAAAGGCCTTGCAGGACTCTACTGAAACTTAAAGGATTAAAAAACACTTCGCACTCTTCGTTGATGTATGGGTCACCAAAGGACTGGCAGTACTCTGATGGGACTCACTGGATACCCTCCAAGACTTGCTGGATATAAGTGACCTCACATGGCACTCACTTTATTCGCTAAGGGATCACCTAAGGACTCGTAGGACTCTATTGTGATCTCCAGGATATAAATGACTCCACGTGGCACATACTTGATTTGAGTGGCGATCACTTCAGTGGATCACTTGATTGACTGGTTTTACATCACCTTGGTGGAATTCCTGGAGATGGGTGATTTCACTTGACAAACTCTTTATTTTCCTTGGAGCCAAAGGCCTCGCAGGACTCTACTGGGACTTACAGAATGAAAAAATACACAAAACACTTTTTGTTCTTGTATGGGTCGCCAAAGCACTGGCAGTACTCTATTGTATATTATCCAAAACTTACAATGCATATTCTCACACGGCACAAACTTTATTCGCTAAGGGACTAACAGGACAATCCTCAGCGCTTTCTGGGATTCACAGGATCACGTTATCCCACACAGGGTATGAACTAATACACAACGCACACCCTTTATTCGCATAGGGATCACTAAAGGACTCGCAGGATTTATACAGGTATTCTCAGGACAACCATCAGGAGCGCTAACGCACCATGATAACGAGCATTTGGTAAAATTGAAAGCCGCGATATTTGCTTTGGGTACCATTGACAATCAATAGTGTGTCATAAATAGTCTCTGCCGGTAAGATAGCTGCTATTCAAGTAATTCCTGATATTCCGGTGACAACAGTGGAAAATATAATAGAAAGTTGTACCATCTGAATTGACCACATACAGCTTAGTCGCGGCCAAATTTCGACTTAATTTATCTTTGAAAAATTAATGTCAGAGATTGTCGTTTCCAGTCATGACACAAATTTCGTCATCAAGTACTATGCGAAGTATTTTAATTGAAATTAAAAAACAAGTTCTAAATGAATCACCATTTACATTTAGGTTACAGCTCACTGTTTTGAGTCTTCTAGGCAATCTATATTCATATCTAAAGTCAAACGTCTTTGGTACAAGACTTGGAGACCAACATTACTCGTGTACAGCACAAGATACCGACAATTCTACCATTCGAATAGAATTCGGCTTAGTCGTGGCCAACATTTGAATGCATTTATCTTTTTAAAGATAATGTCAGAGATTGTCCTTTCGAGCCATACAAAATATTTCGACATTCTTTACTATTCGAATTATTTTATAAAAAATTAAAAAAATAACTTCTAATTGAATCACCCTTTACATTTAAGTCAAGGGTTACTGTTTTGAGCATTTTGGGTAATCTATATTAATATGTAAAGTCAAAAGTCGTGGTTCATGACCTAACATTGATTCAAGACTAGGAAGCCAAAATTTGCTTGCTTAACTCTCGAGATAACGGCGGAAATGCTGAAAGGTTTGGGTCTCAATTCTGAGAACTGCACGTGAAAGTAGCCCCAAAAAGAAGAAGTTCTACATCATTCGTTTTGTCAAGTTACCTACTATAATATATTAAGATAGATTTGAAGTTAGTAAGTATCGTATAGAGGAATATGTCCCGTTTTAGGCTCTTTTCTTATATGGTGGCGTATGATTATCATAAGTAATATTCCACGTAATATGGCATGTAACTTGACAAAACGAATGATGCGGAACTTTTGCTTTTTGGGGCTACTTTTACGTGCAGTTCTCAGAATTGTGTCCTAAAATTATGTGTTGTACTGTGTACGGAGTGCAAAAGACTGATAGAATTCGAATTTTTTTGTTGAGTGGATAAGAACAATTGAAGTTTAACCTCATTGTAGAATTGTAACAATTTGTGTAAAATCTAATAACTTTGCGGATTTTTTTGATCATTGAAAAAGTTCCCGTTGGACCTACTACATCAAACTAAAGTTTATAAATGCTTTCCATATGTAGAAATTTCCGAAAGCTACAGTTAAAGAGATTACCTTACGAATTTAATTTTTTTGAAACAGATCATTTCTTCTACTTTCTCTCTTTGCTGTCCTCTCTTGTTTTGTTGTTTAATTATTTTTTTTTAAATAAAGCTACTCTCTACTCTTCTCATACAGTTTAAGCATAACTTTGGTTTGTTGGTTTCTATTTAACTTTTCTTTTCCTAAACTTCTAAATATCATATCATGGAATTGTTTAAATATTCTCAACGACTACTTAGCAACTGACTTTGTGAATCCTTTTAGCTCCATTGCGGTGCTGCATTTTAGCATTTTTTTTTCTTTTATCACATTTTATCGGATCTCTGCTTAACACCATCGACATTTGCTTCCCTTACACCATTGTCGTCCTCATCATCATCGTCGTCGTCGTCGCCGTCATCTTGATCGGTAGGACTTATAGGTGACATTTCAACACTGTCCAGCAGTGGTGTTTTCTCCTCACTGCAGCCACCGGAGCCAGTGGTCGAGTCCATCGAAAAGATCTTTGCCAATTCAATGCCACTTAGCGAACGGCGTGTGGGTGATTCGTCCGGCGACGAAGAGTTGTCGTGATGGCCAAAACTTAGATTGTGACTGCCATTGTCACTGCTGGTGTCCGTATTGCCGCCGGCTGCTGTAGAGTTTTGTAGAGATTTGAACACAACGGGATTGCGAGAGGAGGATTTTTTGGGGGATCTGGTGGTATCTAAGTGTTGGGTGGTGGTGATGGACGATGACGAGGGTGTGGGTGAAGTCGAAGTTGAAGTAGGCTTGGATGAGGGCGAATGGTGATGTTGTTGTTGTTGCTGCTGGTGTTGGTAGAGCGTCTGCTGCAAGTGATGCTGGGGACTTATATTGTAGCCGTTTGTAGAGGAGCTGCTTAAATTCTGTTGGCAGTTGGGTAACGTGGCCAAAGAGGTGGTTTTAATATTGGTCGTTTTTAGGCGATTTATCGAACATGTACTCCAGCTCAACTGATTTGGGTGGGAACGCTTAGACATGTTGCCGGATTTTGCCACAGCTGGGACATTGGCGACCGATGACGACGACTGATGTTGTTGAAGTTGTTGTTGGTTGTTCGCAGAGTGGTAATAATCGTAGCCATACTTGGCGCCATGCGTTTTGTTCTGATAGTGACGATTGGGCTGAGATCTGTGTTGCAGCTGTGCTGTGGGCGGTGGTGGTATGTTTTGATTTTGGTACTTGCCCCCTCCTGCTCCATAGGTGTTATTGTCTTCTTTGAAGCTCAGATCGTCCTCGGATTGATAGCATGGATCACTGCCATCCAAGGGCATGGTATTGTTGATTGCTGTCTGCTTCAGTGTCGTCTCAAACGTGACCAAGTGACGCTCAGAGTACGATTTGCGGGCATCCATGGCCCTTAGGTAATCCGAAGAGTCACCCAAATCTTCACTTTTAGAACTGCAATAGCGACGATTGGACGACGCCACCGGATTGTTGCAAAAACTAGTGGTTACGGTAATCTCAGGGCCCAGAGTTTGATTAGAACCCATGATTTCATTGATGGAACCGCCGCGATTCAGCGAGTGCCGACTATGGCTACGACTGCCATATGACGATGAGCTGTCATAGTGATTGTCCCGCAATGAAGAGGGTGACAGGCGCGCCGAATGATTGGGCGAAGTCTCCAGCAAAGAGTCGTTCGACTTGGCAATGCGATTCTTGCGATAAAACTTGCTGTCGCGCCACATGGTCTGCCGGGAGCTGGATGAACCCGAAGCTGTGGCGGGCCTTTGCAGCTCCAAGGACTGACCGCACTGGGCCAACATGGTGGACGAGCCGGGCGACGAGGTAATCATTTGGCCCGGCGAGGTGTCGTACATTATGACCTGGCTGGAGGTCTTGCTAATGCGGAATGAGGCATGCGTCAACTTCTTGTACTTCTCGCTGTGAACATTGACCCGATTGTCAGAGTGCACGCGATCTGTGATCGGCATGAAGGCATTGT
This sequence comes from Muscina levida, assembly GCA_964034835.1. Lineage (NCBI taxonomy): Eukaryota > Metazoa > Arthropoda > Insecta > Diptera > Muscidae > Muscina > Muscina levida. Next base: position 107,433,106 of record OZ035881.1, read on the forward strand.
CGATGCGGCGCTCCTCTTCCAGAGAGCGAAAAGCCAAACGGTTGACATTTTTCAAGTGTTGCTTGTCGCCGCTAGAGCCTCTCTTTAGAGGAGACATGTCCTCGAAAGAGCTGACGCGATACTTTTGGGAGAAGACCTCAATGGTGCCGGACTTCTTGGAGGGCGAGGTGGTGTAGATGGAGTTCTGGTCATTGACCAAAATCTTGGGGGGATCAAATTGTTGAGTTTGGTTCTGTTGCTGCTGCTGCGATTGTTGCTGCTGGTTGGCTTGGCCACCTGGAGCAGAAGCCAAACTAGAGTTGCTCGAGTTGGTGGTGGCTGTCACTAGTATCTTGGGCGACAATGACACGGGAAAGTGTTGAGGCCTTAGATTACCCGTGGAACCCGATGAACTGGAAGCACCCGAACATGAGCCGTCCTCAATATTTAGGAAATTGCTGGGTGAAGATTCACGGCATGGTGATGATATGGCTGAATCCTGAGATACCATATTGCGCGGTATGGTGGCCAACTCCAAGCAGGTTTCGTGACCCGCTGTGGTGGTAGCTATTATGACATCCTCAACGCCCTCGTCTATGGGCGAGGAAATGGATTGGAAACTACTCAAGCGAAAACTAGACGAACCAGTGGATAAATCATTGTCGGTGAGAGAGCCAAAAGCTGAATCCTGCGAAGGATTGCTGCGACCATATTTCAAGCATTTGAGAGAGTACTCTAGGCGACGGCTCTTGGAGTTCTTGAAGTTACACATATCGGCTGTCAGCTGATGGTTGAATGAGGAACCTGAACCCGCAGACGAGGAGGTAGAGGCGGAGCCATGAGAGGAGCTGGCGTGATTGTGTGTAACGGACAAATTGCTAAGATTTAAGTTCTCCTTTAGATTGCTTGGCTCATAGTCGGACACCTCTAGCTGTGTGGTAATGGATGATTGGTCGGTATCCTCGTGCGACATGATGGTGGTGCCCGTGACACTGGTGGTACTCTCCGACGAACAGATGCTACCCCGATTGGTGCCATTAGCCCCTCCCGCCTGAGAGGACATCTTTAGGTTCAGTTCACTTTCCGTAGTCGAACTGCAACGTATCATGGGCTGCTGCAGCTGTTGCATGTCCTTCTCCGGTTTATTGCCCTGACACGGTTCAGGGGTTGTGCCCTCATCCAATTGGGTGGTATTGTCACAATAGTGTATGGGTGATTCCATGGGATCGTACGGTGACTTGTGACACAAATACGGCTGACTGTGATAGTAACCTATGGCCAGGGCGTGCTGGGACGAAGAGTGCAATACCAGCTGTTGCTGATGTTGATGCTGTAGCATTTGATGTTGATGCTGCTGTTGCTTGAGACGTTGCATCATGTGTTTGGTTTGAAAATTACAGCCCACTATGATTTCATCTAGAAGTCCTTCTTCCGAATCACTTGATATACAATCGAATGATTCCATTGTTCGGCTAAATCTATTGTTCGTGACGAAGCGTATGGAACGGAAGCCAACAGGGCGGGCCATCCAACAGCAAGCATAGCACAAGTGAATGGTGGGGGGTGAAAAGAGGAAAGAGAAAAAAGAATAAGCATAATTGTTTGGGTTAGTTGTTATTAATGTCAAGTGTCTGAGGTTAACAATTCTTATTCTAGAGTCCATAAATTTGCTTCGCATCCTGAGAAGATTTACATGGACGAGCTCTAAACATAGATGACAGTGTTGTGGTAGGTCGTCTGGATGTGGTGATGGTGAATGGTGGATGGGTAGGTGTAAGAATGACTATGGATCTTAGTAAAACTTTAACTACTACATTGTAAGTGGGTGGGGGGGTATGTCAGTCTATGTGCCTGTGTATATGTGTGTGTATGTTTGTAAGGGACTCTTGCCAATTGGTTACTGTTACTGTGGTTGTAGTGAAAGCTTGTTGGGTGTTGTGTGATACTTGACGGATAGTCTTTACAAATTTCTTGCAGGATATTTAGGATATGATAGAGAGCAAGTGAAAAAGAGAAAGAGGGGGGGAGAGAGAGCATGCACAATTAAAATTTGAAAAATAAATTTTTCCACTTCTATACGTGATTTCTTGTCATTTATTATGAAAACAAGTTGGCAGTGTAGTAGTCAACTACTCAAGTAGTTTAGTTATTTTAAATTAATTACAACTTTTTGTTTAATTGTTTAATGACCCATTAAATTGTGTCGGAAACAATTAGAAGGTTGAGTTGTTTAGGGTTATTTTGGAGAGTTTTCAAAAATGTTTGATTTGAAAATCGATTGATTAACTGCGATTGTAGGTGATTTCTTATTTTAAGAAATATGATAGCTTACAGTGCTGTATGCAACAAACAACTGAAAGCACTAGGGGTACAAGCGTTGTTCGAACATTTTTGCTGCATGACAATAATAAGTACTGGTTAGACTTAGTGTGTATAGTATATTTATATACAGTACGAGCTCGATTTTCGCAACTACCGATTTTTGCAACACCCCGATTTGCGCAACCGCTCTTTTTTACACATGAGTCTTTATAAGTGCAACACGTTCAAAAAAGCAGTCTCGATGAGCGCAACTTTTCAATGTATTCGCAGAAATTATATGTTTTTTTTTATTTGCATGCAATGTTATGCCACTGTTCAATGCAAGTGAGCACATGACTGTAATAGTACAGTTTTTTTAGTGACGTGGGGCATTTTACACAAAGTAAAATAACAATTTTCAATAGAGGTTCGGTAAGCGCAACAATCTCGGTAACTGCAACCGGCTTGGGCTGCTATCGGTTGCGAAAATCGAGCTCGTACTGTATATACATACATACTTACCATTGAACAAAACAATTTCTCGATGTCAACTACTTAAAAACAAATATTTTCTCTTTTTCCCGATGGACGGGTCAGGTATGCACACGACAATAAAAATGTAACATATATCGAAGCTGCAAAGCACAGACACGAATTTTGATGTGGATTTATAATTAACAAGAGACTTAGATATCCGGTTTTAAGGTGAAACCCTGTAGCCACTATCCGGTGAAATATTTGTACACCATGCTGAATTGTGTATACGCCCGGACAAGGACATTCTATGAGCCGCAGGAGGAAATATATAAACTTTGAAATTTAAATTGTTCTGGGGTATTGTAATGCTGAACTAGGAAGGAAAGATGCTCTTGGTGCAGCAGTTCAAAAATTCGGTCTACTCAACAACTTCTCCTACAACGGATACAGGCTGTTAAGCTTAACATCGACAAGAAACATGGCATTGAATGGAACCAGATTCTCGCATAAAGATATCCACAAGGCAAGTGGTAATCTGTGGAATGGCATGTCTCAAGTGTTATGGACGTGTGCGTGCGACGCGCGGTGTGAATATAGACTTGGATTACCACGCAGCTAGCAAAATGTTTAGACATCGGTCAGAAATCGGTACGAAAATCGGCAAAAACTTCAGATATCGGATTCGATATCGGGCCTAAGTTGTTATTAAAAATGTATGGAGTGGTTGACACAAAATCTGACCGACGAAGCTGAGGGAAATCTGATGCATGTACGACATGTCGTACCGATTTCTGAATGTAAATCTGGGGAAATTCTAAAGGGAAATTCGATGTATCGTTACGAATTCGGATCCATATCTTATCAAATATCTTATGTTATTCGGATGTTCTTCCCGACGCGTTGTCCCAATTTTTCCCCGAAGTTTTTAGGCAAATATCTTCCGATATCAGATCCTAATATTGGCTCGGATCATTACCTGGTTGCAGCCAAGGTTCGCACAAGATTAAGCAGAGCGAAAAACGCACGTAACCAAACACAAAGAAAGCTGGACATCGCGAAGCTGCAAACCCCAGATATAGCTACTGCCTACTCCGACCAACTCTCCCAACTTTTACGACACAACGCCTCTACTTCTGACGTTCCCGATACACAGTGGCAGCATATTGCGCATTCCATGGCAACCGCCGCAACAACCGTGCTAGGATATGAAAAGCGGCGCTCAGACGAATCCTGGTACGATGAAGAATGTCGCATAGCGTCTGAGGAACAGGATGCTGCGTATATGGCAACGCTACAGCAAATTGTAACCCGTGCTGTTAGGGAACGGCATAAGGAGAAAGTAATACGGGCGAGTCAGCTATTTAGGCGAAAAAAACGTCAGATGAAGGAACGGGAGAGCGAGGATATAGAGCGATACAGGGATAGGGGTGAGGCCCGAAAATTTTACCAGAAAGTAAGAGCAAATGGATACGGTAATGGCCTCCCCACCTGTAAGGAGAGTGATGGAAATCTGGTCACGGATACGCAGAGTGTGCTGCACATATGGAGAGAACACTTCCAGCAAATGTTGGTTCCAGAAGGCAGCGCACGTGAAGTTATCACGCCAATTGTCGACGACGGCTTAGATTGCCCACCACCAAGTCAAGCCGAGGTAAGAAGAGCAATATCGCGGCTGAAAAACAACAAAGCAGCCGGTGCCGACGGTCTGCCCGCAGAGCTCTTCAAGTCCGGTGGCGAGGAGTTGATAACGAGCATGCACCAGCTCCTGCGCACGGTTTGGCTTAAAGAGTGCATGCCTGACGATTGGAATGTAAGCGTATTATGTCCTGTGCTGAAAAAAGGGTGATCCAAGTGTGTGCTCCAACTACCGCGGGATCAGCCTTTTACCCATCGCATATAAGGTCCTGTCGAGTGTGCTATGTGAAAGACTAAAGCCAGTGTTATCCAACCTGAACGGGCCTTATCAGTGTGGCTTTAGACCTGGAAAATCAACAACTGACCAGATTTTCACACTTCGGCAAATCCTGGAAAAGACCCAAGAGAAACAGATCGACTCGTACCATCTTTTTGTCGACTATAAAGCTGCCTTCGACAGCCCGATACGGCAGAAATTTCTTGAAGCCATGGCTGAGTTTGGTATTCCAGCAAAGCTGATACGTCTTTGCGGAATGACGCTGACTGACACGAAGTCTTCAGTGAAGATTGGCAAGGACCTTACGGAGCCATTCTATACCAGACGAGGCCTAAAACAAGGCGACGGCCTATCGTGCGATCTCTTCAACATTGTGATGGAGATGATAATGAGAAAAGCTGCAGTAAACACGAGTGGCACTATATTCAACAAAAGCCACATGCTACTCGCGTACGCTGATGACGTAGACATCATCGGTCGAAAACTGCGGGATGTGACTGCAGCCTTCTCAGGTATTCAGAAGGAATCAGCGAAAATGGGCCTTACGGTGAACGAGGACAAAACGAAGTTATTAGTTTCAACGAACAAAGAATCTACTCGTTTGGGAAACTGCGTGAACGTTGACAACTATAATTTCAAGGTGGTAGATAATTTTGTCTACCTAGGCTCCGCCATCAACAAAGAAAATAATGTCAGCCTAGAAATCCGGAGAAGAATCCTGCTTGCAAATAAATGCTACTACGGACTAAGCAAGCGATTCAATGACAGAGCCCTCTCTCGACGAACAAAACTCCAGCTATACCAGATACTGGTTCTACCTGTCCTAATGTATGGCTCAGAATCCTGGGTTATGACACGAGCGGATGAATCGGTTCTGGCGGTATTCGAGAGAAAAATACTCCGTAAAATATATGGGCCCATCATCGTTAACGGAGAGTATCGGCGTCGTATGAATCATGAGCTGTACGAGCTGTACACTGACAATGACGTGGTCAAACGCATTAAGGTGCAACGGTTGCGTTGGCTAGGTCATGTTGTACGCATGGACGAAAATGCTCCAGCTCAAAAAGTCTACGACAATGAACTCGATGGACGGCGCAGAAGAGGGCGACCAAAACTCCGTTGGAAAGACCAGGTTACTGAGAACCTTACAGAACTCGGTGTGACTAACTGGAGAAGAAGCGCAGAAGATCGAGGCGCTTATAATATTTTTCTACGTGCGGTATATAATCCACTGGGATGGCATAGAAGTACCAGCTAAGTAAGTATCAGATCCGAAATCTGACTGAAATCGTATCTAAAAACTTATGAAGTGGTTGACACGATGTCTGACCAACTCAGCTTAAGGAAATCTGATGTACGACATTATGTTGTTTCCTCTGACAAAGAGTTCCCAAATCGCTGCGAACTCAATCAGATATGTCTGAGCAAAATAAATAAAATTTCTCTTCAACGAGTCGTACCGAATTCTGCACAATATCGGTAAGAAGAGTTCAGACAATATGTGCCAGAAATCGAAGCTAGACATCACAAGGCTACATACCACCGAGATAGCTAATGCCTATTACAACAAAGTTTCTTAATTACTGCAAACAAACCCCCCTTATTATGATGTTCCCGACACACAGTGGCAGCATATTGCGAATTCTATGGCCACTGCCGCAAAGATCCTACTGGGTTATGAAAACCACGCTTAGAAAAGTCCTGGTACAATGAGGATTGTCACGTATTGCCTGAGAAAAAGGAAGCTGCATACAAGACAACACTGAAACTTCAATGGTATAGCGTGCTGTAAGGAAACGATATAAGGAAAAGTGGACAGAAAAATACGAAACGCCGCTTTAAACAGAAATTGCATCTATGAAGGAGAAGAGAGAGCGGTGATATCGAATAGTACAAAGATAGAGGTGAAGGCCGAAAATTCTACCCCACCTATAAGGACAAAGATGGAATTCTAGTCATGGACAAGCAGAGTGGACTGAAAATATGGAGGAAATACTTCTGATTGTTTCCGAAAGTCAAACAAATAATGAAATCACGTCAATCATCGACGACGAAGTAGATTGTCCAACACCTAGCCAAAACGAGATCAACTAGGAAATTGTACTTAAATTGCGGGATCCGATGGTCTACCGGAAGAGTTTTTAAGGCCAGGTGCGATGAGTTGGCAACGTGCATGCTCCTGTTCATAAACACGACTTGGCTAAAGAAATACTTGCAGATGATTGCAATCTAAGTATTCTATGGTCTGTGCTCAAGAAAGACTACCCAAATGTGTGCACCAACTACAGCGGGATCAGCCCTTTATCCATCGCATACAAGATCCTGTGAAGTGTATTATGTGAAAGAGTAAAGCTTATCTTAAGGAACCTGAGGGGATTGTCCACTTACATCCGTAAATGACCAACTTCTCAAGTCCAACTATCCGAACAAATAATGTCGATGACTGTTTTTACAACAGATGGAGTTTTTAACTCATCACCCCCCGCACCGATGAGATAACCTAAGCTGTAAAACAATTATAGCAGGGTAAAGCCCCGGGAAATAACTACATCCCCGCCGAAGCTTTAAAGGCTGACTCAAGATTAACGGCGCTATACCTTCACCATCTTTTTGAAGCTATCTGGAAGGAAGAAAAAATCCCTGATCATAGTACCGAAAAAGGGTGAAATTTCTCAATGTAAGAATTACAGGGGCATTACGCTCCTAGCTCTTCTTTCAAACTTTAACAAAACTTTTACTCAACAGAATTCAAGACAAGCAAGAATTGACTCTCCGCAGACGGCAAGCTGATTTCCGCACCAATCGCTATTGCACGGATCACATCGTCTCGCTCCGTGTAATCCTGGAGCAAGTCAATGAATGGCAGTCCAATCTTCATGTCTGCTTCGTGAACTTCAGAACAGCCTTCGACAGTATATGCAGAGAATCCATATGGAGATCCCTACAGGTTAGAAACATACCATTAAAATTTAAAAATCTAACCAAAGCACACTACAGCGGATTCAAAATCAGGGTTCTACACAAACTCTGGTGTCAAACAGGGCAGCCTTATATCACCTATACTCTTCTTAATTGATCTCAAACGAGATTTTCCGTAACATCAAACTTCGTAAATTTAATTCTATTGTGCTCACGGCTTCGATGTCATGTAAGCTCCAGGCCTTTGTCAACACCTGTCTGCGGAAAATTCAGAGAATTTGGTGGCCCAACACCATATCTAACCAGGACTTATTGCACTCTACAAACGAAACGCCTCTGGACATTACGATCGAACAGCGCCGCTTCGCCGTGTACTAGGGTGGAACCCACAGGGTACAAGATGTCGAGGCAGACCAAGAACAACACGATGGACGCCGACCTAGCCAATGTTACGTGTGAATCCTGGCCAACGACAAATTTTGGAGAAGACCCATGAAATCCAGAGCGACATTTACCATGTTTTCGATGACTATATATCTGAAAATCGGAAACGATCAAAGCTATTAGATGCCATGGCTGAGTTTGAACATTTTAATGGTCATGATCATCCGCAAAGCTGCAGAAAACACGACTGATACTATAAAATTTATATGCTACTCGCTTACGCCGATGATATAGATATCATTGGCCGTGGACTGCGGGATGTTACTTCTGCCTTTTCGAGCATTGAGAAGCAGTCGACAGATGTGGTTCTAGTGATAAATATGAACAAAACCAAATTATTTGTTTCAACGAACAATAGAGTCTACTCATTTGGGACTCTGCTTGGACCTTCACAGCTATAACTATGAAGTAGCAGTTAACTTGGCACAAAATATATTTTTTTTTATCTGTAAATCAAGAGACGTGTAAGTATGGAAGTGTTTGAATGACAACGCTTTCTCTTGACGAAAACAAAAAATTATATGTACCAATCACAGTTACTTACTGTCTGTAGAATTTTGGGTGATGACGGGTAATGCGGATGAATCTGTTCAGGGAGTTTTTAAGTGGAAAATATTTGGACCCATCGTTGTTAATGAAGACAGTTCACTCTCTCGTACAAGCTGTATAACGATATCGACCCAGTAAATCGAAACCAAATAGAACATTGGTAGGCATAACAGAACGCACGTTTTAAATAATCCTTGAACATTTTTGTTTTGCCTGTAATTGTGTCTGTGTTGAATGCGAAACAAGCGTGTGTGGTGTTACTTTTATAACACTGATTGCTTTGAATCAAACAATTCTTTCGAATACATGTGAATTGCCAATCGAGTCTGTGTGCAAAAAAAAACGATTATTGCTAGCCTCGCGAGGTTATGGGAAGCAGCATGTCCCAGTCACCACATACCTTGATAGGGACATTTTGTGTGAATCGATGAAAATTCTACAGTTCGGTAAATCTTTCGTTGGTACACCTGGCTAAGGTTGTTGTTTAAACTTGGTGTGACAGACTATCTACGGAGAGAAAAATCTAGAAGCACTTCGAATCACTTTGGTGGATGCATAACTGTTGTTCCTGACAAATAAGAACAAAAAAAAAAACAGTGGATTGCACTTCTTTGCTACTTTAAGGATCTTGGCCTTTTTAAAATCTCTTACAAAGTGTTCCAAAACATCAGATTGTTACCACAGGTAGTCATTAGATATGTACTTATCGCAAAAATTTTTAAATGTGCCATTTGTATGATGAGATGGATCTTGCAACTATTTTAAGGACCTTAACTTCTTTAATATCCTTTAAATATTATATAAATTTACGATGTTGTTTTAAAAAGAAGCTATGGCGTTATATAAATGAAGCATGTATCGGAGCTTGTCCCATTCAAAATTTAAGGCTCCTCTCAATCTTTACGTTAAATTTGTGTTTGCATTTCATTACCATCCGCTTCTATGTATTTCATGCTTTGAAGTTCATTAAATGACCTCCATATTGCCATGACCACTTATGTGTCAATTTTCATTTAAAATCCTTTTATTGTTAATCACTTTCAATAAACACTTTAACACTGCCAACTTGTTAGCTCTTAAGGCTTTATACAGTCTCAACAGCTTGTTGTGTAATTTATTTAGCTAAAACTACAATTAAAACATGCAAAGATGTTCATAAGAAAAAGAGAACAAAAGAAAAACTTATAATAACAACGAGAAAAATTAACAACTAAAAATAGCATTCCATACAAAAAAAAAAAAAACAAAACATTTGGAAAAAACACTACAAAAAAACCAACAAAATTAAAAAATTGCTCTAGAGTCCTCCCCAACGATACAAATAGCAACACAAATTGGAGGGGGAGACTCTACATAGAGAAGGATTCTACTTTAAATTCCATGCATTAAGCTGCATGTACAAAAAACGAATGTATGTATTTAAAAACTATGTATATGGGTTTGTATATATATATACTTACTATGTGTACAATAGAAACTAAACAAAAAATAATCACAGAAAACAAAAACCAAGTGATTTATTAACATAAATAACTACAAAACTAAACTGAACAAAATGTAACTACATACGGTCGATTTGAGTTGAGCTACGCGTTGAGTGCACAGTGGTTTTCGGGGGGGAGGTGGGGAGCGCAAAGACAAATGATTAGTGATGTAGTTAATTGGTGTAGAATGTTAACAGATAATAATATACCGCAGAAATCTATCTTGGCTCGAACTCTTTCAGTTCGTGTGGTAATAATCGATTGCGATAACCAATATTCCGAGGGGTGAGGATATAAAAAGTACATAGCCTTACTTTATATGTAAAATGAAGACAAGTATAATCAGTGTTTGATAGAGTTCGACCTTTGTTCGTCAAAAGAGGTCATGGTCATTAAAACGGTCTCAATACTCTCTTAAATTCCAAACTGTACGTAAAATTTTTCTACCACTTTAGAGTAGTAGTGATCAGTTATACATGCAGCGTCCCAAACGAATAGACTCTCTGCTCTTTGAAACAAATAACTAGGGTTTGTCCTCATTTATCACCAGAAACGCTTCTTCCGACTGTTTATCAATGCTTAAAAAGGTCGCAGTAACATCCGCAGATGGTCAATAATATTTACATATATCATCGGTTTATGCTAGCAGTTTATGACTTTTATTACAGATAGTACCAGTCGTGTTTACTGCAGACTTCCTTATGATCATCTCCATAAAAGGATGTTAAAGAGATGGTATGAAATGCTATCGCCTTGTCTACAGTCTCGCTTGGTAGAAAATGGCTTTGTCAGATATTTGCCTATGTTCACTGTCAGTCAGTCAATATGCAAAGTCGAATCAGATTTGCGGGGATACCAAACTCATGGCATCCAATAGTTTTTTTTTTCATATCGGAGTGTTGAATTAATTTTATTAGTCTATATAAAGATATCAAGTTTCGATCTGCATTTCTTGGGTTTTCACCAGGATTTGCCGTAGTGTGAACATTTGATCGGTTAATGATTTAATGCGTCTTATTGTTAAGATCGGTTTTAGTCCTTCACATAATACAACCGACAGAACCATGTATGCGATGGTCAAAGCCTGAATCCGTGTTAGTTGGTGCAACCATTTGTATGGACTTTATTTATCACAGGACATAGAACCCTTAGATTCCATGCATTCCTTCAGCCATATCGTGTTCATGAACTGGTCATCGTTATCGGCCTTAGAAAGCTCTGTCGACAACATATCGCCATCCGCAGCTTATTTATTTTTATACCTTCCAATTACTCTGCTGACCTTATTTTGGCTCGATGGAGGACAATCTACGATTTTATCGACGTAATTTCTTCACATGCACTAACTTCAGGAACGAGCAGAGCAGAAAAATGCTACTTCCGGTTTTCTATCACTGTCCTTACAGTTGGGGATCCCTGTTACACTTTTAGATTTCATCTTTTGGTAGAACTTTCGGGCTTCACTTCCATCCCTGCAATTTACGATATCCAGACTCTCTCTTTTTTTGCATGGACGTGCTTAAACCGTCCACTCACATTGCATGTTGGATAGCTTTGTTGCAACATCCATTTTCTCAGACAATGCGTCACGCTCTTCTTCGTTCCAGGACTTGTCTTAGCGGGTTTTTTTTACACCCAAGTAAAGTTGTTGCAGCATAGTCATAGAATGTGCAATGTTCTTTCTCTGTACGTCAGGACCGACAGTGGCATAGTAGTTAGAACAAGCGACTACAATGCGAGAGATACGTGGTTCGATTCCCGGCTTCAGTCATCTACATTTTTTTTGCCGGCCCCCTCGATGTTGTAGACAGTAACTTCGCAGTATAGTGTCAAGTCAATCGGCATGTCTAGTAAAAGCTTTTCAAACAGTGATGTTCGTATTCGTCGATATACAAGTAGGTGCCGTTGGTTGTGAATCTAAATAGAAACAACACAGGAAGCTATCCCATACCTCATTCATGGGGCGTTTTCTTGCCGACGCGAAGAATTCGCTATCGAAAGTGTTGCTGTTAGACTGAATTTGTTGACTGCTGAACCAAGACACCTCAGTAGGTTCTCTGCGGTCGGCCTTGGGGAGTATCGTCGTCGCGTACCCTAGACAACCACCTATGGACGACTCTGCAGCGGTAAAAAGCGGTAGCAAGGATGTATTCCTTTGCTATCTCCGACCAAGGAGTTAAAAGATGGTGTTGTTGTAAGGTGAATATTTGATCCGTCGTAGATTTACCAGGTCTAAAGCCGCACTGATATGGTCCAATTAGTTTTTCTACAATTGGCTTAAGGCTTTCACATAATATGCTTGAAAGGACCTTTTACACAATTGGAAATAAGCTTCTCCCACAGTAGTCCTTACATTCACTACGATCTCCTGTCTTGTGTATAGGACATAACAGACTGAGACGTCAAACCCCGGGCATGCTCTCCTCGAGCCAGATGTTCTCCATAAGCTGATGCATGCTCCTAATCAGCTATAATAGCGGTCATATATTTCCCTTAAACCGATTGCTTACTCCCCTAGACTCATCAGTAGCAGCATGTCATTAAGATAAGTACTCTATATTGCATCTTCTTACAGTTGTTGCCACTGATCGAATTTATAGTGCTACTGCTAGTGCCATATTTGGGACCGGCCGTGGTATAGTGGTCAGAACACGCGCCTACTATGCGGGAGATCACAGGTTCAACACCTGGCTCCAGTCATCTTAAAAAAAGAAAAAAAATTTCTTTCATTGTCGGCCCCCTCGAATGTTGTCGACAACAACTTCGCAGTATTAGTGTCGAGTCAATCGGCATGTCTAGTAAGAGCTTCTCAAACAGTGACGTTCGCATTCGTCGATAAGCAAGTAGGTGCCGTTAGTTGTGAATCTAAAAATAGAAAGCGTGTTAATTCACAACAAAGCGAGAAGCTATCCCATGCCTCATTTATGGGGTGTAAAGGGAAATTAAGTTTAAGTTAAGAATTTGAGATCAGATCGTGACTACTTTACCTGAAAACACTCTAATTTTGTGGGTCGAGTTTTGGCGTTTTTTGACGTTAGGAAAAAATTATTACATTCTGGGACAAAGTGGACTTCAAATTCGAATTCAGCGTATTAAAATGTTATGAACAGGGTGTTTGGATCCCCTAATCCCGACTCTTTTGTTGTTGTCTTCGAAATCATCCGATCTAAGTTTTAAAAAAAATTAATTAATAAGGTTTGAATTTCAGTTGACGAATTTTGAATTTCAATTTGGACAAGATTTGAATTTTAGTTGACGAGTTTTAAATCAAAGATTATTTTGAACTTCAATTGATTTTCTGGGTATGTCAATTGGAAATGGTGTAGAAATATAGCCAACTTATTGGAACTTTATCTGGCGAAATTTAATAGTACACTGTGGTACTCCGACCAATAAGTACATATGGATGTCTGATTTGGTGGGAGGGCCAAAATAAGAGTAACTTTCTGCAAAGTTTCAGAGGATGGGGATTACGGAACATCACAAGAGGGCATTCCATGTGTTTCTGTGCATTCCGTCCCTGGACTTGTTCGTCAAGGCTACTGCGGCCCAAGGGGCTATCGGATTGAGGGAAGCTGGCGATCGACATATTGTCTAGCGAATATTTTCCAGCTTTTCGGTAATGACAACTTTTTTCATCTGCCATCTTTAACTGAGTGTGCGTTGAAATTCCGGAAAGATCGGTATGGAATGATGGCGGGATTCCTTATGGTGTCATAATTTCTTTCATTACTGACGGATCGAAGATAGTTGTAACATGGCACAGGAGCTATTGCTGCTATCTTTTAGGTTACATAATGAATGCAGTGTTTCTCTATTTCTCTTCTATTATAAGATGTGAAGTCGATACTAGCAGGTGGATAACGAAGCTTTATTTAAAGCGATCAATTCTACGTGGTGTAAGTTAAAGTTGGTGAGCAACTGTAACATAAGTCAGCCTCTGTTGGGTCCCGGGATAATGCAATCTATGCGAACCAATCAGCATACTTATTGGCTAAGGAGGCTTTTGTATGTCAATTCATGACTCTCTGCTAGGTGTTTAAACAGCCAGCTGACGTCTGATCTCCAGAACCGACTGTATAACTGCTAGATCGCTGTGGCCCGAATAAAGCAGATCCCGATCGGAATACAAAGTTGGCCTATGTAGGAGTGACTTGAGACAGGACTGTAAAATTTTGAATGGCGACTGCAGTATTAGGCACCTAACAGGCGAATGTAATATTTCCATAACGGACTACTGCCGTGCGTGTAAGCACGAAGAGGAGTTCGAAACGATAAAACAATGTCCCGATGAACAAACTGTCCCGCTCTAAAGAATTATATACTGTGGGCAAGGTTATTTAGATCACTTAAAGTTTCTCTGTTCTGTCGAAGTAAGTAACTTAATATGTTTCCTGCAGTGCCTTCCCTGGTTTACTGGTTCTAGATGCTTGACTTAATTAATAGTTTTTCACGTTCTTCTCTTTCTTCACTACCTATAGCTTCAAACTACATTAAAAATTACACAGTACAACATTTTTTAGCTCTTTGTTTTGGGACTAAATTCTTAGAACTGCACGTGAAAATAGCCCCAAAAGTAGTTCTGCATCATTCGTTTTGTCAAGTTACATGGCATAATAATTAAATATCGATTTGAAGTTAGTAAGTATCGTATAGGGAAATTTGTCACGTGTTAGGCTCTTTTCTTATATTGTTATATGGTTGCGTATGATTATCATAAGTTCTCAGAATTGAGTAACAAAATCATGTGTTGTACTGTGTTTGTGACAGCTTCTTGAGAAAAGGGCTAAAAACAAGTGTGGTAATTAGAAATACTCATAAAGTTCGCCAACAAATTGAATGTGATGCTGTATAAAATCACTGATCCATCTTAAAATTACACATGTTCACTTTTTACATATATTGTAAAAGATTTAGTGCTTCTTTAATAATTACCAAATACTAGATGATCGATTCAACCCTTCAACTTATTTGCTAAAACATCGACGACAAAAACTACTGTGCACACAACTACTACATAGTTACAACTTGTGTGTAATTGGTATGCTGTTCATTGCTGAATAAATTTCGTTTTGTAATGTCATAAAGTTAATGAAACTGTTGTTCTCTCTCTGTGTACGGTGGTGGTGTAGTGATCAGTGTATAAGTGTTGTTGTTGTTGTAGTTGTTTAGGGCGGGGGCTGCTATACAAATGTTGTTAAATTGCTATCTTAAAATGTATTTTGCAAAATGTACAAATTGTTCTTTAGTGTTACACTACTTGCAAAAACTATTCTTACGAATAGTATTGCTGAATAAACGAAAAAAAAACAGAATGGAAATCATAGAGAGAAGAAACTTATGAGATGTTAATTTCGTTAATATTGGTGGTTTTTCCACTTAGTTGAGAGGAAAAACAAAAGAAATGAGGCAATTTCGGTTTGATTTAACAATTAAGAAGAACAACAAAATAAAACTTACCAAAAGATTTTTGTTTATTGTTTTGTAGGATTATGAAATAAAATCTTGTTTATTTTATTGTTTGTTTGATTTTTACAAAATAAAAAAATTGTATTATTTTTTTCTTTACATATTTTCAGTAGGGAAACATTTTTAGTTAGTTGTTTTTTTCTTGCTTTCTTGTTATTTTTTTTTTTTGGTCAACAAAAATTCATCATGCATATTTTTTTTACAATTTGGGGTTTTAGTACTGGTCGCTTGGGGTGGTTGTTGTCGTTGGCCTTTGCTGTTAGTACATACGAAAGACTTCATAAGGCGCCGGTACAACACTTTAGTGGGAATTTTACAGAGTTTATGGGTTTTTTTGATTCAGTTCATTTTTATATTGGAATTTTGTTGGTTTTTGGAGTTTAGAATTTGTGTTAATAAAAAATGAAAAAAATGAGACATAAAAAAAGTTACAGTTTAGTAAAAAAATTTCAACACCAAAGATTTAAAACACAAATTAATTGCTCTGAAATATGATAGGGGTAAAATGGGGGTACAGTTTAGGGTGAGGTTTGATTGTTTTATTGGAGGTTTTTTTTAACAAAATGTACAAAAATTTTAGGTTTGGCTCTAAACAATTAAATTGTTCTGGTATCATATATAAATATTTAAAAAAATAAAATAACATTACACGTTTTATTATTCTTAGTTGGAAAATATGTATACACATATATATTTATATATATAAAGGAATATATATATTTAAATATTTATTATAGTAAAACATGCTATAAACAAAAACCAAAATGTTTGGGTAATGTTAATTCTTTGTCGCATTTTTTACACAAACAAAATATTGCTTAAAAATTTTACAAAATATTACATAATACACAGCGAAAAATGTATGGAATGGCATGGTGGGTAGGGGTAAGGGCATAGGTGGATGTACGGCTGCTTTGTTTAGACGCCTTTAAAGAATGGAGTTTAAGGATTAGGGGAGTGAGGGTGACGTTTGTTGTTATTGTTGTTACTGTTGTAATGCATGTAGTACAACACAATGTTAGAGTTTAGTTTATGCATAATTTATATTTTTGGTAGATTAACATTATGTAAATTTATTTCGGGGTGCGTGGTGGGGACAAAATATGAGTATTTTCGTTTTTTTTTCTATCTCTTCTTTACTTTTGTGTAGATTTTCATTTACACACAGAAACAAAAGAATAAAACGTTAACATTATTTAACTATTTACGGGAGGAGGGAGAGGAAAGAAATAACACGTTTTCTGGACAAAAAAAAGAGAACTCAACCGTTTATGCAAATAGCTTTTTTCTGGTAATTGAGTATTTGTTTTATGTGCTGCTGCATATAAATCTATAGATTTTGGTTTTTAATTAAAAACCAGTTCACGAATATATAAAATATTTGATATTACGATAAATGTATATGATATAAATTTTCATTTGCTAAATTGGATTTAACAGAATAATTTGGCGCATTTTTAATTTTTTATAAATATTAATGAATTTTTGTGGTAAAACTTATCAGTTAAAATTTAAGAACTTTATTCAAAAAGAATTTTAATCATTAAAACCGAACTTTAAAGAAAAGCAATATTACGGCTACAGAATGTTTAGGCTTTCGACCATCGTATACAAGGTCCTGTCGAGTTTTCTATGTGAGAGACTAATGTCAATTTTTTCAACCTGATCGGACATTAGAAGTGAAGCCTTATACCAGGTTAATCAACAACTGACCAGATATTCATACTAAACAAATCCTGAAAAAGTCCCATGAAAATTAAGTAGATTGACATACGGGCATTGGGACCGGCCGTGGCATAGTGGTTAGAACACGCGACTTCCATGCGGGAGATCGCAGGTTCAAAACTGGCTCCAGTCATCTTAAAATAACAAAAAAAATTGTTCTTTCATTGTCGGCTCCCCTCGAATTTTGTTGACAGCAACTTCGCAGTATTAAGCGTCGATTCAATCGGCGTGTCTAGTAAGAGCTTTTCAAACAGTGACGTTAGCATTCGTCGATAAACAAGTAGGTGCCGTTAGTTGTGAATCTAAACTAGTGCTTATTTCGTGAGTGGTAACACTCATGTCTGATTTGCCAGATCAGATTAGTTTTATCCTTCCGCTGAACGAATATGGTTGTGTATACGTTTGAACAACGCTGGGAAATATTGCGACATTACTTTAAATATCTTGGTAATGTTGCAGAATGAAAAATCATCTTTTCAGATGAAGCTCATTTTGATCTGGGCGGGTATGTAGCAAGCAAAATTGTCGCATTTGGGGCACTGAAAACCCGCACGCATACATTGAAAAGCCGATGCATCCAAAACGAGTCACTGTTTGGTGCGGATTTTGGTCCAGAGACATTATTGGATTATTTTTCTTCGAAAATGAGCAAGGAGTGGCCGTTACAGTCAATGGCGATCGTTATCGGGCCATGTTGAACGAATTTTTGTTCACAAAAATTGCAGAGGAGGATATTGGCAACGTTTGGTTTCAACAGGACGCACAGTGGTCCATTTGCCTGAATTAGCGTAACGAAATTAATAACATAAAAATTAATAAAATTTTCGTAAAAACGAAAATTTTTCTAGAATAATAAAACAAAATGAATCAAATGAAAAAAAATTTTTTTTAATTTTTTTTTTTTTTTTTTTTAATTTGTAGACATATTAAATTGTATTATTAAATTATTTCGAGTCAACACTCCACTCTGACTCGGACTGCCTTACTAAAAAAAGGTTGCAATTGCAGACCGACATGACGCCTAAAAATTGCAACATAGTGAGCAAAAGCAGCTGAAAGCAGCAAATGTTGGGCATTTCATAAAGTAGCCAAAATATATTAACATAAAAGAACAGTCTCTTCACTGGCCGATATCGGCTAAATAAGTTATACTATTCAGAAGTTAAAATTCGGTCACAAAATGGGTTAAACAAAAGTGTTGATTTCTACCACAATTTTCTAGCACCTCATATATTGCATAGGTTACGTTACACATTTTTGAAAACTACGTATATTTATCCGCACAGTCTGCACAATTGTAAAAACGCGCTAAAACGTTTTTATTGCAGCTGTTTTGACATTTGTTGTGTTTAAAAGCCGACAGTTAATCAATTATAACAAATTTGTAAATTTGGAAGTTATCGATTTGCTAAATGAACAGTTAGTTATAGTCGGGAAATACAATTTTAGTAGATTTCGAATGTCGAAAATTTTAATTTCGTTACGCTAGATCAGGAAAAGGGCCAATGTGGGACGGCGCTACGTGCTACACTCGATGTTTTGCGCCCTGTTTTTGAAGATCGCACTATCAGCCGCAGAGCTGATGTCGTTTGGCCACCTCGGAGCTGCGATTTGACCCCGTTGGACTATTATTTGTGGGGTGCCCTCAAAGATAAGTGTTACGCCGACAAGCCAGAGACAATTGACACTTTAAAGGAAAATATTCGTGAAGCCATTGGTGAAATACAGCTGCACACAATCAATAATGTGCTTAAAAATTGGACCGATCGTGTAGGCTACTGCATGGCCAGCCGAGGCAGCCATTTGAATGAAATTATTTTCCATTATTAACCGGAAGGATTGTACTTTCAAATAAAAAAGAAATTTGAGAAAATATTCTGTAGTTTTTTTTTATAGCATTTTCAAAAAAAAAAAAGTTATTTGGCGGACCCTTTATCAATTCACCCAACGTGATCGTGTCCAAATTCTGTATTTAGTAAAGCTAAATCAGGATAAAATTTTGGGAAAAAAACTTTAAGTCTAGCCACGCCCCTTCTGGTATACTAGAAAATTTTATGTTGTACTGTGGGTGAGGGTATATGTAAGTCGGTTTTCCCAACTGAAACTTTTTTACTGGTTTTCTTTTGAAAAATTTTGAAAAATCGTTTTTGGGATTGAGTTTTTTATTGCAATAAATTATATAACCATAACAATTAAATGGTGGCATTTTACATTGGTATGGCGTTATTTCCATTTGGAATGGAAATCAAATGTGATGTTATTGCACAGCATTGGTGGTAATAAAGCCATATTTTGTAATTTCACAATCGAATGGGAAACAATGCCATATGGGTTATTACATATGGCATTATTGCACCGCATCACATTTGCCATTGAGTAGTGCTGGGGCCAAAATTTGCTTATAGCCCTAATGCACACGTTTGCCAAGGACATCCACCTTCTCACATTTGCTACCACTGAATGGATGTCCTTTGGCATATCCTACAAAATAAGTGATCCATCGAATGTTGGAGGCTGGTCACAACCTCTATGTATGTTAGGGCGGCAGCGAAATGTATGGAAGATTTTTATTTTTGCGGAAATTTAAAAGTTAAAAAATTAATGACGGAAATTTGAGCAAGATCGGACAACTATTTTCGGTACACCAAAGAAGTCGAAGGTCAGGTATTAAATTAATGCTTTGTTTTTTACTAATTTTCGTTTAAGGAATTGTTTTTTTTCCGCAAATATGTAATAGTCAAATATTGAAGTGTATGGGCGGCGCCCACAATTTGGTTCCAAATAGCCTGATTATATATCTACTAAACAATGAAGTCGACTATTGAATATTGTCGTTAAAACTTAGAAGATTTTTTTGATAAATGAAATGAAAGGAATATCCAAAAACGTTCCCAGGCACGTCAGCTCAGAGTGAGCGGTACCCTGGTCAGCGTCTGACCCAGAATGGGCGGCTGCAATAAAATCCTGGCAGGAGGAGAAAACTGCGACGTTGTGCGCTGGGCTTGCAACCCGCCACTGACGTATAACCGATTGCAATGAAAAGAAGTAAGATAAGAATAAAACGGACCCCCCAATATATTGACGACCACCGCAAACGAATTAAGGACCATGATTTGAGAATATGCACCTGGAATGTTAGAACACTGTATAGACCAGGTGCCTCCATCCAAATGGCGGAAGTCCTCGAAAAATACAAGGTTGGCATAACCGCTTTACAGGAAATCCGGTGGACGGGACACGGGTGCTCGCGCAAGAAGACGTGCGACATCTACTATAGTGGTCATGCGGACAATCACGAGTTTGGTTCGGGATTTGTGGTTGGCAAGAGACTGCGACACCTAGTCTCAAGGTTCAACCCGGTGTGTGAACGTATAGCGATGAGGACAAAGACGAGTTCTACGAGAGCCTAGAAAATTTATATGACCGTAGCCCCAGCCATGACATCAAAATTGTACTAGGCGATTTCAATGCTAAAATAGGCAGGGAGACCGCATTTGAGCCTACAATCGGAAAATTCAGTCTGCACACCGAAACGTCGAACAATGGCATCAGACTGATTGATTTCTCTGCGGCAAGAAATATGGTAGTTAGCAGCACTAGATTTGACCATAAAAATGTTCATAAGGCAACATGGTTATCTCCAGATCATTTGACGAGGAATCAGATAGATCATGTGGAAGTCGACGGAAGGCACGCATCAAGTGTTCTGGACGTATGAGTGATCAGGGGTGCGAACATTGACTCTGATCACTTCCTTACCGCAGTTAAGGTACGCACTAGGCTAAGCATGGCGAAAAACGTACATAACCAGGCACAACGAAAGCTGGACATCGGTAAACTGCGGACCACAGAGGTAGCGGACGCCTACTCCAACCACCTAACTCAACTGCTGCGGAATGCTCCAACTCCTGATAATATAACCTCGCAGTGGCAAAATATAGCCGACTCCTTAGAACGGGCTGCGAGAAGCGTACTTGGGTACTCAAAGCCGTCTCAAGAAGATGCCTGGTACGATGATGAATGTCGCAATGCCACGAGAGAGACGGTTGCTGCATACAGGGCGAAACTGCAGCCAATGGCAACGCGAGCTGTTAGTGAACGGCACAGGGAGAAGAGACGAGAGGCAACTTGTCTTTTTAGAAGAAAAAAGAAGGAGCTGAAGAAGAGGCATGATGAGTGCACTGAGTTGCTCCGAAGTAGAGGGGAAGCCCGAAAATTCTACAAGAGAGTTAAAGCTAGAATGCGTGGAACAGGGTTACCCTCCTGCAAGGACAGCGATGGTCAGCTAGTGACGGACCCGGATAACGTTCTGAAGATATGGAGAGATCACTTTAGAAATTTACTGGATACTGACACCACTCCAGAAGACCCCGCTCCAATCCATGACGATGGTATTAACTGTCCACCTCCGAGCCAGAGCGAGATACGTATGGCCATCTCCCGCCTTAAAAACAACAAAGCTGCTGGAGCCGATGGTCTCCTGCTGAATTGTTTTAGGCTGGCGGGGAGGAGCTGATTAGGAGCATGCATCAGCTCATGGAGAACATCTGGCAAGAGGAGAGCATGCCCGGGGATTGGAGTCTCAGTCTGTTATGTCCCATATACAAGAAAGGAGATCGTAGTGAATGTAAGAACTATTGTGGAATAAGCCTATTACCAATTGCGTACAAGGTCCTTTCAAGCATATTGTGTGAACGTCTAAAGCCAATTGTAGAAAAACTAATTGGACCATATCAGTGCGGCTTTAGACCTGGCAAATCTACGACGGATCAAATATTCACGTTACGACAAATCCTGGAAAAAACCCGTGAAAAGCAGATCGACACCTACCACCTCTTTGTCGACTACAAAGCTGCCTTCGACTCTCCGATAAGGAATAGGCTTTATGAGGCTATGTTGGTATTCCTGCAAAGCTAATTCGACTTTGCAGATGTACCTTAGAAAACACCAAATCCTCGATTAAGATTGGTAAAGATCAGTCTGAACCATTCAACACGGAAAGAGGTCTCAGGCAGGGCGATAGCCTGTCCTGTACACTATTTAATATAGTTATGGAGAAGGTGATGAGAAAGGCTGGTGTCAACATGTCTGGCACCATATTCCACAAAAGCCACATGCCACTAGCCTACGCCGATGATATAGATATCATTGGCCGAAATCTGCGGGACGTTACTGCAGTCTTCTCATCCCTACAAAAGGAGTCGGAAAAAATGGGATTAGCGGTCAACGAGGACAAAACAAAAATAATGATTTCGACGAACAAAGAGTCCTCTCGATGGGGACGCAGCGTCAACGTTGAAAATTATTGTTTTGAGGTAGTTGATGAGTTTACCTACCTCGGATCTTCCGTCAATAAGAAAAATAATGTCAGCCAAGAAATTAAGCGGAGAATAGTGCTAGCCAATAGATGTTTTTACGGACTTCGGCAGCACTTTAGTAATACCACCTTATCTCGGAATACTAAGAAACAGCTGTACCAGGTGCTAATCTTACCCGTTCTTTTGTATGCTGCCGAATCATGGGTGCTTACGACAACGGACATACAAAACCTGGGAGTATTCGAGAGGAAAGTACTCCGAAAAATTTATGGACCTATCTGTGTCGACGGCGAGTTTCGCCATCGGATGAACCATGAGCTGTATGAGCTTTACCACGACATCGACGTAGCTAAAAGAGTCAGAATGCAACGACTACGATGGCTGGGTCATGTTGCCAGGATGGATGTAAATGCTCCAGCGAGAAAGGTGTTTGAAGGCGAACCTGAAGGACGGCGCAGAGCAGGGAGACCCAAACTCCGTTGGAAGGACCAAGTGGTAGGCGACGTGCCACCATCTGGTAGGACTAACTGGAGAACACACGCACAAGACCGAAGCGTGTGGAATTCTTTAGTACTTCAGGCCTCAAACTTATGAACCATTTTTGTAAGTTGTAATGGGCCACTTAAGTAAGTAAGTAAGTTCCTTGAATAACTTTATCCGCTTATTTACATTTATTTCTCAATGTATGTATGCAATTTTCATATGGGCTCCATAACCATTTATCATAATTTTTGTAAACTATATTCTGTGAGTAAATTATTCATATTATTTAAAATGAAATATTGTTTTAAAAAATATTATATAAATTTCTGTTAAATATGAAAACTTCTTTCGTCAAAAATTATTTCTGCAGTTCAGTTTTTTGTCCAGAAAACTTGGGGGAAAATCTAAATTCAATTACAGCAATACATAACATGTCGCTGGTTGTCGCTTTATTCTAGTTCCGTTTCTTTTTTTTTTCTATCAAATAACTTTTTCTGTTTTCAATAACTTTTGTACATTTATACGAGGGTGAATTGTTAATGAAACTAAAACTAAATATTAGAAACATCAAAATGACTTAAAATAAAACATACCCCGAACGGCGATCCCTGGGCGTTGAGGGTGGTGTACACGGTGAACTGGCCTCACTAAAGGAATTACCCAACGAAGCACATTGACGTTTCTTAACGGCTGCCAAAAGATTCAACGTAGATCTACTAAGGCTGGGTTTGATGGTCTAGGAAAAGAATAAAAACAAAATCAAATAAAGCGTTAAAAGTTATAAATACATTTAATAAAAAGTTTTTTTTTAATATCGTATGTACTTACATTAAAACAAGGACCTCTTAATTCTCTCAAATCTATAGATCTAAATAAATCACATAATACTAAATCTTCTACAGAGGGACAGACACCTGAGGGTGGTTCGAAAATCAAACCCAAAACATCGAGTATCTAAAACAAAATATAGTATTAAAAAAAAGTATTTCGTGCTGTTGGCTTTTTGTTGTTGTAGCACCTACAACTACATTAATACATACCTGTGGATAATGTTCCATTTCCATTTCTAAAACTCTTATGGACGGTTTTGGTGTTGTCATCTCTTGGCCCATGCACATCTCATAGAGTAAATGGCCAAAACAAATGATATCAACATTTTCGATGTCTGTCGTTGAACGCGACCACATGACGGCATTAATGCGCGACGAGAGGCCGAGTAAACCATTCTCCAGACCAGATAATCTATAGGTGAGGGGAAAAGAGCACAATTTAGTCATGTAGCGGAAACGGAAACAGAAACATTACAATGCATAACGCCTAACTTATGTATTTAGAGCGGAGTGTAGGAAGAGAGTGAGAAAAAAAACAAAACAAACAGGCGACAAGGACATTGCCATGGTATCCTCAATTAGCTCAATTAAAAAGTTTCTGTAACAGTTCTCTAACGTGCTGTGTCGAGTTGTTGTTGTTCTCACTTAATGTGACTTTTAATTATGCCATTGTTTTCATACTACAACAACAACAGGCATAACCCACACACATTATATTCTTATATTAAAGCGTATGTGTGGGTGTGTGAAAATATATATGTATTTAAGTTTGTTCCCTTTTTATCTTAATTTCATTACGCATTGTTTGCTGGCATTGTTAACATGTGCTGATTGCCAAGGATTTGTGAAAAGGACGCGAGGAAAGGATCCGTGGACACAATACCATACAGAGCAAGAGAGAGAGAGAGAGAGAGAGGAACATCATATGAGGATAGTAGGCAGTGAAACAAATTATGTGGCAGTGGCAATGTATGACACGAATGGATTAACGCAAAAGTTATGCAGGAAACCCAATGTTAAACAGTTTTGCCAACGTTGACAAGGACATATGTGTCGTTTTTTAACACAGCAAAATAATTCAATTACGAAGGGGGTATGAAGATGACAATGCCTGAAGTGGTTTTTGGAGAGTCATTTAAGCTTGTATTAGTAACCTAACACGAGTTAGTTCACCTTATTACAGTTATTGCCTTATTACCTTATTACAGTATTGCCTTTGCTGCAATACTCATACAATTCAGTTCACTTCAATTCAATTCACTTCAAATAGTGCAGTGGTATCCATGAACCATGCCTGGCCAATTTTCCACCTGTCCATCGGTTATCTCCCAAAATTGTACAAATCCACACACACACAAACACACTTTTTTTTTTCATTGTTCAGTTATACCGCAATAAAACAATACACGGAACCTATTTAGAAGATTAAAACTTTTCGGTTTACTCAGGCACGCTGAACCAACAATTCAACCTTCAATACAATGCAATTTCTGTAACATCAAAGGTGAAATGACAAAACTGAGCAACATAACGCTCATAGAAACGGATGACAAGATGACAACAACTCTTTAGAATATTACTGTACTACAATGTAGTGGTGCACACATTATCCCAACCGGAAATGGGACAATTTCGATATGCTCTAATAGCATTTCCGCTTGGCACATAGAAATGCATAAAGAAACCTTGTGAGGTTTGCTATTGCAGCAACATTATCATTATATACTTTTAAACGATGTAAATTCCAGATTCTACAATACATCTACAATACATTTTTTTTTCATTCTTACGTACTCATGAAATAACTTCTCAAGGGCTTAGAGGAAAAATACATTAAAAATTCTCTTTTCTTAATAGTTTTAAAGTTTTTCTTTTAGCATGAATGGGATTTTCAGTTGAATTTCCATTGAATACCATGGCAATGTTCATGCAAAAGTTATTCCATTGTAAGTTGGGGTAGCATTAAATTCCTCGTGTCTAGTGAGCAAGCATATACAAAGCAGTCGCAACTGCTACTGTTATTCAGATTTGCATGTACGACTTGCCACAACTTTGTGCAGTACATGTGTGTGTTACTGAATGGATATGTTCACGACTACAATTACACATGGCAAACAATTACGATTTCAATTCTATTGTATGCCTCACGCAAATACCTATGTGCATGTGTGTTCACTCGCACACCCACACACACATACTGAGGTCCTTTTCTGCATGTGCGCTGTGTAGCATAGCCAGCAAAACTTTATTGTTTAAAATTTTGTTTTTTTTTCGTGTGTGTCATATTTCCCAAAAAAAAAAACGAAAATATAAACTGAAATCGTACAAAACATGTGTATAGCTTTGGGGCACATTACCGTATATTATATAGCAATTGCGTGTTGAAACACGTCACTAGGTCTAACTGCACTTGGGAAACTATAACATTAAAAAGGGAAACTGATATGTGTACTCGTGTAGTAGTTAAAGTTGGTGTGTAAATTTTAGGTGTGTGCAATTTTAGGTAATTAAATATTAAATTTAGTATATAATTACACTGCGCAACAAAATGTTGAATATACAGTGCAACAGCTAATCTGCGGGGTGGAAATTCCAAGTTAGGATGAAGGTAGTAAATCAGTAAAACCTTCAAAGGCTTTTGCATTCTCAGGCAAAACTTTGTTTTATGCCCTTTTATATTTTTTCCATATCTTAATGTTTGTTCTTAAAAAAAACTTAAAAAAAATCAAGTGGTCGTCTGGAGTGTGATACAAGGTAAAGTTTCTGATCGGTTTAACCTGGTGAACCTAGAGTTATCGTTGCCAATTACACTTCAAGTCTACTCACAGAGAGCCGTATTCGTGGTACTACTGAGGACGGAGTACCACCACGTGGTGACTCCTGTAAACGTGCTTTTGACACCCGTCAGAACACGGTTAACTGCGAGAGGCGAAATCTAAACCCAGCCACCGCACAGTGGCACCGCCCCATACATTTCTTGGAAAAAAATAGAAGGAGTGGTCGTACAGCAATGAAATTTTACAGAAACACTTCTCTGGGTTAAATTAAGAAAATTTGAGAAAATCTTGGAAAACCGCCTACTGCCACACCCACCTCCCATATAACTGCACTTGCCAAAATTTGCATTTTTGGACCTAGGGACTCGAAATTCGGGACACTTCTTAATTGAGTTCGCCTTATAAAAAAAAATTACACATATTGGGGATGCCACGCTTACTTAAGATTTTACGCCCATTGGAAGTTGTAGATTTTAGGTGTTTTTCTTCCCTTTCTAGAATCATATGAAAATTTCATATAAGTTAAAAAATTTTAATTTTTATTCAAAAGTTAACCATGTGTTGTTTCTTACAAAAGAAGAGAATATCCGCAACAACCCTCCGCGAAAGATATTAGCCTATAAATACACCGAAAATATCGCACAAATACATGCATTAAAATCGATGTTACTTAAAGGGACGGTATTTGGCGGTAAATTTTTTTTTCAGAATTGAACGTACAGACTTGGACCTTTCATTTTTTTATAGTTAGAGGGCTAAGCAAGGCAAAGCACATAAAGTTTTTTTCCATCAAAAAGTGAAAAGTTAATATTTTTAAGTATAATTTTTGATAAATTATAATAATTAGTTTACTCTTCCAATTTCATAATTTTTTTTTTGTATTATAAGGTAAGTGCTACATTTTCATTGAAAAATAAAACAAAAGCCATAGCTATAAACTTACACACAAAAAAAGTTCTTTATTTGGGCAATAATTTTAATCTAATTTCATTGAATAAATTTCCGTTGACTTCTGTTAGTTTTTTTAACTACAAAATTTCACTTTTCATAAAAAACTTTGTTGAATTCTTCTTGTCCAAATATTTCTTTACAAAACCACATCATTAAAATTTTGAAATTGCATAGTTTAAAAACATTATTTTTTCCACAGAAATGCCACTGTGCACCGCGGCCCCGAGTGATGGGTACCCTGGTCAGCGTCTGACCCAGAATGGGTGGCTGTATTTAAATACTGGCAGGAGGAGACCGGCCGTGGCATAGTGGTTAGAACACGCGACTACTATGAGGGAGATCGCAGGTTCAAACCTGGCTCCAGTCATCTTAAAAAATTGTTCTTTCATTGTCGGCTCCCCTCGAATGTTGTTGACAGCAACTTCGCAGTATAAGTGTCGAGTCAATCGGCGTGTCTAGCAAGAGCTTCTCAAGTGGTGCCAAGGGAAATAAATAAACTCCGACGTGGCACACTGTGAGATTTAATCAATTTGGCATCTCGAAATTAAAAAAAAAAATGTTTTCGTAACTCGCTCATATTTTTTTTAACGTGAGAAGAGACCCCAATTGTTACGAAAACAAACACAAAAGAGAATAAAAAAATGTTATTGGCGTGATAACAGCTTTCAAACACGAGCAATTTCATAGCATGAAACAATTGATTTTCAAGCTTGCATTGATCACAAAAGTTTGAGTGATCAGGTCGAAGTTGTGAGTGTTTTTTTTGGCCTAAAATATTTTTTGTATTAAAGGTTATTACTTAAACTTAAAATTTTTGTTTTATTCAATATTTATTTTTGCACTCAAGTATTTTGAAAAAATTGTTTTATAACCACCTAAAAGGTAAGACAAATTTTAAAGCTTTCAAATTTTTGATAGACTAGAACTTCCAAGTCCCACGGAGTTCCGTGATGGGAATGCCAGCAGAATCTTTGTTAATGTGCCCAAAACAAATTTAAAAAATAAAATCCTGCCCATTTTTTGCCTTTTTTTAGTATGAGTAAAATATCGCGAGAGGAGCTATTTTGGATTTGGTTGAGCAAGGTGAAAATAGAAAAAACAGAAGCGGTCGAAAAGCACGTTATATCAATTTTTGGACCAGATGTTGACGATACCAAAATTAAAGATCGTATAAAAAAGCTTTGCTTCCAATTTCAACCGCGATGGAGCAAATCTCACCGTGATAAAGCAAGATTTATGCATGACAATGCTATTTGGCTAAGTTCAAAAATTTCTGCTGTTGATTTTGCTCTTGATCACGCACCATCAACTTCAAAACATATTCCGCAACGCGGAAAGCGAGAAAAAGAGTTTGCTGAAAGTGCTTCGAGTATACAAAAACGGAAATGCAAAGAGTCAATATCTTCATGCATTCTTCCCATAGGAAACTTTTCTGAAGAAGCGCAAGAAGCACGCAATAAAGAGTCGAGACAGTATCGCGAACTGTTCACAAGAAAAACGTCCCGAGTTGACACCAACATAGATTTATTGCATAGGTTGCTTATCACGTCAGACCCTTTGATTGCAAGTTTACGTTTGCCCCCAAAAACCAAGCGTTCTACTTTACCTTCTGAGGTCATTGCCCTTTTGTCTGACACCCAACTAAATGATGAATTTGATAATTTAGCATAAAAAACTTTGCTTGCAGCACTCTGGAATTTTTATTTTTGTATAAATTCCTTATTTTTTTTATTTCTACTTTTCGCTTTTTACTTTTGTATAATCTTATATATAAAATTCTCGTGTCACAATGTTAGTCTGCATACTCCTCCGAAACGGCTTGACCGATTCCTCTGAAATTTGGTAAGCATATTGGGTAGGTCTGAGAATCGGCTAACATCTATTTTTCACACCCCTAAGATAAAGGGGCGTGGCACCGCCCATACAACTTGAAAATTAAAAAGGCTATATTTCATGAACTGTCAGAGGTATGAAGATCATATTTGGTACATATGTTGTTGGAGCAGTATTAATTACAGCCAGGATGGAAGTGGGCGGTGCCACGCCCTCTTTTCCAAAATCGCTCTAACGGCTTTTCTAATAGATCGATTGATACAAAAATTTTACCATGAGTTACTGTTGACCTGTAAATAGTTCCTGACTACATTTGGTTGTAATTGGATAAAGGTGCGTGGCACCGCCCATACAACTTTAAAATCAAAAGGCTATATTTCATGAACTATCAGAGGTATTAAGATGAGATTTGTTATATATGTTGTTGGAGCAGTATTAATTACAGCTAGGCGGAAGTGGGCGGTGCCACGCCCTCTTTTCAAAAATCGCTCTAACGGATTTTCTAATAGATCGATTGATACGAAAAATTTACCAAGTGGTACTGTGGACCTGTTGAGTCAGTGGCTATATTTGGTTGTGACTGGAAAAAGGGGCGTGGCACCGCCCATTCAACTTGAAAATGAAAAGGGCTATATCTTATGAACTATCAGAGGTATGAAGATGAGATTTGTTACATATGTTGTTGTTGCAGTATGAATTACAGTAAGGCTGGAAATGGGGTGACTGGAAAAAGGGGCGTGGCACCGCCCATTCAACTTGAAAATGAAAAGGGCTATATCTTATGAACTATCAGAGGTATGAAGATGAGATTTGTTACATATGTTGTTGTTGCAGTATGAATTACAGTAAGGCTGGAAATGGGCTGTTCCGCACCTTTTTTAAAACAAACAGTTATAACTGTCAAAATTCCACAGTAAATTGCTTTTCGCCCAGAGATATGAACAGTAAGGTGGGCCAATTTTTTTATTCGCAAAAATCGGAATCTACGATGAATTTTAAGAAAATTTCACCAATAAACTTTGTGTCTAAAATCAATTCCTTGCTCGCGTTGGGAAGAATGAAGATTTCAGATAGAGATTATTTTTGTTTTTAAATGAGCACAAACCGAAAACTTCAGATATATATTTTTTGGGACCTTCTGCGTAAAACTGACTTCTCAACAAACTAAATGAGGTACTACAGAAGCAAATCTATGTATTGGTTAAAAAGTTATGGATTCTGAGAGGTGGCATACAGAAATTAAGTTTTTAAAAATCATTTTCAGAATTTTGGGTGGGATCGCAAACAATGTCAAAAATATAATATTCTCTTCGTTTTGGTCTCCAAACATCGGAATGGTAGTTAAAATTAGAGCCGGGGCCCATAGGTCTGAAGATACCGAATAATTGCTCATTGATAAAAAAAAATATCTCTGCCAGAAATCTTCATGCTTCTCAGCGCGAACTAGGAATTGATTTTAGACATAAAGTTTTTTTGTGAAATTTTCTAAGAATTCATCGTATATTCTGATACTGGTATACGATTACCACTTTTCTTTTCCACGCGAACAAATTGATCCGCCCTAATGAAATAGCTTTTTTTGAACTAAATATGTAAAAAGTGCAGAGGGCGCTGCCCACGCACTTCAATAGTTAACTTTTTAACTGTATCAAATAATGGTCCGTACACCAGGCAGTTGAGGAAACATAGTAGCTGCGCAGACTAAAACAGTGATTTTTTTTTATTTACTTTACAGGTGTGTATTTTTCAATTACTTTTCAGGAGAGCGAATCGGTAATTAATCATTTACATAGACGTAAGTTTGACAGGGGACTCGAACCGACGTTTTTCTCAGCAACTCCATCTGTGCAAATGCTGAGGAAAGATCTTGGCCTACATTCATATAAAATCCAACTGGTAGGAGAACTAGAACCATTGGAAGATCAATCGATTTTTTTTATTTATCATTTCATTGCACATTATTTGAAGGTGAAATGGTTCCAACATGACGGTCTAACATGCCATACGGCGCGTGAGACCATCACTTTGTTAAGCCAAACGTTGGTGACCGAATTATCCCAAAAAATGGTAATACGAGTTCAATACAAAAATAGTATTCCGGAGTATTCTTGATCCGTGTGAGAAGAAGACATGACAAAAGAAGTTTTTATGGCTAAAGGCATGATCTTCAAACGGAATATTCATTTGCGGTCAATAGGCGGAGAAGGCATAACAAAAATGTTTTTTTATGCCCAAAGAGATAGTAAGTATACAGACGTAGTGGCTTTTCGAATGGAAAAATGTTTGTTGGAAAATTACGGAAAAATTAAATAAAAATTGAATTTTCTTTTTCGACGAAATTTTTTATTTTAATGTTTGGTTTGATAATTTTGGACGATGTTAATATGGAAAATTTCGGATAATTATTCAAAAATGACTTTTCGAATAGAAAAATAGATCGTCCTTTCGAATTTAAGCGAATTAAATAAACCATTCGATTGGCTTTTGTGATGACAATCAATAAATCGCAAAGCCAATTGTTGGAAGTTTGTGGGATCAATGTCGAATTCCCCTGCTTTTCGCACGGGCAGCTGTACGTTTTCTGTTCGCGTGTCGGCTAACCGTCTTCAATGTTTGTTTTTGCGCCGGAAAACAAATCGAAATACATTGTTTATCAGATCGCTCTTCACTAATTTCGAATAAATTCAAATAAATTACATTAAAATTTTAACTATCTGTATTATTATTACCCTGGAGCTTATATGAAGGCGTTAACTTTGGAGCGAGACAAAGTTCGCAGGGTACGAAGTTGTATGGCAGAACAACGTTTGCCGGGTCAGCTAGTTTGTATATAATTTCTTTATTTTGGTTTTTGATAAATATCTTATTTTGAATATTTTCCATTCTTTTAAGAACTTTCGTCGAATTTTTTAGATTTTCCTCTTTATAATGTTTTAGATATCAATAAATTTAACATTGAAACAACATTAACTTTTTATTTTTTTCATTTGCAAAGAATCATCGAAAACTAAAGTTCGAAACTTGAAGCATTTTTTAGAAATGGTTATATGTGGGTACTTATATCAATATATCGACAAGTTTTAGTTAGAAGAGAAAAAAAGAAGAAATATTGAATATAAATGTGTAAAAAAAATTGTCCGCAACTAGTGTTTTTGAGGATAGTTCGGAACTAGTCCCCTTTGAAACTAGTTGGAACTAGTTATCTTTCACCATATTGAAGCTTATAATCTCCTTAACGATCGTGCCAAATTTCAAGTCGATATCTCTAAAACTTCATATTTCACTTCATCAAT
This sequence comes from Muscina levida, assembly GCA_964034835.1. Taxonomy (NCBI): domain Eukaryota; kingdom Metazoa; phylum Arthropoda; class Insecta; order Diptera; family Muscidae; genus Muscina; species Muscina levida. The sequence goes on from OZ035881.1 coordinate 107,465,853, forward strand.
TTCATCAAGCTTTTTCATTTCTTTTAGTCGCATTTTTCAATGGTATGGCATAATTTCCACTTTGATCGGAAATTTAATATGGCTTTATTTCCCAATCGAATGGCTTTATTGCACGGCGCTCCTAAATTTAACTGGCGGAAGTCCTCGAAGAATACAAGGCTGATATAACCGCTTCAAGGGAAAGCCGATAGACGGGACAAGGTGGCTTGCGTATGAAGACGTGCGATATCTACTGTAGAGGCGATGCCCGCAATCACGAGTTTGGATGTGAATTTGTGGTTGGCAAGAGATTACTATACCTAGCCTCACAGTTCAACCGGACGTGTGAACGTACAGCCACCATAGGAGTCAAAACAAAGTTTTTCCACATAACACTTACAAGTACCCATGCTCCGACAGAAGAGAAAAGCGATGAGGATAAAGACGAGTTCTACGAGAGCCTAGAAAATGTATATGAGCCCCATGACATCAAAATTGTACTAGGCGATTTTAATGATAAATTAGGCAGGAAGACTGCATTTGAGAAAAATTTAGTCTGTACACAGAAACGTCGAGCAATGGGATCAAACTGATAGATTTCTCTGCGGCAAGAAGTATGGTAGTTAGCAGCACTAGATTTGATCATAGAAATATTTATAAGGCAACATAGTTATCTCCAGATCAATTGATGACGTGGTAGTCGATGGAAGGCATGCATCGCGTTCTCTGGAAGTTCGAGTGATCAGGGGTGCGTACATTGACTCCGTTCACTACCTTATCGCAGTTAAGGTACGCATAAGGCTAAGCATGGCGAAAAACATACGTAACCAGGCGCAACGACATCGGTAAACTGCGGACCACATAGGTAGCGGATACCTATTTCAACCATCTTGTTCAACTGCTACGGAAAGCTCTTTCCCCTGATAATATTACCCCGCAGTGACAATATATAGCCGACTCCATAGAACCGACTGCGAGAACTTGGGTACTCAATGCCATCATAAAATGATACCTGGTACGACGATGAATGTCGCAATACCACGTCAGAGATTGAAAGGCAACTCGTCTCTTTAGACGAAAAAAGAAAGAGCTGAAGAAGAGGCAAGATGAGTGCACAGAGTTGCTCCGAAGTAGAGGGGAAGCCAGAAAATTCTACCAGAGAGTTAAGGCGAGAATGCATGTAACAGGGTTGCCCTCTTGCAAGGACAGCGATGGCAGGCTAGTGACGGACCCGGATAACGTTCGGAAGATGTGGAGATACCGTTTCAGAAATCTACTGGCTGCGGACACCACTAAAGAAGACACCGCTCCAATGCATGACGATGATATTAACTGTCTACCTCTGAGCCAGATAAGTGTGGCAGTATGCCGCCATAAAAATAACAAAGCAGTAGGTGCCGACCGGCCGTGGCATGATGGTTAGAACACGCGACTACCATGCGGGAGATCACAGGTTCAACTCACGGCTCCAGTCATCTTAAAAGAAAAAAAATTCTTTCATTGTCGGCTCCCCTCGAATGTTGTCGACAGCAACTTCGCAGTATCAGTGTCGAGTCAATCGAGAAGCTATCCCATACCTCATTCATGGGGTGTAAAGGTGTAAAGGAAAATTAAGTAGGTGACGATGGTCTTCCTGCTGAGTTGTTTACGGCATGTGGGGAGGAGCTGATTATTAAAATGTAGCAGCTCATGGAGAACATCTGGCTAGATGAGAGATGCCTGGGGATTGGAGCCTCAGTCTGTTATGTCCCATATAGAATAAATGAGGTCGTAGTGAATGCAAGAACTACCGATGAATAAGCTTATTACTAATTGCGTACAAGGTCCTTTCGACCATATTGTGTGAACGCCTAAAGCCAATTGTAGAAAAACTAATTGGACATTCTCATTGCGGCTTTAGACCTGGTAAATCTACGATGGATCAAATATCCATTTTCCGACAAATCCTAGAAAAACCTCATGAAAAGCTGATCGACTCCTACCACCTCTTCGTCGAGTACAAAGCAGCCTTCAACTCTCCGATAAGGAATAAGTTATTTGAAGCCATGTCTGAGTTTCGTATTGGTAAGGATCAATCTAAAACATTTAACACGAAAAGAGGTCTCAGGTAGGATGATAGCTTGCCTTGTACACTTTTTTATATAGTTATGAAGAAGTTGATGAGAAAGGCTGGTGTCAACATGTCTGGCACCATATTCCACAAGACTCACATGCTACTAGCCTATGCCGATGATAATTGGCCGAAATCTGAGGGATGTTACTGCAATTTTCTCGTCACTGGGAAAGGAGTCAGCAAAATTGGGTTTAGCGGTCAATGAGGACAAAGCAAAAATAATGATGTCGACGAACAAAGAGTCCTCTCGATGGAGACGCACCGTGAATGTGGACGATTATTGTTTGTTTTGAGTAGTAGGTGTAGGTAAATTACCTCGGACCTTCCGTTAATAAGAAACATATTGTCAGCCAGGACTTCGGCAGCACTTAAGTAACACCACCTTAAGAAACAGCTATACCAGGTGCTACTTTTACGCGTTCTGTTGTGTGTTATGCTGCCGAATCGAGGGTGCTTACAACAACCGATATACATAACCTGGGGGTACTCGAGAGAAAAGTTCTCCGAAAAGTATATGGACCTATATGTGTCGACGGCGAGTTTCGCCATCGGATGGACCATGAGCTTTATGACCTTTACCACGAGATCGACGTAGCTAAAAGAGTCAGAATCCAACGACTACGATGGCATGCTGCCAGGATGGATGCAAATGCTCCAGCGAGAAAGGTGTTTGGAAGGGGAACCTGAAGTATGGCGCAGAGCAGCGATACCCAAACTTCGACAAATTTGAAGGACAAAGTGGTTGGCGACGTGCCAGCATCTGGTAGAACTAACTGGAGACACAAGCAGAAGTTCAAAGCGTGTGGAATTCTTTAATACTTCAGGCCTCTAATCTATGAACCACGTTCGTAAGTTTCAATGGGCTACTTAAGTAAGTAAGTAAAAAAATCAAGTTGGCCAAATTTTATCGAATGAAATTATCAAAAAATCGCTGTTATTTTCATAAATTTTCCCCAAGTACTCAAAATTTCTGTCCATATATAGGCTGTCTCATTTGTGGTAGGTGGAAAACTGGTCATTTCTGATGATATTGATTGTCGATTTTGTCCCAAGTACTGGGTGAAGGTACTGGGCCACTATTGAGTATTGTAAAACTCCCAAAAGGGTTTCCTTTTTAAAGGGTTTAAAGTTTTCAAAGAATCTGTAAGACTATTTCTGTGTCCCTCCCTGTCGTACAATAGTGATATTTATATAAAATACATCCTTTCATATCCCAGCAGCAAAAATGGGGCTTTGCATGCCTTCTTGCAGGCCTGCAAAGGCAGTCAGAAGCCCTACCATTCAAATGCAGTCTTCATTTCAAATTAACATAGGGCGCCATAGGCAGGCAAGGCCTGCACATTCCCTTTCTCATTGAAGGCGTTTCAGTAGGCATGACTAATAAGTCCTGCTTGGAGTCCTAAACACAAGGGCCTTCTTTGAGGCATTGCTACTGCAGACCAGGTTGTAGGCCTGCAAAAGAGCATTTATAGAAGAACTGCAATAAAAAAAACATATGCGAATTATTTCTATATTAAATGATTTCATACTTTTTATTAATTTTTCACACAATTTGTAGTAACTATTTTTTTTTAAACTCCAGCAGCAGGAATCGAACTTGCGACCTCAGTACTCATAGTTGGACATGCTACCTACTCGGTTATCACATGATATAGTTGTTGTACAACAAACAGCATACATGTGGTTCCCATAAACAACAGCATATACTTTACCTTCCCATTAGAGGCCTGTCAACAGGCCTTATCGGCGAAGTGACGAGTGCACTATGAGCGTCAATTCTGCCTTCTACTAATAGGCCTGTCAACAGTTCTGTTTAAGGCAAGAAAGTTTGCATTCCAGTTGTGTACATCTATGTAATTTTCAAATTGTTTAAAATCATCTCAGCTTTCATTTGGTGGTGTACTATTATTCACTTTTTTTTTGTTCTCATACCAATTGACTCACCCTACTATTCAAAATGACCCGACATAGTAAATATCTCGATTTTATTTTTACTTAGATCTCCTATATCAAAAGATATACTACTAGTCTGATTGTTATGAGACTAGAAGATATATAGATAGGTAGATATTACCACTGCTAATGACGATTGATCTCAACTGATGCTGGTAAACAGAGAAGGTGTCAAAGAACACAACTGCTTCTTATATAAATTTTTGTCATTTGCACCCCTTTGCTTCTGATTCCCTCAATTGTTTTTACTAAACAGAAATTTTTCTATAGCCAAACATAATAACTTTAATATGTATAATTTTTAGTACTTGAAACCCCTCTCACTGTTTTTTTTACATTTCACAAAATTTTTCCAAATTGACACAACTCCATTAAAAAGTTTATTTTTCTTTATAATATTGTACAGCAGTCTCTATTATGACTACATTACACTTTTAGCTCTCTCAGCCATGTGTAGTGGCGATATAAAAACTTCTCACTCTAATGTTACCATATAAATATTTTATGGAATTGCTTGAACTCAAGAGAAAAAATAACACAAGAACATTCATAAAAACCTTGTGTAAAATGGCACTTAAGAATACATAATTTCATTTGTATGTATATTTTTCACCATTAGTTAGTTAGTTAGTTCTCTTACCTGGCAGCACCATTTTGTAAAATCACATTGCCACTATGCAAATGACCGTGCAGCGGAAAGCCACGCTCCTTTAGAAATAGCAATGCCTCCAAGATTTGTCGTCCCAGGCGTTGGACTTGCGTGACTGGCAAACCATTTGGCTTTCGTGTGTATTTACGTGACCATGGTTCATTCCACTGAGCCTAAAACAGAACAACAACAAAAACAGCGCAAAAAAAGGCAAAACATCGAAATTAGTGTAATCATAAAATTTACATTCGCAATTGTTAAAAGCATTTCGAGTAATCAACAGTGCTAGGACAATAACAATTAAAAACAAGAGAAAACTACTTTGTAAAAGTTTGCTATCGTTAGTAAGGACGGACGGACGGACATTTAATTGAAAATATCACAGGTGATTTTTATGAACGCATTACTAGGTCATTAGTGAACGAAACGATTATGCGATGACGAAAAGGTAATGGTTGTGTTTTAATTCGGTTGTCGTGACTTGAATGATTGGTAAATAACCATTAAATTATTAAATGTAATAAAATAGAGCGTTCGGCCAAAAGATGTGTGTAGAGTTAGTTCAAGGAGTGTTTTATGAGTGAGTTATTTAAAGTAAAGCTTAAGTGCTTGATTTAAAATCTGTGCCTTAGAAAGGTCTTTAGCAATGTCTGTGATAGATAAATTAATGGAATTATAATTTTGTTTATTAGAAATGTGCCATTTAAACAATATATAAATAAGTAGCTTATAGCATGAACCCTTATATTTCTAATGGGCTCAATGGGACTCAATTCTGAGAACTCCAGGTGAAAGTAGTCCCAAATAGAAGAAGTTATGCATCAATCGTTTTTTAAAGTTACACGCCATAATAATTAAATATCGATTTAAAGTTAGTAAGTATCGTATAGAGGAATTTGTCACGTTTTATGTTCTTTTGTTATATTGGTATATGGTGGCGTATGATTATCATAAGTAATATTCCACGCAAAGCATACGTCATGGAGTTCACCAGTTTTATTGTAACTGCTACAAAATAAACCCAGTTCAAAATCATTTTATGAATGGAAAAGTAGAAATGTTGCTTATGTAAGGAGACGTTTTATGAACAGATTAAATGAATTGTAATACTTAATTTTTATAACATCACCCTTAGGGATGAGGGTATATATCATTTGATACGACCCAAAAGTGTAACACATAGAAGGAGTGACTTTAGACCCTAGGTTTCTTTGAACCAAATTCGATTCATGACTTTTTAAGTCGTTTAAGTCGTTTGAGACATGTTTGATGATGAACCGGCCGTGGCATAGTGGTTAGAACACGAGACTACCATGCGGGAGATCGCAGGTTCAAACCTGGTTCCAGTCATCTTAAAAGAAAAAAAAATTAAATTTTCTTTCATTGTCGGCTCCCCTCGAATGTTGTTGACAGCAACTTCGCAGTATTAAGCGTCGATTCAATCGTCGTGTCTAGTAAGAGCTTCTCAAACAGTGATGTTCGCACTCGTCGATAAACAAGTAGGTGCTGTTAGTTGTGAATCTAAAAATAGAAAGCATCTTAATTCACAACAACGCGAGAAGCTATCCCATACCTCATTCATGGGGTGTAAAGGGAAATTAAGTTTTAAGTGTGTTCCTTTACAAGAAGGCATTAACGGATTTCGTTCAAATTTTGCATTAATGTAGAGTCTTTGATCGTATTAAAAGGTTCACATTAAAAATAAATTATAAGCAAAAATGTAAACAGCGATTTAATCTGAAATACAAAATAAAAAAAAATGTACTATCATTCTTCTTTTTATACCATCACCCTTAGGGATGAGGGTATATATCATTTGATACGACCCAAAAGTGTAACACATAGAAGGAGTGACTTTAGACCCTAGGTTTATTTGAACCAAATTCGATTCATGACTTTTTAAGTCGTTTAAGTCGTTTGAGACATGTCTGCCTGTCTGTCCGGCTGGTTCGCACGATAACTTTCGAAAGACGCAACCAAATGTTTTGAAATTTTGCACGAGTTAATATTTCCCCAAAACTACTTACGGTATTGAAAATGGGCTACATGACCACGCCCCTTCTGGTACCTTCCATACAAATGTACAATTTCGCACACTTTAGAAAACGAGTAATAATATCAATACATCGAACTCAATCGTTCCCAAATTCTATATTTATTAAAGCTATAGCAGGATTAAGTTTTGAAAAAAAAAATTTAAAGTCTAGCCGAGCCCTTTGTGGTACCTCCCATACAAATGTACCACTCCGCCCACTTTAGAGATGGAGTTATAATATCAATACACTCGACACGATCGTGCCCAAATTATGTATTTTTTTAAGTTATAACAGGATAAAGTTTTGGAAATAATAATTGAAGGCTAGCCACGCTTTCTGGTACCTCCCATACAAATGTGCTTTTCCGCCCACTTTAGAGATGGAGTGGTTATACCAATAAATTCAAGGCAATCGTACCCAAATTCTTTATTTTGATAAAGCTATACCAGGATACAGTTCTTGAGAAAAAAACTGGAAGTCTAGCCACGCCCCATATGGTACCTCCCATATACATCTGGTACAGCCCACTTTAGAAATCGATTAATATTATTAATAGACCTAACGCGATCGTGCCCAAATTCTGTATTTAGTAAAGTTGAAGCAGGATACATTTTTGGAGGAAAAATCTGGAAGTCTAGACACGCCCCTTCTGGTACCTCCCATACAAATGTACCACTCCCCCCACTTTAGAGATGGAGTTATAATATCAATATACTCGACACGATCATGCCCAAATTATGTATTTTGTTAAGTTATAACAGGATAAAGGTTTGGACAAAATATTGGAAGTCTAGACACGCCCCTTATGGTACCTCCCATACAAATGTACCTTTCCGTCCACTTTAGAGATGGAGTAATAATATCAGTACACCCCTCGCGATCGTGCCCAAATTCTGTATTTAGTAAAGCTATAACAAAATAAAGTTTTGGAGAAAAAAATCTTGAAGTGTAGACACGCCCCACCTGGTACCTCCCATAAAAATATACCACTCCGCCAGCTTTAGAAATCGAGTTATAATATTAATATAATATAATTTTTTTTGTTTTACTGAGGTTGAGGGTATATGTAGGTTGGGTTGCCCGAATGAAACTTTCATACTGGTTATTAATTTGTTTCAGCTAAATCGGGCTAGTGGTTCTCGAGTTATGTCAAACGAAAGAGCCTAAAACGTGACAAATTCCCCTATACGATACTTACTAACTTTAAGTCGATATTAAATTATTACGGCATGTAACTTGACAAAACGAGTGATGCAGAATTTCTTCTTTTTGGGGCTACTTTCACGTGCAGTTCTCAGAATTGAGTCCTAAATCAATGAGCTGAAAAATTTACTGTGAAATTGTTAAAATTTTGCTGTATGCTTTTTAATTTATTTGTAAATTTTGTAAATTTACACCACAAATATATGGCATTTGGGTTCTATTCACTTACCTTATATATTAAATCCTTTAGACTTCCTCGCGAATTGAATGGCGTCACCAAACACGCATAATTCCCTGACGTTGTGTGCAGGAATCCTAAATCAAGTACAGGATATATATAAGGATGGTGTAATGAACCCAATAGTTCCATTAATATATTCTTGGGGGTCTCATTGGGGGGTAAATCTTCGAAGGCAACACAATCTGGAGGCAGGGTTAACATTGTCATCAAACGATCGGTGCGGACCTGAAAAGAAAGTAAACAGCAATACAATTCTAAAATAAGAACAGAACAAAACAACAATATGACCGCATCCCCTTGACCATGACATTGAAATTGTTGGGGGACATTTTATTGTTAAACCAAGATGCTCTTGATTCATCAATCGGAAACTTATGTCTAAACAGCAACATCTCTGATAACGATTTCAGACTGGTCGGGTAGAAACATATTAATGAGTGGAATCAGATTTCCACACAAAGATATCCACAAGGCAACTTGATCTGAAGATAAGAAACTAAATTGATTACGTTGTAATCGATGGCAAGCAAGTGTCACTGACGCGTGGTTGTAAGTGGCTCAATCATTGACAAAGAGAGTAAGTAGTGTGAAAAACGCTCTCAACAAAATGCAAAAGATGGTAGATATTGCAGGGATGCAAACCCCCCGAGATAGCCAGTACCTATTCCAAGCAACTATCTCAATTCCTGCAAATAAACGCCTTAAATTTTAATGTTTCTAACACATAGCGGCTGCATATTACTCATTTTGTGACCAGTACGGAAACGACTGCACTTGTGTAAGATAAACCAACCTCAACCAAGTACGATGACGTACGATTACGTACTATGAGATAAAGGATACTGCATACAAGGTAAAACTGCAGAAAATGAAAATGCGTGCCGGGAATGAGCGATATAAGGAGATAAGGAAAGAGACAGAAAGCCTCTTCAATCAAAAAAAAGCCTATGGCAGGGAGCAGAAAATTCACTACGCTGCGTTTTTACTCCCTCAAAATACTCACTCATATTGCTCACACATATTGAATAAGAGAAAACAAAGTAATTTAATCTTTTTCCAGCGGCTGATCGATGTTGTTGTTTTTCACACAAAAATAAAATGAATGACAAATGAAAGTTTTAGTACAAATATAAATCATATAGTGGAATTTTGTATCATATTACAAAATGTTATTCTAGCAAGGATATATTTTGTTTTCTCTTATTCAATGGCAACCCGCCACCGACGTATAAATTATTGCAATGAAAAGAAGTAAGAAAAGAATAAAATGGACTCCCCAAAATGTTGACGACCACCGCAAACGAATTAAGGACCATGATTTAAGGATATGCACCTGGAATGTTAGAACACTGTATAGACCATGTGCCTCCATCCAACTAGCTAAAGGCCTCGAAGAATACAAGGCTGACATAACAGCATTACAGGAAATCCGGCGGACGGGACACGGGTGCTCGCGCATGGAGACGTGCGATATCTACTATAGTGGCCATGCGGACAAGCACGAGTTTGGATGTGGATTTGTGGTTGGGAAGAGATTGTGACACCTAGTCTCAAGGTTCAACCCGCTGTGTGAACGTATAGCCACCATAAGAGTCAAAACAAAGTTTTTCCACATAACACTTATATGTGCCCATGCTCCGACAGAAGAGAAAAACGATGAGGACAAAGACGAGTTCTACGAGAGCCTAGAAAATGTATATGACCGTAGCCCCAGCCATGACATTAAAATTGTACTAGGCGATTTTAATGCTAAAATAGGCAGGGAAACCGCATTTGAGCCTACCATCGGAAAATTCAGTCTGCTCACCGAAACGTCGAACAATTGAATCAGACAGATTGATTTCTCTCCGGCAATAAATATGGTAGTTAGCAGCACTAGATTCGACCATTGAAATATTTATAAGGCAACATGGATATCTTCAGATCAATTGTCTAGGAATTAGATAGATCACGTGATAGCCGATAGAAGACACACATCGAGTGTTCTGGACGTACGAGTGATCAGGAGTGCGAACATTGACTCCGACCACTGCCTTACCTCAGTTAAGGTACGCACAAGGCTAACCATGGCGAAAAACTTACGTCACCAGGCACAACGAGAGATGGACATCGGTAAACTGCGGACCACAGAGATAGCGGACGCCTTCTCCAACCACCTAACTCAACTGCTACAGAATGTTCCAACCCCTGATAATATAACCTCGCAGTGGCAATATATAGCCGACTTCATAGAACGGACTGCGAGAAGCGTACTTGGGTACTCAAAGCCGTCTTAAGAAGATGCCTGGTACGGTGATGAATGTCACAATTCCACGAGAGAGACGGTTGCTGCATACGGGGTGCAACTGCAGCTAATAGCAACGCGAGCTGTTTGTGAACAGGGAGAAGAGACGTGAGGCAACTCGTATTTTTAAACGGAAAAAGATGGAGCTGAAGAAGAGACTGGACGAGTGCACTGAGTTGCTCCGAAGTAGAGGGTAAACCCGAAAATTCTACTAGAGAGTTAAGTCGAGAATGCATGGAACAGGGTTGCCCTCCTGCAAGGACAGCGATGGCCAGCTAGTGAAGGACTCGGTTAACGTTCTGAAGATATGGAGAAATCATTTTAGAAATCCACTGTGACCGGCCGTGGCATAGTGGTTAGAATACGTGACTACAATGCGGGAGATCCGTGGTTCGATTCAGTCATCTACATCTTTCTTTCATTGCCGGCCCCCTCGATGTTGTCGTTAGCAACTTCGCAGTATAAGTGTCGATATAATCGGCATGTCTAGTAAAAGCTTCTCAAACAGTGACGTTCGCATTTGTCGATAAACAAGTAGGTGCCGTTTGTTGTGAATCTAAAATAGAGAGCGTGTTAATTCACAATAACGCGAGAAGCATCCCATACCTCATTCATGGGATGTAAAGGAATATTAAGATTTTTAAAATTAAGTTTTTTTACTGAATGCGGAAACCACTCCAGAAGACCCTGCACCAATCCGTGACGATGGTATTAATTGTCCACCTCCGAGCCAGAGCGAGATACGTGTGGCAATATCTTGTCTTAAAATTAACAAAGCGGCTGAAGCCGATTGTCTCCCTGCTGAATTGATAAAGACAGGTGAAGAGGAGCATTCATCAGCTAATGGAGAACATTTGGCTAGAGGAAAGCATGCCCAAGGATTGGAGTCTCAGTCTGTTATATCCCATATACAAGAAAGGAGATCTTAGTGAATGTAAGAACTACCGTGGAATAAGCCTATTACCAAATGCGTACTGTGTGAACGTCTAAAACCAATTGTAGAAAAACTAATTTGACCTTATAAGTACTGCTTTAGACCTGGTAAATCTACGACATATCAAATATTCACTTTACGCCAAATCCTGAAAAAAAACTCTTGAAAAGATGATCGACACCTACCACCTCTTTGTCGACTACAAAGCTGCCTTCGACTCTCCGATAAGGAAAAGGCCATATGAGGCCATGTCTGAGTTTGTTATCCCTGCAAAACTAATTCGACTTTGCAGATGTACCTTGGAAAACACTAAATCCTCGATTAAGATTGGTAAGGCTCACTCTGAACCATTCATCACAGATAGAGGTCTCAGGCAGGGCGATAGCTTGTCCTGCACATTATTTAATATAGTTATGGAGAATGTTATAAGAAAGGCTGGTGTCAACATGTCTGGCATCATATTCCACTTGCCTAAGCCGATGATATAGTTAGACAACATTGGCTGAAATCTGTGGGATGTTACTGCAGTTTTCTCATCACTAGAAAAGGAGTGAGCAAAAATTGGTTTAGTTGTCAACGACGACAAAACAAAAATAATGATTTCGACGAACAAAGAGTCCTCTCGATGGGTGCAACTTTGAAAATTATTGTTTTGAGGTAGTCAACAAGAAAAAAATGTCGGCCAAGATATTAAGCGGAGAATAGTGCTAGCCAATAGATGTTTCTACGGACTTCGGCAGCACTTTAGTTACACCACCTTATCTCGGAATACTAAGAAACAGCTATACCAGGTGCTAAGCTTACCCGTTTTTTTTGTATGCTGCCGAATCGTGGGTGCTAACTACAACGGACATACAAAACCTGGGAGTATTCGAGAGAAAAGTACTCCGAAAAATGTATGGACCTATCTGTGCCGACGGCGAGTTTCGCCATCAGATGAACTATTAGCTGTATGAGCTTTACCGCGACATTGACATCTTCCTTTCGTATGGCCACTAAATTAATAATGCAGCCAACTTGACAAAACAACGAATGCAGATGGTCTAATTTTTAGAGCTACTTTCACGTGCAATTCTCAGAACTATGTCCTAAATCAGTGAAAATTATTATGACTGTGTTAAAAGTTTTAAATAGGGTTTCATAGTCCGAAAAATTCACTAAAATTTTAGATATGACAAATATAATGTCATGTCCTTAGTATGCAGTTGTATTAGCAGTTTTGTATGTATTTTATTCAATTATACATCAAACGATTGCACTTTAAATGTTTTAAATAATAATTAGGGATTTCTCCTTTCCAAAATACATACTTTCATCTCATTCAACTTACCGAAGAATCCGTCACCAAAAACCAATTTTTCCCATGCCTCGATCCAATCTCATCTAGATGGGCAATCACTTCATAACGGCCATTCGACTGTTGGATCCAATCCTGGCTAGCGTTGAGGGCCTTCTCACGTTGCGCTCGCTCACGGGGCGATCGTTCGACAATGCCATTGCCACTGTCTAAAGCTGAATATTGATATTTGGTATTGGGTCTGTAATAATACAGGAAATCAAATTCATAATTAGCATTTGTTATACAAATGTTAAAGGTGATAATCACAGGTCAAAGCTAATTGATGTACGTTTTTTTTACAGACTAAACATATATAATTTAGAAATGAATTAAATATAATTACGTATTTAACTAAAGTTAAAACTAAATATTTACGAGTTTGTTAGGTAGTACATTAACGTTAACTTAGTTTCTAGCTGCTGCTTGTATATGATTCCACCACTACAATAACAGTTAGATAATAATACGTAAGAACATGGTAAAAACAACGTAATAGCAATTAGGTTGACGTCATTAGACTAGACACGTCATTAACTATGTAGTTAGTAGTGTATGATAAAGGTACGAGTGGGGCACAGTAGGGTAGTTAGGCAGAGGTATTATGGGGTACGGTATATAGGTAATTATATGCTATTTGCTAGCGTTGAACATGTGTTAATATACGGCTATGGGTCATTGCATTTGAAATCAAAATATTGGTTGAAATGTTTAAAGTGTCTGCAGAGGCAGCAAACAGAAAAAGTAGGTACTTTAATACTAGATACTATCGATAACACAGTATAACATTCTTCAGCTCATTGATTTGGGACCCAATTCTGAGAACTGCATGTGAAAGTAGTCCCAAAAAGAAGAAGTTCTGCAACATTCGTTTTGCCAAGTTACATGTCATAATAATTTACACCCATGTTCTGGGAACCAATTCGGTTGGAAAACAGACCAAAATCGTTACTTTTTACATACAATTTTTACCGATTTCGGTCTGTTTTCAAACCGAATTGTTTTCCAGAACATGGGTGAAGTTAGTAAGTATCGTATAGGGAAATTTGTCAAATTTTAGGCTATTTTGTTTAACATAACTCGAGAACCACTAGTCCGATTTAGCTGAAAGAAATTGAAAAAAATTAAGAATTAAAATTTTTTAATCTGTTTATGTAACGTTTCCTTACATAAGCAACAGTTTCACCTCAGCCAAAAACTTCAAATCGATATTAAATTATTATGGCATGTAACTTGACATAACGAATGATGCAGAACTTCTTCTCTTTGGGGCTACTTTCGCGTGCAGTTCTCAGAATTGAGTCCCAAAATCATGCGTTGTACTGTGTAATGATTTAAGATAATATTCGCGTTGCAATTTTAAATACTGCACTGCACTTTTCGTTTTTTTTATTGATATTAAAAACCAGAGGACAGGTAGAGTTTTTGAATTTCCAAAAATATAATTACTTATCATGAAAAGATGAAAATAACCCACTATACATTCATGCTCAATGGGTAATTGTGCAGATATAACAATTTTTATTACCGAATTCGTATTCTATGCTCGGAATATATGAAAATTATAGAGAAACCTCATTGTTCTATCACTCAGTATTATTGCACTAATACTAGTCGATTATAACTTCTATGGAATACCCTATATACTTGTCTCGGTCTTCTGTCAAACCTTCGTATAAATATGTATGAGAGATGTTACGGTATATGTAGTTTTCTATTACATTAAATAGGAATGACCCGAATTAAAATGTCTAAAGAAGAAGGACATTTGTGATATTCAACGAATCGCACGTAATTACTCTCATCGTCAAAAGTCATCTCAAACTAACTAACTAACTGACTAACTGAAGTGCTACTTTTGTATGTAGGCAGCATGACACTTGGATTATGGTGGTTAGATGTCTGTGCACACAAGGGCGTAGTGGTGGGTGGAAGGTACAAGGCCTTCATTACACAAGGTGTATAAAGGACCTTCCTTTGGATTTGATATCGGATTAGTTAGCAATGACATTTTGAAGGCATTCAAATGGTGCTACATAAATCTGGCGAATTTCGCTCTTCTCTTTAACCCTATGTTTGTAAAATTATGTAGATGAACTCGGTCATTTGCATGGGAGGTACCGGAAGGTGTGTGACAAAATTATTAATTTCTGCTCAAATATTTTCCAGTTGTCCGTTTGGATGTTATGGGAAAAATATTTATGTTCCAAAAATACGTTATTTTGTATGGGACGTACCAGGAGGGGAGGGGCCAATATAGCCCGTATTCATTCCTAAATCAGATTTCCATATGCCTTTTCTTTTGGCAAAATTTGACTGAATTTAGTATACCTACAAAGAATATATGCATTTAGAAATATGACGATGAATTAGGTATTTTGTATGGGAAGTACCTGAAGGGGTGTGTTATCCCCTCGGGATAACCGAAGAAAGTTTAAGCTACCTAAGAATATAAATCAACAATTTTGGAAGCTAGCTACCGCAATTGTCGTCTCTTACTTCCAGCCTGGAGATACCGACAGGGTATGACAGTATGGGACATTCCCCTTTTTGGTTAAGGTGAGGACTATCATACCAACTTCGCTATTCTATGGGTCTGTTGCACACGTTTGCGATGCAACTTCACATCGAGTCCGAAGACTCTATTAGCGATTTCGGTTTAAACCACAAGGGGGCCAACAACCGATCAGGCGGGAATAAGTCCCGGGGTTCATGATCTCTACGCTACCGGTTGTTGTTGCAGCTGGAAGAAGAGGCTGAGGTGATAACTCTCTATGCCGATTTTCAATTTATCAGCACTCGATCAGGCATGTTATCCGATTATCATACGACCATTGTTGGCAACTCTGTTTCGTTTATTTATAGCAGCTATGCCCACCGCTTGAGCTCGCGAGCGAAAGCAGCTTTTATGCATTTACATGTACATATAAAGAGCTTTGTGCTAGAAGATAGTACAAGCAAATCAGAAAGCGAATTACAGTATTGCTTAAAATGTTTAATGATGTTTGGGAAAATGATTTTTTGTTTACGCAAAACAGCACACTCGAACAAATCACATACGTTGACGTTGGGCATAGCTGCTTTATAGAAAACAATGTTTGTATCAGGGGATTGTTAGATGTCGTTGTGATTTTTTAACCGCCAAATTTCTCTAAAGATGGCGCCAGCTGTTTTGTTGTTGATTTATTTTTATGCGCATTCTGGATTTTTGTATTGGAACTCGAAAGTATTTGAGAAGTAATTTTTAATCGATGTTGATTTGCCCAGTGCCCTGGCCGGGAATTGAACCCGGCACCTTCGGGTTGCTAATCTACGTCACTTCCACTGAGCTACTAGTTACACTCACCGGTGGGAATTTCGCAGAGAAGCTGTTACCAATTTACATTTTAAGAGACATAGAAACAGACTGAAACTTGTATATACTCGCGAGCACCAATGCTTTCATATTAGTACCCTAAGCAGATGAAACGGTCGATACTACATTGAAAGGATGCAGTACCCTCACCGGTGGGAGGCGGGGAAAGTTCCAAACCCCTTTCGCTCGACGATGTTGAACAGCAACCATGTGTATGTAAGACTAGGCCCGTCTGAACCCCGTAAGATCCATAAGACACATAAGAACAAGGGCACGCACTGGAAACCTTGCACGTATGAATCCCATGTCACCAACGGTGCCAGAAAAAGGTATCTTGTGAGACCTCTTAGAAACTACTACCAGTTTTAACTCCTTAGATTTCAGCGACTGGTGCTCCCGCAACGGGCAGTGGCAACTCGTCATTAGGCAAAAGAAGATTTTGGGATCGGCTGTATTCAACAGCCTTGCGACCTTAGACAACCAAGAAAGACCTGCCTAATCAAGGTCGGCAGACGTATGGGGAGGGTAACAGAAGGGGTGGGGCTACTCTGTCAATTTAAATTTTCATAGGGATGAGTAAAAGTTTATTCGAGTTATCGTACCTACCAGTCATCTTGTCAGTCAGCCAGCCAAACGAACATGGCTTAATCGTCTTAAGAAGTACTGACACGAATTTGGTTTTAAAATACTGGAGGTCCAACTCGTCTCCTTTAATGCGTTTGACTTTGGGTACTGACTGAGAATATAAAAACTCAACAAACTCCTTAACTAAGCTCGCAACATTTCGATTGTCAGTCTGTTGCGTTGCAACCACACCATTTCAGTTCGTTACGATGTGAGCGACAAGATCACGCATATCATACCACCACACAACACGTACGGAACCAACGCTTTGCAACGGCTAGAAACGCAGAGGTTTTCATCTGATCGCACCATGCAGACAGTGCAAGCATTAGTTAGTCTATTTTATACTTCTCATTTGGTTTATGCCAACTTTGGTATAAGTAGTCGACATTTTTGATGATATGGTATTCGATGACAACTCGAAGACGAAGTATATTGGTATGTCATGGAATATTACTTGATCTCATTGATCTTTTAAAGATTGGACAAGGGATTGTCTCTTTAACAATCATGAGTCTGTACTGCGAATCCTTTTGAACTTGTCTTTAACCTTGTAAACGGATACTTAGTTTGTATATCGAGTCATTTGCACTTCTGTACAACGGCCCTTGAGTCTGTACAACGAGTCATTGAACTTTTACAACGGGCTTTAATTCTATTCAACGGATACTAAGTCTGTAAAACGGACACTTAATCTTTTGTGATTTTACAATGACATTTCTTATTGTTTAACGGGCTATAAACATGTTATACGGATTTTAAGGGTGTACGGCGAGTTCTTGCATTGCAACGCGCTGGTACATATTCTGTAAGCTTGTACAACGGCATCTATGTCTATACAATGAGTCATTTTGTACTTGTACAATGGACTATAAGTCTGTAAAACGAATCTTAAGTCTACACAACGAGTCCTTACACCTATACAGTAGGCTATAAGCCCGTACAACGGATACTAAGTCTGTAGAACGAGTCCTTGCATTTGGAAATTCCTTTCCCCCACTTGCAGTTTATCCGCGTACCTTTAAAGAGTTTTACTAAAAAGTGCTAACGATTTTATCTCCGAGTCCTCCGCACCCGAATTACTGATTTCTTCTGTCATCGAAGTATGTTCAACTGGGGCCACTCCAAAATCATCCTGCACCCATCACCGGTTTACCAAATACCGAACTATTGGACTTGTCGATCTACTTAGCAAAAGTAACTTCATATTAAATTTTTCTGGGCATATTTTAACCCTCTAGCTGCCAACCGTACGGAACATTTTAGACCCAATTTTAAAAAAGCTTAAAATACAACTTTGGAAATATTAATAAAATGTAAAGAAGCCTATTTTTGAGCAAAGAGTGGTTTGAGGAGTGAACCAAACCAATATCAAACTGTAGAATTTGACCTCAGTAATAATACCTTAAACTCCAATTTGCTCCAAATTGACGTAGTGGAACAAAATGAAGTTTTAGGTTTTGTTACTGAGTTCAAATGCTATCGTTTGATATTGGTTTGGTTCACTCCCAAAAAAGTGTGTTGCACTGTGTAACCATTAGTATGATTTGATGCATTAGCCCCTTGTGAAAATGGTCAAAATGTAAAATTCTATGGACATGTTTTGTATGCCCTTCATCACTTGCACGCACTGACCAAAGAGTATATTCAGTTTATCCTTCTATTACACAGTACAACTCATGATTTTGGGACTTATTTATGAGAATTACACGTGAAAGTAGCCCTAAAAATAAGAACTTCTGCATCATTCGTTTTGTCAAGTTGGCTGCATTAATAATTTAATGGCCATACGATTTTTTTAGCTCAAGGTGGATTTTTAGCTCATTTTTTATGTTTTAACACGCATATATCTCGTCAGTAGGGTTTGGCTTTTAAAATAAAACTTTACCTTAAATTAACTTAATCTGTTTTTATTGCTAGTAATTATAAAATTACCTAGTAATTGTGGGGTAAACTTATTTGTATCAGTACCAAAGCGTATGAGTTATGTGGAATTTTTTTCATTACTCATACGTTAGTCAATATATACTAAAGTAAGTGGAAAGGCGCGTTCAGACACAAGGAATCTGTCGCAAAATTTGTCTGTTAGGAGTTTTATTGATAACGAATTGCTTTGACATTCTAGTTGTCGACAACGGTTCACACACAAAATTTTCTCCCACCGCCCTAGACATAAGTTGCAGTATTTCATCTACAATTCGTGTGTATGAAGGCGAGTATATTTTATTTTTTTTTTTCTATGAAGAAATGAAATCACGTTTTCGTGCTTATAAATCTCAAACACAAGCTCAACATTATATATCTTTAATAGGGCGTCGGTAGTGTGACGCAAGGTAAAGCTTCTAGTCCGGTTTAACTTGGCAAACCCAGGGTGATCCTTGTCAATTACACTTCAAGTCTACTCACAGAGTTCCGTATTCGTGGTACCTCTACGTGGTGACGCCTGGAAACGTGCCTTTGACACCCGTTAGAGCACGGCGAAACCTAAAACCCAGTGTCTGACCCAGAATGGACGGCTGTAATAAAATCCTGGCAGAAGGCCATCGACGTTTGAACTATTGCAATGAAAAGAAGTAAGAAAAGAATAAAATGTTTACGACCACCGCAAACTTTTTAAGGGCCATGATTTGAGGATATGCACCTGGAATATTAGAACACTGTATAGACCAGGTGCCTCCATCCAACTGGCGGAAGTCCTCGAAGAATACAAGGCTGACATA
This sequence comes from Muscina levida, assembly GCA_964034835.1. Classification (NCBI taxonomy): domain Eukaryota; kingdom Metazoa; phylum Arthropoda; class Insecta; order Diptera; family Muscidae; genus Muscina; species Muscina levida. The sequence goes on from OZ035881.1 coordinate 107,485,280, forward strand.
ACCGCTTTACAGGAAATCCGGTGGACGTGACACGGGTGCTTGCGCATGAAGACGTGCGACACCTACTACAGTGGCCATGCGGACAAGCAAGAGTTTGGATGTGGATTTAGAATTAGCAAGAGACTGCGACACCTAGTCTCGAGGATCAACCCGATGTGTGAACGTATAGCCACCATAAGAGTCAAAACAAAGTTTATCCACATAACACTAATATGTGCTTATGCTCCGACAGAAGAGAAAAGCGATGGGGACAAAGACGAGTTCTATGAGAACCTAGAAAATGTACATGACCGTAGGCCAAGCCATCAAAATTGTACTAGGCGATTTTAAAGCAAAAATTAGCAGGGAGATCGCATTTGAGCCTACCATCGGAAAATTCAGTCTACACACCAAAACGTCGAACAATGGCAGCAGACTGATTGATTTCTCTGGGGCAAGAAATATGCTATCTCCAGATCAATTGACGAGGAATCTGATAGATCACTAAGTAGTCGATGGAAGGCACGCATCGAGTGTTTTGGACGTACGAGTGATTAGGAGTGCGAACATTGACTCCGATCACTTCCTTACCGCAGTTAAGGTACGCACAAGGCTAAGCATGGCGAAAAAAGGAACGTAACCAGGCACAACGAAAGCTGGACATCGGTAAACTGCGGACCACAGAGGTAGCGGACGCCTACTCCAACAATCCAACTCAACTGTTACGGAATGCTCCAACCCCTGAAAATTAACCTCGCAGTGGCAATATATAGCCGACTCCATAGAACGGACTGCGAGAAGCGTACTTGGGTACTCAAAGCCATCTCAAGAAGATGCCTGGTACGATGTTGAATATCGCAATGCAATGAGAGAGACGGTTGCTGCATACAGGGTGCATATGGAGAAAAAGACGAAAAAAGGAGCTGAAGAAGAGACATGATGAGTGCACAGAGTTGCTCCCAAGTAGAGGGGAAGCCCGAAAATTCTACCAAAGAGTTAAGGCGAGAATGCGTGCAACAGTATATCCTCCCGCAAGGACAGCGATAGCAAGCTAGTGACGGACCCGGATAACGTTCTGGAGATATGGATACGGACTCCACTCCACCCCGCTGCAAACCATGACGATGGTATTTACTGTCCGCCACCGAACCAGAGCAATAGCCCGGCTTAAAAATAACAAAGCAGCTGCAGCCGATGGTCTCCCGGCTGAATTGTTTAAGACATATGGAGAGGAGCTGATTAGGAGCTCATGAAGAACATTTGGCTGGAGAGGAGCATTCCCGGAGAGTGGAGTCTCAGTCTGTTATGTCCCATATACAAGAAAGGAGATCGTAGTGAGTATAAGAACTACTGTCTAATAAGCCTATTACCAATTGCGTGCAAGGTCCTTTAGAGCATATTGTGCGAACGTCTAAAGCCAATTGTAGAAAAACTTAATGGACCTCATTAGTGCGGCTTTAGACCTGGTAAATCTTTGACGGATCAAATATTCACTTTACAACAAATCATGGAAAAAAACATGAAAAGCAGATCGACACAAATCACGTCTTTGTCGACTACAAAGCTGCCTTCAACTCTCCGATAAGGAATAGGCTATATGAGGCTGTCTGAGTTAGGTATTCCTACAAAGCTAGTTCGACTTTGCAGATGTACCTTGGAAAACACCAAATCCTCGGTTAAGATTGGTAAGGATCACTTTGAACCATTCACAACACGGAAAGAGGTCTCAGGCAGGGCGATAGCCTGTCCTGTACACTATTTAATATAGTTATGGAGAAGGTGATGAGAAAGGCTGGTGTCAACATGTCTGGCACCATATTCCACAAGAGCCACATGCCACTAGCCTATGCCGATGATATAGACATCATTGGCCGAAATCTGTGGGATGTTACTGCAGTTTTCTCATCACTGGAATGGGTTTTTCGGTCAACGAGGACAAAATAATGATTTCGACGAACAAAGAGTCCTCTCGATGGGGACGCACTCATGATGGTTGACAATTATTGTTTTGAGGTAGTAAATGAATTTACCTACCTCGGATCTTCCGTCAATAAGAAAAATTATGTCAGGCAAGAAATCAAGCGGGAATAGTTCTCGGCAATAGATGTTTTTATGGACTTCCCGACACTTTAGTAACACCATCTTATCTTGAAATACTAAGAAAAAGCTACACCAGGTGCTAATTTTACCCGTTTTGTTGTGCCCAATCGTAGGTGCTTACGACAACGGACATTAAAAAAACCTGGGAGTATTCGAGAGAAAAGTACTCCGTAAAATATATGGACCTTTCTGTGTCAATGGCGAATTTCGCCATCAGATGAACCATGAGCTGTATGAGCTTCACCCCCACATCGTCGTAGCTAAAAGGATCAGAATCCAAGGACTTCGATGGCTGGGACATGGCAGGATAGATGTAAATGCTCAAAATCTCAGTGTAATGAAGATACAATACTGTTGGCAAGCCTAACATATTCTTCAATATAAAAAGCCCTTAAAAGGGCCTACCAAACCATTATTGCCGCCACTGAACGAAGACAGCCTCTCAGTAATTGCGTCTATATCTCGTCTATATGTGTGTGAATGTGTCAGTGTGCATAGCCATTGCTAAAGAAATCTCATGAATAATTATTTTATGAGTAAAACTAAATTGAAGACAAAAATTTCTTTGTGTTTGTGCATTTGTAATTTCTTCATCTGTTTTTATTTGTTTTTTTTTTCACTGACTTTATCATAAAAACTGCAGTTTGCATAAATGTTTAAGAAATAAAATGTACATTGTTGAGATTTTCATAATTAACACTTACATGGATGAGTACTAATACATACTACATACACACTAACTTGCCATCTGGTTTCTATGTTATAAAACACAATTCACATGTTTGTTAAATAAAATAATAACAACAGTAAAGTTGTTGTAGACACTTTAAGATGCTCTGAAGTAACCTAACTGACACATATAGTTATAGTGATGTCCTATGTGAATAGACTTCACATGATGCTGAGTCAGGCGTCATGCACAATAATGTCTAAGCTATTGCCTTTGATGTTTTGTTTTTTTTTTCTCAAAGGTAACCAACCAGCTTAAGACTTTAAAGATTTGCCTGCAAACACAAAATGTGTGTAGATAGCAAAGTTGTAACAATGTCAAGATATCATGGACATCATTGCTGACAAAAAAAATGTGACACACATTTGTAAACTTTGTAATTAACAAAATGTTGTATATCTAGATCTGGTACATCAGTAGTACATAGAGGTGAAATAGTTTTAAATTATAAAAAACAAAAGAAAACGAATTTGAAACTATTTATTGTTACAATTTATTTAAAACCTCAAATGTAATGTGAACGACGTATAACAATTTTCAATATTGTGTAAACGAGAATTAATATGGCAAGGGCGTCGCACTATGCATCAGACCATTGACAAAAAAATCATAAAAAAGTTTGAATAAATATGAATGAAGTTATATTTTAATAAAGCTAACTTTACATCTGATGTAAAATCAACAGACTTTTTTCAATTTATTTTGCTTCTTTGCCGCGAAAGGGCGCTTAATTTGTATGATTTCGGCGTATTTGATTGTATGCAAAACTCTAGTTTGATGGGTAATGTATGATTCATTGAGAGGTATTTTTTTCAATTGTTGGTTTTTTACAGATCACGAGTTGCTTGTGCCATGTTGTTGTTTTATTTTTATTAACTGTTTTTTGACAAATTGTTTCTCATGCCAAGTCACTATGATAAGTGACACGACTAAACAAAACGTCCTACTGATATAATTTTACTATCAAACTAAATGTTAGTTAACGAATTCGGAATGAAGTGGTAAACCGCTGCAGATATTTGAACGATGTTATATTTCGCACATAATGCCACACAGGATCCTAACAAATAATGATAGAATTTTGTTGTTATCGTACAGGCAGCCTATTTTATTCCATTGCAACATCGACCCGCCCTTATTGAAAAAACCCCTTAATATGAAAATGTGGACCGATACTGACTGATCTATTGTCCATAAGGTTTATCCCTGACACAACTATATGGGAGCAAAATAACAGAGTAACATATTTTTCAGCACATTGATTTGGGACTCAATTCTGAGAACTGCATGTGAAAGTAGCCCCAAAAAGAAGAATTTCTGCATCAATCGTTTTTTAAAGTTACATGCCGTAATAATTAAATATCGATTTGAAGTTAGTAAGTATCGTATAGGAGAATTCGTCACGTATTAGGCTCTTTTGTTTGACATAACTCGAGAACCACTAGTTCAATTTAGTTCAGGCTCTTTTGTTTGACATAACTCGAGAACCACTAGTTCAATTTAGCTGAAACAAATTTAAAAAATTAAGATTTACAATTCTTTTAATCTGTTCATATAAAGTTTCATAAGCAGCAGTTTCACTTTTCCATTGATCAAATGATTTTTAACTGGGTTTATTTTGTAGCAGTTATAATAAAACTATTGTACTCCGTGGCGTATGATTTACGTGGAATATTACTTATTATAATCATACGCCACCATAAAGTAATTTGTTATATCAAACCAAAGATCCTAAAATGTGACATATTCCCCTATACGATACTTACTAACTTCAAATCGAAATTAAATTATTATGGCTTGTAACTTGACAAAACGAATGATGCAGAACTTCTTCTCATTGGGGCTGCTTTCACGCGCAGTTCTCAGAATTGAGTCCTAAAGTCATGTGTTGTACTGGGTATGTGTTGTTACACACGGCGAACGGACATAGCAAAATTGAACTAAAAAATGCACCTTAGTCGATCAGCATGTATTTCATATTTTCTAGAAGCAAATCAAGTCTATATCGACCAGGTATACAAATCTCATGAAACCTCTGTAGAAATGTATTCCATTAAGCAGCTACGAAAACAAATAAGATTATAAATCAACCATCCAGTAAATATGTTTAGCACATAATGTAATAATGCTATGCAAACTCCACATTTCAGTTTTCATCCATATGTACACATATAAGGCTTACGCACACACACACATACATTTCTAATTAGATTTCAACACAAATGTCATTAACTAACATTAATGAGGCCCACTCAAGTGTGCTGATTCTATCAGCTTTCGCAAATTGAATTAAACATTAAACAGATGTGTGATGTGCGATTTGAAATTATCTGTACGATAATTATGCTCTAAAGGTCTTAAGATTAAATATCCAATTTCATATAACACTTGAACGCTAAGTATAATAGTGAACCATTGCTACGCCTACATGCTCACTCACATAATTCATAATCCTTCGACTACTTATAGCCCTAACACACCAACACACACACATACACTCAGACACACGATTACACCTTTAAATGAATCCAAAGAAGTGCAAGGAAGTGTAACGTATAATCATCATCTTCCTCTTCAAATAAACTGTTATTTATAATAATCATCAGATAAACATGTAAAATGTATTGCACGAATGTGTAAGCTTGGGTAAATATGTTTATATGCTTTAGCTGCGTAATAAGTATAAGAATATACATGTGTATATGTGTGTTTGTGTTAATGATTGTTTGTATATAAATTACAACAACCACAATATTGTTTTAATAGTTTATTGTAAAATGTAATTACTTGTATGTGTGTGTTTTGCATACACAGTAACACACAGATGCCAACTTACATGCATACATTCACATATACAATGAGTCGTCTTCATATAAACATGTTCTATATGGGTATTTGTGTGCTTGTGTGTGTATATGTAGGATTTTCTGTAAATCCTTTTTCAGAACAGAGGAAAATGCGACTCGCAAATATTTGCATGCTCAGTTGGAATTAAAAAACAAATTGTGGTTTATTCTCTGTGTAGTTGTCAACACGCTAGAGATATACAAATGCCACCGATGTAGGACACAAAAACTATGACAACACTATAAGGCAAACGGGGTGCCAATGGAAATTCCAGAGCGCTTGGTTGATTATAACACAGTACAACACAAGGTTTTGGGACTCAATTCTGAGAATTGCACGAGAAAGTAACCCCAAAAAGAAGAAGTTTTGCATGATTCGTTTTGTCAAGTTACATGCTATTATAATTTAATGTCGATTTGAAGTTAGTAAGTATCGTATAGAGGAATTTGTCACGTTTTAAGCTCTTTTGTTTGACATAACATAAATACATAAATGGTGGCGTATGATTATCATAAGAAATATTCCACGTAAATCATACGCCGCGGAGTACAACATTTTATTGTAACTGCTACAAATTATTTGATGAATGGAAAACTGAAACTGTTGCTTATGTATGGAAACGTTATATGAACAGATTTAAAGAATTGTAATTCTTAATTTTTTTAAATTTAAACAAAAGAGCCAAAAACGAGATAAATTGAGTAGTCCACTTGCAAATTCCGCTAAGTTTAAAAAAAATAAAAATTCTATAATACCCGCCATTTTATTTGTTTTTTAAAAGCCTCCCTTAGCAGTCTCGTTCCAAACGCGGAAGTTCGGTTTAAATATTCAATACTCCTGCAAAACTCTCTACTTTGGCCGGCAGTTCACTTTCAAATGACTCTAAGTTCATATTATAAAACTTCATGAGATTTTTTTCAATAATACAGCAAATGATCCAGTTAAGTATGCATTTATTTATTACTAGCTGACCCGGCAAACGTTGTTCTGCCATACAACTTCGGACCCGGCAAACTTCGTCTCGCTCCTATGCTACAGCCTTCATAAAAGCTCTAGGATTATATTAAAACACAGATAGTTCAGATTTTAATTTAATTTAAATCAGTGAAGATCGATCTGATAAACAATGTTTTTCGAATGAAGGCGGTTTGCCGACACGCGAACGTACAGCTGACCGTGCGAAATCACGACACTTCGAGGTTGATCTCACAACCTTCCAAATAGCGCTTTGCGATTTATTGATTTTCATCATTAGGAATTAAATTAGCTAGAATTGGAAGGGACGGTCGGTTGGAATAATATGAATTCGTGGAATAAGGACTTCCTCTCCTTTAAATTTGCCCTTGATGATCGTCGCTTTAATCACAGTTTCTTGACAGACAACCGAGTACCGTCGAACAATTTCGGATGATTCAAATTTCGCAACATGATTATGATCCCACCTTCAGCTGACACATCTAGGGAGTTAAAAAATGCTGTCGAATAGTTGGTCATTCTCGTCGGTCACGAACGATTTAACGCTGGTATTCCCAATTTCGTTAATTTCAAAATTCGACGTTGTCGTGCGAGCTCTGTGCAAACTGTCGTTAGATACCTCGTTCTTGTATTTGCCCCACAATGCTCTCGGTTTCGACGGTTGACACGTGGCTATGATGATCGCAAACAATATACGAATTTGATTCGCTGGAGCAGAAACAGTTGCCTCGGCGAGCGTTGAGTTCCAATGCGTATCGTTTTCGAGCAAATGCAAACGTTTTCAAGCTTCTCGCAATGTGGCAACTGATTAAAACGAATAAAATTGAGACGCTCAGTTTCGACCTTGACGTACATGTCAACGCTGTACTGTTGAAATAACCTGCGATATCTTTACAGACGATTGTCACCATCTTGCCGAATCATCAATCGATAGGCATACAAATCCATTAAGCTATCCTTTTAATTCGTTGCTTCTCCTGAAATACGAATTCGAACTTATATGGAAAATAAAGAGAAGTGATGACTTGTAAACAAACATTTCGTTGTATTGACCATCTTTAAATTAAGATTATAGCCATCCTCTCCACGGCAGAACATCAACGGGTATTGAAGTGCAGTGTCCACTATCCCGACGCTTGAGAACAATTTCTCCCCAACAATTACCACTGCGACTTCATTATTAGTGGGAGCATTGAAATGTCTTCCATGGCCTCCAGAGGTTCTTTCGTCTGCTCTGATAAAGTTTTGTGGTCGTCAAAATCCATCGTATCCAATGCGGTTTTGAACAATCTGACCAATGCGTTATGCTAATGCAGAAGATTTTGCAATTGATCGATCATTTCGAGTTTAATCGCAGTAAAAATTGTACAACGTTGATCTAATACAATTGCCAAATCACCAACGAAAAATATCTGAAGGAACTTATGATCTTCGTTTGGTGGTGGTAACAAAGCTCCCGCTCAATGGTGTATTTGCCCTTCAATCTGAATATTTAAAAGCACGTTAAAATACACAAAATCCGACTTTTTCGAAAACATCCGAACGTTGAGTAAACGCTAGCTTAGTTAACACTTTGCTAAAGATATTCCTAGAATAGTTAATTTTAAAAAATATTATACCTTCGTAATTTTTTAAAAAAGCATCGAAAATAAATGCAATGTTTCGGCCTATTATAAAAAAGTGACAAAGATTTAATTTTGTTACTTTTTAGAATAAGCGACGAAGACATAAAATTATTTGAAATTTACTATTCTTGTCGTACTGAGCTAAGGTTTTACTCAGCTCCAGTAATACTATCAGACACGCATAACTACGTTTGTGTGGTTTTTCACTGTTCCACTGTGAAATGAGACGCCATTACCTTATAACTCGGATTGTAGCCGGGTTAATCAACAACTTCGGCTTCACATGACGTCATTTGAAAGCATCTGTTATATTTTTGTATCACGCAAAACGTCTTTTAACATAATAAATTTCATAGTAATCCGAAACTTTCCACGCATCATAACGAATTTTCCACTTTTAAATCAACTGTATTCATTAAGTTTTTTTTCTAGTTTTTCCGGAATTTTCCGAGTTTTCCACCAAAAATGTTTCTATTTTTCCATTTGAAAAGTCATTTAGGAATAATTATCAGACATTTTTCACATTAACATCGTCCGAAATTATCAAACTATACGTTAAAATGCAAAATTTCGTCGAAAAATATCCAAGTTTTCGAGTTTTTCCGGAATTTTCCGAGTTTTTTACCAAGAATTTTTCCATTCGAAAGTCATTTCGGAATAATTATCCGAAATTTTTCACAGTTACATCGTCCAAAATTTAACAGAAAAAAAAATATTTTTTAAAATTTTTCCGGAATTTTCCGAATTTTTTCACAAAAATTTTCTATTTTTCTATTCGAAAATCCATCCAAATCAATTGCATACAAAATTCCGTACAAAAAGGCAATTTTCGATTTTTAAAATTTTCCGACTTTTCCGGAGGATTTTCCCAAAATTTTCTTTCGTAAAAACCTACTCCAGGCAATTACGAATAACTGAAAAAAAATTGAGCCAAATCGGTCCAACCGTTCTCGAGTTTTGCGCTTAGCAACACATTCAGCGACTTATTTTTATATTATAGATAGGAAAATCACTCCCTGTGGCAATGCATATGTAGTAATGTAATTTTCCATAACTTCACTTAAGGACTAGAAGTTTTAATCGGTTTTCTAAAAATTTCATTATTTTAACATAGCGGACTTTGCAAGTGAACAACTCAATTCCCCTATATGATACTTACTAACTTCAAATCGATATTTAGTTATCAAGGCATGTAACTTAACAAAACGAATGATGCAGAACTTCTTCTTTTTAGGGCTACAATCACTTGCAGTTCTCAGAATTGAGTCCCAAATCAATGAGCTGACAAATGTTGTACTGTGTAATTATATTCGAGTTAATTTGTTCTAGGCAACTAGACCATGCACATTTGTTGTATTGGCAAATGTCCTCGACAAAAACAAAGCTCACATCACCGCTATACAGGAAATTTCATGGACGAGACTGCATCCCTGTCTCGTGAAACATTGACGAAGAAACCTTGAAATCTTCTAAAGCTGCCATGAAAAATTGTGTGAATTTGGATGTGGATTCTTAGTCTGGTCTTGTTTCTCAAGGAACCGAATGACCACTATCCGCATCAAGGCAAATTTTTTTCACATCACGCTGAACTGTGTACATGCACCGACGGAAGACCAAGACAAGACGACGGTCAAGATGTCTTGTATGAACGCCTACAGGAAATACACGACGTTGCCCTGTCTATGTCCTTCTAAAAAATTTTAATCCTGAAATTGCAAGAAAAGGTTTTTTTTGGTTAAGCAGTCGAAAAGTTTTGTTTACACAGCAACACGGATTCAGGCTGATTAGCTTCGCGTCGGCAAGAAACGTGGTTAAGAGTAGAACAAGATTTGTTAAACAAACATATCCACAAATCCACAAAGCAAACTGAATATTTCTTTAAATAGGCGAGAAACCAAATTCTTCATGTATTGATCATGCTGTGGAAACTAAGAGCAACGAGTGCGCAAAGTATGCGTGATGCAAATATAGACTCGCATCACCCAGTTACAGCCAAGGTTTGCTTCAGATTAAGCAGTACGAAAAAAGCTCGTAACCAAACCAAAACATACCACCGAGATAGCCAATGCCTATTCCAACCAAATCTTAAATGTATTTCAAACATAGACCGTAACTGTTATAACTTTTATTTATAAAAGTCACTCTGTAAGAGTTATTTTCTGATTTTTATTTTATCTCTCCGAACATAAGACTTATTTTTGATTTATATTTTAAAAGTCCTAAAATAACAATTATTTCTGATTTATATTTTATCGCTCAGAAATAAGAGTTATTTTTGATTTCTATTTTAAAAGTCCCACAATAAAAATTATTGAAGACTTTTTGAAATAGAAATCAAAAATAAAAATCATTCAATGAGTTTTTCAAATCAAAATCGAAAATAAAAATCAGCCTGAGACTTATATTTTTTCTGATGAAATATAAAACTCACTTGAAGACTTTTAATTTTTATTTGTTCAAATAAAAGTCTTTTGGTTCAATCGATATGCAAACAATATTTATATTCTGGCCAAAATAATTACAATTGTGGGACGTTCGGACCATATTTAACTCATAGCTACACAATGCAATGAAAAAACGATGGTTGTTACCATCACCCTTAGGGATGAAGGTATATGTATATCATTTGTTACAAATAAAACTTTAACGCATTAAAGGAAACGTGTTAGACCCCAAGTATCTTAAGATCAAATTGTTTCAGGACTTCTTAAGACCATTGAGCCATGTCTGTCTGTTTGGCTAGCTGGATGGGTCGTGGGCAGTAAACTTTAACTGATCATTATGAAAATGTGCCAGCATTTTTAAGTTAAGTAGACAAACCCATAGATGACCGAATCATTTGACACGCTCTTTCTTGTACCTCCCATATGAATGACCAAATTTGTTCCTTAGTTCTACAAGCATATTTTTTCTGTTATTAGAGTGAATTGTGCCAAATTTTGGACAAGGTAGTTGAATAATGGTTGAATACAAACCTATTTTGAATTTTTCTGTGTATTTGGAAAGGAGAGACTGTGGCCTATCCAAATCTATATATATGTATGTAACTTGTCATAAACTATTGTTTTTGTTTTGATTTTGAAGAAGTTTTTAGCCAAAACTTTTTTGCATTATCCTAATGTTTATTATATTGTTCAGAAAGTGCACACTGTCATGATTAAAACGCATACTTGTTTATAAAAATCGGTTAACAAATCGTTAAGTTATTCATAATTTTCAAGGAATCTGGGGGATAATTACATTTGGTCGGAGAATAAATGCGATCTAACCCAAAAAAATGTAAAAAAGATCCCTCTGGCATTAAAAATAAATGTCAAAAATGGATTCCTTGACCCCAAAAACAGTAAGATACCTATGATATCATTTAAGATTTTTGTTTAAATTAACAAGAATCCCATTCAAAATGACCCAATGCCCAGAAATAGTTAATTTCTATACATGAAGACTTTTTGAAAGTATATTTAGCTCACTATCAATTTCTTCACTTGACTACAACTTCACCACCGATTTGTTTTATATATAAAATCCCTTCTATAAATTAACAAACACAATCGGACGGACAATCGGATGGAAACTGTATGTGCATGGATATAGCTTCTTATAACGTAATGTACTAAGTATGTTTGTATTAAAGCGTTGTTTTGGAACAAAAGACAATATTATGCAATACAAATGATTCTTGGTTGAATAAAGAATCAGCTTCAAAGGACAAGAGTTCTATAAAGATTTCTACAGTACCTCTGAGCATCCCAATGAAGCTATGATGCTCTTGTGAAACGATCCTTTGGGATTAACGCGAATAACATCTTCAAGCTGAAATACCGGCAAATACTTAGGATTGATAAAGCATGCATTTGGTTGCATTTGCGAACTTGTAAAACGGTGTTGCGTGAGATGGTACACACCTGCCAATTAGATAATTTTTTTCGAGGTTAAACAATTTTGCACCCTTTTTGGCCATGTTTAACTCACAGTTCGCGAACTATAAGTGAACACTTAGTCCAATTATTTTTAACTTAACTTGCTCGCCTCGTTGAGCTGATCAAAATCATATATACATTTCTTTTATTACAAAAAACAATAATGACGATATCAGCAAAAGACTTTTATTTCAGGCCTGAAGAAATAAAAATCATTAGGTGAGTTTTCAATTTTGTTTTGAAAAATATAAGTCTTTGATTGATTTTTATTTTTCGTTTGGCAAAATAAAACTCACTTCGTAATTTTTATTTCAAAAAGTTTTCAATAACTCTTATTCAAAGACTCAAAAAATTAAAATCAGCAATAACTCTTATTTATTGAGGGATAGAATATAAATTAAAAATAACTCTTATTTGATGAGCGATATAATAAAAATCACAAAATAAAAGTTTATTGCGAAATTCTGCAGAGGGAGTAAAAACCAATGTATTGGTGTACTTAAAATAATTTTAGCACATTTCCTTCACATTGATTTTTTTAGTTGTAAAATCGATCAATAACAGTTATTTTCGGTCCCTGATTTCAAGCAAATGCCCTATATCTGATGATCTGATGATTATGCACACTGACAGCATATTGCGCATTCTCTGACCACTACCGCCATGGCCATAAACGGCCATCAAACAGCACAATCAGGCAAATCTACGAACAATGAAGAATGTCCCGTATTGTTTAGGAAAAATGATGCAGCATACAAGGTGAGAAATATATTTCGCATATCATTTGGACCCATCTTCGTTGTTGTAGTTGTAGCCTCATATTCATTTGTTTCCTGTATTAAAGTATAGTCCCATTAGGCGAAATGCTGACTTCTGCTCTCTAGGTTTGCGTCCGTTTACAAGCGTAGGAATTTGGCCACTCCCACTGGGTCCGTTCAGAGTGACTCGGAGATGAGGTGGTTAGGCTTGCCTGGACACTGGAACAAGTGTAGGGTGGTATGCGGGCCTATACCACACGCTAGGCATACGTTTGGGGTGTTTGTCTCAATTCGAGCCCAGTATGAATTGAGCCTACCAACCGGATGGCAGCTATGCCAGAACCGTTCTGGTATTCTGTGGAATACTAGTTTCCTCCGATGTTTTTTCGGGAGGATGATCTCCGAGAACAATATTCATAGGGTTGAAGTTCATGACCGCGATGACAGTGTCCCTATGAATGTCGTTCAGACCTGCCAGGTACGGTTGCTGATCTAGAGGCTCTCTTTTATATTGTTCGACCTCCCTCTCTAGATCATGCATATTTCACCTTATGTGCCGGGGCGGGGAAACCGACCCTATGAGATGGTGGTTGTTCCTGTGGCAACTCAGCAGGTACTGTTTGCACAAAATCGCGTTATAAACCAGAACGGGGATAATTTTGACTTCCTTATGTAAGAGACCTACTGATGACATGAGAAGGGCATCCTGTTGCTGTTCTTAAGGCCGTATTCTGGCAGGTCTGAATTTTTCTCCACTGCGAGTCGCACAAACATACTGAAGCTGGATAATTCACCACAGACCGGCCTATCGCTTTGTAGGCGCATAACAAGATTTCTTTGTCTGTGCCCCAAGTGCTGCCTGCCAGCGACTGCTTTCTTTGCAGCCTGTTGCAGATAGCTGTGGTGTGCGCCGACGACTTGAACAGAGTCTAGAATGTGACTTCTAGAACTTGTCTTCGCTGTCCAGGACATAAAAAGTGTGGCTAATCATCGATGACGGACTTGCAACCCGACACCGACGTTTGAACTATTGCAGTGCAAAGACGTTGAAAAATAATAAAATGGACTCCCCAAAATCTTGACGACCAGTGCAAACGAATTAATGACCGTGATTTGAGGTATGTACCTGGAATGTTAGAACACTGTATAGACCAGTTGATTCCATCCAACTGGCGATAGTCCCCGAAGAATACAAGGCTGACATAACCGCTTTACATGAAATCCGGTGGACAGGACACGTGTTGCCCTCCTACAAGGACAGCGATAGTTAGCTGGTGACGGACCCGGATAACGTTTAAAAGATAAGGAGAGAAAATTTCAAAAAATAACTGGATACTGACACCACTCCAGAAGACTCCGCTCCAATCCATGATGATGGTATTAACTGTCCACCTCCGAGACAATGCGAGATACCCGTGGCAATATCCTGTCTTAAAAATAACAAAGCGGCTGGAGCCCATGGTCTTCCCGCTGAATTGTTTAAGGCATGTGGAGAGGTGCTGATTAGGAGCATGTATCAGCTCATGAAGATCATATGGTTAGAGGAGAGCATGCCTGGGGATTAATGTCTCAGTCTGTTATGTCCCATATGTAAGAAAAAATATCGTAGTGAGTGTAAGAACTACCGTTGAATAAGCCTTATACCAATTGCGTACAAGTTCCTTTCGAACATATTGTGTGAACGTCTGAAGCCAATTGTAAAAAAACTAATTGGACCTTATCAGTGCGGCTTTTGACCTGGTATTCACTAATTCACAAATATTAACTTTCCGACAAATCCTGGAAAAAACTCATGAAAAGCAGATCGACGCCTACCACCTCTTTGTCGACTACAAAGCTGCCACCGAATCTCCGAAAAGGAGTTTGGTATTCCTGCAAAACTTATTCGACTTTGCTGAAGTACCTTGGTAAACACCAAATCCTTTAAAAAGATTGGTAAGGATCACTTTGAACCATTCAACACGGAAAGAGGTCTCAGGCAGAGTGATAGCTTGTCCTGTACACAATTTAATATAGTTATGGAGAAGATGTTAAGAAAGGCTGGGGTCAACATGTCTGGCACCATATTCCTTAAAAGCCACATGCCACTAGCATATGTCAATGATATAGACATCATTGGCCGAAATCTTCGGAATGTTACTGCAGTTTTCTCATCGCTAGAAAAGGAGTCAGCAAAAACGGGTTTAGCGGTCAACGAAGACAAAAGGATAATAATGATATCGACGAACAAAAAGTCCCCTCGATGGGGACGCACCGTCAACGTTGAAAAATATGGTTTTGAGGTAGTAAATGAGTTTACGGAAAGAGAAATAATGTCAGCCAAGAAATAAAGCGGAAAATAGTGCTCGTCAATAGATGTTTTTACGGACTTCGGCAGCACTTAGGTAACACCACCTTATCTCGCGATAGTAAGAAACAGCTATACCAGGTGCTACTTTTACGCGTTCGGTTGTGTGCTGCCGAATCGAGGGTGCTTACGACAACGGACATACAAAACCTGTGAGTATTCGAAAAAAAAGTTCTCCGAAAAATATACGGACCTATCTGTGTCGATGGCAAGTGTCGCCATCGGATGAACCATGAGCATCGACGCAGCTAAAATAGTCAGAATCCAACGACTTCGGTGTCAGGGATATGTTGCCAGGATTGATGTAAATGTTCCAGCGAGAAAAGAGCTTGATGGTGAACCTGAAGGACGGCGCAAGGCCGGGAGACCCAAACTTCGTTGAAAGGACAAAGTGGTAGGCGACGTGGCAACTTCTGGTAGAACTAACTGGAGAGACAAGCAGAAGACCTAAGCGTGTGGAATTCTTTAACATTTCAGGCCTCTAATTTATGAACTACGTTTCGTAAATTGTAATTGGCCACTTAAGTAAGTAAGTATATTTTAAGATATGCAATTCTAAATTGTAGTAGTTTTCGTGGACAACCCTTTGGTGTTGCACTCATCTATGTATGTATGTATGTATTGATGTGTCACATGCATTCACGCTAAAATGTCCGCAACGCATTATGGCTACATTGAACTTCCGTTGGGCACTCTCACACTTTTACACTCACATATACTATTTGCATTTAAACTAACTTCTCCTCTACACAGATTTTTCTTATCATATGTGTGGTTGTGTTGTTGCATATATATTTCCATCTACAATACGTTGTTTTGCTGTTTTTTTTTTTCATTTCTACAATTCCACACTCGTTGCGGGAACCTTTGCAACGGAAATAACTATGTAGGTATGTGTGATACCAAACGTATGAGTTTGTTTGTGTATTGATCTCTACATGTGGATATTAGGTTTGGTCTAATATAGAAACCGGATAAACCATAACGAACTCCTCCAGTTGTTCGTTTCGTTGCACAGCGGAAACGGAAAAGGAAGACATTATGCTGGGACGTTAGTGTAAATGGGACTCCTTGTTGTTGTCACAATTCACGAAATGAATATTTAAAGAAATAAATTCGAATTCGAATGCGAATAATAGTTAAGAAACAAACAATGTCTTTGTTGTGGGTTTTAAAATCTTTTAAGCCAATAATTTTGAATAAAAGTTAAAGGTTATTTCTGTAGGTGCTAAGAAGTTGAAGAAACATTTGGAGAAAATTTT
Source organism: Muscina levida (assembly GCA_964034835.1). NCBI lineage: Eukaryota > Metazoa > Arthropoda > Insecta > Diptera > Muscidae > Muscina > Muscina levida. Next base: position 107,501,823 of record OZ035881.1, read on the forward strand.
GATTGCAGTTTTATTTAGGTGTTTAATTTAATTGTGTTAATGTATTAGTGTGCGTGTGTATGTGCGCTTTACACTTTTGCCCATTTAATTTTAACATAGTGTTGCGTGAGTTAGTGGTAATTTTTTGTGGTTCTCTATAGTATATGTGAGTGCGTGAGCGTGTGTGCTGCTGGGTGTGTTACCAATTCCAATTTGCTTTTTTGTTACACCAATTCATTTGAAAGTAAAGTAAACCAATGTTTTGTTGCTATATGCAAAAAAATATTATATTTTTGACGTTCCTAGGGAGGGGGAGTGGTTATTTTTTTCTAGGATATATAAATAAAGTTACAAAAAACACTAAATGCATGACATTTAATTTGGTTGTATCTTGTTTTTGTTGCTGCCACAGAATTTGATATTTGGTTGACATTTATTTAGCTAAAAGTATAGAAGTAATTATAAATTGTTTTGTTTGTTTAATGCTAACATTCTTTGCATACACATAGAGATATACACATATATATAGAATACTAGGAAATTGTGTGTGACCTTATGAGATGGATTTTTTTTAGCAATTATTGTTAGGATATCACATAATAATATAGTTTTTAAAATATAAGTAGGCAGATAATAAAAACTTTAATTTAGTGTAAAGTGTAACAAAATGCTATGCAAACAAAACACTAAAAGCACAGAGGGATTATGAGAAGGGAAAAATCGTTTAAAATTGTGTAATAAATATTAAAAATAGTGTACAGTTATTTCCTGTAATAATGTGTGCTTCTGTTTACCTTGTCGGAGTCCTTTAGAATTGAGGAGAAAATTCTGTGGTTTTTCCTTAGTTTTGTTGGCAAACATTTCACATGAGTCATATATGTGACATCGTGACACAAATGACCTTACACTAATGTGCCATATCATTTAAAATAATTTACTATTAACATGTGGGTTGGAGTGACAACTTGTGTAATGTACTTAACGTTAATTAAATGATAGCCTCAAGATACATAAGACAAAAACCTTAATCGTTACATAAGGCAAAAACCTTAATCGCCATTTGGAGAAAACTGATGCAACCAGAAAAAAAATATGTAATCAAGTATAGTTTCTAAGAGATGTTTGTTTAAACATAGGAATGCTGGAAAATAATTGCTCGGTGGTCCAAAGTATTTTTAATGTTGAAACGTTGATAATAACACTGTAGGACAAATTTAAACTTTTGACCTCACCCATGAATAAACTGACCAGACTCTGAAAATATAGCTAAAATATAAATATACGTATCTCCCAGTTTTTCTAGATCAGCTCATTTAAGTTTTTTACGAGCAATTCAATTTTTGGAGCAAAGCTCCCATACAACGACTTGAAAGTGACTTCTTCCTGTTCCCAGAACTCACGAGTTGTTAATAGATTTTGACGAATTTTTTTTAATGTATTTCTAATGGCCTGGATGTAGTTCTGACCGAGCCCAAATTTAAAATTTGTCAAACTGGCCAGTTTGAACATGGGTGAAAAATCGTGTCGTACAGTGTAATAAAATAGAAACTTTACATATAAACTATTTCTTAATTATGAAAACACGCGATTGGGGTTTTATTTTGTTAAAAATTACCAAGAGGAGGTTGAATACATTGTTCTTCGGTAATGCTACCGAACATCTGTTAAGTGGTAGGACTATTATTAAAACCCAAATGTTGACGACCCCCGCAAATGTTTTAAGAACCATGATTTAAGGATATCCATCTGGAATGATCTAACTCTTTAAAAAGATGTTGATTCTATGCAATATGGACCATGATTTAAGGATAAGCATCTGGAATGTCCAAATATCCGATGATTTGGGACTCAATTCTGAGAATTACACATGAAAGTAGCCCCATATTAACTTCTATATCTTTCGCTTTGTGAAGTTGGCTTCATTAATAATTTAATGGCCATATGATTTTTTTTTCTCAAGATGGATTTTTAGCACTTTCTCCATATTTTAACACGGTTATATATCGTTATACCGTACGGAATATCTCTTTTGTGTCCAAAGCAAAGTTAAAGATATTGAATAGGAGAAAAAAATGCGGAAAACCTACCTAAAAAAACATGAGCTCAGATTTTCCTCTTACAGATATTTAATTTTGTGCTTGTGCTTGAGATTTAAGTGCAATTAGTATTGCCTTAATAAGAGCGAAAACGTGATATCGTTTCTTTCATGGAAAAACTAAAATATTCTTGCTTTCATACACTTGAATCGTAGATGAATACGGCAACTTATGTCTTAGGTGGTGCAAGAACATTTTGTGTGTAAACGGCAACTAGAATGTCATAGCAATTCGTTATCGATAACACTCCTGAAAGACAAATTTTTCGACAGATTCGCATATGCGAATGCGAATTATTCGCATCGTTTTGTACATTCGCTTTCGCATTCGCATTCGTATAAATATATATTTCAATATTCGCATTCGCATTCGCAAAAAAAAATCTTAAATAGTAATAGTGAGACTGATGACGACGTACAAGAGGCCAGGTTTTCAGTCTCTCATGCAAAAAAATTGTTACCTAAATACAATAAAGAGAAAAAAAAATCATATTTCAGAAGATCCTTTATTGTGGTGGAGACGAAACAGCTCGAAATACCAAAAGTTATTATCTTTGGCACGGCAGTTCTTAGCTACGCCTCCGGGAAGTGTCCCCAGGGAACAGTTGTTAAGTGGAGCCGGACTTATCTGTGATCCACTAAGAACTAGATTGCATAGCGAAAAACCACGGAGCTTCTTTTTGTTAAATGCAACTTGGCTCTACTAAACTTTGAATACAGACTACGTCAAAGTTTCCAAAAGTAAATAAAATTATTACTGAGTTTTTGAGATTTATATATATTTTGTTTTTTTTTTACTTTGAAATAAATATTGTATGTTTAATTACTTAATTGGAATACAGCAGACTGGAAAATGCAGACAGTAGGAATGAAACTAAATTATTCGTTTACGTAAACCATTTTTTGACATTCGCTAAACAATTTTGGAATATTCGCTTTCGCATTCGCATTCGCAAAAACCAAAAATAACTATTCGCATTCGCTTTCGCAAAAAAAAATAATCCAATATTCGCTTTCGCATTCGCTAAAGCACATTCGTTACATCCCTAGTATGAACGCGCCTTTACACTTACTTTCATATATACTGTCATACGTATGAGTAATACATAAAATTCGACATAACTCATACGCTTTGGCATGTGTAAACTTTATATCGTCACATAATGGGTCTCATGCATAAAACGTGAGCTTGAGCTCGGACTCGATTTTTTGAGTAAAAGGTGCTTGTCGTATGCATAATAAAATTTTATGTATTTGCTTTTACTCACTGCTCACGTTTGATCTCGTCTTGCTCAGTTTGAACTATGTTAGATGTGCTTGTGCTCATTTTCATATGCATAAAAACAAGCTTTTGCTTTCTTTGGTGAGCTCTTGCTCAAATTTTGTTGAGCATGCCTTATAGTTGACTCGCGTATACGAAAAAGGTATCATGGCCGAATATTTTGTGCCACAAAGATATACAAAATGTTATCAACAGCGAAAAACAAATTTAGCAAGTGAGGAAAAAAAATTATACAGATTTGTATTCTTAATTATTAGTTTTTTTTACCCTCACCCTACGGGTAGGAGGGTATATATCATTTGATTCGGCCCAAAAGTGTATCACATAGAAGGAGTCACTTTAGACCCTAGGTTTCTTTGAACCACATTCGATTCATGACTTTTTAAGTCGTTTGAGCCATGTTCGTCTGTCTGTCTGGCTGTCCAGCTGGTGCGAACGATAACTTTCGAAAGACGCAAGAATATGTTTTGAAATTTTGCACGGGTCATATTTCCCAAAACTACTTACGGCATTGCAAATGGGCTACTTGGCCCCGCCCCTTCTGGTGCCTCCCATACAAATACATCATTCCGCCCACTAAAGAAATCGAGTAATAATATCAATACACCCAACGGAATCGTACCCAAATTCTGTATTTCGTAAAGCTTTAACAGAATAAAGTTTTGGAGAAAAAAATTGGAAGTGTAGCCACGCCCTTTCTGGTACCTCCCATACAAATGCACCTCTCCGCCCACTATAGAGATGGAGTTATAACATCAATGAATCCAACGTGATCGTACCCAAATTCTGTATTTAGTAAAGCTATAACAGGATAAAGTTTTGGAGATAAAATCTGGAAGTTTGGGCACGCCCCTTCTGGTACCACCCATACAAATGTACAACTCCGCCCACTTTGGAAATGGAGTAATAATATTAAAATAATAGAAAATTTTATGTTTTACTGAGGGTGAGGGTATATGTATGTCGGGTTGCCCGACTCAATCTTTCTCACTGGTTTTTATTATATTTTCCCCGTTAATTCAATGCCAAATTTTTGCTTATTGGTAATGCTTGGTAATTGACTTTTTTCTAGTAAATATTTTTTTTTTATTTATCTACTAAAAATTTAGAAATGTCGTCAGTTTATATTTTATTACTAGCGGACCCGGCGAACTTCGTCTCGCCCCAATTTTATGCCTTCAGTAAACTCAGTAGAAAGTGATATGATTAACAATATTTTTCAATTAATTTTCCGCCGCGAAAACAAACAACGAAGCCGGTTCTCCAAATCGCGAAAAGGCAACGTACAGCTGTCGCACGAAAAACAGGGAAATTCGAATTTAATCCCACATACTTCCGACGATTGCCCTTGCGATTTATTGATTGTCATTGCCAAATCCAACCGAACGGGGAAATTCCTCATCTTTGAATTTGCCCTTGATGATAGTCGGTTAAATCACACTGTGTATCAATTTCTTGACGGACAACCGCGTACCGTTGCACAATTTCGGTCAGATTCCGCACCTTCACCTGTAAATTAGGCAGCACATCAAGCGAGTTGAAAAATTCGATCGCATTGTTGCTATCGATGTCTCTATTCTTTGCTGCTAGTATTGCCCAATCATTAATCCAATAGAGATTTTTATAATTTTGTGCAATGCCGTGGAACACTTTAGTGATGAGTTCTCATTCGACAATGCGAATCTGCAAAAATTTGCAGGGAACGATATCAATTTAGTATAAACATCAACACGAATTTGGCCATTGTGAAGCGCCAGCTGTTGTCTCGAGAATTCAGCAGACAAAGGGAGGTTCTGCAATGCGACCCTCATGTTCGACGATTTCAAGCATGGTTTAAGTAAATCGGCGGCAGTAGATTTCGTGACCAATATCATGGCCCCAACAAATCGTTTTAAATCACCTCGTAAATCCTTCATCGTTCGGTCAACTACTTCCAAAGCTCGTTTATTCGCCATCGCGCATTTATCCCCAATGTTGATTTTGCATTCTCTCACGAATTTCGCTGTTGCCGAATTCTTGGTCATTGTGTACTTTGGCTTGAGAAGATTCATCAACAGTTTCAAAGCGGAATTTGTAGTTCGACTGCATTCCAACAATGTGGCAGCCATGCCAGAGAATGCAGTGGCCAACGTTATTTGAGATCTTGACCGAATTGTTGTCAGAATCAACAAAATAAATGTACTGATTGTCCCACCCGGAGCATTGACCATCATCACCAAATCGTACACGTTCTTGTGCTCGGCATTTAACAGCGGCACATTTGTTCGAACTCTTTCGGTCAGCTCATCTTGATTATAGTCTTGATCCTGTTAAATTTCGAGGTCGAATGCATCCTGCATCGAATGATTTGACGCTGGCATTGCCAATGTCGACAGCAGATTGAAGCACATGAGCACGCACATATCATCCGGTCGGGTTCGACGGATGACATGTGACTCCGATCAGTAAGCATTGAGTTTTCGAGCAAGCCTACCGAAATGCGACTCACATCACTGCATCCACAATACGCAGGGAATGTGTATAGTCTAACTAATTATTGCACGACGTTTACGCCACCTAAGGTTTGATCGTCTAATAGGAGGAATTAGTCAAGCAATTAGCTCTCCCTAAAAATACTAAAAAGCCGTTACGGAATAAATGCAATTCAATTAGATAACCTAATTTTTTACACATAAACTTATTGATAAATATGCATAGGATATCAATATAAACTTTTTTATCTAAATGCTAATTATCTCGTTTAATTCTCCAATCAAAATTTATCCAAAATTGTCCACCTTAACATCATTCAAAATTATCAAATTTTTGCGAACTGTAAAATTTCGTCGATAAAAATATCACATTTTTTGCGTTTTTCGGGAATTTTCCGAGTTCTTCGCGAATAATTTTCTATTTTTCCATTCGAAAAGCCAATTCGTAACAATTGCACATAAATTTCCCGACTTTTCCGAAGGATTTTTCTCAAAATTTTCTTGCATAAAAAACTCTGCCATTTACGAACAAAGGAAAAAATTTTTTATCAAATTGGGCCAGCGTTCTCATTTGTTTAATTACCATAAATTTTTCACACCATTTTTAAATATATAGATTTTACAATAATCCGAAATTTTCCAGGCAACACACAGAATTTTCCACCTTTACGTCGTCTGAAATCATCAAATCAAGTGTCACAATGGAAGATTTTGTCAAAAACATCCAAATCTTTGGTTTCTTCTCTGGAATTTTCCGAGTTTTCCACCAAGAATTTTTCTATTTTCCATTCGAAAAGTCATTTCCTTATAATTATTCGAAATTTTTCACATATATATCGCTCCAAAATATCCAAACATAAGATAACATGCTTAATTTTGTCGAAAAAACTTAGCAAAATTTTTGACATTTTTACATAATTTTCCAACCAAAATCTTCTATTTTTCATTCCAAAAGCGACAAAAATTTAATTTGCGATTTTCGTCAAATCAAGCGATACAATCCAAATTTTGCTGCAAAAATTCAAATTTTTAGATTTTTTCGGAATTTTCCGAGTTTTCCACCGAGAATTTTATTTTTCCATTCGGAAAGTCATTTTGGAATTATTATCCGAAATTTTTCGCAGTTATATCGTCAAAAACTATAAAAATAACAATCCAAAAAGCAAAACTTTGTTGAAAAAAAAAATTTTAATTTTTCGAATTTTTCCGGAATTTTCCGAATTTTCCAACAAAATTTTTCTATTCGAAAAGTCATTTGTAACAATTGTACACAAAATTCTATACAAAAAAGCAATTTTCGATTTTTCCAATTTCCCGACTTTTCAGGAAGGTATTCCAAAATTTTCTTTCGTAAAAACCTACTCCTGGCAATTACGAATAACTGACAAAAAAATTGAGCCAAATCGGTCCAACCGTTCTCGAGTTTTGCGCTTAGCAACACATTCAGCGACTTATTTTTATATTATAGATTATTATATGATTCTACTTCTACTTCACTTTCACTTGATGACATGTTTGCACTTCAATAACAATTAGAAGTTTGATCTTCCTTTGCTCAAGTAATTGCAATTGGTTTGAACTCATTTTTATGCATACGAAATTGAGCAAAAGCTGTTGCTGTTTGATTGAACTCAACTTACGAGCAATTGCTCACCTGACTCTACTCAGCCCTTTTACTCGTTTTTATGCATAAGACCCAATATGCAATGATCTTAATAATAAGCTTATTGAGACACAATATCGTTAAACCCACAATTACTAGGTCATTTTATGCTTCCTTTAAAAAAACAAATTAAGTACATTCTTAATAATGTTATCATTGCATAAGCCAAACACCAATGACGAGATATAACAGTGTTAAAATATAGAAAAAGCGCTTTAATTCCACCTTAAGCTAAAAATTTCGGGGCTACTTTTACTTGCAATTCTGAGAATAAAGTCCCAAAACCATGTGTTGTACTGTGTTTGTATACACCTTCCGAAAAAAGACGAAGGTAATGAGTCATTGCGTTTTACATCTAGTATCGTCGTGTAGACCTGACCAGATGGTGGGCTCCACCCCACTAGAATATACTATAAAGCCGCTGTTAAGGTCCGGATCTAATTTCAACTATTTTTAATAACTCTTGTGGGGGGGGGGGGGATACCAGTCTGACTGACAAGTACAACCTCTAGGCTTGCACTACGTCCAATCTGGCACTCCACTGTTATTATTTGCTACTTAAAGTTTTTAGTTATACTATTATTTGGTTAAATGGGCAATAACCATTCCTTCCTTAGCTCTCAATTGCTCCACGCCGACATCTGCTAGAATCGGAATTCCCATCCGGCCGGCCCAACATCCACCACCAGATTACCGAAGTAATCTGTCGGCTAACACTTTGTCTCCATCAGCTAGGAGCGTAGCACCCCAAAAGCAGACCGCAACAACTACCTTCTGCTAGGTACCGAAGTACCCCATCCTTCTAGCATCACCATTTTTTGTGGCTCAAGGCCACCACGCATTGGACAATAAACAAAACATATAAACTGAATGGTTATTGCCTATTTACTTGATAGGAAGAGCTCAAAGAGTCTGAAACAATTATATTCTTTCGCTTTATATTGAAATTAGCCCGTAACAACGTAACAGTGTTCCTGCAATCGCTTTTACACCCTTGTTTTAGGCTTGGTGCCACCCAATCACCAATTACGCTGAGATTGCAACGTAAAACACTCGACTAAGAATCTGTAAGATGCACAATGAGAGATGCGAGACTCGTATGATATCAAGGGACACCCAGCTCCATTTCTCCCGAGCATCAAACTCTTAGCCTACCAGCGTGCCTTTTGGTTTAACCGAGGCACATGACTACTGTTCCATACCCAATCGGTGGGTAAGTAATACTTGAAACCAAATTGATCACATCGTAACCCTCTAAAACTGGGCATTAGTTCGTAGGTGATGAAATCACTTCTAACAAAGGGACCACCCGTACTTTCTTTAAAAAACCCCAAGCAATACATTTCATCATTTCGTTTTTTGTATGAAATGTTCGCAAATAAGGTCTATCTCCACCACATCGTTTACCGCGAATTAGTGCAAAGGGTCCCCATGAAAAGGGTACTTACATAGGTACCCATGCTAGGGTTGCTGATATGAGTACCCAGAAGAACTTAATTTCCTTTAACACCCCATGACTGAGTTGTTAAGGAGAATTTTATATTTTTAGATTCATCTACTTGTTTTATTTCACTAGACATTCCGATTGACTCAACACTATACTGTGAAGCTGCTTTTGTCAACATCGAGGGAACGATGGGGAATCGAACCATTGATTTCTCGTATAATAGTCACATGTTCTGACAATAATGCCACGGCCAGAAGTAAAAAATTAAAACAGCTTTAAACGCTTAGTTTACGCTTTCTGACGCTTTCGTGTGCATAAATTTTTTCAATCGGTGGTTCCGCGTTCGTTTACCATAGGGTCATTCAAGTAAGTACCCATGTAGGGAGTAGTGCGGTAGGTAGTTCAAGCAGAGCCAATCGACACCTCCAGAACTGCACGGAATTAATGGAAGGCATATCTTATGCGTTATACACGTGTGTGTGTGATGCCTAGTAAAAATATAGACTTGGCCCACCACCTAGTTGCAGCTAAGGTAAGCACTAGAATAAGAAGAGCGGAAACTGTTCGTAATCCAACGCAATAGCCAATGCCTATTGCAGCCAACGTTCTCAATAACTGCGAACAAATGCTACTTATTTCGATGTTCCTGACACACAGTGGCACCACAACGGAAAAAAAGGTGCTCTGAGAAAAAGAGTGGTGCATACAAGGCAATATATTAGCCAATGGCAGCACCTACTGTGAGGAAACGATATAAGTAAAAAATTAGAGAATCGCAACGACTAGAAGAGAGAAAGAGAGATATCAAGGATATTGAAAATTATAAGCTCAAAAATAATAATTCAATAATAAGTCAAAATTATGGAAAAAGTATATCCACCGGTTAAAACAAAGATTACAATCAGGTCACTGGCACGCAGAGTGTTTTGCAATTATGGGTAGGTATGATTTGTGTTCTCTGATCGTTTTTACAGACAGCGTAAAATTTATAATTTAAAATAAACCACACTAACCGTCGATGATGGAGTAGAATGCCACTACAGAGCCAAAACAAGGTCAGTTCGACAATTGCACGGCTTAAGAATAACAAATCTTTTGGTACCGATAGACTGCCGGCAGAACTTTTGAGGAGCTGAGGCCAATTGCTAGTAACTTGCATACACCAGCTCATAAACACGAGTTGACTCAAGGGATGCATGCCTAACGATTGCAACCAATGTGTTCTATGTCTTGTGTTTAAGAAAGCCGATTGTCGACGATGGCTTAGATTGCCCACCACCAAGTCAAGCCGAGGTAAGAAGAGCAATATCGCGGCTGAAAAACAACAAAGCAGCCGGTGCCGACGGTCTGCCCTCAGAGCTCTTCAAGTCCGGTTGCGAGGAGCTGATAACGAGCATGCACCAGCTCCTGCGCACGGTTTGGCTTAAAGAGTGCATGACCGACGATTGGAATGTAAGCGTATTATGTCCTGTGCTGAAAAAAGGTGATCCAAGTGTGTGCTCCAACTACCGCGGGATCAGCCTTTTACCAATCGCATATAAGGTCCTATCGAGTGTGCTATGTGAAAGACTAAAGCCAGTGTTATCCAACCTGATCGGGCCTTATCAGTGGAAAAGATCCAAGAGAAACAGAATGTCGACTATAAAGCCGCCTTCGACAGCCCGATACGGCAGAAATTACTCGAAGCCGTCTATGCGGAATGACGCTGACTGACACGAAGTCTTCAGTGAAGATTGGCAAGGACCTTACGGAGCCATTCTACCAGACGAGGCCTAAAACAAAACGACGGCCTATCGTGCGATCTCTTCAACATTGTGATGGAGATGATAATGAGAAAAGCTGCAGTAAACACGAGTGGCACGATATTAGTTTTAACGAACAAAGAATCTACTCGTTTGGGAAACTGCGTGAACGTTGGCAACTATAATTTCGAGGTGGTAGATGATTTTGTCTACCTAGGCTCCGCCATCAACAAAGCAAATAATGTCAGCCCTCTCTCGACGAACAAAACTCCAGCTGTACCAGATACTGGTTTTACCTGTCTTAATGTATGGCTCAGAATCCTGGGTTATGACACAAGCGGATGAATCGGTTCTGGCGGTATTCGAGAGAAAAACACTCCGTACAATATATGGGCCCATCATCGTTAACGGAGAGTATCGGCGTCGTGTGAATCATGAGCTGTATGAGCTGTACACTGACATTGACGTGGTCAGACGCATTAAGGTGCAACATTTGCGTTGGCTAGATCATTTTGTACGCATGGACGAAAATGCTCCAGCTCGAAAAGTCTTCGACAGTGAACTCGATGGACGGAAAAACTCCGTTGGAATGACCAGGTTACTGAGAACCTTACAGAACTCGGTGTGAGTAACTGGAGAAGAAGCGCAGAAGATCGAGGCGCTTATAATATTTTTCTACGTGCGGTATATAATCCACTGGGATTGCATAGAAGTACCAGCTAAGGAAGTAAGTAAAGTAGGCTTTTAGACTGCGAAGAGGCGCATCCGGCTGAGGCGTGACAATTTTAAAAATTTGTCGTTTTTTTTTGCGCAAATTACTTAGAACACAAGTGCAGTTAAAGGAACAGTCCTAAAATTTAAGTTTTTTTCAATACTTGTATATTTTTTGTACTGTTTACTTCATCAGAACAGAACAGAAGGATGTGAGAAGTTATTTCTAGAATTATATATACTGTTTAAAGGGACCGGCCGTGGCATAATGGTTAGAACACGCGACAACCATGCGGGAGATCGCAGGTTGTTTCTTTCATTGTCGGCTCCCCTCGAATGTTGTTGACAGCATCTTCGCAGTATTAAGTGTCGAGTCAATCGGCGTGTCTAGTAAGAGCATTTCAAACAGTGACGTTCGCATTCGTCGATAAACAAGTAGGTGCCACTAGTTGTGAATCTTAAAATAGAAAGCGTGTTAATTCACAACAACGCGAGAAGCTATCCCATACCTCATTCATGGGGTGCAAAGGGAAATTAAGTTAAGTAAGTTTAAAGTTCTGAGATTCTCTTTTCCAAAACTGTTACTATGTACATTAAAAATTGGTTCAGAACTGACTGACTGCACTAGGTCACTCCCCAAGTTCCTTCTATTTTTGTATTTGTATTTAAAATTTTTGATTTACTTTAATCGGAGGGCGCACAGACATTTGAGATGCCTTAGGGGAGCCGCGACGGCGAAGCGGTTGGGAAGCCCTGTTCTAGATTGAAAAGTTTTGTTGTGCAACAAAGGAATAGGCGACTGAACCAGGTTAAGGAGTTATTGTAGTAACTGTTGTGACGATCTATCTGCGAAGCACAACGGGCATTTGATAGGAAAATATACGTTCTCACTAAATAATAATAAGAAGAACATTTGAGACACTTCAGGATTTTTGTGAAAAATAAAAAAATTTATGAAAAATAAAGTCTTCTTTCTAAAAACTCACAAAACTATAGATCAAATAATTATATTATGGGAATGAGTGAGTTACAACGACCATGGTATGATAATCAGTACGCTCGACTATCATATTTTATTGGCATCCCCCTCTAAGTTGTCAACAGGATCATCTGATTTCAAGTCGATTTCCATGTCTAGTAAAAGCTTCTAAAACAGATGACGTTCGGATTCTACGTCTAACTGTTGGTGCCGTTGTGTGAGTCTATACAAATGCTTAGCATATCTCATCTATAGAATGCAAAAGGGATATTTTTTTTTCTTAATTGAATTTAAATTTTTTCAAATTAATTTTTGTCATATGTGTATTGTTAATTCCGAAACTATTGATCAAAAAAATAGTTTCTCCTATGATAAAAATATATAATTGTAAATTGCCCAAAACCATACAAGTGAAATACATTTTTTTTTAATAATTTTGACCCATTTTTTTAAGATGAAATTATTGAAATTTAATAGACTCAAGAGTAATTGATAGTTTATTTGTTTGTTGTACTTTTGCAAAAATATTATTCAATTCATTACCCATAAATGAATTTATGTACTGTGTATTTTTATTGCAAATGAAGTTCCAATAATAGTTAGCTGTTTACGTTTGAAATAGTTTAACTTTTTTATTTAAATTTGATTAAAATTTCGTGAGCAACTTTGAAGACATCTGCATTCCCCTAATGTTGATGCTGCTGCTGCTACTTTCGTTCGATATCATCTTACTAAGACATACCACAAAGACTCCCTTTGTGTCCATCATCTTACGTTTAAGTTTCACCTTTTACATTTACAACTTTTTATCTTGGTCGTCGTCATTTAACATAACACTGCTGCTAACACTGCTCTACCCAGGGATCATAATATTTTTGCATTATTACTTATTTTCCATTTTCTCTATGGAAATTTCTTGTGTTGACTTTTAAAGATAAGATGAAACGTTAATACAAAAGTTAGTAATATAACTAAAGGTCAAAGTGGAAAACTCACACACACAGACGCACACATACAAAGTCTCAAGAGTACACTGACTGACAGATACAGGCACGGAAATGTCAAAGGAAGGAATGTTTACTTTGCATTTGCCTATTTGTCAGTGTACATTGTAAAGAAATTTGTAAACAGCATAAGACGAATAGGTGTGGGGGTTTTTTTGGAAATACATCAAAAATTAATACCAAATTGGAAAAATTCTTGTACTATACTTAATAGAACCTTAATATGACAAAATACGCCAAGTATTAAGTAGTTGTTACTATAGTATAAAATGTTCATACCTCTAGATGGAGATATTGTGCAAAAGACGAATAAGTTATAGAATCTTTTCAGAAACACATCAAAAAATTAATACCAAATTTAAGAAATTGTTGTATTTTTCTTAATTGAACCTTAATGTGGCAATAGACGCCAAGTGTTAAGTAATTGTTACTATAGTATAAAGTGTTCACTCCTCTGGATTGAGATATTGTCAGTGTGGTCACATATATATTATTTGCTTTATGTTCTTTTTTCACTTCTTATTTTGTTAGCATGACTTTCGTGTTTGATTCTTATGTCTTGATGGGGCGTGATATAAAACTTTTTCGCTGCTGCTCATTTGCCAAAGTTTATTTCAGTGGAAAGTTTTGGCAATAACATGAAACTTACTTGTTATTTGGTGCGTGTGGCGAGTGACCAGAATTGGTAATAATATAAATGATTTATAGTACTCATATGGAATTAGAAACATTTTCAGTAATAGTGAACACTTTAAGAAGAAAGAAAGCCTTAAATAATATAAATAAATATATCAACTTAAAAAGATGTGGTTGTAAAACTCTTAGAAAGACAATGATTATAGTAGTTGATAGGATAAGTTTCTCGTAAAGAAATTTCCCTGTCAAACACTTACATCATAACACAGTACAACATTTGGGAATATTTTGTTTGACATAACTCGAGAACTTCTAGTCCGATTTATCTGAAACAATTTTAAAAAAATTAAGAATTACAATCAGGGTTCGTATTGGCTCGCTCGCGAACCGCTCTTTTCCTGAAAATTGGCTCTTAGCTCGCGAGCTAGGAGCCACAAATTTCAAAAGAGATCGCGGCTCGCGTGTCAGGAGCCCAAATAAAGAGCTGGCTCGCGAGGCAAGAGCTACAAAATTTCAAATGAGCTCTCAAAAAGTACTTTAAATGTACTTTTTAGCAAAAGTACTTTTATTGTCAAAAAAAAACACTTTTTGCTGCACAAAGTACTTTTTTAGTACCAGAGTACTTTTTTGTACCAGAGTAATTTTTTATACTAAAAGTACTTTTAATGTACTTTTTGGCACAAAGTACTTTTTTTGTACCAGGGACTTATTTGTACCAAAAGTACTTTTAATGTACTTTTCGGCACAAAGTACTGGTTTTTGTACCAGAGTACCCTTTTGTACCAAAAAGTACTTTTTATGTACTTTTGCCAAAAGTACTTTATTGGCCAAAAAAAACACTTTTTGCTGCACAAAATACTTTTTTTGTACCAGGGACTTATTTGTAACAAAAGTACTTTTAATGTTCCTTTCGGCACAAAGTAATGTTTTTTGTACCAGAGTACTCTTTTGTACCAAAAGTACTTTTAATGTACTTTTCGGCACAAAGTATTTTTTTTGTACCAGAGTACACTTTTGTACCAAAAAGTACTTTTAATGTACTTTTCGGCACAAAGTACTTTTTTTGTACAAAAGTACTTTTTTTATGACAAAAATAATTTTTTGGTAAATAACTTTGGCCACAAAATTTCAAATGGGCTCTCGAGCTGGCTCTTTTTTGAGCACTTGGGCCCGGGCTCGCGAGCCGAGAGCTCGTTTGAAATTTGTGGCTCCCAGCTCGCGAGCCAAGAGCTCTTTTGTAGTTTTGAGGCTCCTGGCTCGCGAGCCGAAAGCCGAAAAGAGCTAGCCAATACGTACTCTGATTACAATTCCTTTAATTTGTTCATATAACGTTTCGCCACATAAGCAACAGTTTCACTTTTCCATTCATCAAATGATTTTTAACCGGGTTTGTTTTGTAGCAGTTAGAATACTCCGTGGCGTATGATTTACGTGGAATATAACTTATGATAATCATACGCCACCATATGACAATATAACAAAAGACCTAAAGCGTCAAATTCCCATATATATGATACTTACTAACTCCAAATCGATATTAAATTATTATGGCATGTAACTTGACAAAACGAATGATGCAGAACTTCTTCTTTTTGAGGCTAATTTCACGTGCAGTTCTCAAAATTGAGTCCCAAAATCATGTGTTGTACTGTGTTAGTAACAAATTAAAAATCTTCTCTTTTAGGTAATGACAAAGATTTCTCCCCTGTGCTACTTTAGGAAATAAAAGAGATTTCTCTCTTTGTGCTAATTCGGGAGACAACAAAGATTACTCCCGTTATCCTCCTTTCCGAGATCAAAAGGAATTCTCCTTTTATCCTCCTTAAAGAGTTTAAAAGTATCGTTGAAAAAAAAGCCCAAGGGGGGCAAAGTAGTCCCTAAGTATCTTAAAACGAAATTTGATCTTGCCTCGATCGATCTTATTGTTGTTCAAATTATTTCCCTGCCAATTTATAGTACAAAAATAAGGTTTAAAAGCAGTTGAACATCAACACTCCAATATATTTCACCAACTTTAATCCTTTTCGCTATTAGTTTTTAAACTGACTTTAATATTTACCTATTTCACAACTGCAGTTTGCCATTGAGGGACAGCAAGTTCTCCCCTTTCCATAAATTAACTACAATTTACCAAATCATAACTTTACCAACAAAATACCAATAACATGCCAAAAAATGAACAATTTGTGAATTGATTGCTTGCTGTATATGCCTTGCTTGTTTGCATTGTCTCTTTTTATACGTTCGTACGTATCATAATCAAGTGGTGACTCCAAGATGCCTGAGGGTTCTACATATATTACCATTTGCTCAATCTCACATATCGACCATGTTTTGTTTGCCAATTTTGGTGCCCACCCCTTAGGCACTCATGTACCTTCGTCTACATCACTTTAGTGAATGTGTTTAAATAAAAACCAAACACTTGTGAACTTTATTCAAAAACCAATGATGCATTTCATGTGTTGGTTCATAATCATGGAGCCATGGGGTAGCAACATCATCAGAAGCAATAATTTTAAGTAGAGTGATTATGATTCATACACAAATAGTATGGGGAAAGGGATGAGAAATGAAATGCGCATTATTTAAAATTGGAAATATGGTTTGCCATTGTGTTGCTTAGGGGAGTAGAGGAGGTTTGCATAAGTGTTCTGGCTTAGAGCTTATTTGAGATATCCTGTTGTATTGTGGAAACTCTACGTATGAGTGATATTAAGTTGATTAATATTACTCATACGTATGTAAATCTAATAAATCGTATTTATGGAACTCTATGGAGCGACAAATTACACAGTTCAACATTTTTCAGCTCATTGTTTTTGGACTCAATCCTGAGAACTGCACGTGAAAGTAGCCCCAAAAAGAAGCAGTTCAGCATCATTCGTTTTTGTCAAGTTACATGCCATAATAATTTAATATCGATTTGAAGTAATATTTGACATAATATTAATACTATATGATGGCATATGATTACACTATGACACAAAATCAAACTTTTTGAAAAACACCCGAACGAGACTATATAGGTTCGATGGTACAACCGGAGCTGAGTAAAACCCTAGCTCAGTTTGGCTAGATTGGCTACCAAATTTTTTTTTTGGCCCCCTAAACTTTTTGGAATCCCTTGGACCCCTTGGAAAAAGGTGACATCAATTGTTGGCCAACAGTTTCTACAGTTTTTAATCTAGCTCTTTCTCTTCTACAACAAAGTTTTAGCTAATAGTCCGCTTAAGAAACTGATATAATAAAATTTCCCAAAAAAATTAGACTTCCCTCGTTTATTTTCAAAAAACTTCGATAAAAATTCTAATTTTTTCACTATTTTTTATATAAGTCGTAGGGAATCCAGATTTTTTGCATACTCTGTTCAGTGAAATTGTAGTTTAGGTAACACCGAATAACTTCTCTGAACAAACCTATGCAATCTGAACAAGTCTAGGGATATTAAATAGCTCTCAAAACACACTATCTACTTTAAACAAATCAGTTTTTTAGGAGTTTTGGGCCATTGTGCAATGTTTTTACTTGCTATCTTTACCAAAAACGTACTTATTGTATAACTGAATAACTTCTGTAAACAACCAATATGATCGGAATTCTCCACCCCCATAATTGTTCACAAAGAGCATTAGGGTGTTCCTTATATGGCATTTTTTCGAATTTCGTTAAAAATATGTATTAATCGCGATGTTGGTCATCTATCTTCACCTTACGTTTCTTTTTGCCAATATTAGGAATATATTGTGAGAAATTTTGTATCGATAGTTGGACATTAGGGTGTGCCGCAATGAGGTTAAAGTATGAATTTGTTCTCAAATCAGTTTATTGCCGCTGAGTATTTTTCTTTCGTATATAGACTAAGTAGTAACACGCCGTTCAATAGCTGAAATAAAGACCTAAAATAATATGTGTTTGCTTTTACCATAAATCTTATAGTCGCCGAGATATTTGATATAGAAGTTGGGGTATTTTTAAAAAAATTATTAAAAATGTTGAAATTGAATTTCGATGTAGATTATTATGGGCAATTATATATTTCAACTTTTAAAGGTTAATCAAGTTAAAATCTATATGTTTAAAAAGTATATGTGTATATTATCACTATCTCTATCAATTCTTGAGATATCAGGCGTTAAAAAACGGAATTTTTGACTGTATGCATAGCAATGTCTAATAAACTTTTGTTCCATCTGAATACCCATTGAATACTTACCAATAACGATTTTTATATGATAACAATAAAAAATCCCCTCAAAAGACCATTGGATATTAATGGTTTTGGTGACACTTGTAAGCATACACAATGGATATACAGGTTAAACAAATGTTAAGTAGTCATTGCTATGCTTTTTAAGCCCCTGATATCTCGAGAATTGATAGAGATAGTGATAATATACACATATACTTTTAAAACATATAGATTTTAACTTGATTAACCTTTAAAAGTTGAAATATATAATTGCCCATAATAATCTACATCGAAATTCAATTTCAACATTTTTAATAATTTTTTTAAAAATACCCCAACTTCTATATCAAATATCTCGGCGACTATAAGATTTATGGTAAAAGCAAACACATATTATTTTAGGTCTTTATTTCAGCTATTGAACGGCGTGTTACTACTTAGTCTATATACGAAAGAAAAATACTCAGCGGCAATAAACTGATTTGAGAACAAATTCATACTTTGACCTCATAGCGGCACACCCTAATGTCCAACTATCGATACAAAATTTCTCACAATATATTCCTAATATTGGCAAAAAGAAACGTAAGGTGAAGATAGATGACCAACATCGCGATTAATACATATTTTTAACGAAATTCGAAAAAATGCCATATAAGGAACACCCTAATGCTCTTTTTGAACAATTAAGGGGGTGGAGTATTCCGATCATATTGGTTGTTTACAGAAGTTATTCAGTTATACAATAAGTACGTTTTTGGTAAAGATAGCAAGTAAAAACATTGCACAATGGCCCAAAACTCCTAAAAAACTGATTTGTTTAAAGTAGATAGTGTGTTTTGAGAGCTATTTAATATCCCTAGACTTGTTCAGATTGCATAGGTTTGTTCAGAGAAGTTATTCGGTGTTACCTAAACTACAATTTCACTAAACAGAGTATGCAAAAAATCTGGATTCCCTACGACTTATATAAAAAATAGTGAAAAAATTAGAATTTTTATCGAAGTTTTTTGAAAATAAACGAGGGAAGTCTAATTTTTTTGGGAAATTTTATTATATCAGTTTCTTAAGCGGACTATTAGCTAAAACTTTGTTGAAGAAGAGAAAGAGCTAGATTAAAAACTGTAGAAACTGTTGGCCAACAATTGATGTCACCTTTTTCCAAGGGGTCCAAGGGATTTCAAAAAGTTTAGGGGGCCAAAAAAAAAATTTGGTAGCCAATCTCGCCAAACTGAGCTAGGGTTTTACTCAGATCCTGTTGTACTTTCGAACCTATATAGTGTCGTTCGGGTGTTTTTTTCACTGTTGCACTGTGTTACCATAAAGGTTATATCTCGTTATTGGTTTGGTTTATTCTAAGGAAGCATTAAATGACCTAATAATTAGGTTTTAAAGAATAAACTGGAAGTCTATCTAGCCCCTTCTGATACCTCCCTATCCATCTGGTACCGCCCGCTTCAGATTAAAATTATTAATGCATCCATTGCGATCGTGCCCAAATTCTTTATTTATCAAAGCTAAAGCAGAATAAAGTTTTGGAGAAAAACTCTGGAAGTCTAGCCACGTATTTCTGATACCTCCCATACATATGTACCATTATTTTGATTTCCAGGCTGACATTATTATTTTTGTTTATAGCGGAGCCAAGGTAGACAAAATCAGCGGCCAATGATATCTATATCATGGTACCATACCTGTTTACTGCAGCCTTCCGCATGATCATCTCTATTTCGATGTTAAAGAGATCGCGAGACAGACTATCGCCTTTTCTAAAGCTTCGCTTGGTAGAAAATGGCTCTGTCAGATTTTTGCTAATTTTCATTGAAGACTTCGTGTCTGTCAGTGTATCGGACTGTCTAATGCAGCTTTGTAGTCGATAAACAGATGGTAGGTGTCGATCTGCGTATCTTGGGTCTTCTCCAGGATTTGTCGTTGTGTGAATATCTGGTCGGTGGTGGATTTACCAGATCTACAGCCATACTGTTAAGGTCCAAACAAGTTCGCCAGAATGGCTTTTAGGTTTTTACATAACACATTAGATAGGACCTTGTATGCGATGGGTAAAAGGCTAATCCCGCGATAGTTTCAGGACATAGAAAATTCAGATTCCAATTATCGGGCTTGCATTCCTTGAGCCAAGTCGTGTTTATGAGCTGGTGAATGCATGTTGCCAGCTAATCTTCGCCGGCTTTAAAAATTTCTGCCGGTAGTTCATCGTCTTTGCAGCTTGTTTCTTTTTAAGCCTTGCGATCGACATGCTGATCTCGTTTTGGCTCGGTGGTGGACAATCTGCTCCGTCGTAGAACTTTCGGGCCTAACCTTTTCCGCCTGAACAGGCGTTTCATCTTCCTCCTGTCTGCAGTTTTGCCTTGTGTGCAGCATCCATTTCGTCAGACGTCTCGAGACATTCATCATCGTACCATGGCTTGTCTGAGCGTGGTTTTTCATAACCCAGTATAGTCGTTGAGGGGTTTGTTTGGAGTAATTGAGAGAGTTGGTTGGAGTAGGCATTGGCTACCTCGATGGTATGCAGCTTTGTGATGTCTAGCTTCGTTTGCGTTTGGTTACGAGTGCTCTTAGCACTACTTAGTCGTGTGCGTACCTTGGCTGCATCTAGGAGATGATGGAGGTCAATATTTGCACCGCGCATCACACGCTTGTCCATAACGCTTCCATCAATTACTACATGATCAATCTGATTTCTTATGTTTTGATCGTTAGATATCCAGGTTTTTTTTTTTTAATTTCCCTTTACACCCCATGAATGAGGTATGGGATAGCTTCTCGCGTTGTTGTGAATTAACACGCACCTACTTGTTTATCGACGAATGCGAACGTCACGGTTTAAAAAGCTCTTACTAGACATGCCGATTGACTCGACACTGATACTGCGAAATTGCTGTCGACAACATTCGAGGGGAGCCGGCAATGAAGGAAAATGCTTTTTTTATATTTATTTATTTTTTGAGATGACTGGAGCCAGGATTTGCACCTGTGATCTCCCGCATGGTAGTCACGTGTTCTTACCACCATGCCACTGCCGGACCTGGATCTACGTTGCCTTGTGGATATCTTTATGCGGGAATCTGGTTCCACTCACAATCATGTTTCTTGCCGACGCGAAACTAACCAGTCTGAATCCGTTATCGGAGGTGTTGTAGACTGAATTTTCCGACTGCTGAACCAAGAGCATCTTCCCTTCCTATTTTAGCATTAAAATCTCCCAGAACAATTTTAATGTCATGTGCAGGGCAGCGGTCATATATGTCCTCCAGACGCTCGTATAATGCATTTAATCAGCGTAATGTAAAAATATTTCGCCCGGATGCGAATAGTGGCTATTAGGTTACAGGGTTAAACCGCGAGACCAGATGTCTAAATCTTTTGCCGACTATGAAACACATCCAAATTCGTGTATTTCTGCATGGCAACTGAAGGCTGTGATGTCAGTCTTGTATTTGTCTAGGACATCCGCCAGTTGGATAGAAGCATCTCTCCGCATAAAATTCGGACCTTCTAGGTGCATATCCTTATTTCATGGTCCTATAACGTTTGCGGGGATCGTCAACATTTGGGATAGTTCGTGTTTTTTCTTTTATTCGTGCTTTCATAAAACTTGTTTTGTTTGGTTATTATGGCCACCGATCCTAGTTTCTAGGGGCTGCCAAAGCCATTAAGAAAACCTCTGTGTTGAGCTTCAGTAACTTCTGTTACCTACTTCCTAAGACACATCGGTGGTAGCATGCCGTTTATGTTATTCAGCATTTCGCCTACTCATATTTGCTACCAATGAATGGATGTTCATCACTGACTTTCTTTTAAAGTAATAACATAACTCTTTGCATCTTAAAATCTTCCTGGCCGCAAATAGCAAACTGCAGCACTTGAACTATTCTGCTCACAACTTCAACTCCTACTCAAAGTTATTGCAATATTAACACATCAAACCTTTTTTCCTCATATCTATCTGTTTCAATTATTTAAAAGTTACTCAGCATAAAAACTAACCAACCACAGCCAGCAAGAGAAAATGTTATACTTTACTCCACACAAAAAAAATTAATAATACGAAATTGCATTGAAACTGTAGCCAAAGAACACTTGTTCATTATGGCCGTTAAGCAGCTTTAGAAGAAATTTAAGATGCTTAGCAATCTGCAACAAATAAAAGTGGTAAAACAAAAGCCGGAGAAACACAGTGGAGTTAAAGTTTTATGTTAACGACTACGATGACGATGATGATGCTAACGAGATGAGATGCCCGCCGTCAGTTAATGTGAAACCCCAGGAATTTGTTGCGTTCAACAGGTATATAGTGGATAAAGAAAAAGGAACTGCGACTTGTGGAGGAAGAGTAGTAGTTTTTGTTCCGTTGCTTTTTGTGGATCTTTAAATAATAAGACCAATGCTGAAATGTTCGAGGTGTCTTTTATAACTGTTGGTTTTTTTGCATATTATTATTTTGTTTTTAATTTGCAGAGTACTTCGAGATGAAATATAAAAAGTTATAATGTAATGGATATTTAACAAATGTAACAAAAAGGAGATTGTAACAAAAGGATGATTTTGTGATATTAGCGAAGATTTTTTAAAACTGTAAAAATTAGGTGGTTGCTGTTTAATCAACGATTCTTAAAAGATATGCCGCATAAGCGACTGACGATGGTTTAATAAACTAATGAAAAATTTATAGTATATTGAACTTATTTTTTTAAAACTAATTTTCGTATGTAATACATTCTACAGCAGAATAATGTGTGTGTAGACTAAAGCACATCACAGTTCATGTACTTGGGAATAACTAGAATCTTTCTTTGAAGGTCACCAAGCAGCTCACAATGTACGTTAGATCACGTGTTTCCCAGGCCATGACACTAAACATCCGTTCAGTGGTAGCAAATATGACATGATACCACCGATGCGTCTTAGAAGGTAACAAAAGTAACTGAAGCTCAATATAAGCACTCTCTTAGTGGCTTTGGCAGGCCCATGAAACTAATATCGGGTGCGGTGGTCTAGTTAGTCACTCCCCTTAAAAAAAACAATTATCATGAAAACACGAAAAAAAAATAAGAACAAAGAACCCCCACAACTCTATAAGGACCACGATTTAAGAATATGCACCTGGAATGTCCGAATTCTATATAGTGATGGTGACTCTACCCAATTGGCGGATATCTTTGACAAACATAAGGCTGACATCACTGCCAAATAGGAGATGCGATGGATAAGATAGGAATGCACACTTCGAAAGAACCGTGACTACAGAAAGACACGAATTTAGATTTGGATTCAAAGTCGGCAAAGGAGAATTTGACATCTAGGCTCGCTATTTACCCCTATAAGTGACCGAAAAGCCACTATCCGCATCCACGACAAATACAATGCTAACATCACTGCCAAGTAGCAGATGCGATGGATAAGATAGGGATGCATGCACACTTCGAAATAACTGTGACTTCTTTCATTACTGCAATACAGAAAGACACGAATTTAGATTTGGATTTATAGTCCGCAAAGGTGCCTAGTCTCGCTGTTTACCCCTGTAAGTGACCGAATAGCTACTATCCGCATCAAGGCAAAATATTTTTACATCAAGCTGATTTGTATACACGAAGCGAAGGAAAACAAAGTAGAGGACATTTAAGATGTATTCTATGGGCGCCTGGAGGATATATATGACCGCTGTCCTGCCTATGCCTAAGGAAAAATGCTTTTGGTTTAGTAATCAAAATACTGTCTACACAACAATACCTCCGATAACGGATCCGGACTGGTGAGTAGAACCAGATTCCCGCATGAAGATATCCACAATTCAACCAGTATAAAAAAAAACCAGTATAAAAAAAAAAACTTAATTTCCCTTTGCACCCCATGAATGAGGTATGGGATAGCTTCTCGCGTTGTTGTGAATTAACACGCTTTCTATTTTTAGATTCACAACTAACGGCACCTACTTGTTTATCGACGAATGCGAACGTCACTGTTTGAGAAGCTCTTACTAGACACGCCGATTGACTCGACACTTAATACTGCGAAGTTGCTCTCAACAACATTCGAGGGTGCCGACAATGAAAGAACAATTTTTTTTGTTTTTTTTTAAGATGACTGGAGACAGGTTTGATCCTGCGATCTCCCGCATGGCAGTCGCGTGTTCTAACCACTATCCACGGCTGGTCCCTCAAGTCAATGGGGATATATAAAAAGACAAGAAACCACATTGATCTCGTCGTAAACGATATAAGACATGTTTCGAGCGTTATGAATAGGGCAGGGTATCTTATGCAAATACATATTTTTTCTGGACATCCTTAATAGGAAACAGTTAAGTTATCTTTGCGAATCATGAAATTTCCTTTAAAATGGCATTCAATCGTTTTTGCATATTTTACGAAAAATATGTGGTTTTGCATAATTATGAGCATATTTTAGCAAATTTTACAATAAATGCATGTTTTTGTTGCATAGTTTTGATTTTTTGATTAACAACCACTTTAACTTTTTGTCGGACATTTTTGGTAAAAGTTGCATTATAGATTGTTGCACAATATTCATCATATGGGTATAGGAAGCAAATTTTATATGTAAAGATTATATGCGCTACAAAAAAATCTTTGCTCACAGTCAATAGAATAGAAGAAACCAATCAACAACCGCCTGACTAGCGGAGGATTTCAACAAATATAAAGTTATTTATTTGCTAACAGATGCAGCGCCTGTATGGTAAAGGCGGCAAGGGAGTTACAACGCTGTTGCATATGGCTTGTTTTTTTGAATTGAAGTTCTTTAAGAAAGTCGTTTTATTGAACTGAATTCCCATATATCAAATAAAAAAATAAAAACGCCTTCGCGTGTACAGAATTTGAATGAAAGATGTCCTGATATTCTGCATCCTGCAGAGCCAATTATAACATAATTGGGAGCGTGGCTTCATGCAGTCACATATTATACCAAAAATTTCAAAGAATTTGGCGAAGCAGTAAAAAGAGTCCACGATTCCGATTTAACATCGATTAAAAACTAATAAACTTTGTATATGTACCGATACAAGTATAAAATAAAATTTTGTGTTCTCTTTTGCCAAAATTCATTCAAAATTTATTTTTAATAAAATTTTAAATTGTGTTTTAATTGCATATTTTATGAGTTTTTAGTGCATATTTTTAAGTGCATGTTATATGCGCATATTTTCGATGTCTTATCACCGGATCACCACCTAGTTACAGACACGGTACGCAGGCGATAAGATAGTGCTCGTAACTACACACAAAGGAAGCTACACATAACAAAGCTGCATACCACTGAGATAGCCAATGACTACCAACTAACCAACTCTCTCAATTATTTCAAACAAAATCCCCTAATTCTCATACAGCATAATGCCAATTCTATGCACACTGCCCCAACGTCCGTACTATGCTCTGACGAGCCTTGGAGCAATGTTGCGCAATGTCTAAGCAAATAGACGCTGATTACTGGGCAAACGATCTAATAAGAAGAGAAGGGAGATGAAACTCCTCTTCAGGCGAAAAAAGCGTCTATGTAAGAAAAGAGGGAGCCAAGATAACGAAAATTACAGGTATAGGGGTTAAGCCCGAAAGTTCTATCAGAAAATAAAATGCAAAGGTTTTGAAACAGAGATCCCCACCTGTTAGGACAGAGATGAAAATTTCGTCACGAACACTTAGAATGTGCTGCAAATATGGAGGGAACACTTACGTTCTCTACTCTTTCCCGAAGGCAGCATAAGTGACAAAATTACGCTAGACAACGACGACGGAGTAGACTGTCCACCACCGAGCTAAAACGATGTAAGTAATGGCCGATGGATTGCCGGCAGAGGTTTTTATGGCCGGCAGCGATGAGCTGGCAACGAGCATGCACCAGCTCATAAACACGATTTGGCTAAAGGAATGCATGTCCGATGATTGGAATCTGAGTTTTCTATAACCTGTGCTTAAGAAAGGCGATCCAAGTGTATGTACCAACTATCGCGGTATCAGCCTTTTACCCATCGCTTACAAGGTCCTGACTAGTGTGTTATGTGAAAAACTAAAATCCATTCTAACGAACCTGATTGAACCTTATCAGTGTGGCTTTAGATCTGGTAAATCCACGACCGACCGCTACGACAAATCTTGGAGAAGACTCAAGAAACCCAGATCGACACCAATCATCTGGCTATCTATTACAAAGCTGCATTCGACATGACAGAAATTATTAGATGCTATGGCTTTGCGGGACCGGCCGTGGCATAGTGGTAAGAACACGCGACTACCATGCGGGAGATCGCAGGTTCAAACCTGGCTCCAGTCATCTTAAAAGAGAAAAAAAAGAAATAAAATGTTCTTTCATTGTCGGCTCCCCTCGAATGTTGTTTGACAGCAACTTCGCAGTATTAAGCGTCGATTCAATCGTCGTGTCTAGTAAGAGCTTCTCAAAACAGTGACGTTCGCATTCGTCGATAAATAAGTAGGTGCCGTTAGTTGTGAATCTAAAAATAGAAAGCGTGTTAATTCACAACAACGCGAGAAGCTATCCCATACCTCATTCATGGGGTGCAAAGGGAAATTAAGTAAGTTTTTTATGGCTTTGCGGGATGGCACTGACTTACACGAAGGTAAGAACCTGATAGAGCCATTTTCTACCAAGTGAGGCTTTAGACCAGCTATCGGCAACTAACACAACCACAATATGGGTTTGTGTTGGTGAGTTGTTCTCTTCCCTCTCTCACTATAGTGAAGGAAATTGTTGTAAAGATTTTTTCATAACTATGAACAAAATTATAATATAATAATATAGGAAATATTACTGTTGTGCGCGTGGCAATGCACATTAACATATAAGAACTCATTTTTACCGAAAAAATTCATTTCTTTTATTGTCTTGCTAACAACAAGCGTCGACACAACTGCGTCGGACGAATGCTCAAGCGAGACTGATTCAGTTTGTTTGTTTTCGTTCAATGTGTGTGAGAATACATGTGCTCATGTTGCACAAGTGCGCGCTCTCGCCGATCGCCGCTTTAGACAAAGCGATAGTCTGTCATGCTGCAGTAAATACCACTTGTGCCATCTTTAACAAAAGTAACATGCTGCTCACATATGCCTGTGATATATAAGTATATATCATTGGCCGAGGATTGCGTGATGTTACTGCGGCCTTTTCGAGCATGGAGAAGCAATCATTGGAAGTGGGACTGTTGATAAATGCGGACAACATCAAGTCATTTGTTTCAACGAACAAAGAGTCTACTCGTTTGGGAAGCTGCATGAACGTTGACAACTATAGCTTTGAAGTGGTTGATGATTTTGTCTACATTGGCTCCGCCATAAACAAAAATAATAATGTCAGCCTGGAAATCAAGAGACGAAGATTGCGTGGAAACCACTACTACTACTATGCACTTAGCAAGCGATTAAATAATAAAGTCCTCTCTCGACGAACATAGATCCAACTCTACCAGAAACTGATCCTACCTGTCTTGCTGTATAGCGCAGTATCCTTGGTAATGACGCAAGCGGATCAATCTATTCTGGGAGTCATCACAAAGAAAATATTTCGCATTGTTAACAGCGATGCCGTCGTCGAATGAACCATAAGCTGTATAGGCTGTATAACGATATCGACGTAGTCAAGCTTGTTCAAATAGACACATTGTACGAATGAATTAAAATGATCTAGCTCGAAAAGCCGTCGGCAATAAACTAGACCGGCGGCGCAGGAGATATCGTCAAGAACTTCGTTGGATGGACCAGATGAAAGAGCTGTAATCTAAGCTTCAGTAACTTCCCGCTGTCCTCGGAAAATAATGTCTATGTCAACACCATACGCGAGCTGTATGTGACTTTTTTTTAAAGATGGTACCAATAGTGCTGATGGCAGCCTTTCGCATGATCATCTCCATTATGACGTTGAAGAGATTGCATGACATACTATCGTCTTATTGTAAAGTCTTGCTTGGTAGAAGATGACTCTGTTAGATTTTAGGCTATTTTTACAAAAGACATCGTGTCAGTCGGTGTCGTCGCGCAAAGTTTGTGAGGATACACAATTTAGCCTTAGCATTTAAAAGTTTCTGTCCTATCAGACTGTCGAATGTATCGATAAACAGATGGTAGGTCTCGATCTGCATTATTGGATACTTCTTCAGTAATCGTCATAGTGTGAATATCTGGGTGGTTGTGCTTTTATCAGGTCAGGTCTACCATGACAGGACCTTGTATGCGATGAAGGCCGATCCCGCGATAGTTGGTACACACACTTAGTGTGACAAACTATCTACGAAGCGGAAAATACTGAAACGCTTGGAATTCCTAAGTGCGTGCGGCTTCTGATGGATGAATTTCTATTGTTGCTGCCATATAAGATGAATAAGAGGACTAGAGCACAGGGAAACAAAAATTTGGGTGAAGTCATCAGGTACTTTGGTTGAACTGCAATTTTTGTTGTGATGCAGTGACTTAATTAACGACCGCGGAAATAATTTTTTATCTAGAAACTCTATGAAGTTTTGTATGCACCGCATACTATACATTGACTTTCTGTTACGGCTTTCCCTGCTCTACTCTTCCGGTATATATTTAATTTACTTGTAGATGTGTTCTTACCTTAAAATACTACCACAGTTTTGTAGTAATTGCGGTACTATACTACACAAAGAAAACCAGCGTTTTACCTTCATAATGTTTTATCTGCATAAAACTGTTGATGTTGTATTACAACGTTTCACTTAATACGAATTGAGAGCTACATTTTAATACACCGCACTGGCATATTGAAGGCCAAACCAAACCTGCCTCTTTTGCAGTGAAAAAAAAAATATTAAATAAATATCCATTAGGAAGTCACTTCAAAAGTTATGACCCATTTAATCTACACAAAAAAAGAGAAAAAAACACCAAAACTGCCAGCATTTTCAGCCTTCTTTGAACGCATTGCAAAAAAAATCCACTATTATCTTTAAAGCCCTCATTCTCCTGCTGAAAGCTGAAATCACTTACAGATATATATATATAGATTTAAAAGAGAACACTAACAAAATTTTGGGTAAACTCTTTCAAGGATTCACTTGCACACTTCACACACACCACACAACGCAGAAAATATGCACTTCATATACACCGTAATGCTTTTTTTGGTATATCCACAAATACATATATATGAGTATATTTTAAATATACATACCTACATTTTTGCCTGCCAACTTTTATTATGAAAAGATAAACTCAGTGCTGCATTGGCGATCCTTTTTCATATCCTTATAGGCAAGGATATATAGCTGACGCGAGCTGTGTTGCTACATTAAATGGGACGAACAGTGAAACGCATTTTTAGCCATAAGATATGACATGAAGTACACACAATTTATTTTTTGTTTGTTTGCAGCATATTCATCTTTTTTTTTAAAACTGCAACGTTGTCGTACATATCTTGTGTGACACTACAACAATAGTAAACATGAGATTCATTAAGATGCAGTGTTGTTGTTTCGCCTTACAGATAACACATTGTTTGCTATGTGAAAGTTGTTGCATTCTATGCATATGAAAAGCAAAAGCCACAAAAGTTATTTCGCGCATAGAACTGACATTTTGAGACATGTACAAGCAAAACTTAATTATTTTTATCTTCAAACAAAGAATATTTTTTGTCTAGGGAAGAGATTTTAATGTGATAGAGCACAATATTATGATTAATATAACACAGATTGAAGATTCATTTTGGGGATGCAATTTTAATCTTATGGATAGTGTAAATAAATTTGCTATATAGGTATTGAGCCCAGCTATGAGACTGAAACTCTAGTTTCTTCTACTTCTTCTTATTCATATTTGGTAGCAGCAAGAGAAATTCATCAATCAGTAGCGCCGCACTTCGAAAAAACATTAAAAGCACTTCGGTCTTTTGCGTTTCGTAGATAGTTCGCCACACCAAGCATAGATAACAGCTGGTTCACCTGGTCCATTTCCCTCCCGAAGACTCCCAGATCCACATTACCCAGTTCTGCACTGTAGAGTAATACAGAGAGGAGTTGAATCTTTGTTCGTCGAGCGAGGGCTTTGTCATTAAATCGCTTGCTTAGCTTATAGTAGCAGCGGTTTGAGAACAACACTTGTCTCTTCATTTTTAGCCTGACAGTATAATTTTTGTGTATGGCAGAGCCAAGGTAGACAAAGTAATCTACCACTTCAAAGATATAAATGTCAACGATCACGCAGCATCTCAAACAAGTAGACTTTTCTTGTTGAAACAAATAACTTGGTTATTTGATCGATAAGGCCTCAGTAACATCCTGTTGTGCTCGGCAAATGATATCTATGTCATCGCCATACGAGAGCTTCATGTGCATTTTTTTAAAGATGGTACCAATCGTGTTGACTGCACCCATTCGCATGATCAGCTCCATTATGATGTTTAAGCAGATCGCGAAATAATTGGTCTCTCTCTTCACTCAATCTCACTAACACGATGCGAAACTGTCGCGAAAAAACCTTCAAACTTCATTCTTAATGACTTGCTCTTCGCCTAACCGCCGACCGTTTTTGTTCGCTCAATCGGCTCTTGGGTCTTCTGACCATGTTTGTGTAATGTATTGTTTGTGTGTATAGACAAATATATGCATACGCATATGCACACAAGCGCCCTATATTCTTCTCTTCTCTAATGCTTTGCCTGTGACGAAAGATCTAAGGAAAATTCATCAATAAAAATAAAGACATTTTTTGCGGACACTGCTTGCTTAGCTCACTTACTAACTCTCAGAAGCTGAGCGACTGGCGGTATTGTTCGTATCAAGCGGTCAGTAAGAGACCGATTCATGTGTTACGTTCAACTCTAAACCCGAGAGCGAGGGCACGCACGAAACGAAAAAGAGGATTGCTGTTCAGATACTGGGTCTTATTTTTTTCAATCTTATAAGTGAACAGAAAAAAAACTTAATATCCCTTTGCATCCCATGAATGAGGTATGGGATAGCTTCTTGCGTTGTTGTGAATTAACACACTTTCTATTTTTTAGATTCACAACTAACGGCACCTACTTGGTTATCGACGAATGCGAACGTCACTGTTTGAGAAGCTCTTACTAGACACACCGATTGACTCGACGCTTAATACTGCGAAGTTGCTGTCAACAACATTCGAGGGGAGCCGACAATGAAAGAACAAGTTTTTTTTTAAGATGACTGGAGCCAGGTTTGAACCTGCGATCTCCCGCATGGTAGTCGCGTGTTCTAACCACTATGCAACGACCGGTCCCAATAAGTGAACAGACCGTGCATTAAAATTTGGTAAAGCATATTTTGCGAGCTCTGTGTTAAAGAGATTGCCTTACCGACTATCGCCTTGTTGTAAAGTCTTGCTTGGTAGAAAATAGTTCTGTCAAATGTTGGGTTATCTTTACAGAATACTTCGTAGCAGTCGGTGTCAACCCGCAAATTCATATCAGTTTTGTGGGGATACAAAACTCAGCCTTAGCATCTAATAGTTTCTGTCGTATCAGACTGTCAAATGCAGCTTTGTAGTTGATAAACTGATGACAGGTGTTGATCTGCATTTTTGAGGACTCTTCAGAATTTGTCGTAGTGTGAATATTTGGTCGGTTGTGGATTAACAAGATCTAAAGCCACACTGACAAGACCTAATATGCGATAGCTGATCCTGCGATAGTTGGTATATACACTTGAATCGCCTTTCTTAAGCACAGAACATAAAACACTCAGATTCTAATCATATGGAATGCATTCCTTTAACCAAATTGTGCATGCACGTTGCCTGCTCATCGCCGCCGGTCTCAAAAAGCTCTATGAGCAATTCATCGACTCCCGTAGCTTTGTTGTTTTTAAGCCGTGCAATTGCCGTGCTGATCTCGTTTTGGTTCGGTGGTGGACAATTTAATCCGCCGGCAATGATTTGCGTGATTTCGTTACTTAAACTGCTTTCGAAAACGAGCAGAGTGTGAAAGTGTTCCCTCCATATTAGCAGCACACTCTAAGGGTCCGTGACCAGATATCCATCTAAATCCTTACAGTTGGTGATCTGTGCGATAAAACCTTTGCTTCGCTTCTGGCTTCACCTCTAACACTGTAATTTTTGTTTTTCTGTCTCTATATTTTATTCAAAGACGCCTTTTCTGTCCGTAGAAGCGTAACAAATGAACGTTCTGAGCTCTCGAGACAAGCCTGCCGACGATTACCACGTGATCAATCTATTATATCGTCTTTTGATAAGCGGCCATCCAGTTTGCTTTGTGGATATCTTTCTGCGGGAATCTGATTCTACTCTGATACCCATGTTTCTTGGTGTTGTTGTGTGAACTGAACTGTCCGACTGGTGAACCATGCTTTCGGTTTATCATTAACATTTCTCAGAACAATTTCAATATTATAGACAGGACAGATTTTATGTATTTCATTCAGGTGTTTAAAATTGCACCTTTAGTGTCCATCGTTATGTGAAAAGTGGTTATGCGGTTACTTTCAGGGTAAAATCTCCAGATGAGATGTAGAAGTCTCTTGCCCATTACACAGTACAACATTTTTCAGCTCATTAATATGGAACTCAATTCAGAGAATTTCACGTTAAAGTTGCCCCAAAAATAAGAACTTCAGCATAATTAGTTTTGTCAAGTTGTCTGCATTAATAATATAATGGCCATATTAATTTTTATACCCTTCACCACGAGCATGAACAGAGTGAAGGGTATATTAATTTTGTTCTTCCATTTGTAACGCCTATAAGGAGGCGTGGTAGGTATGACAATATATGCAACTTTGTAGTTGATGAACTGATGATAGGTGTCGATCTGCATTTTTTCAGGTCTTCTTCAGAATTTATCGTAGTGTGAATATTTAGTCGGTTGTGGATTAACAAGATCTATAGAGCTGAAATTTGTAATGCAAGCATCTATCCTCAAAGCGGAGGTTAAGTTCCAAAATGAGCCCGATCGGTCAAAATCTACTCCCACCTCCCACAAAATCCCCCTTTTTGAGGCCTGTCCCCGCGATTACAGCCGTAGTTTAAGAGCAATCGACCTAAAATTTTGTATGTGAGCTTCCCTACACTAAGCGGAGGTTGAGTAGTAAGATGAGACCGATCAGTCAAAAACTACTCCCACCTCCCATACAAAATCCCCCGTTTTTTGGGGGTGTCCGTATGTCAGTCCCCGCGATTACAGTAGTAATTTAAGAGCAATCAAGTTGAAATATTGTATACAAGCTTTCCTACTCTAAGTGGAGGTTGAGTTCTAAGATGAGCCCGATCGGTTAAAAACTTCTCCCACCTCTCATACAAACTTCCCCTTTTTGGGGTTTGTCCCTGCGATTGCAGATGTTTTTAAGAGGTATATAGCTGACATTTTGTACGCAAGATTCAATCACTAAGCGGAGGCAACTTTCTAAGATAAGCGGTCAAAAACTACTCCCACCTCCCATTCAAACTCTACCTTTTTTGGGGTGTCCGCCTAACTGCCCCCGCGATATGCAAGCTTTAATCGTATAATAAGAGCTTACGTTGTTATATGAGCAATATTAGACGAATACTTCTCCCAACTTCCATACCAACTCCCCCTTTTTTGGGGTGTCCGTCTGTATGTCCCTGTAGTTTAAGAGCTTTCGGACTGAAATTTGGTATGTAAGCTTCTGTCCAGAAGCAGCGGTTAAGTTCTAAGATAAGCAAGATCGGATTTAAACTACCCCCACATCCCACACAAATTCCCATTTTTGGAAAGTTACAAAATCCATAAAAATATGCTATAAAAAAATATATTGTGAAGCTAATCGCCTAAAATCAACTACAAATTTAAAATCGAAATATCTCGTGATTTTGAGCTAACTTTTTAAAACAGGGAACACCACTGGATTCTACGATCCAAAATTAGGTTGACGTGTCTCGGCGTTTTGGTGTGTCATTTTCACCTACTTACAGTGTTATTAATGCAGCCAATTTGGCAAAACGAATGATGCAGAAGTTCTTATTTTTGAGGCTACTTTCACGTGCAGTTCTCAGAATTGAGTCCCAAAATCATGTGTTGTAGTGTGTTTTGAATCCACATCCAAATTTTTGTCTTCCTACATGGCAGCTGTAGAAGATGCCACAATTCTTTTATTGTGTGCATTCCTGTCCTGTCCATCGCATTTCCTATATGGCGGCTATGTCAGCCTTATATTTGTCGAGGACATGCGCCAATTGGTTAAAGACAGCATTTCTGCCAAAAACATCGGACATTCCAGGTGCTTATCCTTATATCATTTTGTTGTTTCATAACATTTTGGGTTGGCTTGTTAGCCTTCCGGCCCACAGTGCAAAAACTATATACAGAGCATAGTGGATCTGCCAACCACATAAACTAAGATTGGTCCGCATTGTGGGATTTTGGTGAGTTGAGCTTCAGTAACTTATGTTAGCTACGTCCTAAGATGCATTAATCGAAGCATGCCATTAGAGTTACTCTACATTTTACTTTGATATATGTGTTTTAGTTACACGATAGTCTAGTGAAATTGTCCGGGGAATGCGTTAGCTGCCATATGTCAAATTAATCATATTAAACAAGTAATAACTTAATTATCAACGGATTCTTTAAAACTTATACACTTAACTTTAAAAGTAAAAAGTTTGCTTTCTGTACCATTTTTATATGCTGCTCAACAGACTACTTTACACTATGTCTGCAACATAGAACACATGTTATATTTGATGCTGATGTTTTACCTTCGAATTAATTAAGTTATTTAAAATTTCAAACTCAATCTTTTGACATTTTTCATGTGACAAATTATTTAGGCATTTTTAAGACACAGATTTTATAAAACCATTAATTTTATTTTGTAAATCAAAAATATCATTCGAATACCCATGAAATGATTACAAAAGGTAATCTCTGTTGTTGATCATAAGCTTGTGGCGACAGATGTAGGCATATGGTTACACGCATAAGTAAAATTGTAATAAATTATATTAATCATTTGAACATAAGTCGCTATTAAGGGGGCAATACATACTCCACAAGTATTTTACCTTTACCTTTTTCAATTTCTTTCTACTTTAATGTTAATACATCCATTTAAATTATGTCATATCGTATGACTGAAATGTTTTTGTATTCCACATTTCAATTTTCCCTTACCCTATCAGCATAAATTTACACCTGAATGCTTAACGTGCTTTTGTTCATATACCCCTAATTCACTGCTCCTCTCTTGCCCCATTCCACACAACATTATTTGCCCTTGAATTGATTTATTTGCATATCATCCTTTATCCTGTCAACTCAAGTTGCTGTGTGTATGTGTGTGTGTGCGCATATTTTTTGTGAGTAGGGTTTTCGGTTCATAGCTACCACAATTTCCTTTTTTTTATATGTATGACTTTTGAAGAAATTTGCATATTTTTATTATTAGTATTATAAAACTTTGATATGTCATTTTATGGCCCCCAAACGAGAGGGTGTTGTCGTCGGTGGGGACGTTTGTATATGGCTAAGATAAACAAGGATAAAGAACTTTTTGAAATAAAGACATAAAAGTTGTATTAAGTGATTTATCACTGTGTTGATTTCTTCATTTTTTTTTCTCATTTGATATGATATGACGACTTAAAGTTATTTACCAAGTGCTTCGTTGTGATCATTGAATTTGTCCATGGAATAATGGCTTAAGGGAGAGAGAGAAAAAGGTGACAAATATTCGCGGTAGAATGTTTAAAAACACATATTAAAAGTTTATGAAATGTTTGACGTTATACAAACCACCGCTGAACGTTACGGAAACACATTTAATATGTTGGATAATTGATTACAGCAGACATTCATTTTAAGTATGATTTCATTCAAAAGCAATATTGAAACATTTTTATCGCTGATTGATTGAACGTTATATTAAAAAGACTGTTTTGTATTTAATATGAAGTGTAAGGTAAATGATTAGAGTAAGGGATGAGATTTCGGAGGTCCTTAAGTAGCTTACCGATATACCACATAGTGTCTGGGCTAAGACGTAGTACTTTTATTAAGAGGCGACCAGTACGAGAGAGCGTTATGTTGAGCAATATAAATAAAAGTCTAGTATGGGGGGTCCACATTAAAGGACTGCAGCGTTCCATTCATTCTACTTGTACAAATAGATAAAACAAGTAACAACCTGTTATTATCGATACAAATACAACAAAGAGTAGAACAAAACATGTGCTCATGCGTTTTGGATTGAGTAGATCGCGTATCATCTCTTTCTCTGGCTCTCATTGTAGTGGAAACTTTTTATACCATCACCCTTAGGGATGAGGGTATATATCATTTGATACGACCCAAAAGTGTAACACATAGAAGGAGTGACTTTAGACCCTAGGTTTCTTTGAACCAAATTCGATTCATGACTTTTTAAGTCGTTTGAGCCATGTCCGTCTGTCTGTCTGTCTGTCTGGTGGCTGTCCGGCTGGTTCGCACGATAACTTTCGAAAGACGCAAACAAATGTTTTGAAATTTTGCACGAGTTATTATTTTCTTAAAACTACTTACGGTATTGCAAATGGGCTGCATGACCCGGCCCCTTCTGGTACCTCCCATACAAATACATCATTCCGCCCACTTTAGAAATCGAGTAATAATATCAATACACACTACGGGATCGTCCCCAAATTCTGTATTTAGTA
Source organism: Muscina levida (assembly GCA_964034835.1). NCBI lineage: Eukaryota > Metazoa > Arthropoda > Insecta > Diptera > Muscidae > Muscina > Muscina levida. The sequence continues at coordinate 107,538,671 of OZ035881.1, forward strand.
AAGCTATAACAGGATAAAGTTTTGGGAAAAATTTTAAAAGCCTAGCCACGGCCCTTCTTGTACCTCCCATACAAATCTACCTTTCCGCCCACTATAGAGATGGTGAAATAATATCAATAAATTAAACGTAATCGGAACCAAATTCTCTTTTTAGTAAAGCAATAACAGGATAAAGTTTTGGAGAAAAAAATTGGAAGTCTATCCACACCCCATCTGGTACCTCCCATATACATCTGGTACCGCCCACTTTAGAAATCGAATAATATTATTAAAAGACCTAACGCGATCGTGCCCAAATTCTGTATTTGGTAAAGTTTAAGCAGGATAAAGTTTTGGAGAAAAAATCTGGTAGTCTAGACACGCCCCTTCTGGTACCTCCCATACAAATGTACCACTCCGCCCACTTTAGAAATAAGGTAATAATATCAATACACTCGACACGATCGTGCCCAAATTCTGTATTTTGTTATGTTATAGCAGGACAAAGTTTTGGAGAAAAAATTGGAAGTCTAGCGACGCCCCTTATAGTACCTCCCATACAAATGTACCTTTCCGCCCACTTTAGGGATATAGTAATAATATCAGTACACCCAACGCAATCGTGCTCAAATTCTGTAATTAGTAAAGCTATAACAGGATAAAGTTATGGAGAATAAATCTGGAAGCCTAACCACACCCCTTCTCGTACCTCCCATACAAATGTACCACTCCGCCCACTTTCGAAATCGAGTAATAATATCAATATAATAGAAAATTATTTATTTTACTGAGGGTAAAGGTAAATGTAAGAAGGGTTGCCCGACTGAAACTTTCTAACTGGTTTTAATTACAAATCGGTAAATTTCAATAACACAAGACTTAAACAATATCTTATATTGGGTGATGGTATTTATCAGTCAGTTTAACTGACTGAAATTTCTGTACTGGTTATATAGCAGCAGAACTTTGAGATACAACACAAATGCGTTTAGATTCAAGAAAAGGAATTTGTGGCACAATTAAAGTACTTTTGGTGGAATTAAGTACTTTTTGTTACAATAAATTGTACTATTGTACTATTTGTACATTTTGGTTGTGCAAAAGTCCTTTTTGGTACAATGAAAGTACTTTCTAGTGAAAGAAATTGTTCTATTTGGTACAGTTGATTGTACATTACATTTCTATAAAGTGTAAATTTTGGTAAAATAAATTGTACTACTTGGTACAATTAATTACACTTTTTGGTACAATAAATTGTATTATTTACCATATATTGTATATTTAAGTACAATCTATATATATAAAAATGAAATGGTCCACGTATGTCATACCATCACTTGAGAACGGCTGGAGCGATTTGGCTGATTTTTTTTTTATTCGATTCGAAATTTTCCGTAGATTGTTTGTGTTGAAAAAAATCAAATCCAGGTGGCGCTAGGGTGGATTTATATCGAAAAATTGAATGCATGTACCAATTCAACTGAAATTTAGAATGGATATTCATTTGATCATGAGAAAACATTATACGTACAAATGGACCCGGTAGATGGCGCTGGGGTCGGTTTACAATCAAAACTTAAACGAATGAGCCAATTTAACTGAAATTCAGAATCCATGTCTGTTTGATCATCATAAAAAATTGTATATACAAATGGATTCGGTAGATGGCGCTAGGGTGGACTTATATCGAAAATTTGAATGCATGTACCAATTTAACTGAAATTTAGTATTTATGTTTGTGGAACCTTGAGAAAATTTTTTTTGTATAAATTGTCCCGGTAGGTGTCGTTATTGTGGAATTATAATGAAAATTTTAACGAATTAAACAATTTGACTGAAATTTAGAATGTATTTTTGTTTTATTACGAGAATTTTTTTTGTATATATGGACCCGCAGTTGATTTGGCAGGGGTTGAATTATTTCGAAAATTTATATCGATTGTCCGATTTTACTTAAACTTAAAATATATGATTTTTTTGGCATGAGAAAATCTATCAATATATATAAAAATGAAATGGTCCACGTATGTAAACCCATCACTTGAGAACGGCTGGAACGATTTGGCTGTTTTTTTTTATTCGATTCGAAATTTTCCGTAGATTGTTTGTGTTGAAAAAAATCAAATCCAGGTGACGCTAGGGTGGATTTATATCGAAAATTTCAATGCATGTACCAATTCAACTGAAATTTTGAATGGATATTCGTTTGATCAGTTGATTTGGCTGGGGTTAATTTATTTCAATTATTTTCCATTTGTCCCAAAATTTCAGTGAAAGTTAGGGATGGGCTGTAGATGGTCACCCAGATTGCAAAATGGCCTAAGGTAGAATGGCGAACATTTTTGTTGGTGCACTTCCTATAGAATTAGAGAGCTTCACAAAGTGGTTTTTCGCATTTCGAATTAAGGGGACAAACACGAAAATGGAAACAACTGTTGCTCTCACCCAGACCAAGCGGTTAATAGGGTTGATGAGCCAAATGAAGGGATTTTTGGAAATTGGTACTCCTTGGAATAAAAAGGGGCAAAGTACTATCATGGCTCAGACCAAACACCTAAAGTATTAATCACCCAGTACACAAACGCAGAAAGTTATATGTCAGTCAATCGACTTAAAAATTTCGTTTTAGAATATATGCCTATCAATAAGTAAGTTTATATCATATCCTAGACGACACTGCTGAACCATTTTAGCAATTCTTACAAATATTATCTCTTAGAGTTATATAGATTTATATGAAGTACAGAATATGCCCGGGAATACCTCGCCCTTTAAATTTAAATATTTCAGAGGCCAAGTAATAAACCAATCGTTATTAGATTTCAACTGCACTCAACATCTTTTAAAATAATTTGGAGGCAGGACGAAGTCCAGCTAGTAAATTATAATTTTTAGTACGATAAATTATTATTTTTTGTTAAAAAATTATACTATTTGGTACAATTTAAGTACTATTTGGTACAATAAATTGTACTATTTTGGGTATCACATGAAAGGAGTCACTTTAGACCCTAGGGTTCCTTGAACCAAATTCGATTCATAACTTTTTAAGTCGTTTGCACCATGTCCGTCTGTCTGTCTGTCCGGCTGGTACGCACGATAACTTTTGCATTGGTTAATATTTCCCCAAAACTATTTACGGACGTGCAAATGGGCTACATGACCACGTCCTCTCTGGTACCTCCCACACAAATGTACCTTTCTGCCCACTTTTAAATCAAGTAATAATATCAAAACACCCAACGCAAATGATTGCGTTAGGCAATGAGCCCAACTAAGGATAAAGTTTTGCTGAAATAACTGGTAGTCTAGCCACGTCGCTTCTTCTTCACTTTAGGAATCGAGTAATTATATCAATTCACCCAACAAGATCGTACTAAATTCTATATTTAATAAAGCTAAAGCAGGATAAAGTTTTGGAGAAAAAACTGGAATTCTAGCCATGCCCTATCTGGTAACTACCATACCGATCTGGTACCGCCTTCTTTAGAAATCGATGAATATTATTAGTACACGTAACGCGATCGTGCCCAAATTCTGTATTCAGTAAAGCTAAAGCAGAATAAAGTTTTGAAGAACAAATCTGAAAGTCTAGCCACTTCCCTTCTGGCACCTTCCATACAAATGTACCATTCCGCTCAATTTAGAAACCGAATTCTGTATTTTGTTAAGCTATAACAGAATAAACTCTCGGAGGAAAAATTGGAAGACCAGCCGCGCCCCTTGTGGTACCTCCCATACAAATTTACCAGTCCGCCCACTTTTGAAATCGAGTAATAATATTAATACGCCCAACGTGACCACGCCCAATTTCTGTATTTAGTAATTCTACAGCAGGATAAAGTTTTGAAGCTACGCCCCTTCTACGCCCCTTCTGGTACCTCCCATACAAATTTACCATTCCGCCCACACTAGAAATTAAGAAATAATATCAATACACCCGACGCGGTAGTGCCCAAATTCTGTATTTTGTTAAGCAAATTTTATGGTTTTTACTGAGGGTGAGGATATATGTAAGTCTGTTAACTTTTAATACCAAAATAGGCCGGGAGAATGTCTTTAGCCCAACAGTCGGAAAATTTAGTCTGCATACTGACACATCGCCAAACGGAATCAGACTGATTGATTTCTCTGCAGCAAGGAACATGGTAATTAGCAGCAAACGATTTGACCACAAAAACATTCACAAAGCAACGTGGATATCTCTCGATCAAGTTACGAGAAACCAAATTGATCACGTGGTAAACGATGGAAGGCACGCGTCAAGTGTCTTAGACGTACGAGTGATCAGGGGTGCGAACATCAACTCGGATTACCACCTCACTGCATTGAAAGTGCGTACTAGGCTAAGCAAGACGAAAACAGTGCGTAACCAGGAACAGAGAAAGCTGGACATCGCTAAACTGCAGACCGCGGAGATAGCCAACGCTTATTCCGACCAATTCACTTGACTACTTCGTAATGCTCCAACTCGCGAAAATACTAGCGCGCAACCGCAATATATTGTCTACTCGATGGAAAGGACTGCGCGGTCCGTACTAGGGTATGTGAAGCCCTTAAACGATTGTGCCTGGTACGATGACGAATGCCGCGATGTCACCCGGGAACAAGATGCTGCATACAGGGCCAAACTGCAGCCAATGGCAACGCGAGCTGTTCATGAAAAGTACAAGGAGAAGAGGCGGGAGGTGACTCCACTCTTCAGGCGAAAAAAACGAGAGCTGAAGGAGCGGAGTAATGGGTGTATTGAAGAATGCAGGAACAGAGGTGAAGCCCGAAAAAATTCTACCAGAAGATAAATGGTAGGGTCATGTGCCTTACTCTCCTGTAAAGACAAGGATGCTCATCTTGTTACTGACTCCGAGAGCGTACTGACAATATGGAAAGATCATATGTAGCCTATTGTTGTCTGAAAACTCGGCTGAGGAAGACTGTGTACCAATCCGAGATGATAACATCGAGTGTCCACCTCCGGACCAAGCTGAGATAACAACTGTCATATCCCGCTTAACGAACAGCAAAGCCGCTGGGGCTGATGGTCTACCGGCTGAGTTATTTAAGGTGGGTGGAGATGTGCTTGTTTTAAGCATGCAACAGCTCATAGAGAATATTTGGCTTCAGGAGAGCATGCCAGAGGATTGGAATCTCAGAGTAAAAACTACAGTGGAATTAGCCTCTTGCGTATAAGGTCCTGTCTAGCATACTGTGTGAACGTCTAAAGCCAATTGTGGAAAACCTGATTGGACCTTATCAGTGCGGCTGTAGACCAGGCAAATCCACGACGGATCAGATATTTACATTACGGCAGATTCTGGAGAAAACCCATGAGCAGCAAATCGACACTTACCACCTCTTTGTCGAATACAAAAACTGCCTTCGATAGTCCCATCAGGCATCGACTATACGAAGCCATGTCTGAGTTCGGTATTCCTGCGAAGATAATTCGTCTCTGCCGGTGTACCTCTACGAATTCCATATCCTCTGTTCGGAATTGGCAAGGATCTATCTGCGCCATTCGATACGACGAGAGATCTTAGACAGGGTGATAGTTTGTCATGTCTACTGTTCAACATAGTGATGGAGAAGGTGTTAAGAAATGCAGCGGTTAACATGTCTGGCATCATATTTACTAAGAGCCACATGCTGCTCGCATATGCCGATGATATCGACATTATCGGTCGAACGATGTGAGAGGTAACAGCTGTCTTCTCATCTATTGAAAGGGAGTCAGCGAAAATGGGTTTGGCAGTGAATGAGGACAAGACGAAGTTAATGGTATCATCGAACAAAGTGTCCACCCGTTGGGGACGCAGCGTGAACGTTAAAAACTATTGCTTTGAGGTAGTGGATGAATTTATCTACCTCGGATCCGCATGAACAAAAACAACAGTGTCAGCCTTGAAATCAGACATCAATAGAATAGAACTGTACCAGGTACTAATTTTACCGGTCCTGTTGTATGCCTCCGAATCTTGGGTGCTTACACAGTTAGTTGCAGCTCATCTGGGGGTGTTTGAGAGAAAAATACTCTGCAAAATATATAACCCATATAATCATTTCGGCCTCTGACTTAGACACTAATATAAAAATATATATGTTGTCAAGTTGTTTTTATGGCTAATAATAATAATAATAACGTGAATTTGAAAATATTCGTCGATTCAAGACCAGGAATTCAACATTAATCGTGTAGTTCTCGAAATACCGTTTAAGTTAACTATGGCGCTTCGCGGCCTACTTTTGAAAGTCATTTTCTACAAAGTAATTGACGGAAACATTTGTTTCTGGTCATAATAAAAATTTCGACATTCAATTATATTATAAGTGTTTTACTACAAATTAGATATAAAACTACTAAATGAACTTGAGATCCTGTGCATCTTGTACGATCGAATTGAATATTCAGATGAGTATATCATTGGGACCGGCCGTGGCATAGTGGTTAGAACACGCGACTACCATGCGGGAGATCGCAGGTTAAAACCTGGCTACAGTCATATTAACAAAAAAAAAAAATTGTTCTTTCATTGTCGGCTCCCCTCGAATGTTGTTGACAGCAACTTCGCAGTATCAAGTGTCTGGTAAGAGCTTATCAAACAGTGACGCGAGAAGCTATCCCATACCTCATTCATGGGGTGCAAAGGGAAATTAAGTAAGTAAGTAAGTATATCATTGTGAACAAAATAAAATCAGCATTTGTATGACACCGAGAATAGCCATTTAATATTAATGCTATTATTTGATTTACCATCACGCCATTTAAAAGCCACTTAAAATGATTGCTATTATTTTATTTACTACTATCATTCCCGGCTCGCGTTGCTTCACCTGTACTTACAATGAACCTTCTTTGACTTTAAGCAATACAGGTAAAATGCAAACGCTTCATAAGACGAACAAAACACTCCATTTATGTGATTGCAGCTTTATCCCATTGGTTTGAGCTATTGTACCGTTGTAGTCCCATTTTATCCCTATAAGTGCGAATTCGTATCGCACAACTAAAATGGACTGGTACCCCCCCTAATTCCATAGAAAGCATGCCAGTATACGATTATAGCTTAAGCCGTCTGGTCTGGGTGATGGTGCCATTTTTTTTCCCTATTCGGCTATTTTACCTCTAAATGTTCGAAATTCTAAAAACCCCATCTGGCGGCTCTCTAATTCTATAGGGAGCAATTCTATATACATTTTCGTAACCCTACCTTTAGGTGTTTGATCTGGCTGATATTATCAGTACTATCCCTTTTTCGGTATTTTTGCAACTAAAGACCGAATTTCGAAAAATTGCTTCATATCGCTCAACTAAAATATTCACCTTAATTTTTGAGGCTACACCTTTGGCCGTTTAGTATCAGTTTTATCCCTTTTCGGCCCTTTTTACCCCTAAAAGGTAAGGATTTCGATAGCTCTCCTTGCTTCGTTCTGATTCCATAGGACAAAAAAGCCTATATAAGTAATCAAGATTACATCATTAGCCGTTTGGTCTGGGCGATAGTAACATTTTTATCCCTTTTTCGATTTTTTTTTACCCAGAAATATAGGAAGTCGAAAAAAACAAATCCAATTAAACATTAAGCATTTCCATATCAATTTTCGCGCTTATATCAGTAGCCGTTTGGTCTGGGTGATGGTTTAACTTTTATCCCTTATTGATAACTTTTACCGCCTGAAAGTACGAAATTTTAAAAATCCATTCTTAGCTGACGTTTACTCGAAAAGGGGAATCACCATCCCAAACTTCATCATCCTATCTACAGACAATAGACAATTTTAAATATATAGATTACGAAAATGTTATAACAATCGTTCTATTAATATGACCGACATAACAATTTTTTCAAAAGGGTTGTGGCACGCCCTTTTCCCAGCGAGACATAATCCGCCATGTACCATTTACATATGTAGGAAATCTCATCTTCAAACCTTACGTGGCTCGTAAAATATGAAAGATTGTAATTTTGAATTGTGTTGGCGGTGCCCCGCCCTTTGTCTAATTATGTTTTCTTGTAGCCTGTGGTAGAGGCCGTACGGACAGTACTACACAGTACAATTTTATCGCATTTTATCCGTCCATTTATTCCGCCGAGATAACGATTTTTCCAAAAGGGGCGTGGCACCGCCCATTTTACAGCCGGATGCAATCCTCTTTGTACCAGTAACATACATTTTTCTTCATACCTCTAATGGCTCCTGAGATCTGACTGATTGAAATTTCGGTTTGTGTGGGCGGTGCCACGCCCCTGTGTCAACTATGTTTTCATACAGCCTATAATACAGGCCCTATGAACAGTATCAAACAAAGAAAATATAGTTGCAATCGGTCCATTTATTTGGCCCATATAACGATTTTTTAAAAAGAGGCGTGGCACCGCCCACTTTCCACTAACAAATTATTTGTATACCCTTCACCATGAACATGAACAGAGTGAAGGGTATATTCATTTTGTTCTTCCATTTGTAACGCCCATAAGGAGGCGTGGTAGGTATGACAATATATATAAATATATATAAACGATCAGCATCGAAATCTGAGTCGATTTAAAGGTGACGTCTGTCCGTCTGTCTGTCCCCGCGATTACAACCGCAGTTTAAGAGGTATCGAGCTGAAATTTGGAATGCAAGCTTCCTCAAAGCGGGGTTAAGTTCTAAGATGAGCCCGATCGGTCAAAAACTACTCCTACCTCCCCCTTTTTGAGGTCTGTCCCTGCGATTACAGCCGTAGTTTAAAAGCAATCAAGATGAAATATTGTATGCAAGCTTTGCTGCCCTAAATGGAGGTTGAGTTCTAAGATGAGCCCGATCGGTCAAAAACTACTCCTACCTCCCATACTAACTCCCCCTTTTTGGGTTCTATCCATACGATTACAGATGTATTTTAAGGGAAATTAAGCTGAGTGTATGCTAGTTTCCCTACACTAAGCAGAGGTTGAGTAGTAAGATGAGGCCGATCGGTCAAAAACTACTCCCACCTCCCATACAAAATCCCTCTTTTTGGGGGTGTCCGTATGTCAGTCCCCGCGATTACAGTAGTAGCTTAAGAGCAATTAAGCTGAAATATTGTTTGCAAGCTTCCCTACTCTAAGTTGAGGTTGAGTATTAAGATGAGACCGATCGGTCAAAACCTACTCTCTCCTCCCATACAAACTCTCCCTTTTTGGGGCCTGTCCCTGCGATTGCAGCCGTATTTTAAGAAGTATATATAGCTCACATTTTGTAGGCAAGATTCAATCTCTAAGTGGAGGCTACTTTCTAAGATAAGCAATGTCGGTCAAAAACTACACCCACCTCGCATTCAAACCACTTTTTTTTTGGGGTGTCCGCCTTACTGCCCCCGCGATTACAGCCGTAGGTTAGGACATATGGAGCTTAAATTTGATATGCAAGCTTTAATCCTATAAAAGGAGCTTACGTTGTAAGATGAGCAATATCGGACGAATACTTCTCCCACCTTCCATACAAACTCGCCCTTTTTGAGGGTGTCCGTCTGTATGTGCCTGTAGTTTATGAGCTTTCGGGCTGAAATTTGGTATGTAAGCTTCTGTCGAGAAGCAGAGGTTAAGTTCTAAGATAGGCAAGATCGGATTTAAACTACTCCCACATCCCACACAAATTCCCATTTTTGGGGAAATACAAAAATTCATAAAAATATGCTCCAACTTAACAACTTACAAACTTATCGGTAAATCGAATAAAATCTATAAAAATTATTGACAAAAAATGGATGTGTGAAGCTAAAAGTAACGTCCACTTCTTACCAACTCGCCTGTTTTGTAGTACAAAGTTTAATAAAATATAGCTGTTGTGCAAATAACCAGTTTTATTAACATTTTTACAAATGGTGAAGGGTATCTGAGCTTCGGCATAGCCGAAGATAACCGCCTTTCTAGTTTCATATACGACCGATATACGTACTAAATCTCGACTTCGTACCTATAATGGTTTAAAATATACAGCGATTTCAAAATTTAATATGTATGGGGCGGTGCCACGCCCATTTTGACTCCTTGCAGTCCGAATATCCAAAAATCCGCTCTTAGTGCGCGCCTCTGTCATAAAAGGAACCTATATTCCAAATTTCAAGGTTCCAGCTTTGGCTGGGGAGTGATCAGTCAGTCACCCAAGCCTTTCATATATATAGATGACGTTAAATAAGATTCTCAATAGGTCAAGAATAGACCTTGAACAAATTTAATATCTTTCCGTTTTACATTATGTCATGTGGTCATCTCCTATGTTGGAGTTGTTGAATGTTTCTCAATATTTTACCATTTACAAACTTAAATTGTTCCTCAAATTTCTAGCATGTTTACTTAAAGTGCCAATTTTGCATAAATTTATAAAGAATTTACATCTATAATGAACAACGTTATATTAATGCATGACACCTATAAACTTTCAGGTTTCCACGTAATTTTTTTTTTCGAAAATTTCATATCGTCAAAATATTACAGAAATTCGTATTAGACACTTTAGTATATAAAGATGAGTAATATTTCAAAAGAATCCTGCTTCGTTTTAATACAATTAATATTAAGACACCTTATTGTGGCTATGTACAGCCATACATAAGAATATGTTTGTGCATATGGCAAAGGGTCGGGTATATCTGAAAAAGTGTACAAATATAAAAAGTGTAACAATAAAATAATATAAACAATTTAAGTGCATATATAATAAAACTTATATAAGAAAGCAAGGCAAACTCCACAAAAAAATACCCAATGATTTATTAACAAAACCTTCAAATAGCTAAAAAAAATCAAATCAACAAATGCCAAAGAGTGGAATATTACACAAACAGCTTTTTATAGAACGAAATGTAATTAATAACGTTTAAAACTATATACATACAAATTTAAATGTCATAACAATTTATGGTAATAAAAAATGCATTAAGTGCATAAAAATGCACAAAATGTTATCAAATCTAGCACAAGTTTTAAAAAAATTGCATGCAACTGGATTTGTTAATAAAAGCTAAGAAAAAAAAAACTGTAGCTACAAATTACTCAAACGTTTAGTAACATATCAACAAAGACAACAATTCATTGTAAATATGAAATTATGTTGGAGAAAAAAACAACTACTATCAATTAGTTAAGTTTTATACAAAACCATTACAATACTTGTATCGATGCCAAAAGTTTATAAACGTACAAATGCAACAATCATCTATATATAGTAGGTATATTAGCAATCCAACAAAATGGCCATTAAATTTCAATTAAGAATAACTTTAATAAAATTTCAATAAGTTAAATTTTAATTTTAATTTTGTTTAAAAAAAAAACAAATAGTGAACAGGAATGTGACAACCTTGTTGTTAGCACTGAATCTATGGTATCTCTACTTCCGGTTTCCGCTGGCATCGATTTGCTAAAAAATAGCCTAGCCAAACTGTCTAACCTGGCGCTAACCAATGGTGATTTCTCCGAATGCTCCGAATGATCGGAGTTATCTTGCTCTGAGCTCGCTGAACGATTGCTGTAAACGAAAGTAAAGTGTTGTTTGTTGTTGTTGTTGTTCGCCAACAGATAAGACGAAAAAAACAAAACAAAGAAAACAAATGAAAAATATTATTATTTTAAACCAATTCGTAAAGATAGGACGTATGTTTTCTTGGTATATTCAATTGTGTGTGTGTTAAATTAAAATTTAATTTAATTAAGCAAATCATACTGAAAGTGTGTTTCAACGAAAATTTCTATTAACGTTGAATTAAAATTCACACAAAAATTACATAGTTTTCTTTTTTGATTACATTTGTATATTGAATACTTTTGACCTTTTCTGTTAGTGTACTTACCTACTGTAGATATGTCTTCGATTGGCTGCTGTCAGGGCTGATACATCAAATTCTATGGCTGAATTGGAGCGCTTCAATCCATTTTGTTTGTTGAGTTTTTTCATAAGATGTTTGGCTTTTCTTTTGGTTGATGAATGCAACAGTTAGACAATACAAATTTAAAGAGTTGAGTTGTTTGAGTTATTAACGTGATGGTAGAGTTTTCGTTGAATAATATACAAAGAAACAATAAACGAAACTGATACGATCGTAGTGGTGAAATTTAAAAGATTATTTGAAATATGAACTGAGAACTGCACGTGAATGTAGCCCCAAAAAGAAGAAGTTCTGCATCATTCGTTTTGTCAAGTTACATGCCATAATAATTTAATATCGATTTGAAGTTAGTAAGTATCGTATAGGGGAATTTGGCACGTTTTAGGATCTTTGGTACCGGGCGCTTTGCGTGCCTCATCAAACACTCTCCTTGTACACAAAAACTGTTATGAAAACATAAGGAAAAGAAAACACCAAAATCCGTTTCGCAAACGATATAAGGACCATGATTTAGGGATATACACCTGGAATGCTCTCTCCAGAGATGGTGGTTGACTAAGGCTGAATATACCGCCATGCTCTGCACGGGACAGGGATGAACACGACGAAGTTATTGTAACATATATACAGATGGCATGCTGAAAGACATGATTTTGAAAGTGGATTCATAGTTGACAGGAGATTTCGACATCTGGTCTTGCGGTTTACCTCTGTAAGTGATCGAATCTGCATCACGTTGAGTGTGCACATGATGGAAGACAAAGACAAGGGCATTAACGATGCATTCTATGAGCAATTGGAAGAAATACATGGAAACCTCAAGAGTCATGGACGTGAGTGTGATGCGCGGTGCAAGCTGCGCTTTTGATTTAGCAGTGTGAAAATAGCTCTTAACCGAGGGCATACCACCGAGATAGCTAATGCCTACTCCACCCAACTCTCTCAATTACTTCGAACCAACCCCTCTAATTCTGTTGTTCCCGACACCCAATGGCAGCATTGGTTAATGAAAAACCACGCTCAGACAAGCCCTAATACGATGAAAAATGTCGCGAAATGTATGAAAAGAAGAATGCTGCATACAGCGAAAAACTGTAGCCAATGGCAAGGCGTGTAGTGACGGAGCGTTACAATGAGAAGAGGAGGGAGTTGACATGCCGCTTCAGGTGTAAAAACGTCTAAGGAAGAAAAAAGAGAACCATATATCGAAAATTACCAAAAGGCAATAAGTAAAGGTTTAGGAACAGGGATCCCCACCTGTAAGGACAGAGATGAAAATCTTGTCATTGACACTCAGAGTGTGCTGCAAATATGGAGGGAACACTTTCGTTCTATGCTCTTTCCCAAAGACAGCATAAGTGACGAAACCACGCCAATCATAGACGATGGAGTAGACTTTCTACCACCGAGCCAAAACGAGATCAGCACGGCAATTGCACGGCTTAAAAATAATACAGCTGCGGGAGCTGAAGGACTGCCGGCAGAGCCTTTTAAAGTCGGCCGCAATAAGTTGGTAACATGCATGCACCAGCTCATAAATACGATTGGGCTCAAGGAATGAATGCCCGATGATTAGAATCTGAGTGTTCTACATATGTCCTGTGCTTAAGAAAGGCGATACAAGTGTGTGCACCAATTATTGTGAGATCAGCGTTTTACCTATCGCATACAAGGTCCTGTCTAGTGCGAAAGACTAAAGCCCATTTTAGCGAACTAGATTGAACCTTATCAGGATGGCTTTAGACCTGTTTAATGCAAGACCGACCAGATATTTACAGAACCAAGAAATCCAGATCGACACCTACCATCAGTTTATCGACTACAAAGCTGCATTCCACAGTCCTAAACGACAGAAACTATTAGATGCTATGGCTGAGTTTCATATCCCCGCGAAGCTGATACGACTTTGCGGGATGACACTGACTGACACGAAGTCCTCAGTGAAAATAGGCACAAATCTAATAGAACAATTTTCTACCAAACGAGGCTTCAGACAAGGCGATAGTCTGTAATGCGATCTCTTTAACATCATAATGGAGAAACTCATGCGGAAGGCAGCATTAAACACAACTGGCACCATCTTTAACAAAAGCCACAAGCGACTCGCGTATGCCGGGATTTTACTGCGGCTTTTTCGAGCATTGAAAAGCAGTCGGCGGGAGTGGGTCTGGCGATAAATGAGGACAAAACCAAGTTATTTGTTTCAACGAATATAGAGTTTATTCGTTTGAGACACTGCGTGAATGTTGGCAGCTATAACTTTGAGGTGGTAGATGATTTTGTCTATCTTGGCTTCGCCGTAAACAAACATTATTAATGTCAGCCTTGAAATCAAGAGACGAGTATTGATCGCAAACCGCTGCTACTATGCGCTAAGCAAGCGATTTAAGGATAAAGTGCTCCAACTCTACCAGACTCTGATCCTACCTGTCTTGCTCTACAGCCAGAATCCTGGGTAATGACGCAGGCGGATCAATCTATTCTGAAAGTTTTCGAGAGAAAAATACTACGCAAAATATTTGGACCCATCATCGTTAACTTCGAGTATCGTCGTCGAATGAATCATGAATTGTGTGAGCTGTGTGCGCTGTACAACGACATCGACATAGTCAAGCGCGTTGAAATAGACCGAATGCGCTGGCTTCGACACGTTGTACGAATGGATGAAAATGGTCTAGCTCGAAAGGTTTTCGTCAATAAACTCGATAGTCGGCGCAGTAGGATACGGCCAAAATTTTGTTGGATGGACCAAGTAAATGAGCTGTTATCTACACTTGGTGTGACTAACTAACTACGGAGCACAAAAGACAGAAGCGCTTGAAACTCTTTTCTACATGCGGCTACTGATAGATGAATTTCTGTCGCTGCTGCCAATTAAGAGGAAGAAGAATTCAACTTCTGCCCTAGAACCTCACCTTATATGGATTCCACAGAATAGGGACATTATAGGGATCAGCAAAATGAATGGGGTTGCAAGGCAACTACTACTTTAGTAGCCCCAAGGGAATTGGAACAAGTTGGCTTGCCCCTGGCAAATTCTTGGTATATTTTGCGAGTAATGATGGTCAGTTATTGGTAACGCAGTACCAATCACGTTCATTAAGTTTGACCGCAAAAATCGATGTTGGATTTTTTGTCGGTCTGACCCCCCAAAAACGATAAGTCGTTGCAGATTTTGGAATAGCCAAAGTTTGAGCACAATTGCAGTATGTTAACCCGTGCCGCTTTGGGCTTAAAGTGTTTAAGCACATATAGCCATGTTGGGGAGGCATAACTCAAGAACGACTAGTCCAATTTTGCTGAAATAAAAATCCGAAATTAAGGAATTAAAATACCTTTAGTCGTTCATACACCATTTCTCGCATTTATAAAAAAAATTTATGAAAAAATAAAAATTTGTCTTACAAATTTCTATTGAAAAGAAAGAATTTGAATTTTAAAGGCTAATTTTTTCTTTATAACTGCAAAACTGTTGATAATGCATAGATAAAGCATGATTTATAATAAAAGAAATTTAAATTCTTAAATTTCGAATTTTTATTTTAGCAAAATTGGAGTAGTCGTTCTTCCCAACATGGCTATATGCAAAATCTGCAAAGACTTGTCATTTTTTGGTGGCAGACCGAAAAATTTTGTAATCTTTTCTATCCCATATTACTTACGACCATTCTAGTGTTATTGGGTGACAAATCTGGCTATGGGGAAAATTATGAATCTTTTGTGACTGTCCAAACCGAAGGTGGGCAAGACATTATTTTGATCGGTAGGATCGCGGCAAGGCAGTAGTTGCTTAATTTTGTTAGAGCGAGGTTGGTCTAGGTTGGACACTTTCTAACAGTCTAGTCACTTTACTGCCAGTACCGCCATTAAGGAGATGCGATGGATATCACGACGATGGACGCGACTTAAAATATTCTATATCTATAACAGCTGCCATGTGAAATACAACACGACTTCTAATGTGGATTTGTAATAAGACATCTTGTCTTGATTTTCCATCTTATGAGTGATTGAATAGTCACAATCCCATCAATACAAAATACTTTTACATTACGCTGATTTGTGCACATGACCCGTCGAAAAACGAAAAAATACATTCAACGAGTGCCTAGAGGAAACATACGACCGTTGCCTTGATGACGGCTTTAAAATTGTCTTGGGAGATGTTAAAGCAACAATTACTTCAGCAGTGGGAAAATTCTATCTACACAGCAGCAACTCCGACAACGGTTTCATACTCCGAAATCGGATTCAGACGGTAGGAAATTTGGTAGTGAGTGAATCCAGATTTCCGCCCAAAGATATCTACATGACGCACATGGAAATCCCCTGATCAAATGACAAGAATCTGAATTGATCACGTCGTAATCGATGGGAAGCACTTCCCAAGCGTCATAGAAGTACGTGTGGTGTGTGGTGCAAATAAAGTATATACTCGGATCATCACCTAGCTGCAGCCAAGGTCCGCAAGAGAATAATAAGTGCGAAAACAGATCTGACTTAAAAGCAAAGACAGCTAGACATTGCGATGCTGCATACCTGCGAAATAGCTAATGCCTATTTTAACCAACTATCTAAAGTACTGCAGACAAATTTCCCTTGATAAATTATTCCTGACACACAGTGTAAAGGTTTTGGAAAAGGACTCACCCCAAGGTACGCAAGAAAGTAGTAAGTGCAAAAACCGGTCTGAATTAAAAGCAAAGACGGCTAGACATTGCAATGCATCATAGCACCTAGATAGCTAATGCCTATTCAAAGTAACTATCTCAATTAATGCAAACAAATTTTCCTAGATCCATTGTTGCTGACACACAGTCTAAAGGTTTTGGAATAGAACTCACCACATGTAAAGATAGAGATTGAAATCAAGTCACGGTAACGCAGAATGTGCTGCAAATATGTAGAGAAGTGTTTTGTACTCTACTCGTTCCCAAAGGCAACGCAAGAGACAAAATCACGCTATTCAACGATGATGGAGTCGATTGTCTACCGTCGAAGCAAAACGAGGTCGGTACTCGTTTAGTCATGATTGGAATCTGAATGTTCAATGTTTGCTTAAGAAAGGCTATCAATCCAATTGTGCGTTAACAGCGTTGATAGCCTTATAACTGTAGCTTACAAGGTACTGACAATTGTGTTATATTAAAGTCTACAGCCCATTTTAGTGAATCTGATTGAAACTTATCAGTGTGGCTTTACCCTTGTTATATCCACGACGGACGAGATATTCACTCCACTACAAATCTTGGAGATGACTTAAGAAATGCAGGTAAAAATTTACTACATTTTTATCGACCATAAAGATGAACTATATGTGAACAAAGTGCGGGCTTTTACAATAGAGCTTGGCACCTTCACACTGACGAGAGCACAACAACTAATCCGACCTCTGCGATAACATTGCTTAAAGCTTACTTTGCAAGGAAAGAACAACAAATTGTAAGATACTTATTTTTTTAAGATGTTTATCGCAAATGCGAATTTCAAATCATTCCAGAGTGGCATGATTCGAAAAAGATGACTTTGGGTGATGACATTACATCCCATGAAGTCTTCAGGGAAGAATGACAAAAATCGGACGGGACATAAAACAGGACGATAGTTTGTTTTATCTAATGAATAATATACTCATTTGGAATGGTGCGAGCTTTGTCTACTATGAAAATAAAAGTAAGCCTGGAAATCAAGAGACGAGTATTGTTCGCAATCCACTGTTACAAAGCGCTATGCAAGTATTTTAATAACGAAGCCCTCGATAAACAAAAATCCTACTGCACCCAATCAATCTTTAGTCTATGTATGGTTTACAGCGTAGAATTCTGGCGTCTTCAGAGGTAAATTTCATGTTACTTACCATTATCTTTCCTTTAGAAAAGTAATTGTCCTCTTAGCTTCATACAGTTCTTGTGTAGATTCTTAGTAACCTCGTTATTTTTATAAGCTTACAAAACTTTTAAATGAATTTGATCAAAAACAGTTTACATATATGCAGAATCTTTCAAATTTCACCACATTTTCAATAAAACTAAAAATTAAGTAAAACTGTCTTTGATTTCTCTTGTCGATTCATTGCTCCGACAGTTGTTGCACACTATTCCAACTCACTTTTCCGATACAGGCGGTCGCACAAATTGATCGTGTCCCGTGCATGCATTCGCTCGGGCATCTGCCCTCGTCTGTTGCGATGCTTTGTTGAACTTAAACATGTTGAAATTCTTTTTGACGCTGGCCACCTCACAGACGCGTACGATTATTTTGCGGCTGCTCTTAAAGACAGTGTTTAGTGTTTTATAGACGAGAATGGAAACTGACTTGGAATGATTTTGATGCCCATTGGCGGAAGCACCAACATGGCCGTGCAATGGTGTGGGCAACGATTGTTGTTGTTTCAATTGATGCAACGGATGAGGCTGCAGATCCTGGATAACTTTGGATGATTGGGAACGAGTGATGATTTTTTGATTATCGAATTTACAAGGAGGCGGAGCCTTTGCCGGCGGTGGGGCCTGGTAGGTTGTTTTGTAGTTGGTTGCTGGTTTTGTTGTAGGTGGTGCTGTTGGTGTTGTTGCTGTTGTTGTTGTAGATACCGATGAGTGAAATTTGGCAGCAATGCGTTGCTGATGCTGTTGGCGACAGTTGATAATAACTTCCTCGCTGCAGACGGACTGCAATGGAGGTATTTCACTTGTAATGTCCTGTAAATGTTGGAGCGAATTTTTGTTGTTGTTGGTGATGTTTGGTTATATGACCAATTTTGGGGGATGGAGCATAAATTGCAGTTGCAGTGTGGTGAGTTTTCAGTGATTGCAATTAGTGAGGGTGGTTGTGGTGGTGGTGGTGGTGAAGATTTCGCATTGAAATCCACATGATTTTGATAGACATAGTGTTTTTGTTTTTTGTAGTTGTTGTTGTTTTTGATTTATTTATTTTTTTAATTTGTGAATTGCAGTTGTTGTGGTTGTTGGTGGGTTGGTGGTTGTATGTTGAACGTAACGAAAACACAGAATCAAAGAATGAAAGAAAGACAAAAAGAAGAAACAGATAACAGACAAATATTTTTTTTAAAAAATTGTTAACATTAAGTAGAAATATTGTATAAATCTTAAAAATAAAGGCAAAATAAGCTTGACTGGTAACTACTCTTAAAGCTTAACATGTTCTTATTAAAAAAAAAACACTATGATATTGAACTTTATAACCATCATCAGCTTCATTCAACATCATCATTATCATTAACAATATCATTAACATCATCATTATCATTATCATCATCATGGTGATCATATCACTTAACACATTAAAGCCATGAAACTGAAGATGTATTTTACTTGTAGTTGCTGTTACGTTTTCTGTTCAAACATGGGGTGAAAGTGCATTATGGACTTGGTTTTTTGTTGTTGTACTTGTTGTTGTTGCTGTTTAGCTACTACTTAAGTGTTTGAAATGTACATGTACATCTATCGATAGTGGTTGCAACTAAAAAGCTTTTGCTGTTGTTTCTTTTGTTTGTCTATGTTTCTTGGCACTTCCGTTTCCGTTTTGAGGTTTTCAAATGTACAACCACAACGGAAGTAGGGAAGCACGAGCAAATGTAGTTCATGATGCGATGGATTTTAAACGGATTTTACTATACCATTTTCATAACACACACACACGCACACGCACGCACACATACAAACAATAATCGATTAGACAACTTTTTGCTTCGTGTTGCAGTAAATTTCTTGCTCATACAAATGCATGACAATCACAAAAGCGGATTTTTTGTTTTTGGTATTATTTTTTTGGTAGGGCTTTACACAAAACGAAAAATCAACACAATCTCAGAAAAACAGAATTCATTGGGGGTAGGAAAAAAACAAACAAACAATCAAACAATTTCGTAAAATCATCATGCTACCAATGAGGTTTTTTTGTTGTGTTTTCTTTTTTTTTTTAGCTTTTCAATACTGATTTGCATAACGAAATTATAGAAAATGCAGCCAATGTGGGTAAAAAAACAACAAATCATAAAAGATCAAAATAAAATGAAAAATAACTTAAATGAATATTTTTTTGGTTGTTGTTTTGCGTTACGAACATTTGTGCCAATTTGTGTAAATGAAAAAAAAAACTAAAATATTTAAAATTCTATGGTGTGGAAAAATTGTAAGCGAATTTTGCGGCAGTTTAACAAAATCGAATTAGATTTTGCAAATGCCAGAAATTTTTTACTCTTACCTATCGTTGTAGCCTACAGAGAGTTAAAATGAAAGTCCATTGCACGTGAATGTACCAAATTTTGTAGGAGATAAATAATTTTGTGATATTTTGACATCATAACACAGAGTAGAGGGGGATTATAGTTATATTTTTATAGCTTTAATATTCAAAGTCCTTAATAGCAGTTTAGTTTGTTATTTGTAATAATATTTCGGTATTTACTCTAGCGTTTGATTTTTATTAAGCTAAAGTTATACGAAATAATATGTTATTCATGGGATTCAAGGTAAAGTTGTGTTAATTTTGTATAATTAATAATATTCATACGCCGCTTAGTGGCACCGCCCCATACATTTCTTGGAAAAAAATAGAAGGAATGGTCGAACAGCAATGAAATTTTGCAGAAACACTTATCTAGGCTAAATTAAGAAATTTTGAAAAAATCTTGGAAAACCGCCTACTGCCACACCCACCTCCCATATAATTGCACTTGCCAAAATTTGTATATTTGGACCTAGGGACTCGAAATTCGGGACACTACTTAATTGAGTTCTCCTTCTGAAAAAAAAATTAAACATATTGGGGATGCCACGCCTACTTTAGATTTTACGCCCATTGAAAGTTGTAGATTTTAGGTGTTTTGTTTCCCTGTCTAGAATCATATAAAAATTTCATATAAGTTAAAAAATTTTAATTTTTATTCAAAAGTTAAACATGTGTTGTCTCCATACAAATGAAAGATATTAGCCTTCAAATACACTGAAAATATGGCACAAATGCATGCATTACAATCGATGTTTCTAAAAGGGACGGTATTTGGCGGTTTTTTTTTTTCTTAATTGAAAGTACAGACTCGGACCTTTCATTTTTTTATAGTTAGAGGGCTAAGCAAGGCAAAGCACATAAAGTTTTTTTCCATCAAAAAGTGAAAAGTTGATATTTTTAGTATAATTTTTGATAAATTACACAGTGCAACATTTCTAAGGTCATCGTCTGGTGCCGCCTTTGTACCCAGATATTTCTGAAGTATATACCGAGACTAAAAAAATCCCCAAAGGATTTGGCCTCATTACATCGAAACATTTTTTTATGGATACTCCAATATTTTCACCCCAACACGATTTTTTTTTATCATTTTTACGGAGTCCATATTTCATTAACCGTTAGAAAATTTTTCTTTTTGTCTTTGGCAAAGTTGTAGATCTAAACCAGAGCAAAAGAAGTGTCATATAGACCGACCCAAAAAAATTGCATCCAGTGCATGAAAATTGCAAAAATATGGGAAAAAAGAATATTTTTTCATTATATTTTCCACACAAAATTTATTTTGTTGTACTCCGTGGCGTATGAATTATGTGGAATATTACTTATTATAATCATAATTTTATGGTGAAAATATCATGAAAAAATAGCCTTTTTTCCCATATTTTTACAATTTTCATGCACTAGATGAAATTTTTTTGGGTCGGTCTATTTGAAACTTTTTTTGCTCTGGTTTAGATCTACAACTTTGCCGAAGACGAAAAGAAAAAATTCCGAACAGTTTATGAAATATGGACTCCCTAAAAATGGTAAAAAAATCGTATTGGGGTGAAAATATTGGAGTATCCATAAAAAATTTTTTCGATGTAATGGGGCCAAATCCTTTGGGGATTTTTTTAGTCTCGGTATATACTTCAAAAATAGCTGGGTACGAAGGCGGCACCAATTTATGTGTTGCACTGTGTTATAATAATTAGTTTACTTTTCCAATTAGAATATTTTTTTGTTTTATAAAAGAGTAAGTGCTATATTTTCACTAAAAAATAAAACAAAAGTCATAGCTATAAACTTACACACACAAAAAGTTCTTTATTTGGACAATAATTGTAATATAATTTTATTGAATACATTTCCGTTGACTTCAGTTAGTTTTTTAACTACAAAAATTCACTTTTCATAAAAAACCTTGTTGAATTTTTCTTATCCAAATACTTCTTTACAAAACCATATCATTAAAATTTTAATATTGAAAAGTTGAAAACCCCTATTTTTTCCGCCGAAATGCCACTGTGCGCCGTAGAGATTAGTTTAGTTTAATTGTACGTCTATAGGAATGAGAAGTGATAATTCTGTTACTAAGAAAAATCCGTTTGAAATGGTTAACCAGTTTATATAATACTAGCTGATCCGTCAGACTTCGTCCTGCCCGCAAAGTTATCGATAAAGTAGTTGAGTACTGTTATACTCTATTAACGATTGGTCCATTACTTAGGTCACACTCTTCGCTGGACAAATATTTAATTTAAATATATACAATTTCTTTTTCAGAACCAGTGGTTTGATCAGAATGCTCGTTAGTCTGATTTAGTGCCTCGCCTATTTATTCAAATCGCTACCTAGATATTATACAACGCCTTATTAGCTGAAGTCAACCTCATTAGGGGAAAAACACACCAAATTGCATAATCTCGAGGATGTATCGAAAAATCCGAAATTTTTTTACTGCTTTTACTGCAGGTGACCAAATACTTTAACTGCAGAAGATCAAAATAGTCTTTTAATTTCATGATTATCGGATTTGGTCAACGGAAATTTCTCTGATCTAACTGAGATTTAAAAAAAGAGAAACATCCACGCCAAATTCCATAATTAGTTTTAAACGTAAATTTTTCTTATTTATTACCTATTTCTACCGCCTATAATTGGTATCTCGAAGAAACTTAATTTACTACTTTTATTTTTCTTCTTGGATCACGCGTTTGGTCAAAATCGCAGTTTCACTGATTAAATGGCACTTCCGTGTCTAGTGACCCCAATTAGAGTTTCCAAATATTTCTTTGTATCGCTCTACTACTCTATAAAATAAAAATGCACGCCAATATTAGCGTTTCTATTTTAGCAGTTTGGACTAGGTTATGGTATCACTTTTATCCCTTTGATTTCCTTGTGTTTCTAAAAGTACGAATTTCGAAAAATCCCTTGACATCCCACAACAACCCCATTAAATAAGCATTAAAATTAATTTTCGCGATTCTTAGTTGTGCAGTTTTGTTCAGTTTTATCACTTCTTTCGGGCTTTTTTCCCTAAGAGCATTCATCTAATGAAATATATTATACCAACATTTCGCTATTCTACCTGGTGCAGTTTGGTCAAAGTGATGGTACCCGTTTTATAGCTTATTGGTCCTTTTTTTAGCCCTAAAAACCGCTTCGTGCAACTCTCTAGTTCTATAGGAACATGCTCATTCAGATTTTTGTGATAATAACTTTACCCGTTTGGGCCGATTAATGTTACCAGTTTTATCCCTATATGGATATTTTTGTTTCTAAAAGTACGAATTTCGAAAAAACCCTTTATCTAGCTCTCTAATTCTATTGAAAGCTAGCCCATACCGATTTTCGCAATTTTACCTTTAACCGCTTGGTCCCTTTTTGGACCTTTTTATTTTTAAAACTTTAAAAATCCCTTCCCAATACTCTACTGTTCTCATTTAAATTTTTAGTGATTACACCTTTTTTTATATGACGGCCTGGACTTATTTCCAATTTTGACCACATTGTATTTATTTGATGACTGTAGAATATTGTACATAATTTCATAAATTCATGTCGAATAAATTTCATTTATTGTAAAAGCGCGAACTTTTTCCCGATTTTCAGATAACAAAATTTATTATTAATCATTTGTATAGGGTCTGATTGCTTTAGCTTTTTCAAGGACAACAACAACATCCAAAGTGTTTGCAAATCTTTCTACAATCTTAGATGTAACTCATGGGGGCCGACCGTGTCATAATGGCAGATCGATAGTTCGATTCCTGTCTCCAGTCATTTCATTTTTCTATCATCGGCGGCCCCCTCGATGTTGTCGACAGCATGTCTAGTTAAATCTTCTCAAACAGTGACGTTCGCATTCGTTTATAAAAAAGTAGGTGCCGTCGAGAAGCTATCCCAAATTTAAGAATTTTTTAATTAAGTAACTTGTTTAAGCGCGCCCCCCGCCGCATACGTCGTAGTCAGTCTTGCTACTCTCTCTGGAATTATTAAAAGACGAATGCGCAACTACCTCTCTGTAATTTTTCATAAGTCAATAAAAATTGTTCTTTTCTATTTTTTTTGGGCATTGTGACATTTTGTTTAATATTTTTGGGGGATGTGTCATGCGTCGCTACCGGCTTGGGAAATGTCATATTGCCCAAATTACATGCCATACAGCCCAAAACCCCAATTTCTTGGGCAACAACAACTAACATTGTATATGTTTTGGGCGATATGTCATTTTCGGTATTGGGCGAAATGACATTGGGCAAAATGTTGTTACGCCAAAATATTAGTTTGAGTCTATTAATTTCGCCGATATGATGACTTTTTTTAAAGGGGCGTGGTACCCCATCATCTGTGAGTCAGTAAAGCAAGATTTTTTTATGAATGAAAAATAATATGAAATTATTTATGTATGTAGATCTTGTAAGAGAGATATTCGAGAGATAAGTACTAAATTCACTATGTTCAGTATTAAGATACGTGGCATGTCAAATATAATGGTAAACATAACAAGATTGATCTTCAATGTACTTTGGAAGCATTAGAAAAATTGTGCAGATCTCATTCCGCACACGTTAATTTTTTTTAAATAGACTTTGTTTTCTGATCGTTATTTACTTGGGAATCACCAAAAACACTCTAGGGTGGTCTCCAAGTTGCTCACAACTTCTGATAGATCAAGTCTCCCCCGGGTAATGTAACTGATCATCTGTTCAGTGGTAGGAATGTTGAGCAACCTAATTGAACGACAAGAACCTCCCAAACCACATCGATCACGTGGTAATTGATGGCATGCTTCAGGCGTCTTGGACATTATTGTACACCGCTCGTTTCCGAAGGCAGCATAAATTTTGAAATCGCGCCACTCATCGATGACTGAGTAGATTATTCATTACCGAGTCCAAGCAAGGCCAGCACGGCAATTACACGACTTGCCGACTTGCAGGTGCCGATAAATCTTATCATGGCTGTCGGCAATGAGCTGGTAATGATGATTGGAATCATATTGTTCTTTGTGCTGTGCTTACGAAAACCAGTATGAGCTGCATAACCAGTATAACGACATCGACGTAGTCAAGCGCATTATACTAGACAGAATGCGCTGGCTTGAACACGTTGTACGAATGGATGAAAATGCCCAAACTTCGTTTGATAAACCGGGCGAAACAACTGTTACACTGTTCAACAGCCAATTTGGGTGGTGATAAATTCCAACTCATGTTGAAGGTACTAGGTCAGTATAGTAAAACCGTTTATAGGTCAAACTTTTATTATGAACTTTTACATTTTTCCATATGTTGATGTTTGTTTGCTTAGTTTTTCAACTATAGCTCAGGAACCATTGATGATTTCTTATTTCTTACTTCAGCAGATAAATGGGTCACCTTAGAACGCAAGGGGACACCGCATGGTCTTATAAACTACACCATTGGATTCATATCGAATATATGTTTCATTTGAGTACCCGCACATGGGAGGTCATAATTGTATTAAAGGGGGAGGGGTTTTTGGGCTCCAGCCCCATATTCTGTACTTTGGCCTAAGCGAACAGATTTCAATTTAAGCAAAATATGTAAAACGTCATAAAGAAAGTGTGGCTTGAGAACGAAAACCCTTTGGGGGTTTTGCTGTACTGGCATTGTACGACCCTGACTTGGTATTTCTCACTTCCCCGACAATGACCCCGAAAATGTTTTGAATAATCAGAAAAAAATGTGCAAAAAATATCCTTTCAAATATTTTCCACTGACCTAACAATTTACAGAAAAATAAAATTGAGAAATAAGAACGCATCTAAACATACAAAGTGGTCATCCTTTTTTCATCATTAGTTTAGAGTAAACAATTATTAAATAAAAAACGATTTTATAGAGATTCTTAAATTACACCATGTGACAGTCATTTGGAACTTGGGGAGTGACCCAGTGCATGTTGTAGGTCTGGCCGAGTACAACATGATCCTGTTTACCAAAATATCCTAACACCCTCAAAATCTTGACTTTTTTTTTTTTTGTTTTTTTACGAACGTTCCCATCGCCGCCTCTCACACCCGCCCCAACCGACCAAGGGGGCCTCATCCCCATAACGTGGATGACTTACGGTTCAAAAATTGTTTTTTCCGATGTTTCCTCTTTTATTAGCTCCTAATTCAGCCTATTCTTAGCCGAGTTTTAATTTCTGAAAGGTTTGGACAAAAGAGCCTTAGACCTACAATATGCACTAGGTCACTTCCCAAGATCCAAATAACTGTCACATAGTGTTATTTATGTTTTTTAGAATATACGGTTGACGCGGGAATAACAGGGAAGTTATGCGTAACTGAACTTAGGTGATTCTCTCAAAGCGAACCCCCCCTCCCTCCCCCCTTTCAATTGTCAACTTTACATACTGTGATATCGACTTTGACTACTGAACACAGGTGGTATAACCTAAGCAAGTATCCTGGTTAAACACTCCCAAACCACTGCATGCTTACTGGCGATGGTGGTTGCCCCGAATCTGTGATCAGACGCTATGACCTAATAATCCGTTTATCCTAAATCTCAACTATTACAGAAACCACATAAAGAACACGGCTCTATGTTGTCTTATGGAGTTAAAGGAACGAATATATAAAGGTTAAGTACCTCGAAGTGTACAAACATTTTTAACAAAAATGTGTTCATTGAAGAAGTTCTTTGTATTGTTCAATTAACATAACTTGCTTTAGGTTATGAAACCTAAATATGTGTTCTATTAAGTTTATACAAAATTAATTTGTTATGAAGTTCACTTTTATCCACTCAATTGCTAGACTATTGTAAAGAGTTTCCTATGGTGGTAACATGTGTCGCACGAATTTTGGTTCATATTGTTTGATCAAGTTTTATCGTATGATTGATATTAATTTATAATTTGTGTATACATTCAATATAACTCATACGTCAATATGTCTGACAAGTTGGGAAGATATGTTATTACGTTTGTCACGCAAGTGGTAGACGGTTTGATGTGATGGTGCTATTCAAAATTGGTGTTACACACAGTAGTTATTAGCATGGTTTAATAAGAATCTCTATTAATATAGAATATCGCTTTCTCAAGATACAAAATCGAAATGCAAGTTTTAAAGTATGTTTTAATTTTGTACTGCTTTGACGAAAAAAATCGCAAAAACCAATTTAGACGTAAAAAAAACTTAACTTAAATTCCCTTTGCACCCCATGAATGAGGTATGGGATAGCTTATCGCGTTGTTGTGAATTAACACGCTTTCTATTTTAAGATTCACAACTAACGGCACCTACTTGTTTATCGACGAATGCGAACGTCACTGTTTGAGAAGTTCTTACTAGACACGCCGATTGACTACACTTAATACTGCGAAGTTGCTGTCAACAACATTCGAGGGGAGCCGACAATGAAATAACAATGTTTTTTTTTAAAGATGACTGGAGCCGGGTTTGAAACTGCGATCTCCCGCATGGTAGACGCGTGTATTAACCACTATGCCACGGCCGGTCACAATAGTTTGTTTTAAATTTATACACTGCTCTGAACCTAAAGTAGGAAATAATGTTTGTCTATTGTCTTTTTGTGTCTATTGAGGCTCTTTGTCCTGCTTGTTTCGGTATATCCCACAAAAATTTATTTATTTATAAAGCAATTTCTCATATTCTTTGTTAGAAAAATTTAAGTATGTTATTTCATTGTTATATCAGCAAAATGTGCTAAAAAAAAACAAAATACGTCTATATGAGAAGAAGTAGCCAAGTGCAAACATTTTTAAATTTTTAAGAACATATTATTTACAATTCTGCAAATAGTACTAATATGGCAATTTTTACATTTATTTATTTTGAGATTCCAAATATTTTTGATATATTATCTATTCTTGCTTAACATTCTACCACACCTTCCCTCGTACGTGCTAGCATTTTATGCAATCAGACCCTACATATCGTTTAGTTTTTAAAGCAATGAATCTTATCGTTATGCTTGAATCAATACAAATGCTAGCTACATTTACGCTTCAAGGCCACAATCAGACCATTTGGCCAACATATGAGTATGAGAGCAAGAACATGTATTACTATTACTCTTAACCTCTTTTTAGTTCCCATCATCGCTTGTGGCAAAACTTATGAAATATTCATAAAGAAATCTCTGTGTTTGTGTGTGTGTGTGTGTTTGTGGTACATCTGTTAAAGTGTTGAGTGGTTACAATCATTACAAGTTAACAGGAACAATATGTAAATGAATACATTGTACATTGAGAGAAAGAGAGGCAAAAAACAAGATTGCTATCGCCGGCATGTGTTGGAAACTGTATAAGAGCTTTGTGAGCAGGGGTTCAGACCAATGTTCGTTATTTGCACGTGAAATGTACCTACACGGCTCAAGGCAATAAACATTGGTGAAATAAAATACCAAAGATTATAACAGCACAAAAGTATCTGGGCTTATATATATTAGCAGCAGCGAGGGTGTATTAGGGTGGTATCATAACATCAACAACATGTTTTAAAAGAAAATTCAAAAATTTAAGAGAATTTTCAAAATATGGTATGAAATAAAATAGAAATTCAATATTTCTTGTATAAAAAATTTTATTATAAACAAAAATATGAATTGAACTGAACGTGTAAGTAGCTCTAAAAAGAAAAGTTATGCATCATGATTTTGAACTAGGTTTATTTTGTAGCAGTTACAATAAAACTGTTGTACTCTGTGGCGTATAATTTACGTGGAATATTACAAATGATAATCATACGCCACCATACAACAATATAACAAAAGAGCCTAAAACCTGACAAATTCCCCTATACGATACTTACTAACTTCAAATTGATATTAAATTAATTTGGCATGTAACTTGTCATAACGAATGATGCAGAACTTCTTCTTTTTAGGGCTACTATCACGTGCAGTTTTTAGAATTGAGTCCCAAATTAATGAGCTGAAAAATGTTGTACTGTGTTATATTGACCGAATTTTTGAACTTTTTTAATGTAATATTAAGTTTTTAAATTTAAGTTTTTATATCTTTACTATCGTAAAGTAGAAAGCGAATAAAAGATGTCCTATATCTCATGAAAACCCCTCAGAAGATAACAGCTGGTTGATGATGAAAATTAGTATTCCCTATGTTATATTTTAGATATAGTTAACAATACAATCAAGATGATTGTACGTTAAACTTTTGTGTCGTTCTGCAATATTTCCAATACTTCATTGTCCAATAATACCTTACACCCTAATGTGTGCGATGGTTTGATTTTATACTTGTAGCCAGTAGTGGTTGAAATGTGCGTGTTTGGTATTGAAATGTGTTAAACATGGCAACAATTAATGTTTGCATACAAAACTACTTAAACATTACGGTTGTTATTGTTGTTGACAATATTGACTTTAGTCTTTGTTTGTGTTTGCGCTATTGGCCTCTGTCTCGGTAATTCTTTGTGGAATTGTAGCGTTGAGCGTTTTTGGTCTTCCACTATTGATGTCTTTGGTGACATTTATCGATTTTTATTGCAGTTATACAGAAAAATGTGTGGTGGCAATTTGGTCATAACAGATGGTGGGTCATCCGATGCCATGCATTACAATATGTGCAATCATTATAGTAATTTACATGAAAGTGTCCTCTAAATATATTAAACTGTACATGTTTTTGATAAATTTTAGTGCAACTTTAATTTATATATAGACCTATATTCAAACTTTTCGATTATGTTCAACTCAATTTAATCCATCTTTACTGTTGGTTTACCCTCACGTTCTGCATTGGGTTATCCCACTGCTGCCCTCAGTATATCTACTAAATTGACATATACTTTGGTCACTTCGTTTGTATTTTTTGCCTAAAGAACGAATGTGATTATCTCTACACACCAGTTGTTTATGTGTGTCGTCCTGTTCTATCTAGCTAAGTTAGCTGTAACAAATTTCAACTATATTCCTAATTAGACCCTCATGCGTGTGTGTATGGTGTGTGTTTCAGTTTGTATTGACTAAGGAACTAATTTATTCCCAACGGATTTGAAGTCAATCTATCCCTCTGTTTGTTTGCTTTAACATATGTCCTTTCAGCCGTCAATTCTTTGACAACCTAATAACGCCAAGGAAGTGAAAAAAAACACGCAAAATAAAGTGAAAGAAATCAATAATGAATATTTGCCACACATAGCATGTGCTCCCTAACAATTTCGTTTTCATCTAGAAGGGCAAGAAGGAAGGTGTGTGATTATAAATGTTAGCCCATGAAATGGTGAGAAATTAAATAGTGTTTAGGTGGTAAAGTATTAATACATAACAATTTACTGACAGTCTCACTGTATATTGCTACCTAAAATTATCTGACCTTCAGAGGCTAACGAATGTATTGTCATTATAAGCCTTTAGGGGGGTGTTTAGAATATGGCAAGTTCGATACAATATTAACTCTGGCATCGTGAGGAAAATTTGAGGTATGTTGATAGTGATATATGTTGAGGACATAGGAAGCTATTGCAAATATTTGTGGTGAACTAATGTTAATCGGTTGAATTTACAAGACCATTAATGGACAGTATTAATATATCGAAATAGGGCCATGATTTAAGGATATGCACCTGGAACGTCCAGACTCTCTATAGAGAAGGTGGAACTATACGACTGGCGGATGTCCTCAACAAATATAAGGCAGGCATCTCTGCCATCCAGGAGATGTACAAGACAAGAATGCTCGCGACGTACAAATTGCGACATCTATTACAGCTTAAATTCGGAAAAGCAAGAATTTGGATGTGGATTTGTTGTTGGTCAGAGACTTAGACATCTTGTCTCGCAGTTCAATCTTGTATGTGGTCGAATAGCCACAATCCGCATCAAGGCCAAATATTTCTAAGATAAAGACGATCAGATTAACCAGGACATAAATTTCAGTCTGATAAACTAACTGATAAATACGATCACCCAATGTAATTGAAATTAACTGATTTTTTTTAAAATTAAAATTCCTTATGTATTATTATATGCCTGCTTGTGGAGCGTCAACGGTTGTAGATAGGACTTTAGGTCAGCTATTTATATGGGAGGAACCAGAAGGGGTGTGTCAAAAAGTTAGGATTTTTGAGGTTTTGCATACTATTACAATATAAATTAACTGATCAATGTCATAATCCCCATATGCCTGTTTGGAAGTTATGGGGAAAATATTAATTTTTCAAAAATAGGTAATTTTGTATGGGAGGTACCTGAATAGCCAACATATATAGTTCATATTCATTCTTAAGTCAGATTTGTATAAGCATACATCTTACGCAAAAATTTACTGAATTCAGGGTGCTTACAAAAAAAAAGTGTGTGAAACTATAAGAGTGAATTAGGTCATTTACATGGGATGTACCAGAAGGGATGTGTCGAACAGTTATGTTTTCTATCACAAGATAAACTCATCGACCAAACTTCATTATCCCCCAAGTTATGCGAGAAATATAAATTTTCCTAAAATAGGTAATTTATTTTGTATGGGAGGTACCAGAAGGCGTCAATCGATATAGTCTATTTTCGTTCCTCAGCCAAATTTTCATAAGCGTACATCTTACGCAAAATTTGACCTAATTCAGTTAATTTACAAAAAAGATATGTATGTAAAACTATGAGGGTCAATTAGGTCATTTGTATGGGAGGTACTAGAAGGAGGGTGGCAAACGTTTCGGTTTTTTTAGGTTTTGTCTACTAATACAATATCAATAGGGTTTCTCTCCCGGGATTTCCCGGGCGGGAATTCCCGGGATTCCCGGACATTTTTTATTCCCGGTTTCCCGGGAAATTCGTCCGGGATTACCGGGAAATTAAAACACCTTAGGCAGAGCAAATATTAGAAGATTTAAAGCCGCGAATTGAAGGAAGAAGGGACAAGCGACTTTTATACATTAGTGTATTTCAAACTGCTTCAAAACAAAACGTGATCGCGTACGCTGAACAAACAAATACTCGACTTTTTAAAGAAGACGTTATCGATGAAATTCTGAAATCGGACGAAATTCCTATTTGTGACATTAGTACCGAAAGACGGTTTGAGGATATTTTAACCGATCCCATAACAAATGCCAATGCTGCATCAAGTAATAGACTACCGTGGGACGGACAACTGGAGGATATTCGATATTTAGAGTTTCTCTTTTTCCCGGACTTTTTTTTGCCGGGAAAGGCAAAAAATTTTACCGGTTTCCCGGGAAATGAAAAGTCCGGGAAAAAGAGAAACTCTAAATATCAAATATCCTCCAGTTGTCCGTTTGAAAGTTATGAAAGAAGTATTAATTTTCCAAAAATAGGTAATTTTGTATGGGAGTTACTAGAAGTACCATTTACAATCCCATTATTTCGGTTTTGAAAAATATAAATGCTGGTAATTTTCATACCTATCAGTAAAGGTTTAATCGTCATCCTGCTCATAAGCCAGTTATCCAGCCAGCCATCCAGACAGACTATCATAGCTCAATCGTCTTAAAAAGTCTTGAAGCGAATCTGGTCTTAAGATACTTGGGGTCTAACTCGTCTACCTGATCCCAAAAGGTTATGGTATAAATATGTATTTTACTAGCGCGTAGAGGATACATACGACCGCTGCCCTCACCATGGCATTAAAATCTTCCTGAGAGATTTTTATGCAAAACTAAGAAGAGAAGATGTTCTTGGTCCATCGATCGATAAATTTAGCCTGCAAACCGACTCGTCCAACAACGATCGGTCGGGTAATTTAGCCTGCAAACCGACACGTCCGACAACGGGTTTACAATGGTAAGCTTCTCATCGGGAAGGAGCATGGTAGTAAGCATTAAGATATCCTTAAGGCTACTTGGCTATTCCCCGATCAAAACACCAAAAATCAAATTGATCACGTCGTAACCGATGGAAGGCATGCATCTAGTGTCATGGACGTGCCCGTGATCCGTGGGACTATTATTGGCTGATATCATTACCTGGCTACGTTAATAGGTTTCTCACCTGTAAGGACCAGGATAGAGATCTGGTTACACAAACGCTGACTGCTCTGCATATATGCAGAGAATATTTCCAGCAACTGCTGGTTCCGAAAGGCAGCGCATGCCGATTGTCGACGACGGTGCTAATATTGCCCACCACCAAGTCAAACCGAGGTAACAGCCATATCGCGGCTGAAAATAATAAAGTAGCCGGTGCCAGAAGACTTCCAGCTTCAAATCCGGTGGAGAAGGAGCTGATAACGAGCATGCACCAGCTTCTATACACCGTTTGGCTTGACGACTTCATGCGCGATGAGTGCAATCTAAGCGGAACATGTCCTATACCGGCTTTAGACCTGGAAAATCAACAACTGACCTGATATTTACGCTGTGGCAAATCCTGGAATAGAACATTGGGAGACATATCGACACTAGATTTTTTCGTCCACTATAAAGTTGCCTTCCACAGCCCAATACGGCAGATATTCCTCGAAGCAATAGCTGAGTTTGGGATTTCGAAGTTGATACGCCTTTGCTGACTGACACGAAGTCTTCACTGAAGATTGACAAGGACCTAAACGGAGTCATTCTATTACAGACTAGGTCTACAACAAGGCGACAGCATATCGTGTGACATAGTTATGGAGTTGATAATCATGATTTATTTACAAACGTCCCTCTTCCCTAAAAATAAATTATTAAAATTACTTTATAATTTCGGTGTTTATTTTATTTTGGGGATTATTTCTTTATGCTATGACAACGTAGTCTTTTGAGGTTCTTTCAATTCGAATTTGTGTTTTTTTTAATGCCTTTGAGGATTAAATCATTTTTCTTCGTGGGAGTTATTTCATTTGATTTGGGGGATTAATTAAACTTCTTAGATTGGCGTTTATTTCATAGGGGGTTATTTTGTGGCGCCTCGCTTGGGACTTTTATCTTAAAAATCCGAAAATAAAAGTATATTGCGAAATTCCATAAAATGAGTGAAAACGAATGTGTTGGTGTATTTTAAATATTATTAGCACATTTCATTCATAAAGATTTGTTTAGTTGGAAAATCTACCAATATTATTTAGTCACTGTTTTAAAGGAGCTCTTAGCATTTGATGAAGTTTGTTTATTTAAACCTGTAGCTTAAATAAGCCACCAATCTTATGTTATGCTGGGTGAAACTTATACTTAATCAGAATAGGTACACCCGATGTTGCGTCACGAAATATTTAGTGTGAAACGCACTGTGGCCTTTGGTGGTTGTTGCTTTTCTCCACTATGTTTTAATGCGACTGCGAACGATATGACACAATTAGCTTATTATTATTAAATTAACACGGTTTAAGTGAGCAAAGTGACACAAGACACTACAAAAGAAAAACATGCGGAAATGCCACGTAGGTAAAGCTTCAAGCGATGATTGAAGGTACCCATCCATCCATCTGCTGATTTTGATTTTATTAAACTAAACAAAAATTTGAAGGCTTAGATAAAAATGTCCTAAAGGAGACCACCAATAAGTAATTTCTATCCATATTTAAAGACTTTTGGCAATAAACTTTGATTTTGAAAGTCGTGTATTCTTACCATCATTCAATGGTCAAAACAATTACATTAGTTAAAAAAGTAATAGTTTTATGTTCTGTGAATAAATTTAGTTTTGAGTGTGTGTTACAGGCTTTGTGGGAGTACAAAGAAGTACAACGCAAACATTTTGAGACAGAATCATGCGATTAAGCCCAAATGGTTTACTTTAATCATAACTATATGATCCGATAGTCTATGTATACAGTTTAGGTCAGCCTATTTACTTAAATACAGTGTTCACAATATTAGATTTCTTTTTACACAAAATTTTTTTTCCAAATATGAAATTAAAAACAGAAAATTATATTAGCAAAGAAACATATCAAATTCAAATGAAGTCTACGATTAGTTATGGAAATACATAAGGACCACACTTGATAGTTGATAATTTTTGTTGTGCTCAGCAGCACCTACCAGATATTCATATAACGTAAAAGTATTTTAAGTGTGATGTAAGTTGTTTATAAAACCCCAAAGTATCTTTTTTATTTTACAAAAAAGGAATATATGAAAAATTGTGTGCGTCCCTAACTTACTGTTATGTTAGTCATAATTTTAATTACAACATTTTAAGTAGTTTAATGAAAAATTATAGTACTGTCCAAAATCTAAATTTTTATACCTTTCAACTCGCACAAGAACGGATGGGTATATTAATGTTGGTCTCCCCTTTGTCACGCCCATAAGGAGGCGTGGTAGGTATGGCAAAACCGATTTTGAACAATTTTTTTTTCAGTTGCTCTTAATTGCCAGTAGAAGGTTTCGCAAAAGAAAATTTTGGGAAAATCCTTCGGAAAAGTCGGGCAATTGTGCAATTGCTACGGAATGGCTTTTCGAATGGAAAAATTTAAAATTCTTAGTAAATTATTCGGAAAGTTCCGGAAAAACGCAAACAAATTGCATGATTTGCTGATTTTGAATGATGTTATGGTAAAAATTTTTGGATAATTGTGAAAATCAGTAATATTAAAGATGTTTTGCGTTAATTTTGGTTGGAGAAGTTAACGAGATAAATATTAGTTATTGATATTCTGTGCAAAATTTATCAATTGGGTCATTTTGAATTCCAAATGAGTTCATTCATTCCGTAACGACTTTGTAGTTTTATAGGAAGAGTTATTTGCTTGGCTAATGCCTGCTATTAGACGATCAAACCTTAGATGGCGTTAACGACTTACAAGTATTAGTCAGACTATACGACTCATCCTCGCCAAGGTGTATGCTTCTATCTTAGCTATCCTTCAATTCCCTGCGTACTGTGAAGCACATGTCGCATTTCAGGAGGCTTGCCAAAGTTTAAATTTGTGACCGCCGATGTTTGTGCCCGCCGATGCGAGTGTTTCTGCGTCAGCGATTCATATTCGTACATTGTTTGCGATCATCGGAGTCACATGCCATTCGTCGAACCAGACCGCAGTGTGGGACAAATAAAAGGAAGAGATGGCTGACGAACTTGTACACAGATTACGCACAACACCTTCGAATTTGATCTTGAAATTAATGACGAGATGCGCAACGAAGTATAAGTTCTATTCGATGACATGTGCGTGCTTGTGTGCGGCAATCTGCTGTAGACATTAGGAATGCCTGCGCCAAATCTTTTGATGTATTTGATTGCGAATTGCAACGGAGGCAAGTCTAAAATCGAGTTGAGCTGGTCCGAACAAATGTGTTGAATGCCGAACAGAAGAACGTGTACGCTTCGCTGATGAAGGTTGTTGACAAAGGAAGGGGAGGCATTTACTTTCTCGATGCTCCTGGTGGGACAGTCAAGACATTTTTATACCATCATCCTTACGGATGACTTTAGACCCTAGGTTTCTTTGAACCAAATTCGATTCATAACTTTTTGAGTCGTTTGAGCCATGTCTGTCTGTCTGTCTGTCTGGCTGTCCGGCTGGTACGCACGATATCTTTTGAAAGACCCAACCAAATGTTTTGAAATTTTGCCACGCCTCTTCTTGTACTTCCCATACAAATGTACCTTTCCGCCCACTTTAGAAATCGAGTAATAATATCAATAGAATAGAAATTTGTTGTTTTACTGAGGTTGAGGGTATATGTAAGTCGGGTTGCCCGACTGAAACTTTCTTACAGGTTTTAATTAAAAACGAGCTTTGGAAGTAGTTGACCGAACGTTGAAGGATTAAGGAGGTGTTTCAAAACGATTTGGTGGATGATATTGCTCTGGATATAAATGTCAATGTCAAGAAGTTGAAATTGACCACGAACATGAGAGTCGCATTGCAGAACCTCCCATCGCCAGCTGAATTCTCGAGACAGCTGCCGACGTTTGGCAATAGACAAATTCCTATTGATGTTTCTACTGAATGATACGCAAGTTTTTGTCTTTTAAGATTGAGATTGAGTTGGAAGGTGAGCCCCATCGGTCAAAATCTACTCCTATCTGCCAAACAAACTACCCCTTTTTGGAGACAGTCCTGCGATTGTAGTCGTAGTTTAAAAGCTATCGAACTGAAACTTTGTATGCAAACTTCTGTCTTCCAGGAGCATATAAAGTTCGAAGGTGAGCCCGATCGGTCAAAAACTACTCCCAGCTCCCATACATATTGCGCCTTATTTGGGGGTCTGGCCCTGCGATCACAGTCGTAGTTTAAGAGGTATAGAGCTGAAATTCGATATGCTGACTTCTATTCTCTAAACGGAGTTTAAGTTCTAAGATTAGCAAGATGGGACAAAAACTACTCCCACCTCCCATACTTACACCCCCTTTTTTGGTGTGGTCCGCCTGTCTGTCCCCGCGATTACAATCTAAAGTTAAGTGATATCGAGCTGAAATTTGGTATTCTAGAAGATTAAGGCTAAGTTATAGGCAGGGTAACCGAAAATATGCAAATGCATGTTTTTTTAGAACGAGATTTTATTTACTTACTTAATTTCCCTTTACACTACATGAATGAGGTATGGGATAGCTTCTCGCGTTGTTGTAAATAAACACGCATTTTATTTTTAGATTCACAACTAACGGCACCTACTTGTTTAACGACGAACGTCACTGTTTGAAAAGTTTTTACTAGACATGCCGATTGACTCGAAACTTTTTTATTTTTTAGATGACTGGAGCCATGTGTTGAACCTGGGATCTCCCGCATGGTAGTCATGCCACGACCGGTCCCGAGAACAAGATATAAACAAATGGATAAGGTATTTACCTATTTCATAGTCCTACAAATGTTTTGAGATCTATTTGTTAGAGCATATAATGGCATATTTTACCCATAAGGTCATATTTCGGCATATTTTTTTTTTTTTTTAAATATAATTTTTTAAGCATATTTAATGTTTTTTATGGCATATTTTTTTTTTAAATATACCTTTTTAAGCATATTTTATGTTTTTACATTAATTTTTCGTTCATTAAAAAATAGAATTCTCTGAAACTTTGCTTTTTTCAAAAGCAACAGCCAAATCTACCAAGTTATTGCAGCAGATCGCAGATTTCAAGTGAAGCAGTATTTGGAAAGCGTCAAACATATTCAACTTAGTCATAAAAGTAAAATAAGCAGACAAAACAATTGATTTTAGCAGAATGTTCCGGTAGACTCTTAAAAGAACATAATAATCAGGAAAAACTGTGTCGAGCTTTTTTGTCTGCTGACATCCTATTTTACAAAATGAGAAACCAAACTATAAGAACACTATTTGAGGAATACACGGGCTTCCAAGTGCTAACCGAAACAGTTCTTCGAACTAAACATTTAAAAAATGTATACAGCGACTGCATGGTCAATATACGAGCAAAACTAAAAAAATCAATTTACATATATGGATCTCAATAGATGATACTAAAACAGGCAGAAATGTGGCAAACGTTACAGCAGGCGTATTTAGTTCTGACAAGGAAATTGCATGTGAGAAATTTGTACTACAGACAGCGTTAGAAAGGACTAATTTCTCGACAATTGCTCAACTGTGAGACCACGCCATCAAAAATCCGGACGTCAAATTCAATAAGAATAATGTTTTTTTGCTCTTTGTGGCGGATGAAGCTCCATACATGGTATAGGCTGCAATAGCTATAGTGTCATTTTATCCGCAAGTGACCCATGAAACATGTATTGCTCATGGTCTCCATTGATTCCCCGCGGGGGGGGTCTTTTCGAAGACCTTTGGTGAGTATCGACACTACGGACCCGAGAGAACCACCAGTGGACCTCTTTCAGGCTCTGCAAGGCTAAAAGAGGCAGTAAAGGTGGTATTATCTTTACGAGCTCCGACCAAGGAGTCTAAAGATGGTACCACGGGCGGTTGGGGGCTCTAAGTAGCGTAGCAACTACTTACCCACCGAATGGGTATGGAACAGAAATTCTGTGCCTCGTGGTGGCTGTGGTTGGACCAAAAGGCATGCTGGTAGATTAAGAGTTCGATGCTCGGGAGAAATGGAGCTGGGTGTCCCTTGACACCATACGAGATTCGCATCTCTCATTGTGCATCTTACGTATTCTTAATCGAGTGTTGCGTTGCAATCTCAGCGTATTTGGTGAATGGGTAGCACCAAGCCTTTAACAAGAGTGTAACAGCGATTGCAGGAACACTGTTACGTTGTTACGGCCTAATTTCATTATAAAGCGAAAGACTATAGCCGTACCAGACTTTTTGAGCTCTTCCTATCAAGTCAATGGGCAATAACCATTCAGATTAATGTTTGTGTTTTTGTCCAAAGCGTGCGTGGCCTTGAGCTACATTAAATTGGTGATGCTGGCCGGTTGGGGTACCGGGCCAAAACGGTATCTATCAGAAGGCAGTTTAATCTGTGGTCTACCTGATGAGGAGCTTTGCTCCTCTGAAGGAGATGTGGTAAGCCGACAGATTACTTCGGTAATCTGGTGGTGGATGTGGGGACGGCCGGATGGGAACTTCGGTTCTAGCAGATGGCGGCGTGGAGCAATTGAGTGCTAAGGAAGGAATGGTTATTGTCCATTGACCAAATTATAGATAAACTAATTACATCAACATACGACCGCTGCCCTGGCCACGACATTAAAATTGTTCTGGGAGACTTTAATGCAAAAATAGGAAGGGAAGATGTTCTTGGTCCATCGATCGGTAAATTCAGCCTGCATACCGACACGTCAGACAACGGGCTTAGGCTGGTTAGCTTCGCAGCGGGAAGGAACATGGTAGTTAGTGGAACCAGATTCCAGCACAAAGATATCCACAAGGCAACTTGGCTATCCCCCGATCAAAACACCAAAAACCAAATTGATCATGTGGTTATTGATGGCAGGCATGCATCTAGTGTCATGGACGTGCGTGTGATCCGTGGTGCTAATATTGGATCGGATCATTACCTAGTTGCAACCAAGGTTCGCACAAGATTGAGCAGAGCGAAAAACGCACGTAACCAAACACAAAGAAAGCTGGACATCGCGAAGCTGCAAACCCCAGAGATAGCTACTGCCTACTCCGACCAACTCTCCCAACTTTTACGACACAACGCCTCTACTTCTGACGTTCCCGATACACAGTGGCAGCATATTGCGCATTCCATGGCAACCGCCGCAACAACCGTGCTAGGATATGAAAAGCGGCGCTCAGACGAATCCTGGTACGATGAAGAATGTCGCATAGCGTCTGAGGAACAGGATGCTGCTTACCGCTACAGCCAATTGTAACTCGTGCTGTTAGGGAACGGCATAAGGAGAAAGTAAAACGGGCGAGACAGCTATTTAGGCGAAAAAACATCAGATGAAGGAACGGGAGAACGAGGATATAGAGAGATACAGGGATAGAGGTGAGGCCCGAAAATTTTACCAGAAAGTAAGAGCAAATGGATACGGTAATGGCCTCCCACCTGTAAGGACAGTGATGGAAATCTGGTCACGGATACGCAGAGTGTGCTGCACATATGGAGAGAACACTTCCAGCAACTGCTGGTCCCAGAAGGCAGCGCTCGTGAAGTTATCACGCCAATTGTCGACGACGGCTTAGATTGCCCACCACCAAGTCAAGCCGAGGTTAGAAGATCAATATCGCGGCTGAAAAACAACGTGCGGTCTCTTCAACATTGTGATGGAGATGATAATGAGAAAAGCTGCAGTAAACACGAGTGGCACTATATTCTACAAAAGCCACATGCTACTCGCGTACGCTGATGACATAGACATCATCGGTCGAAAACTGCGGGATGTGACTGCAGCCTTCTCAGGTATTCAGAAGGAATCAGCGAAAATGGGCCTAACGGTGAACGAGGACAAAACGAAGTTATTAGTTTCAACGAACAAAGAATCTACTCGTTTGGGAAACTGCGTGAACGTTGACAACTATAATTTCGAGGTGGTAGATAATTCTGTCTACCTAGGCTCCGCCATCAACAAAGCAAATAATGTCAGCCTAGAAATCCGGAGAAGAATCCTGCTTGCAAATAAATGCTACTACGGACTAAGCAAGCGATTCAATGACAGAGCCCTCTCTCGACGAACAAAACTCAAGCTATACCAGATACTAATTCTACCTGTCTTAATGTATGGCTCAGAATCCTGGGTTATGACACAAGCGGATGAATCGGTTCTGGCGATATTCGAGAGAAAAATACTCCGTAAAATATATGGGCCCATCATCGTTATGAATCATGAGCTGTACGAGCTGTACACTGACATTGACGTGGTCAAACGCATTAAGGTGCAACGGTTGCGTTGGCTAGGTCATGTTGTACGCATGGACGAAAATGCTCCAGCTCGAAAAGTCTTCGACAATGAACTCGATGGACGGCGCAGAAGAGGGCGACCTAAACTCCGTTGGAAAGATCAGGTTACTGAGAACCTTACAGAACTTGGTGTGACTAACTGGAGAAGAAGCGCAGAAGATCGAGGCGCTTATAATATTTGTCTACGTGCGGTATATAATCCACTGGGATTGCATAGAAGTACCAGCTATGTAAGTAAGTAAGTAATGACATCAAGTAGCAAATAATAAATAGTGGGGGGCCAGATTGGACGGAGTGCAAGCCTCGAGTTTGTACTTGTCAGTCGGTCTGGTACCCCCACACAAGAGTTATAGATCGGTTTGAATATTTCGTGGCGTTTTGAAATTAGATCCGGGCCTTAACAGCGGCTTAAAGTATGTTATAGTGGGGTGGAGCCCACCATCTGGTCAGGTCTACACGACGATACTAGATGTACAAACGACACAAACGACTCATGTCTCTATCGATTGTGTGAATGTTTTAGGAATTTATATGAAAACGAAAGTAAAGCTATTGCTAATGTCAAGAAGGTATTTTTGAAGTTCCATGTAGAGAGGAACTTTTTTTAAAAAACACGTTGGGAAACATGGCTTGAAGAAGTGTATATCAATATGTATATCAAAAAATATAAAGACATTTTAAAGGTCCTAAGTGCATTTAACAATGAAGATGCTAAATCAATTAAAACTTCAAAGGATGTATTGTATTGCTTCAAATTACGGTTTTATTCCAAAAAATATTAACAAATTGCAAACATCGGGTCTGGTGGTTGAAGACACTTTTAAATTGATTGATATTCTACCGGATTCCGATATTAATTAAATAGAAGAAAAAAAATTAATCAAATGACACCAAACAAGTTTGCTATTTTAGACTTTCTTTATATAATTATGTTTTAATTTTTTTAGTAAACCAGAATATACCAACACATGTAAATTTTATTAATTTATTTATTCAGTTTTAAAATATTCAGGGCTTAGCTACAATTGACCTTTTAATGATACCATATAGTCATTTCTGATCTGCTAAAATTTATTAAATAAAAAAAGTACTCTCGAAAAAACCTTAAAACACACATATAAAAATATATAAAAAAAAACGACATATGTATAACAACAAAGTGTTAACAAGTGACATACATAAATGCACAGGTTAAGGTGGCTAATGGCGTTGACACTGCGTGTCAGTGACAACTCGCATTGTTGTGCATTCCAAAATGAGAGTGTGACGATGCCCTTACGGTCTATTGTGTGCAGCACATTCACAACAAAAGAATCAAAATGAAATGTTGAACAGTTTACAAGAACTAAAAGGGGATTTTATTTATGAAATCATACAAATGCTATAATATTTTCACTATTTCATATTTTTGTAGAATTTTTGCCGCCGCCGTTGTTGATGTCTGTTAACACTTTGTCGTCGGTGATTATAATTCTCGCCAATGACCAGCCGCTCTCCTAACGCACCTCCCATCACACATTAGTAAAACAGCTAACTTTAACACACTGAGACGAATGTCATGTCATGTCATGCTTTCATGTCATGTCCCGTGTCTCATAGTTGATAGTGATTTTGACATTAATCATATTCGACATTGTCTATAATAAATTGGGTATATAATTATTCTATTGTTCGCAAGATAAATTGCCCATTGCTTGTCATATTAGTGTTTGCCTAAAGAGACCTTGAGCGTAGGTCAATATATCGTTGGTAACCATGACCTTGTGAATTTTTTTTCTGGAAAAGGTACTGTTAGTAAATTTTGAGACAATTAACTGGAAAATTAGATTTTTATTAATTAGCTCTTAATCGAAATGTTGCGGTGTGATAATGAGGCTATAAAATTAAGTTGTCCTTTAATAAAGACATTAATGAAATGATAATAGAGGATAATAGAGGCTAAATGATGATAGTGGTATTTGAAAACCTACACGATTTAGCTTAATTTCAAACTTAACCTACATTATAGATTATACCAATTTTATAAATAGTTACTGTTTGCTGTCTGAAGCCGTCCGGCATATCTCGCAGTTTTAACAGACACATAGAAAGATAAACCGTCGATTCCTGCCACGAACTGTCGTATGATTTCGATATTCATCTAATGTTTCCCTTTCATGCAGACTAATTGCATAAAACTTTACAACAAGTAAAATTCAAAGTTTCCTACAATAGAAAAACTTTGCCACTTATATTGTGACGCAAAATTATTTCTTTTATTACTTAACAAAATTAGAAATATATGCAAATACTTGTTGAAAATGAAGTCATTTCGCCACCAACTTTGTCTTTAGTTATGAAAACTTTTGACACCAATATGGTGGCACATTAACTTGAAATTACTGAAAGCCTTTAACCTTTGGCAACACACATTTTTTGGCAAGCAAAGAAAAAAATGGCTTAATTTATAGTTAATGAATTGCGTCGTCGTTCTTGCTTTTTAACACAAATAAACCATTTACCCACTGAACTTTTGACCAATGGGAAAATGATGAACCACCGTATTCATGCCAACTTTCACTTCACCGTCCTCCAACCCCAAAGCCATCAACGCCCTTCCCCTCCCTAACACAAAACACATAAGTTTTCCAACAATAAAACCCATCATACACACACAAACATAGGTAAACAAAAAATCTTCTTACAATGCAAGAATTAAACAAAAAAAATGTATCCTCCTTACAATTCAAGTCATATTGTAAAGAAAATGCGACTGAGTTCATGCCAAAAGTTAATGTTTAACCTATATCGAAATAATGGCGGTGGGTGTTATCGTACGAGGTAGGTATGGTATGTCCAGGTGGGTTAGCTGAGTGTACACGAACACACACGCACACACACTGGCCTACTAACATGCCCACATTATTTCTCGCGGCACCGAAATACAACTTAAAAACCAATAATCACTAGTCATTTATTAAATGACTTGAAGGTCAAGGTATACAACAACAGCAACGAAACATAGGGAAGGCAAAATCGACAATAATAATAATAAATACTAGTATATACCGCTCATGTACATATATATATGTTTATACTATAGAACATCAAGAATGAAACACACAAAAGTATGTAGTTACTACGAAACCTGCATTTATAGCTAAAGTAAACGAAAAAGTATTAATATGTAGGAACACGTGGACGATCCGTTGTACTGTGGGTAATAATGATAGGATCAATATATAAATTATTGGGATGTACTATGGTGTTTGAATCTTACAGGCATTTTCAATGAAGCAGGAACTTCAAATTCACATTTTTACACGTATGATAGTTGCAATAGAATGCATGAATACGAAAATACAATACAGTATTCTCATTGCATTTCATGAATAACACAGTACAACATTATTCAGCTCATTGATTTGGGACTCACTTCGGAGAAGTGCATATGAA
This sequence comes from Muscina levida, assembly GCA_964034835.1. NCBI lineage: Eukaryota > Metazoa > Arthropoda > Insecta > Diptera > Muscidae > Muscina > Muscina levida. The sequence goes on from OZ035881.1 coordinate 107,583,359, forward strand.
AATAGCCCCAGAAAGAAGAAGTTCTTCATCATTCGTTTCTTTAAGTTACATGCCATAATAATTTAATATCGATTTGAAGTTCGTAAGTATTGTATAGGGGATTTAGTATAGTCGTATAGTCCAAATTAGCTGAAATAAATTAAAAAAGAAAAACAATAACAATTACTTTTTATCTGTTCATATAACGTTTTCCTATATAAGCAACAGTTTCACTTCATCAAATGATTTTGAACTGGGTTTATTTTGTAGCAGTTACAATAAAACTGTTGTACTCCGTGGTGTATGATTTACGTGGAATATTACTTATGATAATCATACGCCACCATAAAATAATATAACAAAAGAGCCATAAACGTGACAAATTCCCCCATACGATACTTACTAACTTCAAATCGATATTAAATTGTTATGGCATGTAACTTGACAAAACTAATGATGCAGAACTTCTTCTCTTTGGGGATACTTTTACGTGCAGTTCTCAGAATTAAGTCCCAATATCATCTGTTGTGCTGCGTAAGATATGGAATATTATCCCCATTTGAGTACAGATCACTAACTAAAAAGTCGATATCCTTAATACCCTTAGCTAAAGAAACCGGTATGAAAGTTTTAGTCGGGCAACCCGACTTACATATACCACTACCCTCAGTACAACAACAAATTTTCTATTATACTAAAATTATTACTCGATTTCTAAAGTGGGCGAAGTGGTACATTTGTATGGGAGGTAGAAGGGGCGTGTCTAGACTTCCAGATTATTTCTCCAAAACTTTATCATGTTATACCTTTACTAAATACAGAATTTGGGCACGATGGCGTTGGGTGTATTGATATTATTACTCCATCTCTATAATAGGCGAAGTGGTACATTTGTATGGGAGGTACCAGAAGGGGCGTGTCTAAACTTATAGATTTCTTCTCTAAAACTTTTTCCTGCTTTAACTTTACGAAATACAGAATTTGGGCACGATCGCGTTAGGTCTATTAAGAATATTAATCGATTTCTAACGTGGGCGGTACCAGATGGGGCGTGGCTAGACTTAAATTTTTTCTTTAAAAAACGTTTATCCTGTTAAAGCTTTAAAAAATAAAGAATTTGGGTACTCTCACTTTAGATTTATTGATATTATTACTCAATCTCTATAGTGAGCGGAAAGGTACATTTGTATGGGAGGTACCAGAAGGGGCGGGGCCATATAGCCCATTTACAATACCGTAAGTAGTTTTGGGAAAATATTAACTCCTGCAAAATTTCAAAACATTTGGTTGCGTTTTTCGAAAGTTATCGTGCGCACCAGCCTGACAGCCAGACAGACAGACAAACAGGCGAACATTGCTCAAACGACTCAAAAAGTCATATATCGAATTGGTTCAAAGATACCTAGAGTCTTAAGTGACTCCTTCTATGTGTTACACTTTTGGGTCGTATCAAATGATATATATCCTCATCCCTAGGGTGATGGTATAAAAATAGAAAATATAAGCAAATCACATCAAGACGATATGTATATTAAGCTGGGTCGCTCAATAAGGAGTTCTCAATATTTATAAATATTAACTTATTTTAAAGTTTATCCCGTGTAATTGGCTGGTTCTTTTGTAAATTGTTCTCCAGAATTCGAGTATCATACTATTTTTTCACCATTACCCGCCTTTTTCTTAGGACGCCCCACCATTTTTGCTTTTCTTGAATGATAACAAAAAGTGAAGTGTGTAACATAAGAATCAGTCGCAACAGTATCGCATTTGTATATCATCACCCTAAGGGATAATGGTATATATCATTTAATACGTGAAAAAGTGTAACGCATACAAGAAATCAGATTGATCACGTGGTAATTAATGGAAGGTATGTCTCAAGCGTTATGGACGAGCGTGTGATGGGCGGTGTCAATATTAACTCGGATCACCACCCAGTTTGCAGCCAAGGTACGCACGCGATTAAGTATTGCTAAAAACACTCGTAATCAAACGCAAAGGAAGCTAGACATCACAATGCTGCATACCACCGAGATAACCAATGCCTACTCCAACCAACTCTCTCAATTACTCTAAACAAACCCTGAGGAAATGGATGCTGCATACAAGGCAAAATTGCAGCCAATGGCGACGCGTCCGGTGACGGAGCGTTTTTAATGAAAAAAGGAGGGAGATAAAACGCCTGTTCAGGCGGAAAATGCGTCTGTGGAAGAAAAGAGAGAGTCAGATATTGAAAACAACAGAGATAGAGGTGAGGCCCGAAAGTTCTACCAAAATAAAAAGTAAAAGTTTTGGAACAGGGATCTGTACTTGTATGGACAGAGACCGTCATCTGGTCGCGGACACTCAGAGTGTGCTTCAAATATGGAGCTGCAAATATGAGCTTCAATCTCTACTCATTCCCGAATGCAGTATAAGTGACAAAATCACACCAATCATCGACGATGGAGTAGATTGTCCACCACCGAGCCAAAACTAGAGCAGCACAGCGATCGCAAGGCTTAAAAATAGTAAAGCTGCGGGTGCCGATGGACTGCCGGCAGAGCTTTGTAAAGCCGGCCGCGACAAGCTGGCAACGTGCATGCACCACCTCATAAACGTGATTTGGCTCAAGGAATGCATTCCCAATAATTGGAATCAGAGCGCTCTATGTCCTGTGCTTAAGAAAGGCGATCCAAGTGTGTACCAACTATCGCAAGATTAGTCTTTTACCCATCTCATACAAGGTCTTGTCTAGTGTGTTATGTAAAAGACTAAAGCCCATTCTGGCGAACCTGATTGGACTTTATCAGTGTGGCTTTAAAAAAAAAAAATCCACGACGGACCTAATATTCCCACTACGACAAATACTGGAGAAAGCCTAAGAAATGCACATCGACACCTACCATCTGTTCATCGACAATAAAGCTGGAGTCGACAGCCGAAACGACAGAAATTGTTGGATGCCCCGGCTGAGTTTGGTATCCCCGCGAAGCTAATTCGACTTTGCAGGATGACACTGACTGACACGGAGTCTACAGTAAAAATTGGCAAAAAATCTGCAAGAGCCATTTTCTACCAAGCGAAGTTTTAGACAAGGCGATAATGGAGATGATCATGCGGAAGGCTGCAGCCAACAGGAATGTTACCTTCTGCAACAAAAGTAACATGTTGTTCGTGTATGCCGATGATATAGATACCGTGGACCGCGGGATATTACTGCGGCTTTTTCGTGCATTGAGAAGCAGTCGGCGGAAGTGAACGTTGACAACTATAACTTTGAAGTGATAAATGTCTACCTTGGCTACCCCATAAACAAAAACAATAATGTCAGCCTGGAAATCAAAAGACGAGTATTGATCGCAAACCGCTGCTACTATGCGCTAAGCAAGCGATTTAATGACAAAGCGCTCTCTCAAAGAACAAAGATCCAACTCTACCAGACTCTGATCCTACCTGTCTTGCTCTACATTCAGCGCTGAATCGTGGGTAATGACACAAGCGGATCAATCTATTCTGGGGGTCTTCGAGAGAAAAATAATCCGCAAAATATTTGGACCCATCATCGCGTCAAGCGCGTTCAAATAGACCGAATGCGCTGGCTTGGACACGTTGTACGAATGGACGAAAACGCTCTGGATCGAAAAGTATTCGGCAATAAACTCGATGGGCGGCGCAAGAGGGGGCGACCAAAACTCCGATGGATGGACCAGGTGAAAGAGCTGTTAACTAAGCTTGGTGTGACGAACTATCTATGGAGCGCAAAAGACCGAAGCGCTTGGAATACTTTTTACGTGCGGCTACTGATAGATAAATTTCTGTTGCTACTGCCATTAAAGAAGAAGAAGAAGAAATTTCCGTGGAAGGTGTTTATGTGTTTTTTTAAAGTGTATCATTAGTTTTTAAACCACACAAATCGAATGCATCTTCATAGGCTAGACAGTAGCATGGCTGACTAACAATCACAAGGAAGTGAGTTCAAACTCCAGCAAGGTTTACTGCCTTCATGAAAGAAGGCATTCCTCCCATGATTTTCTCCGCTGGGGAATCCTGAGTAATGACACAAGTAGATAAATCTATTCTGGGAGTCTTCGAGAGAAAAAAAATTTTCAAGCGCGTTGTTTCAGCTTTGAAAAGCCTTCGGCAATAAACTCGATGGGCGGCAGGAGGGGATGGTCTAGACGAAACAGATGTTATCTTAGCTAAGGAGCCCAAACGACCGAAGCGCTTGCAATTCTTGTTAACGTGCGGCTACCGATGGATGAATTTCTGTTGTTGCTGTTATATAAGAAGAAAAAGATCCACCATAAACAAAAATAATAGTGTTTGCCTAGAAATAGAGACGAGTATTGATCGAAAACTGCTGCCACAATGCGCTTTGCACATATGATTTGCGACTTAAGCGCAACTTCCGAGTATTTGAGTCAATTGGCATTTGATTGACATTAAAGCTTTTTAAAAAGCTGATTGGTAAACTGTAGATGCTTGATTACTCAATTAGATGTACACGATGCAAGGGAAAATAATTTTTTTAAACTGACCAGCAGAGACAAATTTACAATAAAGACAGTGGAGGAAACTAAGAAGTTCCTCATTAAAAATAAAAACATCATGATTGTCAATGCAGACAAAGGCAACGTTACAGTTGCGATAAACAGAGTTGACTTTGAATCAAATAGTCAACGATATGATGATGTACAAAAGGTTAAGCAAAAAAGAAACAATGACCTTGTAAATGAGTTATATTCCCTGAAAATAATTAATGATATAGAGCGGAAAAGAATGAAAACAGAGACCGCAATAGCTCCAAGAATCTACGGCCTCCCGAAGATCCATAAAGAAAACGTACCCTTAAGACCTATATGTTCTTCCATAAACGCCCCGTCCAAAGAGCTCTGCAAATATATTACGAATATTTTAAAAAGAATAACAGAAGGTTCAAATTACAACATTAAAAACTCCAGACAGTTTAAGGAAATAATAAAACATTGCAGAATAGAAAAAGATGAAATCATGATTTCATTCGATGTGATATCATTATTCCCAAGCATACCTGTGGATTTGGCCTTAAGAATAATAGAAAATGAAAAATGGGAAGACATTAAGAAGGTTACAAAAATACCAAAAGATTTATTCATGAAAGTTTTAAAATTTTGCATAACGGACAACAGATATTTCAAACACAAGGACAAGTTTTATCAACAAAAAAGAGGCCTACCTATGGGATCACCAGCGTCTCCAATCGTAGCCGATATTGTAATGGAAGAGCTTTTGGATAGATGCCTGAACAACTGTGATATTCGACCTAAGATACTGACGAAATATGTGGACGACCTTTTTGGAATCTTAAAAACCAGTGCAATAGAAAATATTTTGACAACATTCAACAGTTTTGACAAAAATATTCAATTTACGGTGGAAAAAGAAAATAATGGCAGACTTCCATACTTAGACACAATTTTACATAGAAGAGAAAACAAAATCACGATCAACTGGTACCAAAAACCAACATCTTCCGGGAGATTACTCAATTTTTTCTCTAAACACCCCAAAAATATGATTATAAATACGGCCAAAAACTTCGTTAATAGAGTGTTTAGCATTAGTGACGAAGAATTCTTTAATGAAAATAAGAAAAAAGTAAAATCTATTCTACAAAGCAATAGTTTTCCCATAAAAACTGTGAATAGACCCATAGAAAACATCAATATGAGAGAAAATAAAAAGGAAAAAGAACCAATGATATTTAAATCAATGATATATATACCGGAACTCTCAGAACGATTCCAAAAAGCCGACTGCATGGACAAACATATATACAAGATAGCCCCAAAGACCAGCAATACTGTCCAAAAACTGTTTACAAATACAAAAACTAAAATTGACAACACCGAAAAATCGAATTTAATATATAAAATATATTGCGATGGAGATGGACAAAATCTATGCGAAAAAGTATATATTGGCACCACAAAAAACAAACTCAAAACTAGAATATCAGGCCACAAATCGGACATAAAGTTGCGACACACAAAATCTACACAAAAAACAGCACTTGCCTCCCACTGTGCGGGAGAAAATCATCACCCAAACCTTGACAATGTGTGTGTATTGCAGTGTGAGAGCAACTATCATAAGAGACTCTCACTAGAAATGCTCCACATTATCAACACTCCAACAACAAAGCGAATAAACTATAAAGAAGACTGCGATAATTGCGCTCAGAGCTCCAGACTTCTGATTGGAAAAAGAAGCAAAGTGCAATATTAGTTATAAGTCAGTATGATGTTAACGGACAAAGCAGTAGGTCGCTACATTGTAATGTCTTAAGTTTATTTATACATTTTTCCTAAGTGATAATTACGATGTTGTGATGTTTATGAAATACTTATGTGTTTTGTTGTTATGTATTTTTTATGTTTACAGTGATCCTGATGATGTTCTTCGAAGAAGAACGAAATATCGAAAAATTTTAGAAAATAATAAATAAAAAATTTTTAAAACAGACCTGGAGCCCGATTAATCAATTTAATTATATGAAAGTATATAGAAGGTCGAACATAATAACAACTACAATATCATATTAAATTTGTTACTCTATTATTTTTCTTTTTATTTAAATTTTACACTTAAAATTTACATTTTGTTTGACATTTTTTTTATCGACATACTAATGGTGTTTTTTTATAAATAATTTTTTTTTTTATAAATTTTACGGTGATCCTATCACTATGCCATAGTGTGTAATATGTCCATAATAAAATTTAACAGAATAAATGTGGGTTAAGAGCAGACTACAAGCCAAACAACAACAACGACAACATGTCAAAATGTCGTAAAGTGAATTTTGTGCAGAAAAAAAACGACGAAAACAGAAACAACTACATCAAATATTGATGGCGGTTGGGTTAAAATGTTTTATTTTTTGTTATTGTGCGGTGATGTTTAACATACGAGAGCTGTTTGATAAGTTATGTGACGAAAATGGTATTGTAATATATTGATACAGATTTGTATTTAGTTTTATTGGTGGTAATTAATTCACAATTTAAAATTTATAAAAAGATATTTACTCAATTACTCTCGATAAAGACTCGTTTGGACTCACGAACGATTATGGTCTTGTTATAAAAAGATTCCAATTTATTTTTATACAAATTTTACTTTCTTTTCATAAAGGTTTTGTAATTTAGCGTTTTAGGAAATTGTATTTGAGTTGTTTTTCGAAAGGTGCGGGTCGATATTGGCTACCTGTGGTGGCGACTTCACTTTGGTGACGTATGTCTGACCTATTTTTTTTTTTTAGCAACTGATACCAAAAAATCATGACAAGTTCCATAATGAAGCAACGCGTGCAAATGATAACACTTTATTATATTAATGAATGTTCATTAGCACAAACGCAATTTTGCAATCATCCTAAGCGACACGTGCCAAATTTGAGTGAATGCTTATGACGTATAAAGCTGAACATCAGCCCACACGATATTCACTAAGTTATAATGTATTCACAAAAGGTTAATGTTTGGCGCGAATTTTGGACCGCCGACGTCATTTGTTTTTATTTTTTCTAAAACGAAGCTATTATCGTCAATTTTGAGCGCTATAGACCCATATTTATAAATTTCTGTTAGGCCAAATTGAGCGATATGTGTACGGATGACATATTGTTCAAGAACAACGGCGTTACGTGTCACACAACGGATACCGCGTTGAAGGTGCTGCATGACCGATAGAAATGTAAAGTTATCACTCGCAAATTTTGCAGATTTTGCGATTTAATACCTAAGGATTTTGACTTGTGGAGTATACTGAAGTCGCAGGTCTATCCCATTTAATTTCAGCCTGATCTTTGCGGCAGAGTCATATGAAATTGAACCTCTCAGATTCGTGTTTCCGTGAGCAGCGGAGGAGGTCATTAGAACTATATTATATGCCACACATAATGATGTACATGGACATTTTAAATGCAAGAATAGTTCCGTTAATAACTCACACACTGCGTTTTTCCTTCTACTGCAACAACGACCCGTCCAAACTTGAATTTTTTTTTATCATGGTAACATAAGTTACTGAAGCTCAACACAAAGGCTCTCTTAGTGGCTTTGGCAGCCTCAAGAAACTAGGATCGGGCGCGGAGGCCTAATCAGCCATTCTCCTTAAACAAAACCAATTATTATGTAAACACGAAGAAAAGAAAACACAAGAACCCCACCAAATGTTGATGACCCCGGAAACGTTATAAGGACCATGATTTACCGGTATGCACCTGAAATGTCCGAACTCTATAAAGAGATGGTGCCTCTATCCAACAGGCAGATGTCCTCGACAAGTTCAAGGCTGACATCACTGCTAGAAAGGAAATGCGATGGACCGGACAGAGATGCAGAATTTGGATGTGGTTTCATAGTCGGCAAAAGATTTCGACATTTAGTCGCGAGGTTTAACCCTGTAAGTGGCCGAATAGCCACTATTTGTATCCAGGCGATATATTTTTAAATTACGCTGATTTTTGTACATGCCCCGACGGAAGACAAAGATAAGGACATTAAAGATGCATTCTATAAGCGCCTGGAGGAAATATATGTGACAACTGCCCTGCACATGGCATTAAAATTGTTCTGGGAGATTTTAATACTAAAATAGAAAGGGAAGATGCTCTTGGTTCAGCAGTCGGAAAATTCAGTCTGCACAACATCACCTCCGATGGAACCAGATTCCCGCATAAAGATATCCGCAAGGCAACCTGGATATACCCTGATCAAAATACAAGAAACCAGATTGATCACGTGGTAATTGATAGAAGGCATGTCTCGTTATGGATGTGTGGTGCATATATTGACTCCGATCACCACCTAGTTGCAGCCAAGGTACGCACGCGATTATGTAGTGTTAAAAACGCTCGTAACCAAACGCAAACATTCTTCAACCAACTCTCGCAATTACTTCGAACCAACTCCCCTAATTCTGATGTTCCCGACACCCAGTGGCAGCATTATAAATCCTGGAGAAGACCCAAGAAATTAAGATCGACACCTATCAATTGTTTGTCGACTACAAAGCTGTATTCGACAGTCTAATACGACAGAAACTATTAGATGCTATGGCTGAGTTTGGTATCCCCGCGAAGCTGATACGACTTTGAGGGATGACGCTGACTGACACGAAGTCTTCAGTGAAAATAGGCACAAATCTAACAGAGCCATTTTCTACCAAGCGATTCTTCAGATAGTCTGTCATGCGATATCTTTAATATCATAATGAAGGTGATCTTGCGGAAGGCAGCAAACAGGACTGGCACCATCTTTAACAAAAGCCACATGCTGCTCGCGTATGCCGATGATATAAATGTCATTGGCCGACTGCGGAATGTTACTGCGGTCTTTTCGAGCTTTGAGAGGTACTCGGCAGAAGTGAGTCCGGTGATAAATGAGGACAAAACTAAGTTAGTTGTTTCAATGAACAAAGAGTTTACTCGTTTGGGACGCTGCCTGAACGTTTACAACTATAATTTTGAAGCAAGCTTTTTAATGATAAAGCCCTCACTCGACGAACGAAGAGCCAACTCTACCAGACACGAATAGTGCCTGTCTTATTCTACAGCGCAGAATCCTGGGTAATGACGCCGGCGGATCAATCTATTATGGGAGTTTTCGAAAGAATAATACTACGAAAAATATTTTGACCCATCATCGTTAACGACGAGTACCGTCGAATGAATCATGAGCTGTATGAGCTGTACAACGACATCGAGCGTGTTCAAATAGACCGAATGCGCTGACTTGGACACGTTGTACGAATGGACGAAAACGCTCCGGCTCGAAAAGTCTTCGGCAATAAACTCGATGGGAGGCGCTTGAGGGGGCGATAAAAACTCCGATGGATGACGAACTATCTACGGTGCGCAAAAAACCGAAGCGATTGGAATACTTTTCTACGTGCGGCTACTGATAGATAAATTTCTGTTGTTGCTATCATAAAAGAAGAAGAACAAAGATGTTATAGAGCACTTTATTTTGGGACCTGATTTTTTTGAAAATCTCTTATTAGAGTAAAGTAAATAGTGGTGGATTATTTTATTGCATCAAGAAATGAAATGAAATGATATAAATTGTAATAACTTTCCTGACCAAGACTTTATTTAGAAAATTTGGTTTATATCACAGTTCAACATTTTTCAGCTTATTGTTTTGGGACTCAATTTTGAAAATTGCACTTGAAAGAAGCCCCAAAATTAAGAACTTCTGCATCATTCGTTTTGTCAAGTAAGCTGCATTAAGAATTTAATGGACATAAGATTTTTTTTTTAAGCTGGATTTTCACCACTTTTCATATATTTTAACACGGTTATTCCTCTGTTTACCATACGGAATACATCTTTTTTGTCTAAAGCAAAGATGGAATAGAAGAATAAAAATGCGGAACAAACCTACCCGAAAAAAGGTAAGCCAGTGCCTTGATAATCTCAGAATTGTCAATTTTTTTTTTATAATTTTTCCCCATTTTCACATTCTTTGCTCAATAACTGGATACAAATCAAAAAAGTTTAATTTATTGCAACAAAAAGTACTTTTATTGTACCAACTAGTACAATAATTTGTACCAAAAAGTAATTTAATTGTACCAAAAAGTACAATTTATTATACCATATTGTACCTATTTAACATCAATTGATGGTACTGATAAGTACAATTTTTAGTACCAAGAAGTACAATTTACTGTACCAAAAAGTACAGTTTATCGCACCAAAAAGTGCAATTTATCAACAACTTTGCTTCAGACATAAAAGAGATATTCCGTACGGTATACCGAGATATAACCGCGTTAGTATATGGAAAAAGTGCTAAAAATCCAACCTAAGCGAAAAATAAAATTCATATGACCATTAAATTATTAATGCAGCCAACATGATAAAACGAATAATGCACAAGTTCTTATATTTGGGGCTACTTTCACATGCAATTCTCAGAATTGCGTCCCAAAAGTCATGTGTTGTACTGTATATTAGGAAGTGGATGAAAATCTGGTTTATTTCCAAATGAGGCCTTTACACTTGTAACTTTATATCTTAAACACAGGGAGTATTTATATTGGAATACTGTAATTAACAAAACCATTGTATTGGTATTTGGCTATTGGAAATTTATATTATTGTATGCTAAATACCAAACCGTCACTCTTATCAAACAGCCGCCGTTTATTAGCTATCAAAATATAGTGCTATAGCTTTATGAAAAATGAATTTATAAAAATTTAATAAAGTAAGTAAAAAAACCTACACTTATCACGAAAATGTTACATTTTCAATAAATCCAATTGACTGTTAGCACCATTCCAGGAAAATATTAGATAATATAAAAACAGTTGAACTAATATTTCACACCGTAGCTATATTTTTAGCTAATACTTTCAACACATTAGCATTCTCACATTTCTGGGAATATAATTCAATTTACCCACATATATTTTTTCTGACAAACTTTTTCTTCGTTTAATTTTTTTTCTATTCCATTTTGAAAAACTTTTTAAGGCTTTAATTTGCCAACTATTTAAATTTTGATAAATATTTAATTTTAATTTTTCGTATTACGTTTCACTATTTTTTGTTTTTTTTTTTGTTGGTGGTTTGTGTATCACTTTATAACAGAGATTAAAAATTTATCAGTGGTACGTGCAATTTTTTCTCATGAAATATTCAAAATTAAACTTTGGTTTTTTTTTTGGTTTCGTTTTCGTCTCCTCTTATTTGGTTTTTTTTCGCTTTGCGGAGCGGGAGCTTAAGGCTTTAACCACTATTTGCTTCGTAAACGAATATTGTATTGCGTTCCGGGAGTTTTTAAGTAGTAGAAGACCTCGAATGGGCGGGGGGATATAACAAATACTGCCGCTGTCTGTTACGATGTTCAGTGTTGAACGTATGTTTAACGCGTTCTACGTTCCGTTTAACAATGAAGTTAAATATTCCACAAATTAACCGTACAACGCTTGACGCTCAGAATACTAGATTCTCGCATTCAGGTGGTGTACACTGACATGGACGTTTCTTTTTGAGTGGTAGTGACGAATGCCAAATGCATATTTGTATTTGTCGTTGTGGTTGTGTGGTGATGATGATGATGTCGATGGCATGTGGTCGAGAGGGGAGGTGTTGTGTATGTGTCGGTGAGTGAATTTGAGTGGCAGAGTGAATAAATGTTTGCCATATGCTTGTCGGTATGTGTGCGTGTGTATTTTGTGTGTGACATATACACATATAACGTGTATGTAGTAGTGTTGCTTTTAATTCACCTTCAGGGGCCATCGGTTAAATTAAGTTTGTCATTCAGTTTGGAATTATTGAAAATAATCAAAGGAGGTTCGTGAAATAAATAAAATGGTGTTTGTATTTATTTGTCACTTTTTAATTGATTGAAGTGTGGTACTGGTACGCTAATTTTATGGTAACCTGCTTTCAATGAAACTTTTTGTGTATGTTTGAGAGGGTCCGTTGTTGATTAAGATTCAGAATTGCGTTGTTTGTGTCTTTCGATGTTGAAGATATCAAATTCCGATAAGTCGAGCCTACTGGTATATGTAGTAAAAACTACTATAACAACTACATATAAAGTTCGGAGTTGGCGTCAAACTGAAGGTCCCGGTGTGGGAGTCTAAAACGTAGTGTCTTAACTCACTTAAATCCATAAAGCTCTGCCATAAATGAGATATGGGAGTGCTTCTAGCATTTAAGTGAGTTAATACGCTAGCAATTTTAGACTCAATTCAATTTTTCAAATTGATCACGTGATAATCGATGAAAGGCACGCGTCAAGTGTCTTAGACGTAGAAGTGATCAGAGGTGCGAACATCAACTCGGATCACCACCTCACTGCAGTGAAGGTGCGTACTAGGCTAAGCAGAGCGAAAACCCTGCGTAACCAGACACAGAGAAAGCTGGACATCGCTAAACTGCAGACCGCGGAGATAGCCAACGCCTATTCTGATCAAATTACTTCTTGATGCTCCAACTCCCGAAAATACCAGCGCGCAATGGCAATATATTGCCCACTCGATGGAAAGGACTGCGCGGTGCGTACTGGGGTATGTGAAGCCCTTTAACGATAATGCCTGGCACGATGACGAATGCCGCGATGCCACCCGGGAACAAGATGCTGCATACAGGGCCAAACTGCAGCCAATGGCAATGCGAGCTGTTCATGAAAAGTATAGGGAGAAAAGGCGGGAGGCGACTCGACTCTTCAGGCGAAAAAAACGAGAGCTTAAGGAGCGGATTAATGTGTGTATTGAAAATTACAGGAACAGAGGTGAATCCCAAGAATTCTACCAGAAGATAAATGGTAGATTACATGGAACAGGTCTTCCCCCCTGTAAAGACAAGGATGGTCATCTCGTTACTGACTCCGAGAGCGTACTGAGAATATATAAAGATCACTTCTGCAGCCTATTGATGTCTGAAAACTCGGCTGATGAAGACTGTGTACCAATCCGAGATGATAACATTGAGTGTCCACCTCCGAGCCAAGCTGAGATAAAAACTGCCATATCCCGCCTAAAGAACAAAACGCCGCTGGGGCTGATGGTCTTCCAGCTAAGTTGTTTAAGGTAGGTGGAGATGAGCTTGTTTTAAGCATGCAACAGCTCATAGAGAACATTTGGCTTCAGGAGAGCATGCCAAAGGATTGGAATCTCAGTGTGCTATGTCCAATCTACAAAAAGGGTGACCGTAGTGAGTGTAAAAACTATCGTGGAATTAGCCTCTTACCGATTGCGTATAAGGTCCTGTCTAGCATACTGTGTGAACGTCTTAAGTCAATTGTGGAAAACCTGATTGGACCTTTTCAGTGCGGCTTTAGACCAGGAAAATCCACGATGGATCAGATATTTACACTACGGCAGATTCTTGAGAAAACCCATGAGAAGCAAATCGACACTTACCACCTCTTTGTCGATTACAAAGCTGCCTTCGATAGTGCCATCAGGCATCGACAATACCAAGCCATGTCTGAGTTCGGTATTCCTGCGAAGATAATTCGTCTCTGCCGGTGTACCCTTACGGATACCAAATCCTCTGTTCGGATTGGCAAGGATCTAACTGCACCATTCGATACGACGAGAGGTCTTAGACAGGGTGACGGTTTGTCATCTACGCTGTTCAATATAGTGATGGAGAAGGTGTAAAGGAAAGCAGCGGTTAACATGTCTGGCACCATATTTAATAAGAGCCACATGCTGCTCGCATATGTCGATGATATCGACATTATCGGTCGAACGATGCGAGAGTTAACAGCTGTTTTCTCATCAGTTGAAAGGGAATCAGCGAAAATGGGTTTGGCAGTGAATGAGGACAAGACAAAGTTAATGGTATCATCGAACAAAGTGTCCACCCGTTGGGGACGCAGCGTGAACGTTGAAAACTATTGCTTTGAGGTAGTGGATGAATTTATCTACCTCGGATCCGCCATGAACAAAAACAACAGTGTCAGCCTCGAAATAAAACGGGGAATAGTGCTTGCCAACATGTGTTTCTTTGGACTACGCGAGCACTTTATAAACACCACCCTATTTCGAAATACCAAAGTCCTGCTGTACCAGGTACTAATTGTACCGGTCCTGTTGTACGCCTCCGAATCTTGGGTGCTTACACAGGCAGATACAGCTCATCTGGCGGTGTTTGAGAGAAAATTACTCCGCAAAATATATGGACCCATTTGCGTAAACGGCGAGTTGGATGAACCATGAGCTGTACGAGTTATACCAAGATATTGATGTTGTCAAGCGAATCAAAGTGCAACGATTACGCTGGCTAGGCCATGTCGTGAGAATGGATGAGGAAACTCCAGCGCGAAAGGCATTCTATCAAGACCTCGAAGGACGGCGCAAAAGAGGGAGACCTCGACTACGTTGGAAGGACCAGGAAATCTCTAATCATTTCGGACTTTGACTTAGACACTAAGGTATAAATATATATGTTGTAAAGTTGTTTTAAAGGCTAATAATAATAATAAAAATTTAAGACTCACACAACGGGAGCAGCAGTTCAACGACAAATACTAGCATCAGCAATTTGTGAAGTTTATGTTACACTTGACTACTACAAAGCTGCCGCCAACAATTAGGGAAGGGGAGCGCAAACCAAAGAAATGTATATGACGATGATGTTGGCCCGCCATACTACATTCATGCGAAAGGATAATAAGACATTTTAACTCACACTTTGAATACTTCTAAACTAGCCGACATCGCTGGGAGATCAATACATTGTTGATTGTGCCGAGCACACTTAAAGTTCAGGTGACAAGACTTTAGTTGTGACACGAAAGGATAATAAGAATATTTAACGTCTCACTTTTAACACCTCTGAACACGCTTACGTCGCTGCAATATCAGTTGGGAGTGCTCTTCATGACGTTGTGAACTTAGCTGAGCCCAATCTGTGTTCAGGTGACTTCACTTTACCTGTGACGTCCTGCGCAATAAGAAACTCTTTTGGGAGCATTTTTGTGTCACGGCCGCTAGTGGTTTGTATGCTTAAAAGTTGCGTCGTCAACTCAGAACTTGGCGAAAGTTGTGTGTCGAAGATATCTAGGAAGGAAGAGGAAGAACTCAGGGGGAGTTCTGTTCCGATCTTTCATCGGCTACGGTACTAAAATTGTGATATGTTGCTGACTACATGGTCAACATGATATATGTTAAATTTTCAACCAACTATGTGGGACCGGCCGTGGCATAGTGGTTAGGACACGCGACTACCTTGCGGGAGATCACAGGTTCAAATCCTGGCTCCAGTCATCTTAAAAATTCTTTCATTGTTGGCTCCCCTCGAATGTTGGCGACAGCAACTTCGCAGTATAAATGTCTAGTTAATCGGCATGTCTAGTAAGAGCTTCTCAAACAGTGACGTTCGCATTCGTCGATAAAAAAGTAGGTGCCGTTAGTTGTGAATCTAAAAATAGAAAGCGTGTTGATTTACAACAACGTGAGAAGCTTTTCCATACCTCATTCATGGGGTGTAAAGGGAAATTAAGTAGGTAAGTATGTGGGACTTTATGCACACTGCGCTATGGAAGTTTGTTTGCGGATCCGTGACCTGTGGAACCCCCAGAGAACAGAATTGGTACTCCTCACCCGTAGATATAAGGTCAAGTAATTATCGTCTCCGAGAGTAAACTTTGTGGGCCTAAAGCTTGGAGGCCAAAAACCTATTGTTGTCCTCGGTCATAAGAGAAAGCGTCCAAGAAACATTGATGAATGGTCGAAAATGTGTGCCAACGAACTATATGCCTGCCAGAAATCTGTATGTAAGACATGGACCTTCAGCCCAAAGGTTGCAATATGGCTGTATACTATGATAGTCCGACCAACAAATATATATAAATGTATGGTTTGTTGATAGAGTAATAATAAGAGTAATCTTCATGTAATGCTCGGCAAGGTTCAAAGAGTGGCTGCTATGGGATCTCTGGGGCTAGAAGAAACACACCGCTAGCGACATTAAACATGTTTCCCTGTAGATATAGGGTCTAGGACATAAGGCCACCGAGAATGAATGGTGTGGAACTGAATCGTTCATCGGAGGCCAAGTACCTTGATGTTGTCCTCGATACTCTGTAGATAGGAGATGTGGTCTCAGCCCGTAGGTAAACTGTCTCTATGGGAAAAAGGTGGTGTAAATTATCTGAAAGTACCTGCTCTGGGGTTGGTAAAGAGGATACGTGTTACCAAACTGGTTCTGAAGTGATAAATTAGTGCCAATTTGTATAGTAAATTCTTATACTTACCTTGTGAATTATACATTTTAATTCTGTGAAGATAACATATACTATCTACAACCAGTTAGTTTGGGATAAATTTGCAGTCGAATGAAAGAGTGGAACTGCTTTAGCAAAACTAAATTGGTCCTTTAAGATCAAGGTTCAAGTGGCGGTAGTACGATCTATAACTACATATGTATGTATGTTTGGTTTTTTTGGATAGCCTTAATTACACAGTACGACACATGATTGGGACTCAATTCTGAGAACTGAACGTGAAAGTAGCCCCAAAAAGAAGAAGTTTTGCATCATTCGTTTTGTCAAGTTACATGCCCTAATAATTTAATATCGATTTGAAGTTAGTAAGTACCGTATGGGGGAATTCTTCAGGTTTTAGGCTCTTTTGTTTGACATAAGAAAAATACTATATGGAGGCGTAAGTAATATTTCACATAAATTATACGCCAAGGAGTACAACAGTTTTATTGTAACTGCTACAAAATAAAACCAGTTCAAAATCATTTGATGAATGGAACAGTAAAACTGTTGCTTATTTAGGGAAACGTTATATGATCGGATTAAAGGAATCGAAATCTTAATTTTTTAAAAATTTGTTTCAGCTAAATCGGACAAGTGGTTCTCGAGTTCTCAGAATTGAGTCCCAAATCAATGAGCTGAAAAATGTTGTACTGTGTTAGAGAAAATTTAGAATTACTCGGTTATGTCCAAAGGCTGGTTGCGATGGGTATCGCTGTGGCATGCAGCCTTGGATATACATATATGTCGAGGGGTTATCAGACAGAGTTAGGCTAACCATTGACTTCAGTCTGCCCTTGGTCATACAAATAATCTCCAGCTGTTGGTTAGTGACGACAATTGCCGTCAGCCACATCTTACAGATTTTCTAACTGAATGTGCAGAGATCTATAAAGTGGAGGGTGCAAATCCGCAAAGATCGAAATGAAATGTCGGCGGGGTTAACGATAATAGATCTATTTATGTCTTTAGGGATGAACGGTGTATAAAACAAGAACGTACTGCTTAGGCTTTCTTTTAGGTTATAAATGCAGTGATTTTTGCTGAGGTTTGGTCATTCAAAATGCGGTGAAAAACATTATGGGATGTGGAAATTATAGCCAAGCTGCATTGGTATAAATCAGTATTAAGCTTCTGAATATCAGCCTCTGTTGGGTATTGGGAGATTGAGATATTCCTGGGATCGAATCAGCGGATTGATTAGTTAGTGGAGACTAGGGATGCTAGATCACCACTATGTGGGGGATGATTACCAGTAAGTTTATTACCTTTTTGGGTAATTTAATGGGTGGGTGAGGAAAACAGGTAAGATATATTGGATCTCCAGAACCGATTGTATAAATTTTAGATACCTGGGTCCGAGTAAAAAAGATCGTGATCAGATTCGGTAAGGATCTGTTTCTGTTTTAGCTTAGTGGTCCGGTTCTTCTCTAAAAGAGGCAAGCAGATTTTAGATTTTCATAACCGACTGTTTAACTGCTAGGTAGTGTTTTTGATTTGCCGGCATTTTTCATTTCCCGGGAAATCCCGGCCCAAAACAAAAAATAAAAAAATGCCTTTAAATATTAAAAGAAATACGGCCTTATTCATAAAAACTTATAAGGGGTTTATAATGCATTTTTAAGCAAATTTCGACAAAACAATATTCATAAACGATTTACATCTTCAATAAGTTAAAGTAGGGTTGTCTCCACTTTAAGCATGCTATAACTTGACGTTTGTACAATTTATTCTATATTCATGAATTTGAGATCTTTATTTTGAGTTTTTCTGCATTTTTCTTATTGGAAAGAGTTGTTGCGTGTATACGTTGTGAAGGAAATTTTTTTCTTAATCATCGCGCACATAGAAAAGTATCTAAAAAGGCACTTTTCATTCATGAATTCCATTTTAAAAAATATTTCTCCAAAATTCTTCAAAAATAATTTGTAAATAATCAAATAATATTCGTGATGTATAAACAATCAAAACAAGGAAAAAATGTAGTCGGTATCCGAATATTATTTCAACATAAGGAGAAGAAAATAAAATTTGTTAATACAATTTTTACTTTAACGCCTTTCTTACCGTCATGAGAATCGTAGTCAATGAAAAATTGAGCTACAATAATGTTCATAGTTTATTGTAAGTGCAAATACATATTTGGTATCCGATTATAAAGCTTTTGTATCCGACTATAAAGCTTTTTTTGTACATCATTAACGACCAATAACAGTCGGCGTTGCCACCTTAACACATAAAGCTAAAGTGCTGATAAAAAACGTTTATGAATACAATTACTTATTAAAGGTTTTTTAGAGCTAAAGAATAGTTAAGCTAGAGAACGCTTCATACCTACTTTAGAAATTTTTTATGAATATGGCCGATAGTTTTTATTTTAATAAAAACAAACAAATATGAAATGAAACAAAAAAAATAATTCTAAATATCTCGTATTATGGTTTATCCGAAAATTTGTTAATACAATCTCTATATAGATTTGGAGTGGTGCACAGAGGGATTTTTTGAAATTCGTACTTTTATGGGGAAGAAAGGTCTAACAAGTGAGAAAACTGGTAACATTATTCAGGCTAAACGGCAAAATCTATCATCGTGGAAATGTATATGAGCAACAATAGGGCTTTTTCTAAATTCGTACTTTTTGGGGTAAAAAGGCCAAAAAGGGATAAAACCGGTACCATTGAGTAATATCCTTATAGAATTAGAGAGCTGCACTAAGTGATTTTTCGAAATTCATCCTTTTAGAGGTAAAAAGTACCCAATCCAAACGACTAAAGCCATAATCGCACAAACCCATATCCGAAGGCATTTTTCAAAATTTGTTCTTATGTGCTTAAAATGCCCCAAAAGGGGTAAAACTTATACCATAACACAGACCAACAGCTAAAGGTAGCATAGCAAAAATCTATATGGGAATGCTTCTTGTAGAATTAGAGATCTGAATGAGGAGATTTTTCAAAATTGTTACCCTTTGAAGAAAAACCTAACCAAGCCAAGACCAAATGACTTAAGGTAGAATAGCAAATATGGGGCGGAGAATTTATTTTAGTGAGTAGTTGTGCGCTGTGAATTCATATCAAATTGGTACGATATAAAAAGAAAATTCGAACTTTTAAGAGAACAAACCCGAAGATGGGATGAAACTGTTACCATCAACCAGACCAAACGGCTAAAGGTGGAATCGAGACAATTAGATTTAACAATTACTTTATAGGGTAATTGTGCAATATGAAGGGATTTTTTTGAGATTCGTACTCCTTGGAATAAAGAGGGGAAAAGTGTTATCATCGCTCAGACCAAACACCTAAAGGTACAATCACCCAGTACACCAACAAAGAAATTAATGTCAGTCAATTGGCTTAAAAATATTTTTTAAGAATATATGCCTATCAAGAAGTAAGTACTCATCACCTCATTGACATGGTATTGCTGATCCATTTTAGCAATTAAATACGTTCTAATTTTTCTTTATATATTAAAGCACATTTGAAATATAAACAACACAACGAGAGACGGAAAATGATAGTGATCTTCAAGAAAATAGTCACCAATTGGTAATTTTATGGTACAAATTTGGACAAAAACACTACAGCTAGGTCACTGAGGCCATTCGCATATACGAATATACGGTCTGGCTGGCTAGGCGGCTGGTGGGCAGGTTAATGCGAGAAAACCTTCACTGATTCTTATGAAAGTTTACGAGTATTAATACTTTCCAAAACTCAAATATGAATTATAGCCTCCAATGCAAAGTGAACTATTTTTGGAAAAATTTATTTCAACCATAACTTTCAAACCGAAAATTGCAGAATATTGAATTTGGTTATTTTAATTTTCTTGCCATAACCATAACCTTAGAAAATTAACCGAAAATTAGCAACACCTCTTCCTGACTTAGGACCTCCTCTAACTTCTAAACACTAAACAAGAGGATAATTCAGAAAGCCGATCACACTCCTTTGTTTACCTTCGATTTCACAAAATACAATGACATGTATATTTGTATATTTATGTGTCAACCGGATTCTGTCAAAAATTGCAAAAATTAAATGATTATAAAAATTTGACTTAATAATAAATATGGCCTATATAGGCCTATAAATAAGTATCTCCCATACAAAATTACCTATTTTTTTGAAAATTAATATTTCTTTCATAATTTCCAAACAAAAAC
The DNA here is from genome assembly GCA_964034835.1 of Muscina levida. Lineage (NCBI taxonomy): Eukaryota > Metazoa > Arthropoda > Insecta > Diptera > Muscidae > Muscina > Muscina levida. The sequence goes on from OZ035881.1 coordinate 107,604,275, forward strand.
TGGAGGATATTAAAGTTTCGTAGGGTGAATCCTAAACATTAATGTTAAAAATAATGTGAAAAAGGAAATCTTCATTTGTTAGCGAATTCTTTCTAATTTCTACAATTTTTATACCATCACCCTAAAGGATGGGTGGATGATACGAAAAAAAGTGTAACGCATTAAAGGAGACGAGTTAGACCCCAAGAATCTTAAGACCAAATTCGTGTCAGGACTTTTTAAGACGATTGAGCTATGTCCGTCTGTCTGGCTGGCTGCCTGGCTGGATGGCAGCAGGATAACTCGAGTAAACCTAAACGAATCAGTATGAAAATTTACAAGTATTAATATTTTTTAAAACAAACTTATGGGATTGTAAATGGGCAGAATAGCCCCACCTTTTCTGGTACCTCCCATACAAAATTACCTATTTTTTGATAATTTATATTTCTTTCATAACTTTCAAACGGACGATCGAAGGATATTTGAATTTTGTAATTTTTTTATCTTGCAAAAGTAGACAAACCCTAAGAAAACCATAACCTTTGCCATACCCCTTCTGGTACCTCCCATACTAATGACCTAATTAACCTTCACAGTTTTACATACATATCTTTTTTGTAAGTAAACGGAATTCACTCAAATTTTGAGTGTGATGTTCGCTTATGAAAGTGGGACTCAGGAATTAATATAGACTATATCGGTTTACGCCTTCTGGTACCTCCCATACAAAATGACCTATTTTTTGGAGAATTAATATTTCTCCCATTACTTCCAAAGGAACACTTGGGGGGTAATGCAAATTGGTCCATTAAATTATATTGTTATAGGAGACAAAACCGCAGAGAACCTAACTATTTGACACACCCCTTCTGGTACCTCCCATACAAATGACCGAATTCACCCCATAGTCTTACATACATATCTTTTTTGTAAGTACACTGTAGCAGTCAAATTATGCGTAAGTTGTACGGTTATTAAAATATGAATCAGGAATGAATATGCGCTTTGTCGGATCACCCCTTCTGGCACCTCCCATGCAAAATGACGTATTTTTGGAAAACTAATATTTCTGTAATTGTACCTCCTATACAAAAAAGTTAAATTTTTACGGTTTTGCTTCATAATCAGACACAAAATAATACATAAGTAATTTTATTATAATTAAAAATCTATTATAATAATATTATCTATATTATTGCAATAACTTAAGACTTAAACAATATCTTATATTGGGTGATGGTATTTATCAGTCAGTTTAAAAACTTAAAAAAAAAAACTTAATTTCCCTTTGCACCCCATGAATGAGGTATGGGATAGCTTCTCGCGTTGTTGTGAATTAACACGCTTTCTATTTTTAGATTCACAACTAACGGCACCTACTTATTTATCGACGAATGCGAACGTCACTGTTTTGAGAAGCTCTTACTAGACACGACGATTGAATCGACGCTTAATACTGCGAAGTTGCTGTCAAACAACATTCGAGGGGAGACGACAATGAAAGAAAATTTGATTTATTTTTTTCTTTTAAGATGACTGGAGCCAGGTTTGAACCTGCGATCTCCCGCATGGTAGTCGCGTGTTCTAACCACTATGCCACGGCCGGTCCCAATTTACCTGACTGAAATTTCTGTACTGGTTACATGTCTTCAACTGTTTCCCATCCTCTAACAGGTAAAAAATAATACATAAATACTTTTTCCATAAAAATCGGATAATTTCTGTGAATTAGAGTGAAATAATATAATTTTTTCAGCAAAATGCCACTGGATGTGTCTGTAAATTCTTCAATGGTTTCTACTATCACTTATTTTTGGGAACTTAAGAAATTTTACAGGAGGGACAAAAAACTTTACTTTATCCTTTAGCGACTAATTTTTCAAAACCTTAATTGCAATTATGTGTATGAAAGGTGACAAAGAATATATTTTTTGATATATATGGCGCAACCCAAATGCGTTTTTAATTTATTTTGCGTTCTACATACATTTAGGCAAAAAGTGGACTTACAACTCTACGACTTTAGGTCTCGATATACCTTTATATTTTTAACCTTATTGTAGGTCAACTACAAGTCGTGCCTACCGTTCAAATTTAGCTACGTATTCCTGTCTTGTCCTTTGTATTGGTAATCGTTACACGTAAGGGCTTTTATTGTGTGTTGCCTTTTCGGCCACCTACAATTTTTATTGCCTGTCTCTGTAGTAGTAATGTTGGCGGTCAGTGGTCGTGTTACCCCAACTGAAGCAACGGCAACGGCAACGGCTGTGTCGCGTTGTTAGTGGTAGTGGCAATTGTGGTATTAGTGTCGGTGCATGTTATGTTGTTGTGTTTTTTCTCTTTATGGTTTTCTTTATATTGTTTTTATCTGTCACTCAGTCTATTGTTTAAGGTTAGACAGTTCGCTGACTAATGTTGTTTTTTTTTTGTATTTGTTTTTGTTTTCGTTCTGTTCGATGCGATGACCACTCACTGGCCAACTGACCACCAAACAAAGTCGGTCAGTGTTGAGTGAAGGAATAAACGGATGGACGACCAAATAGGCGGATGGACACATCAACATGAGGCGCAAAAGGCGAAATGTGCAAACGAAAGTACAATGAATCGAAATATTTGTAACCTTTAAATGGATTATAAAAATTGATTTTTTTTCGTTTTTTTCTTTTCTTTTTTCTATTCAAAATTATATTGTTAGTGCTTTGCGAAAACAGAGGCAAGAGAGTAAACTTTAGGACAAGAAATATGACGGAAAACGTTTGAGACTTCTCTAGACACTAACCGACATTTTTATTGCCACAATCAAAGTCAAATCAATCATATGTTGGCGAAGCTAATAAATAAGACATGGGGTGAACAAAATATACAGAAATAATTCTATATTTTGATTTGTGACTTCGGTAAATATTTGATAGCATTTGATATTTCCTTAAACAGAAAGAAAATTGTAGGTCGCAATGTCATGGCCACATAATGGTCATATATGGATGGCTGAAGGCAAAGTAGTGTTTGAGATTTAAAAAAAATGCTGATTAAGGCATAGATAATAGATAAAAACAAATAATTTTTATGAGAAAATCTGTGATTAAATAAACTATTGTAAAACTATAACCTCTTTGTGATTTAAGTTTCCACAGTCTATATTTACTAAAAATCGATTTAAATTCTCTTGTTTCGACTTTAACTTTACCACATCACGTAATTTCTGTAAGTGCTATACCTTAAGTTAATGTCACAATTAAGGCTCAAATGTTTTTCAATTTCTGCAGTACAATTTTGTGGACCTCTGGGATTTTCATATTCTTAATAATTTCCGATGACGTTGTACGTTGTCTCGGTCATTTCTATAATTTTTTATGGTTTAATAAATGCAAATTAATTTGTTTATAATTACTCCCATGGGTGTTAGTTTTCTCGTCACGTTGTTGCTCTACCTACGAGCGATGATTAATGAAATTTCTTGGTGTTTAGTTATTGTAGAGTGACAAGGGGAGGTAATTTATGTTTGTTTTTGCTTAATCTTTAAGTGATGTGCCCTATGGGTAAAATACAAGGGCATTACAGTTTTGAAACTAATATGTAATATTATGTATGTCACAGAGCCATTACAAAGCATAATATAGTCCTTCTGTAATGGATGATTTAATAGTTGAAGTGGAATATAGTATCTGATACATATTAGGGTTTTTTATCACGTACATGTTATGTTTTGAAATATTTCTGTTAAGTATTACGTGTTATGTTTTAATATGTTTCATAATTCTTATAATGTTTACCAAATAAAATATGTCACAAAGGGGTCTGAAGATGAACTCGTCATGGAGTTCAAACCGCGCATCCTAGTGTGTGACACACTGAATTTGACCAAAAATATCAAACAATAAAAAACACTTTTCTGATCGTAAGCCGAATTTGATGTATTATTTGATACACTAACATAAATTGTGATATATAATCTATTCGATTGACTTAAACTAACAATTAACACAGTTTAAAAAAAATATGATTTAGTTAAAAAATCCAGTTAGGGGGAGAATATTTTATTATTTCTAAAAATTTTACAACATACTAACTGACCCTACATACGTTGTTCTGCCATGCAATTTTTTCTAGTAAATAGTTTTTTTTGTTAAATAAAACATAATAAACGCGTACTGTGTGGAGATTGGATATATGACAGAAATTGTAATGTGGAGCTGTAGACGATTACAGCCGACTTAAACAAAAGCACATTATACATATTTTCAGTTCAATGTTCATATTTTTGATCTCCCAATGTTACGGGTAATAAAGCTTCTACTTAGCTTTGTTACGTTTATGTGTCATATGTTAAGATTTTTTTGAATGCATAACTATGAAATGCACCATGCTCCAAGGACACAAATGTAATATGTGTTAGGGAAATAAGTCCAAGAGCATAAAAAACGAACTCAAATGTTATAAATTTTTTTAAGTTGTAGGAAAGGCTGTCGTCGCCAGTTACGGGCCACTCTATGCACTCTTCGCCCTGTGATCGAAAATTAATATTCTACACTATCTTCATATATGTAGCGCTAACAAATATCTTCGTACCAAATTTTATTTCTTCACGACTAAATACATTTGTACCGCGCCACCTCCCAGGGAGTGTCCACTGCAGAGTTCAGATCTGAACCAGATCGAAAACATGTGGGCTAAAATGCGGGCTGGCGAAGGAAACGAAGGAGCCCCGAAAAATATTAATGAGCTATGGGAGTGGGCTCAGGCTGAATGAAACAAAATTCTAGTATATTATGTTGCGCAACTTTGTCAATATATGCCAAATAGGATGGATCATTTGAAGAAAGCAAAAATATGCAGGACTAATTACACAGTGCAACAGTGAGAAAAACACCCGAACGTGACTATATAGGTTCGATAGTACAACCGGAGCTGAGTAAAACCCTAGCTCAGTTTGGCTAGATTGGCTACCAACATTTTTTTTTGGGCCTCGTAACTTTTTGAAATCCCTTGGATCCCTTGAAAAAAGGTGACATCAATTTTTGGCCAACATTTTGTACAGTGTTTATTCTAGCTCTTTCTCTTCTTAAGCAAAGTTGTAGCTAATAGTCCGCTTAAGAAATTGGTATAATAAAATTTCCCAAAAAAATTAACCCCTCGTTTGTTTTCAAAAAACTTCGATAAAAATTCTAATGTTTTCACTATTTTGAATATAAGTCGTAGGGAATCTAGATTTTTTGCGTACTCTATTCAGTGAAATTGTAGTTTAGGTAACACCGAAAAACTTATCTGAACAAACCCATGCAATCTGAACAAGTCTAGGGATATTATATGGCTCTCAAAACACACTATCTACTTTAAACAAATCAGTTTTTTAGGAGTTTTGGGCCATTGTGCAAAGTTTTTGCTTGGTATATTTACCAAAAACTTACTTATTGTGTAAATGAACAACTTCTGTAAACAACCAATATAATCGGAATACTTCACCCCCTTAGTTGTTCACAAAGAGCATTAGGGTGTTCCTTACATGGCATTTTTTCGAGTTTCGTTAAAAATATGTATTAATTGCGATGTTGGTCATCTATCTTCACCTTACGTTCCTTTTTGCCAATATTAGGAATATATTGTGAGAAATTTTGTATCGATAGTTGGACATTAGGGTGTGCCGCAATGAGGTTAAAGTAAGAATTTGTTCTCAAATCAGTTTATTGCCGCTGAGTGTTTTTTTTTCGTATATAGACTAAGTAGTAATGAGCCGTTCAATAGCTGAATTGAAGACCTAAAATAGTATGTATTTGCTTTTACCTTATCTCTTATCGACGTTGAGATATTTGATATAGAAGTTGGGGTATTTTTAAAAAAATTATTAAAAATGTTGAAATTGAATTTCGATGTAGATTATTCTGGGCAAGTATATATTTCAACTTTTAAAGGTTAATCAAGTTAAAATCTATATGTTTAAAAAGTATATGTGTATATTATCACTATCTCTATCAATTCATGAGATATCAGGCGTTAAAAAACGAAATTTTTGACTGTATGCATAGCAATGTCTAATGAACTTTTGTTCCATCTGAATACCCATTGAATACTTACCAATAACTATTTTTATATGATGAAAATAAAAAATCCCCTCAAAAGACCATTGGATATTAATGGTTTTGGTGACATTTGTAAGCATACACAATGGATATACAGGTGAAACAAAAGTTAAGTAGTCATTGCTATGCTTTTTAAGCCCCTGATATCTCGAGAATTGATAGAGATAGTGATAATATACACATATACTTTTTAAACATATAGATTTTAACTTGATTAACCTTTAAAAGTTGAAATATAAAATTGCCCATAATAATCTATATCGAAATTCAATTTTAACATTTTTATTCATTTTTTTAAAAATACCCCAACTTCTATATCAAATATCTCGGCGTCTATAAGAGATATGGTAAAAGTAAACACATATTATTTTAGGTCTTTATTTCAGCTATTGAACGGCTTATTTCTACTGAGTCTATATACGAAAGAAAAATACTCAGCGGCAATAAACTGATTTGAGAACAAATTCATACTTTAACCTCATTGCGGCACACCTAATGTCCAACTATCGATACAAAATTTTTCACAATATATTCCTAATATTGGCAAAAAGAAACGTAAGGTGAAGATAGATAACCAACATCGCGATTAATACATATTTTTTACGAAATTCGAAAAAAATGCCATATAAGGAACACCCTAATGCTCTTTGTGAACAATTAAGGGGGTGGAGTATTCCGATCATAATATTTGTTTACAGAAGTTGTTCAGCTATACAATAAGTACGTTTTTGGTAAAGATAGCTAGTAAAAACGTTGCACAATGGCCCAAAACTCCTAAAAAACTGATATGCTTAAAGAAGATAGTGTGTTTTGAGAGCCATCTAATACTCCTAGACTTGTTCAGATTGCATGGGTTTGTTCAGAGAAGTTTTTCGGTGTTACCTAAGCTACAATTTCACTGAATAGAGTATGCAAAAAATCTGGATTCCCTACGACTTATATAAAAAATAGTGAAAAAATTAGAATTTTTATCGAAGTTTTTTGAAAATAAACGAGGGAAGTCTAATTTTTTTGGGAAATTTTATTATATCAGATTCTTAAGCGGGCTATTAGCTAAAACTTTGTTGAAGAAGATAAGATCTAGATTAAAAACTGTAGAAACTATTTTCCAACAATTGGTGTCACCTTTTTTCAAGGGGTCCAAGGGATTTCAAAAAGTTTAGGGGGCCAAAAAAAAAATTTGGTAGCCAAACTGAGCTAGGGTTTTACACAGCTCCGGTTGTACTATCGAACCTATATAGTCACGTTCGGGTGTTTTTTAAAAAGTTTGATTTTGTGTCATAGTGTTATTAAATTAAGATAAGCAAAACCTTGAAGCAAAAGCCAATGGTCTGATTTAGAAAATATTCTACGTACATTTACATTCCGTTTACGCTTTGCACTAATTAACTGTTAGTTTTTGTTCAATCATATATATTCATACAGATTTTAATTATTTCATGCATGCATAAGATTTTGTTTATAATATTTCTATTTACATAAAATTGATAAATTTTTACACATAATCGCGTTTTAAAAACAATTGTAAACCAAATTTTATAATTGAAAAAAAGTATAACAAATTTTATAATTTTCTTTCAAAATTAAAATAAAATAAATTTAAATATTATAAATATGTATGCAGATATAAAAGAATAACAAAAGTTTTTGTAAAAAATAAAAGTTACTTTATACATAACTTTTGAATAACAATACTATTTTTTAAAAATAAATAATTAAAATTCTTAAATCAGTGCTTCTTTTAATAATTTAGTCTTTCGGGACTTTGCTCGGGCAAAAACGTCAATAAAATTTTCATAGTTTATTTCTTGCACTAATTGGCCTTCAATAGACAATACTGCAAGAAAATTTAGTCTATCTTGGCCCATACTTGCCCATAGATAGTTTTTTTACCCTTTACAGGTTGGAAAAGGATCTTTCTGCTGAACAGTTTGTAGCAGTGATTAAAAAAAGATTAGTAACGCTATGTGGACATTGGGGTAAACATCTTGAAGATTTAGTGAATGTAATATATTCTGGAATATATTGTGCGAGCGCACGTTTTCAGTACTTGCCAATGAATCCTTGAGTTGATAATGTAAATGAATGCATTCATTTGCTAATGTCTCTTCTAGATCATCAGGATACTTTTTGGCGAGTTTATTTGATTGACTTTTCTACTAATTTGTATCTATTTTTTAAAAATTATCAAAAAAGTTGAAGTTTAAAAATAAATTTTCGTATGTGTTTTTACGTTCTGATAACTGTACACTCAAATTGTCCAAACTGGGGTAATAAATATTTGTACGAAAATGTTCTTGTCTAGAAAATGGTGCTCTCTCATTACCCCGTGATTTATCTAAATGATTTTTTCTGGTTTTTCTGCGACTAGTATTTATAAAGTAAACAAAGCAACAAAAGTTTCTTCTTCTCATTTGCTTTTCACTTTTGCTTGGTTAATAAAAACAAGAGAGGCAAGAAACTGAAACTCAGCATCTAAAATTCACTGAAAAAAAATTTTAACAAAGCAACAAATGTTTTTCCTTCTCATTTGCCCTTTGCTTGGTTGATATAACAACATTTTTTTACTATTTTTAATTTAAAATTTGGTGCCCTTAAAATCGTGCCGCCCTAGGCCCGGGCCTCACGGGCCTATGGGTAAATCCGCCACTGCTTACAGTAATGTATGTTATATTTTTGTTATGCTTTACATATTTTACAGATGCATATTTAAAATTAAGCAAAAGGTTTAAAAATAATATAATAAAAAATATAAAAAATATTTAATAATATACCTTGGTTAAAACAATGGCTCATTTTTGCACCACAGTGTATTATTATAATTTAGTACATACCTTCTCTGAATGAGAAAAAAAGATTTTGACTCAAAAAAGTATGTTTTGTTTGTAATTTGGCTCAACCCACAGAAGTCAAAAAATGCTACCAAATCTTTGAAGGCCATGTGCTAAAAATTTATTGACTTTGAAGGCTCGCAGCAGATCAGGAATGCACATAAATGCTCAAGAAAAAGCTTTTATAAGCATTTACAAGTGTTGTTAATAAAAAGAAAACAAAATAGATCGGTACTTTCAAACATTGAAATTCGACTTAAATCCCGCTAGAGGGTCCGTTTTGGCCACTGTGCATTGTTTGCGATGATTAACTTTCTCGATGCTCCGGGTGGGACAGGCAAGACATTTTTTTGTTGATTCTGGCAACAATTCGGTCAAGATCTCAAATAACGTTGGCCGCTGCATCCTCTAGCATGCGCGATAACGAATAAACGAGCTTTGGAAGTAGTTGACCGAACGATGAAGGATTTACGAGGTGATTTAAAACTATTTGGTGAGGCTATGATTTTCCTCACGAAGTCTAATGCTGCTGATTTACTTAAACCATGCTTGCAATCGTCGTCAATGTCCAGAAGTTAAAATTTACCACGAACATGAGAGTCGCATTACAGAACCTCCCATCGTCTGATAAATTCTCAAGACAACTGCTGACACTTGGCAATGACCAAATTCCCGTTGATGTTTTGACTGAATTGATATCGTTCCGTGTAATTTTTTTGCTAGTTCACATCGTCGGAAGTGCAACTTATCACATTTCACAAAACTATATATGCGAAAAATAAAGACATCTATAGCTTGTATTTCATTTTAGAAAGTCAAATCGCTGGAGAACTTCATTCGTACAAATCTGTTTACAGCGTAACCGACGAGGATGAAGCGACCAACAATCCGAAAGAATTTTTCAATTTATTATGCATTCAAATTCCCCGTTAGGTTGGCTTTGGCAATGACAATCAATAAATCGCAAGGCCAATCGTTAGGAGTATGTGGGATTAATCTCGAATTTTCCTGTTTTTCGTGCCTTTACGCATTTTGGAGAACCGCCTTCTTTGTTATGTTGAGTTTTGTCTCTACTTGTCTCTACTGAGTTTAGCTGAAAGCATTAAATTGGGACCGGCCGTGGCACAGTGGTTAGAACACGCGACTACCATGCGGGAGATCGCAGGTTCAAACCTGGCTCCAGTCATCTTAAAAAAAAATTGTCTTTCATTGTCGGCTCCCCTCGAATGTTGTTGACAGAAACTTCGCAGTATAAGTGTCGAGTCAATCGGCGTGTCTAGTAAGAGCTTCTCAAACAGTGACGTTCGCATTCGTCGATAAACAAGTAGGTGCCGCTAGTTGTGAATCTAAAAATAGAAAGCCTGATAATTCACAACAACGCGAGAAGCTATCCCATAGCTCATTCATGGGGTGCAAAGGGAAATTAAGTTTTTTTAAGTTTATTAAATTGGGGCGAGACGAAGTTCTCCGGGGCCGCTAATTTCCTATAAAAAAATAACATATTTCAATAGATTTTAATAATCACTTATTCTTAGTAGTGGGTTATAAGAACTGAAACCTCATTCATGTTTTTGTTGTCATTTTAGGTAAACCTCAAACTAGTTGGAAACCGCTGCGAAGTAAAGTATGATTTTAAAAATCCAGTATTTTTTAGACCACCGATTTGACATATTCTTTTTTTCATTACTTAAAAAAAATCTAATTCGATTTTAATAATCACGGTTTTTTTATTGGTTGATTCTCATACCAGTTGAAGAACGCTGTGTAACGTCTTTACAATATTTTCGAAATTTATTTTGATATTGCTATGATATTGCTTTTCAAGAAACCTTCCTGTTTTTTTTGGATATGAAGTTAAATGTAAATTTTTTTTTTAATTTTTATAGCAGATAATTTCTTTAGTTAGATTACTTCAGTTGAAGGACATTGGCTCAATTTAAAGACCTTAAAAAAGTTATATAATTTCAGATTTTCATCGCGGATAACATTGTTAAATATATAAATGTGAACGTTGCCCGAACAGTTGTAAAGTGTGTCAATAGCATTTTTCTTCTACGCCTATGCGACTAGTGTAATTAAATGTACTTTATTTAACAAACAGTTGTCAACCCTCGTTTCTTGTTCTATTCAACATTTTCTACACGGCCTGCCATTGCGATGTCTATTTACAACTTTATGTCTACGGAAATGCATCGAGGCAATGACTTCCCTATAACTGGCTTCATTTGCATTTAAATGTCTATTAATTTTTTGGTAGGTAATTTACATTTTACTGCAGTAAAATTGCACCCACATATCAAAAGTGACAGAAATATTATCTAACAATAGGCCGATGGTTCTATAACAAAGTAAAAAAAACACATTCCATACCCCTTACAAACACACACAAAATAAGCTGGTGAATACTCTAGACTATAGTAAAAACGTTTGAACAGTCGATTACAATCGCAAATTAGTATTGGGGCAGGAAAAAACATGTCCTTTTCGTTAGAGCACTATATTTTATGCCATCTGCCCTTATAAGCGATAGACGACGGCGACGGCGTTGTTGGGTAGCTTTAAGAAAGTTAACAGTTGACAGGGTTGTATTTTATTGTCACCACCATTACATGCAAATACCATTTTACAATGGCATTTTTGTGTTGATTGTTATGGCGACCATAAATTGATGGTGTCCAAAAGCACAAAGGCTAATAAAAGAAAAACAAAAAAAAAAAATAAACTAATGTAAAAAATATAAACAAAATAATAAAAGAAAACGATAAAAAGGACGAAGCAGCAGAGGAACATTACAAAAACATGTGTAGAGCTACGCAAACACACACACACATACATGGGTATGTACATATTGGTCTGTATGTACAAAGGTATAGTGAGCTCTTTTATTTCTTCTCACTCTCACCAATATGTTTGATTACATGTAAGTAAACATTTATTTTATAAGGTTAACATTTTAGGTAAAAGACCTCTTGTTTTTTTTTTGCAGTCAACTCTTAAGGCCACTGCGAATATGTCGACATATGCAACTACAACTAGTGTGTAACGCAAAAGAATTTTACCGTAGTGGTTGCTTAACCTTGAGCTTAATTCACATTAATCGCTCTTATCGCTATTACTATTTACGGCTAGTTTAGTTCGTTTATATTTTTTTCGATTAGGGTATATGACAGTTAAGGTTGATCATTGTTAAGTTGTGGCATTTAAGAGTGGGTGGTGTCAATGTCCCTCTTTTGGTCTGTGTATATTTGTTTGTTAAACAAGTACATTTGGGAGAATTTGTTATTTATATGTTGCAAAGGGTGTTTTTTGTTGTTAATAGGGGCTTTGTTGTGTAAAGTGTAATAAAGTCGTAAATTGTACAATATTATATTATAGAAATTGTTTAATAGTGTGCAAATTAACTGTATGGAGGTTTTAAGAAGTCACTCCTTCACATAACTTAGCTACCAGACGCTAATAGTAATATACCCTTAAAGTAATAATATGGAAATAAATGTCTGTGTTGTGTTTTTTGTACTCATATATATTACTTGCTGTCCCGGCAATCTTCTTCCTACCTCCAACGTAATTGAAAAAATATGTATTGCTAAAAAAATAATAATCTGGACTATGTAGTTTCTAGATACCCCTTGAAGATTTTCTATTGTTAAAATAGTATGAAATGTCAACTTTAAGATCTCCAATGTATCAAGGCAGAAATTCGTAGTGGTAGTCGTTTATTTGCTATATGTTCTGATCTTTTAAAGACATAAGAATCGAACGTACCAAGTGCTGTGGATACGAACTATATATGTCCTAGCGAAAAGTGGCCAAAGAACACAGTAGAAGCCACATAAACCTTTCTTAATTGTATCCGTAAAGATAATGACTTGCATTACTTGCCGTCTGACTGATCACAGCCCAGCCCAAACGGCTAATGCTAGCACCATGTAGGTTCCTTGTGGAAATATACATTTCTTACAGTATGTGCGCGATAAGAATTTTTTTTGGAAATTCGGACTTTCCGTACACAACTCACCATTATTGATACGAAGATGACATTTGGTACATATGTTGGTCGTACAAGGAAATTTTTCCTGGAAGGCGTACGGTGCCGCGCCACTTTTAGAAACTTTTGGCACTCCCGAGACGGTTTGAAATTTAAAATGGCTATATCTCATGAACCATTAGAGGTACAAATATGAAATTTGTTACATATCTTGGACGTACAAGAAAAATTACTTTTTGTGAAAAGAGGGTAGTGTCACGCCTCTTTTAAAAAAATTGTTATAACGGCTAGTTTAATGGACCGATTTTAATTAAATTTACTGTGTGATACTGTCGGAAGGGCCTCTATCGCATGTTATATTAAATCGTAATATGACAAAGGGGCGTGGTATTGCAAACATAAACCAAAGTTTATATCGGTCACATCTCACAAACCATGATGGGTACAATTAAACTATCATCGTGAAAATCTTTATGAGCATTAGAGTGGGTCAACATGTATGGAGTAAAAAATGCAGCAAACGGTTATCGAAATCGTAATCTACGATGAATTCTAAGAAAATTTACACAAGAAACTTTTTCGTATTGAAGATAAAAATTCACAACAAGCTCCGCAACTGCCCCGGAATCGGCCCAAGAGGGTTCAAATGTATGAACACCCCCAGTCATTTTACCTCCTAACTTTTTTCCAAAACATACGTAACCCCCGTCTTCACCCACTAAGGGGGCTATCATACAGAACATTTTTATACCATCACCCTTAGGGATGAGAGTATATATCATTTGATACGAAAAAAAGTGTAACGCATTGAAGGAGACGAGTTAGACCCCAAGTATCTTAAGACCAAATTCGTTTCAGGACTTTTTAAGACGATTGAGCTATGTCCGTCTGTCTGGCTGACTGGCTGGATGGCTGGTCAGCACGATAACTCGAGTAATCCTTAACGGATCGGTATGAAAAGTTATCAGTAGTAATATTTTTTAAAACGAGCTTATGGAATTGTAAATGGGCTGAATAGCCGCACCACTTCTGGTACCTCCCGTACGAAATTAACTATTTTTGGAAAATTAATATTTCTTCCATAACTTCCACACGGACAACTGAAGGATGTTTAAATTTGGTCAGATTATTTATCTTGCAAAAGTAGACAAACCCTAAGAAAATCAAAACCCTTGCCACACCCCTTCTGGTACCTGCCGCACAAATGACCGAATTAACCCTCATAGTTTTACATACATAACTTTTTTGTAAGTAAACTGAATTCACTCAAATTTTGCGCATGATGTTCGCTTATGAAAAGTTGAATTAGGAATGAATATGGACTATATCGGTTCACGCCTTCTGGTACCTCCCATACAAAATGACCTATTTTTGGAAAATTAATATTTCTCCCATAACTTCCCAACGGACACTTGGGGGGTAATAAATATTGGTCAATAAATTTATGTTGTGATAGAGACATGTGATAGAGACATGTTGTGATCAGAGAGCCTAACTATTTGACACACCCCTTCTGGTACCTCCCATACAAATGATCGAACCCACCCCCATAGTCTTGGGGTTAAAGTAAATTCACTCAAATTTTGCGTATGATGTTCGCTTATAAAAAGTTGAATTAGGAATGAACATGGACTATATCGGTTCACGCCTTCTGGTACCTCCCATACAAAGTTACCTATTTTTGGAAAATTAATATTTCTCCCATAACTTCCAAACGGACACTTGGGGGGTAATGAAAATTGATCTGTAAATGTATCTTCTGATTGGAGACAAAACCTCAGAAAACACACCCACACCCCTGTTGGTACCTCCCATACAAATGACCGAACCCACCCCCATAGTCTCACATACATATCTTTTTTGTAAGTACACTGAATTCAGAAAAAATTTCCGTAAGGTACGGTTATGAAGATTTTACTCAGGAATGAACACGCCTTCTGGTACCTCCCATACAAAATGACCTATTTTTGGAAAATTAATATTTCTCCCATAACTTCCCAACGGACACTTGGGGGGTAATAAATATTGGTCAATAAATTTATGTTGTGATAGAGACATGTTGTGATCAGAGAGCCTAACTATTTGACACACCCTTTCTGGTACCTCCCATACAAATGATCGAACCCACCCCCATAGTCTTGGGGTTAAAGTAAATTCACTCAAATTTTGCGTATGATGTTCGCTTATAAAAAGTTGAATTAGGAATGAACATGGACTATATCGGTTCACGCCTTCTGGTACCTCCCATACAAAGTTACCTATTTTTGGAAAATTAATATTTCTCCCATAACTTCCAAACGGACACTTGGGGGGTAATGAAAATTGATCTGTAAATGTATCTTCTGATTGGAGACAAAACCTCAGAAAACCTAACTATTTGACACACCCCTGTTGGTACCTCCCATACAAATGACCGAACCCACCCCCATAGTCTCACATACATATCTTTTTTGTAAGTACACTGAATTCAGAAAAAATTTCCGTAAGGTACGGTTATGAAGATTTTACTCAGGAATGAATATGGACTATATCGAATCACCCCTACTGGTACCTCCCATACAAAATGACTTTGTTTGGAAAATTAATATTTCTCCCATAGGAGGCAAAGCCTCAGCAACCGTAACTATTTGCCAATGTAAGCGATCATTGAACGTTGATTTACGAAAAAAAAATCAGACACGTTGTGCTGCCTCTAATTGTACCTTCTGTACAAATGGGTCAAATTTGTATGTTTTTTTCTCTACATGCAGACAAAAAATAATACATAAGTAATTTTATTTTAAAAACTATTAATTTCAATAACTCAAGACTTAAACAATATCTTATATTGGGTGATAGTATTTATCGGTCAGTTTACCTGACTGAAATTTCTGTACTGGTTTTTATTAAATTTGCTCCCACCGCTCTATCTGCCCAGGAGTTGGTCCAATAGGGGTGTAGTGTATGACCGTCCCGCAACATTTAAGATAGTCCTCATATTTTTTTTTATTTTTATAATTTTTCTATGAAATCAGCTCCTGCTCCTTCAATGGTGCATCCTAGAGGGGTGAAATCTGTTACCGACCCCCACTAGTATTTCGCTCCCAAAATTTTTCCCGAACATACCTACGCCCTATCTAACTATTTAGTCACTAATAGTCACTGACTATGCAAATCATTATCAATGCTATGAAGTATAGGAAAGTGCTTATTGCTTCAATTTTCAAAGTGAAAAATAAGTTAATTTTTTTGCATTTTTTACAATAACTCGAGTACAACATTTTCCGAAATGTAATAATGGGACCGGCCGTGGCATAGTGGTTAGAACACGCGACTACCATGCGGGAGATCGCAGGTTCAAACCTGGCTCCAGTCATCTTAAAAGAAAAAAAAATAAATACAATTTTCTTTCATTGTCGGCTCCCCTCGAATGTTGTTGACAGCAACTTCGCAGTATTAAGCGTCGATTCAATCGTCGTGTCTAGTAAGAGCTTCTCAAACAGTGACGTTCGCATTCGTCGATAAACAAGTAGGTGCCGTTATTTATGAATCTAAAAATAGAAAGCGTGTTAATTCACAACAACGCGAGAAGCTATCCCATACCTCATTCATGGGGTGCAAAGGGAAATTAAGTAAGTAAGTAAGTAATAATGCGATTGCAAATTGGCAAAATACATATCAAACAAAATTTCTTACTTAGAAAAAAATCATACCTTTAATATCGAAACTTATTAGTTTGTATCCTGATATAATACACTAGTTTGCCTCAGACTTTCTGGTGGTTGCCATTATATAAAATGAAACTTAGCTTATATCTTTTAGTAGTTCTATCATAGTGCTGTAAGTGGGCGAGCTCAGTCAATATCTTCCTGAATACGAAATTATCATTATACCCTAACCCTACGGGTAGGAGGGTATATATAATTTGATAAGAGCCAAAAGTGTTACACATAGAAGGAGTAACTTTAGACCCTAGGTTTCTTTGGACCAAATTCGATTCATGTCTGTCCGTCTGTCTGCTGTCCGACTGGTACGCACGATAACTTTCGAAAGACTCAACCAATTGTTATGAAAATTTTTCATGGGTGAATATTTTCCCGGTCGTGGCATAGTGGTTAGAACACGCGACTACCATGCGGGAGATCGCAGGTTCAAAACTGGCTCCAGTCATCTTAAAAAAAAAATGTTCTTTCATTGTCGGCTCCCATCGAATGTTGTTGACAGCAACTTCGCAGTATTAAGTGTCGAGTCAATCGGCGTGTCTAGTAAGAGCTTCTGAAACAGTGACGTTCGCATTCGTCGATAAACAAGTAGGTGCCGTTAGTTGTGAATCTATAATTAAAGCGTGTTAATTCACAACAACGCGAGAAGCTATCCCATACCTCATTCATGGGGTGCAAAGGTAAATTAAGTTTTTTTTTAAGAATATTTTCCTAAACCTACTTACGAGTACAAATATACCATTCCGCTCACTTTAGAAATCGAGTAATAACATCAATACACCGAACGCGATCTTACCCATATTTTTGTACTTAGTAAAGCTATTACAGGATAAAGTTTTGGAGAAAAACCTGGTAGTCAAGCCACGCCCCTTCTGGTACCTCCCATACAAATGTACCACTCTGCCCACTATTGAAATCGATTAATATTATTAATACACCCAACGCGATCGTGCCCATATTTTGTTTGGTAAAGCTAAAGCAGGGTAAAGTTTCTGAGAAAAAATCTGGAAGTCTAGCCACACCTCTTCTGGTATCTTCTATACAAATGTACCACCGATTAATATAATTAATACACCCAACGCGATCTTGCCCAAATTCTGTATTTTTCCAGCTAAATCAGGATAAAGTTTTGGAGGAAAAACTGCAAGTCTTGTCACGCTCCTTCTGGTGCCTTCCATACAAATGTACCACTCCGTCCACTTTAGAAATCGAGTAATAATATATGAAGATGAGGGTATATGTGAGTCGGGTTTCTTTCTAACTGGGTTTTTGCCCTTCATCACACGCACGTAGGGTATATTTATTTTGTTCTTCCATTTATAAAGCCCATAAAGAGGCGTGGTAGGTATGACAAAATATATTTATGTAGATGACCAACTTCGAATTCTGAGTCAATTTAAAGATGTCCGTCTGTCCATCTGTCCTTCTGTCTGTCGATTGCAGCTGTAGTTTAAAAAAATATCGAGCTGTAATTTGAAATGCAAACATATATTCTCAAAGCGAAGGTTAAGTTCTGAGGTGATTACTCCCACCTCCCACCTTTTTGGGGTCTGTCGCTGTGTTAACAAGCTTCTAGTCTCTAAGCTGAGGTTAAGTTCTAAGATGAAAAAGATCGTACAATAACTTATCCCAGCTCCCATACAAACTTCCCCATTATGGGTGTGTCCGTGTTTCTCTCCCTACGATTGCAGCCGTAGTTTAAGAAATATCGAGCTGAAATTTGGTATGCATCTTCTTAGAGAAGGATACGTACGGAGATGAGCAAGATCAGACAAAGAAAATTTTCCCACCACTCATATAAACTGTTAATTACAGTTGTAGTTTAAAAGGCATCGAGCATAAATTGGATATGCGAGCTTACATCTTCTAAGGGGAGTTTTCATTCTGGAATGATTAAGATAGTTCAAATACTACTACCACCTCCCATACAAACACGCTTCTCTTCTCTAAACAGATGTTAAGTTATAAAATCGGACAAAAACTATTCTCACCACTCATACAAAACTCCTCCTTTTTGGGGGCATGTCCCCGTCATTTCAGTCGTAGTTAATGAGGTATTGAGCTGAAATTCGGTATACAAGCTTATATTCTTTAAGCGGACATTATGTTCTGAATTGGCAATGTCGAACAAACCGAAGCCCATTTTCCGTACAAACTCCTTCGTTTTGGGGGTGTCCGTCTGTCCGGACCCTGTTTACAGCTTTAGTTTAAGAGCTATTGACTGAAATTTGGGTGTACAAGCTGCTATCCTCTAAACGGATGTTAAATTATATTATAATTAAAAATGATCATCGGAAAAAACTACTCCTTTTTGGGTGTTAAAAATTCATAACAATATTCCCAACTCATATAACAATTAAATTTTTACAAATGGTGAAGGATATCTGAGCTGAAGATAATTACCTTACTAGTTTGCTATGAATTATATGCCATTAAAAGTCCTTGCAGTCGGCTAATCATTTATACTTTAGCTTATTTTGACCTATCCCATCTTTACACATCAAGTTTTTTCGTAGTTTAAATTTACTGCTGCAGGTGATAGAGCTAACACATCAAATGTTTCATTCTTCCTATCTACGCAAATGTCTGTTCAATATTAACTGTTTATTATCTTTTGATAAAAAAATATTATGTGAAACCACCTCTTCATTACTTAACATATGCAGATAGGTTCAGGCGATTTAGACAGTTAGTACACCTGATTACACTCATCGTAGTTATTTTTGCTACCGAATTTTATATGTAGCTTCGATACATCATGTCTTTTCTTTAAATATCTTCCGATATTGTTCTTACTCGTACACATACAACTACGTTTTAATACATATTATGTGATTGAAATATGGGCTGCCTGTGCCCAGGACTTTTTGTTCGACGGACAAGACTGTATGTTCTCCCGTTACACATGTATATCGTCGGTATATAGGTAAAATTTACCAAGTCCACTTTTTGTGTTTCTGAGTTATTGAAGATTTAAAATTAAAGACATCTTGTGTTTTTATACAATAACTACAAAACTACTTCAAATAGGAATGAGCGTTGTTTACAGGGCATACACAATGACTTTTGGGATACATTTGCATCATTAAATTGATATCACAAAAAAAATGGACTTAGTCAATTTTTCCTGTATACCCACGATATAAACAACAACTAGTTTAAGTAATTCAGTAACCAACAGTGGTTTCATTTCCCAATTTTTTGATACAAAAACTCATTGCTTATGTTTTTTCTTAACTTTCACATCCTTAATTTTCTAATGTCTCATTTATAAATTCAGCTTAATTTATATAAATATGTGATGACAGCTGAATTTCTTGATAAACAGCTAAACAATTTTATACTTAGTTTTGTATTACGTCAACGCTGTTGCTGCCTTTGACAACATGTATATGACATATGTCAGCGTAATATATCGTATGTCATTGTTTGTAATGTCAGCTGTCACATTTATGTCGTCAGTGGTAGTTTTCTGTTCATTTGTAGAACATCTTGACTTACATATTATATACTTAGATTAAATGACAGGTGGAATACAGTATATTTATGACGGCTTTTTTAAATTTGCCTTTAGACTATAGTATATGTATGTATGTATATATTTTGTTACAACTAAACTTATTTCAACTTAATCATTATAACTTAATTCATTACTAATTTACACTAAACTACATTGTTGGACATACCTGCATCTTCTTATCCAATATGATATGACAGCAATACCGCACAATAATATGGCTCCCAAGGCACACCAGAGTATGTTCTGTAAATTGAAAGGACATTAATTATGTAAACGATATTGAATGAATTGTGGTGTGCAAGAAGATGAAGAATACAAAATTTGGTTGAAATTCATTAATGTAAATGTTAAATGATATGAAATTCAATTTGCTTTGTAAGGTAGTGGTAGTTTTACATATGTTGGCATTTCTTTGCTACTACTAGGTACCTGGTAGCATTTTGGTTATTGCATTTCTTGCTTGACTTTTTTTCTGTTGTTTGTCATGTCTGTCTTTCCTTTCTCATTTGACATGAGATTTAAGCTCATGTCAATTCCCACAATAACATGCATTCGAGAATGTGCTACGAGTGCACATTTTCTGTGTTGTTGTTGTTGTCTATAGGTTTTTGGCCACTCGTTGTCGTACTTGTGTGTGTGTGAAAACTGCTGGGATTACTAGAATAACTTGTTATACTTGTGTTTCTGACATGATAAGACATGTTTCGTTGAATGTACTGTCCGTAAGTGCTCAGATGATTGTAATGAACTCAGTGGGGGAGTGGGGGAATGAGATCTATCTATATATCTACTAGTACTTGCACTTAAACGTATGAGTAATAATTGGGGATAACTCATACGTAAGTGAGTGGACGGTGCGTTTTTGCAAGCCTACCTGCATATCTACTAGTATGACACTTGAACGTATGAGTAATAACTGGGGATAACTCATACGTAAGTAAGTGGCCGGTGCGTTTTAGCAAACGTCGTACATTTGGATCATATTCGTACATTAACTCTTTGATCATTAAAACAAACGAATTTTACGTTATACATTCAAAGACTAACAAAAAAAAGTTCTTCGAAATATTGACAATTAAAAAGATCGCAAATGTTTGGCGATTGATTAGTGAGTATTATTTCGGAGACACTCAAGCAGAGGTAAGTCAAAAAGTTGAATTTTAATTGGTATAGCATTTGCTTTTCTAAAAGCAGGCTCGTTATTAATTAGTTCCCCACCACGTAATAAAAGCTGAAAATGTCATTGCCTTTAAATGACTTATAAGTTACGATATTTATATTACATTTTCTGCTTGCTATTACCAGACAGTATTACAGCTTAGCAGTTATACCAACACATCAATTCTCCGTCCCTTTCACACAAACAAATCAATTGTTTTTTATTGCTTGCGACATTTATATTCAATTACAAAAATCCTACAAAATGCCGACATAAGCATTTCCATAAATAGCAATTTTTGTTTTAAAGAATTTTAAGAAAACAACAAAAAAAAATTGGCTTGCCTTCAGCAGAGCTTACATGTTGCGGGCGTATCATAAAAAAAAGAAGGCAAAATTGGTTGTGTGTAGGTTTTTCTTTTTGGCTCAATTTTTATTTTTGTTTTTGTTTCCTTCTTAACGAAATATGACACCAAATGTCATAGCAAATCAAATTCTGATTGGTCTTATTTCATCCTCCACATGAATACGACTAGGTGGCCTGGCTGTAATAACGAGTATATAATAGTGTGGGCTGAGTGGCATGGCGGCTATCGTTTATATGTATTTTTCGGCATGTGCCTTTGTCAATACTAAATCCTAGTAACATCACAAACGTTTGACATTTCGATTTTCCCTAGATGCCCACACTAAAAGGAGGAAGTGGGGGCAACACAAACAAGAGCAGACGACAGCAATAGATATAACACACCCGAGAGTCATCTGAGCCAATGCTATCCCCAAAATGAAAGTCGAAACGTCTAAGGCATCATGTTAAAGTATAAAATTTCATTGTTTACGAAATGGAAACAAATAAGTTAGGAAAATATGTATATGATAGCTAAAGGAAAATATTTGCTAACAAAAATAAATGTGACATTTAGGGGATATCAAGAATTTCCGTGAAGGCGGTGAAGGCGAAGAAATGTTGAAGAATCATAAAAAACCAAATGGGACAGGCGGATCATATGTATGAATTAGAAGTAAATATATATAATTGCATAACAAAACAATTATAAAGTGATAGAATTTCTTGTTAAGCTGAATGTGGATTCAATTCGACTATAGTAAACTCAGAAAAATTAAACTTTATTATCGGAGACCGTTAATAAATAAATATTTAAGTATTTTGTAAACTTCCATATATTAAAAGTCGTGGAATAGTATTGTAAAAAGATCGTTAGTAACAACATTTGTTTACGACTCATCTCCTTATTTTATACAGTACAACATAAGATTTTGGGACTCGATTCTGAGAACTGCACTTGAAAGTAGCCCCAAAAAGAAGAAGTTCCGCATCATTCGTTTTGTCAAGTTACATGCCATAATATGTAATTTAAAATCGATTTGAAGTTAGTAAGTATCTTATAGGGGAATTTTTCACGTTTTAGGCTCTTTTGTTGTATTGTTAAATAGTGGTGTATGATTATCATAGGTAATATTCCACGTAAATCATACGCCACGGAGTACAACAGTTTTATTGTAACTGCTACAAAATAAACCCAGTTCAAAATCATTTGATGAATGAAAAAGTAAAAAGTTGCTTATGTAGGGAAACGTTATATGAACAGATTAAAGGAATTGTAATTCTTTACTTTTTTATATTTGTTTCAGCTAAATCGGACTAGTGGTTCTCGAGTTATGTCAAACAAAGTAGCCTAAAATGTGACAAATTCCTCTATACGAAACTTACTAGCTTCAAATCGATATTAATTTATTATGGCGTGTAACTTGACAAAACGAATGATGCAGAATTTTTTGAGGCTACTTTCACGTGCAGTTCTTAGACTTGAGTCCCAAATCAATGAGCTGAAGACTGTTGTACTGTGTTAAATACGAAAAATAAAAAATGAAAAACGAAAAATTTAAACAGAAATATTATATTGTGGAAATTTTTTTTGTTTTGCTCGTTTTAAGTGAAAAAACATGGAAGTGGAATTTATAAAAGTCGATAGATTTTATATTTCACCCCCTCTAGGAGGTGCCATAGGCGCAACAGGAGACAGAGGGTAGATATGTTCTGAGAAACTGTTGGGGTTGTAAGGTTAGAGCATACTCTTCTAGGGGCGCCTTTGGGGCTGTTAGAGCGGTGGGTGTAAATTTTATAACATATTAATTTTGATATAGGAGCTCCCTTATGGGAAACGAAAGGATATAAGTTTGTTTGGGAAAAAATGCTATATTGAAAAATTAGTGGGGTCGTTCATAAATGTTACCCTTCTAAGATGCACCAAGGATGCGATAGGAGCTGATTTCATAAAAAAACTAGTAAGGTGATGGTCTTCGGGTATGCCGAAGCTTAGATACTTACTTACTTACTTACTTAAGTGGCCCATTACAACTTACGGTCGTGGTTCATAAATTTGAGGCCTGAAGTAATAAAGAATTCCACACGCTTCGGTCTTCTGCATGTGTTCTCCAGTTAGCCCTACCAGATGATGATGGTACGTCGCCTACCACTTGGTCCTTCCAACGAAGTTTGGGTTTCCCTGCTCTGCGCCGTCCTTCAGGTTCGCCTTCAAACACCTTTCTCGCTGGAGCATTTACATCAATTCTGGAAACATGTCCCAGCCATCGTAGTTGTTGCATTCTGACTCTTTTAGCTACGTCGATGTCGTGGTAGAGCTCATACAGCTCATGGTTCATCCGATGGTGAAACTCGCAGTCGACACAGAAAGGTCCATATATTTTTCGGAGAACAATTCTCTCGAATACTCCCAGGTTTTGTATGTCCGTTGTCGTAAGCACCCACGGTTCGGCAGCATACAACAGAACGGTTAAAATTAGCACCTGGTATAGTTGTTTCTTTGTATCCTGAGATAAGGTGGTGTTACTAAAGTGCTGCCGAAGTCCGTAAACACATCTATTGGCGAGCACTATTCTCCGCTTGATTTCTTGGCTGACAATATTTTTTTATTGACGGAAGATCCGAGGTAGGTAAATTCATCTACTACCTCAAAAAAATAATTTTCAACATTCACGGTGCGTCCCCATCGAAAGGACTCTTTGTTCGTCGAAATAATTATTTTTGTTTTGTCCTCGTTGACCGCTAAACCCATTTTTGCTGACTCCATTACAAGTGATGAGAAAACTGCAGTAACATCCCGCAGATTTCAGCCAATGATGTCTATATCATCGGCATAGGCTAGTGGCATATGGCTCTTGTGGAATATGGTGCCAGACATGTTGGCACCAGCCTTTCTCATCACTTTCTCCTTAACTATATTAAATAGCGTGCAGGATAGGCTATCATCCTGCCTGAGACCTCTTTCCGTGTTGAATGATTCAGTTCGATCCTTACCAATCTTAATCAAGGATTTGGTGTTTTCCAAGGTACATTTGCAAAGTCGAATCAGCTTTGCAGGAATACCAAACTCAGACATGGCCTCTTATATTCTTATCCTTATCGGAGAGTCGAAGGCACCTTTTTAGTCGATAAAGAGGTGGTAGGTGTCGATCTGCTTTTTATGAGTTTTTTCCAGGATTTTTCGTAAGGGGAATATTTGATCTGTCATAGATTTCCAAGGTCTAAAGCCGCACTGATAAGGTCCAATTAGTTTTTCTACAATTGGTTTTAGACGTCCGCATAATATGCTCGAAAGGACCTTGTACGCAATTGGTAATAGGCTTATTCCACGGTAGTTCTTACATTCATTCCGATCTCCTTTCTTGTATGTGGGACATAACATATCCCCAGGCATGCTCTCCTCTAGCCAGATGTTCTCCATGAGCTGATGCATGCTCCTAATCAGCTCCGCCTGCCTTAAACAATTCAGCAGGGAGACAATCGGCTCCAGCCGCTTTGTTTTAAAGGCGGCATATAGCCACGTATATCGCTCTGGCCCGGAGGTGGACAGTTAATACCATCGTCATGGATTGGAGCGGGGTCATCTGGAGTGGTGTCCGAATCCAGTAAACTTCTGAAATGTTCTCTCTATATCTGCAGAACGTTATCCGTGTCCGTCACTAGCTGACCATCGCTGTCCTTGCAGGAGGGCAACCCTATTCTACGCATTCTCACTCTAACTCCCTTGTAGAATTTTCGGGCTTCCCCTCTACTTCAGAGCAACTCTGTGCACTCATCTTGCCTCTTCTTCAGCTGCTTCTTTTTCAGTCTAAAAAGACGATTTGTCTCTTGTCTCTTCTCCCTGTGCCGTTCACGAACAGCTCGCGTTGCCATTTGCTGCAGTTTCGCCCTTTATGCAGCATCCGTCTCTCTCGACATTCATCATCGCACCAGGCATCTTCTTGAGTACGCTTTTCGCAGTCCGTTCTATGGAGTCGGCTATATATTGCCACTGCGAGGTTATATTATCAGGGGTTGGAGCATTCCGCAGCAGTTGAGTTAGATGGTTGGTGTAGGCGTCCGCTACCTCTGTGGTCCGCAATTTACCGATATTCAGCTTTCGATGTGCCTGGTTACGCATATTTTTCGCCATGCTTAGCCTTGTGCGTACCTTAACTGCGGTAAGGTAGTGATCGGAGTCAATTTTCGCACCCCTAATCACTCGTACGTCCAGAACACTCGATGTGTGCCTTCCATCGACTACCACATGATCTATCTGACTCCTCGTCAATTGATCTGAACATAACCATGATGCCTTATGAATATTATTATGGTCAAATCTAGTACTGCTAACTACCATATTTCTTGCCGCAGAGAAATCAATCAGTCTGATGCCATTGTTCTGCGTTTCGGTGTGCAGACTGAATTTTCCGATGGTAGGCTCAAATTCGGTCTACCTGCCTATTTTAGCATTACAATTTTGATGTCATGGCTTGGGCTACAAGCATATACATTTTCTAGGCTATCTTTGAATTCGTCTTTGCCCTCATTGCTTTTCTCTTCTGTCGGAGCATGGGCACATATTAGTGTTATGTGGAAAAACTTTTTTTTTACTCTTATGTTGGCTATACGTTCACACACCGGTTTGAACCTTAAGACTAGGTGTAGCAGTCTCTGGCCAACCACAAATCCACAACCAAACTCGTGCTTGTCGCACGTCTCCATGGGCGAGCACCCTTGTTCCGTCCACCGGATTTCCTGTAAAGCGGTTATGTCAGCCTTGTATTCTTCGAGGACTTCCGCCAATTGGATGAAGGCACCTGGTCTATACAGTGTTTTAACATTCCACGTGCGTATCCTTATATCATGGTCCTTAATTCGTTTGAGGTGGTCGTCAACATTTTGGGGGTACCGTTTTATTTTTTTCTTACTTCTTTTCATTGCAATAGTTCTAACGTCAGTGGCAGGTTGCAAGCCCAGCGCACCACGTCGCAGTTTTCTCCTCCTGCCAGGATTTTATTACTGCCACCCATTCTGGGTCGGACGCTGACCAGGGTACCACTCACTTTGAGCCAACTTGCCTGGGTTTAGGTTTCGCCTCTCACAGATAGCCTTGCTCTGACGGTTGTGAAAAGCACGTTTACAGGCGTCACAACGTGGGGGTACTTCGTCCGAAGTAGTACCACAAATACGGAGCTGTGTGAGTAGACTTGAAGTGCAATTGGCAAGGATCACTCTGGGTGTGCCAAGTTAAGCCGATCAGAAGCTTGACCTTGCAGCACACTCCCATATTCATTACTCATTAACATTTTCATAACCGTACAACTTACGTAAAATTTGACTGAATTTAGTGTACTTACAGAAAAGACATGTATGTAAGACTGTAGGGTAAATTCGGTCATATGTATGGGAGGTTCCAGAAGGGGTGTGTCAAATAGTTAGGTTTTCTGAGGTTTTGCCTCCTATCACAATATAAATTAACCAACCAATTTTCATTACCTCCCCAGTGCCCGTTTGGAAGTAAATATTAATTTTTCAAAAATAGGTAATTTTGTATGGGAGGTACCAGGAGGGGTGAACCGATATAGTCCATATTTATTCCTGAGTCCAATTTTCTCTAGCGAACATCACGATCAGTTAAGGACGAGTTATCCTGCTCACCAGCCATTTAGCCAGCAGACAGACGGACATAGCTCAATCTTGCAACAAATTTGACCTTAAGATACTTGGGGTCTAACTCGTCTGCTTTATCAAATTATATATACCCTCGTATCAAATTATATATACCCTTATCCCTAAGAGTGATGGTATAACTGAAAAAATTGTATGAGGTTGAAAGATTGAAGGTAAACGGTAGATATATATCGAGAAACTGTTGGGATTGCAAAACTATTGGGGGTCCATTATACACTTGATTTATCTTGCGGCGCTTTTGGACAGTTAGAACGGTGGGAGAACATTTTATAATTTTGATTTTTGCATTGGAGTCCCCCTTAGGTAGGGTAGGTTTGTTCGGGAAAAATGCTATGCTATGAATGCAATATGGGAGCAGATTTCAAAAAAAAAAAAAATAATTGTATGTGGAGCAACTTATGGGTTAAACATAAAGGGTTGCAAAACTATTGGGAGTCGGTCAGACATTTGACATTGAGCGTTGGGAGCAGATTTTATAAAATTTTAAAATTTTTTGATGATGGGTGGAGGTTATGTTTGGGGAATATGTTACGATAGAAATGTACGGTAGAATTAAAAATATAAAATTTTTGGGAATTTGTATATTTCAAATTTTAACTGTTTATTTATTTCCGTGTTTGATTTGTATTTGCTTACAAAATTTCATCTGATCAATCGTGTTTGCCCCTCTATTGCAAAACAATAAAATTCTATTGCCTGACCAAAAATTCCTATCAATTTGTGTGTGTTTGAATTTGAATTCATGCGTTTGATTCGACTGGCGTTAGATATTCATTCAAATAATACCGATGCCAATTGAAGAGTGCGGTGGTCGTAGCGTGAATTGGTGGTTTCACTCAGTCAAAGGAAATTCACATTGTGTATGTGTGTGTGTTTTTTTTTCTGCCTTTGTTTCTAATCAAACCCGTATTGTTTGCGGTTGGCTGAGTGCCAAAGACAACGATGCTTTTTATCTGCTTCAACTTTGTGTGTGGTATTCAAATTTGTTTCCCCTTATCCCTGCCAATGTATGCGGCATCAAAAATTTGATACAGGTTGCCATTGAAACCTTGTGACCCTCCACTTCAATATCAGCGTGGGTTTTGGTTCGTTTTAAATTCATACTGTTTTTTTAAGAGTTTGTTAAAGTTTGTGTGCCAGCTCTGGCATTTGATGTGAATGATTTTCAAACTTTTTGGCTGTGAACTCAAATACTTACAATCCAAAAATGTGTTTCAGCCGTGTGCTTCCTTAGATCCACTTGCATGGCACTACAGGTTGTTGATTCTACCAAATGTTACTGTCACAATCCTGCAAATATACATAGAGAGAGAGAGAGAGAGGAAATAAAGAACGTGTGTTAGCAAAACGAATGGAGAATATGTATGCCAAGTATTTAGTTAAGTGAAAAGATGCTTATGTCAAAAAGTTTCCTCAAACAATCATAAATTATAACGGCTTCAATTGTGCAGCTTTTAGAAAGGACACAAAATTTTATTATTTTTATTTTGTAGATTTTGTGGAGATATGTTTTTTTTTGTATTAAATATGTCTTTGGAATGGGGTGGTAGTGGAGGCTGTCAAAAATCTTGATATTTTGGTTGTTTATGGCTAAGGATGGTGAAGGTGTTTGAGTAATTGTTGTAGGCATTTATCCAGAAGAAGATTAATCGGTGCTCGTTCGAGAAATTTAAATTGTATAATTATTGGCTGGAGATATAATTTTCACAACTTATTCTTAAACATGTTGATTATTCGTGGACATAAATGATGATAATATAATATTTTTAAAATTGGTTCTTAATTGCAACTTTGATCATTGATTTAAAATTTTACCTATCTGAATTGACCTATTTGTTCTATTCGTTTTAATCAAGGCTCGCAATAATAAGTCTCTCTTGTGCTTGTTCTCAGAAGAAAAAAAGCACTCATGCACTGACACAATGCAAAGCTATCGCGAAAAGACCCTCAAATTTCGTTCTTTTTCAGCTCGTTCATCGGTCAACCGACGAGCTCTTTTGTTCGCTCGCTCGGCTCATGGGTTTACCCGAGACCTTTTGCTTCGTAGTAACTTTGCAAATGGTCTTCTGAGCAGGTGTGTGTTACGCGTGCGGTTAGTCAAACATACGCATATGCACACTAATGGGCACCCTATCCTTTTATCTTCCCCTACCTCTTTAATGCTTTGCCTTTAATGCTTTGCAACAGCATAAGGCACACGCAACAATAAAAATAAAAACCTTTTTTGAGGACACTTTGCTTGCTTTGTTCACTTACTGACTCTCAGTAGCTGAGCGACGGGCGGTTCTGTTCATATCGAGCGGTCAGTAAGAGACCAATTCGTGTGTTACATTCAATCCGAAACCCAGGAGCAAGAACACGAACGAAATGAAAAAGATGGTTGCTCTTAAGACATTTTTTCGGTCTTTTAAGTGAGCAGACCGCGCAGTAAAATTTGATTGAGCATATTTAGCGAAATCTGGTTTTAATCATATGCATTTTGTTCAGAACATTGAGTTGAAGGCCAGTTTCTTTCATGTTGTAGACATAAATTTTCGGGTAGTCAAATCAATCGACTTTGGTCTCAAAAAAGAGGACGTTCGAAATCTTTGTTAACCTGTATATCCTGTTTGTGTGAGCCTAACATATAATGTGTGTTAACTCACTTAAACGTATATAGGTCTCGCTCTCATTCATGGGTGACAAAATTAAGGCCAAATCTAGAAACTTGTTATTTCAAATGTATATTCCTTTTATGACATAGGCATAGAACTGCAATGGGGCAAAAAGGGCGTGGGAGTTAGAAATGGCTGTATCTCATAAACCATTTGATATAAATGTTGGTCGTAGGGCCTATATCGTTGGCTAGATTATTCAAAGGGGCGTGGAACCGCCTATTCAAATCAAAATTTCAATCGGTTATATTTCACGTGCCATTAAATGGATGAAAATAAGATATTTAACATTTGGTTATGGTACAAGGAGGACAAGGAGGATTACGTCTCGTCACTTTGAAAAAATTGTTATGCTGGTCCTATTATTAGAACGATTGTAACAAAACTTTCATAATCCCTATCCTTTTAATACTAAAAATGTAAATGCCTGCCTGTTTGTTTGAGGCTCAATTACGCCAATTTCAATGAAATTTGGTACGCAGTTAGTGTACTATATGGAAATTACTGTAGGCTATATATTTTTACCCAATAGGCGGAGTAGGCAAACCTTTTTTTAGAGGTAGAGAGATAAAATTTGTTATCTAGATAGTACTCGGTAACACCAATATGATTATGTGGACGAAATTTTAATTTAGAATCAGTGGTCGGAGTGAGCTTGGAGATATAAAAATTGGTACACAGGTAGTACTCGTTAACACCAATATGAATATGCAAACGAATTTTGAATCAGTTAGCTGCAAAATTTAAAATTTATTTTATTGGTTCTAATGTAACATTCGTGATTCAAAATTTTTGGTGCATAAACTTTATAATATCCCTTAAAAAAAACTTCATTTCCCTTTGCACCCCATGAATGAGGTATGGGATAGCTTCTCGCGTTGTTGTGAATTAACACGCTTTCTATTTTTAGATTCACAACTAACGGCACCTACTTGTTTATCGACGAATGCGAACGTCACTGTTTGAGAAGCTCTTACTAGATACGCCGATTGACTCGACACTTATACTGCGAAGTTGCTGTCAACAACATTCGAGAGGAGCCGACAATGAAAGAAAATTTTTTTTTTAAGATGACTGGAGCCAGGTTTGAACCTGCGATCTCCCGCATGGTAGTTGCGTGTTCTAACCACTATGCCACGGCCCTAATTTCCCAAATAAATTAAATTTGTTTTATGAAAATAATTTAGTCATAAAGTATCGAAAACGAAATTTATGCCACATCACGCAACGTCACGTTTCACAGAATAGTTTGTACAAAGACATTAAAAAAAGTTTTTGTAGTTCAGCAAATAATCCAAATCATATTAAAAATGGTTTTATCAAATTCGCACTTGTTTGTGTTTTGGTGAAAGAAGAAAAAAATTACTTCCTATTTTTGTCACGTAACGTCACTCTGTTTATTTGTTAATATTTTAGGACCATCAGCTCATAGACTTTCGTCTCTTTTTCTAAATATAGAGCGTCCTAAGTATTACACAAAAAGATAAAGAGTATTAAAACCAGTACAGAAATTTCAGTCAGGTAAACTGACTGATAAATACCATCACCCAATATAAGATATTGTTTAAGTCTTGAGTAATTGAAATTTATAGATTTTTAAAATAAAATTACTTATGATTTATTTTTTGTCTGCATGTAGATAAAAAACATACTAAATTTGACCTATTTGTACAGAAGGTACAATTAGGGGCAGCACAACGTGTCTTATTTTTTTCGTAAGTCAACGTTCAATGATCGCTTACCTTGTCAAAATTTGTCTGAATTTAGTGTACATACAAAAATGATACGTATGTTAAGGGGAAATATTCTATATATTTATATGTGACGTACCAGAAGGGGTGTGCCAAATTGTAAGGGGTTGCCGAGGCTTTGCCTCCTATTACAAGATAAATTAACTGACCAAATTTGATTTGTTTAGAAGTTATGGGAGAAATATAAATTTTCCAAACAAACTTATTTTGTATGGGAGGTACCAGAAGGGTGATCCGATATAGTCCATATTCATTTCTGATTAAAATCTTCATAACCGTACACCTTACGCAAAATTTAACTGAATTCAGTGTACTTACAAAAAAGATATGTATGAGAGACTATGGGGGTGGGTTCGGTCATTTGTATGGGAGGTATCAACAGAGGTTTGTCAAATAGTTAGGTTTTCTGAGGTTTTACCTTCTAGCAGAAGATAAATTTACCGATCAATTTACATTACCCCCCAAGTGTCCGTTTGGAAGTTATGGGAGAAATATTAATTTTCCAAAAATAGGTAATTTTGTATGGGAGGTACCAGAAGGCGTGAACCGATATAGTCCATGTTCATTCCTGAGTCTAATTTTCACAAGCGAACATCATACGCAAAATTTGAGTGAATTCACTTTACTTACAAAAAAAGATATGTATGTGTGACTATGGGGGTGGGTTTGGTCATTTGTATGGGAGGTACCAGAAGGGGTGTGTCAAATAGTTAGGCTCTCTGAGGTTTCGCCTCCTATCACAACATAAATTTATCGACAAATATTCATTACCCCCCAAGTGTCCGTTGGGAAGTTATGGGAGAAATATTAATTTTCCAAAAATAGGTCATTTTGTATGGGAGGTACCAGAAGGAGTGATCCGATATAGTGCAAATTCATTCCTGATTCATATTTTCATAACCGTAAAACTTACGCATAGTTTGACTGAATTCAGTCCACTTACAAAAAAGATATGTATGTATGACTATTGGGGTGAGTTCGGTCATTTGTATGGGAGGTACCAGAAGGGGTATAACAACGGTTTTGGTTTTCTTAGGGTTTGTCTGATTTTGCAAGATAAATAAACTGACCAAATTCAAACATCCTCGAGTTGTCCGTTTGGAAGTTATGGAAGAAATATTAATTTTCCAAAAATAGGTAATTTTGTATGGGAGGTACCGGAAGGGGTGGGCTACTCTGCCCATTTACAATCCCAATAGTTCGTTTTAAATAATATTAATACTGGTCCGATCCGTTTAGGAATACTCGAGTTATCCTCCTGACCAGCCATCCAGTCATCCAGCCAGCCAGCCAGCTAGCCAGACAGACGGACATAGCTCAATCGTCTTAAAAAGTCCCGAAACGAATTTGGTCTTAAGATACTTGGGGTCTAACTCGTCTCCTTTAATGCGTTACACTTTTTTTCGTATCAAATGATATATACCCTCATCCCTAAGGGTGATGGTATAAAAATCAAGTATTTCATTGTTTCTCATTTCATTGAAACGTACGACCTCTCACCAATGTGACTATGATTAAATTTTAGAACAGTGGGCGGAGGGGGCGTGGCAAAACTTTATTTTATCCCTAGCGAGACTGGCATTTTAGCCCTAGAGAGGTAATATTTGACACCCAGAAATTACACGGCAAAGCGAATATGAATATTGAGACGACATTGTAATTTGAGATCAGAGTGCGGAGGGGACGTGACCAAACTGTATTTTAGTCCCTAACAGATACAAGATAGTACACGACAACACAAATATGAATATTCAGACGACATTTTAATTTTGGATCAGTCGGCGGCGAGGGCGTCATAAAACTGTATTTTAGCCCCAGACGGATAAAATTTGGTACGCCGATTGTACTCGGCTCTTCACAATCAAATTTGTAAACGAAATTCTTATTCTCAATCAGCAAGAGAAGGGGGCTTGGCAAAACTATATTTCAGCCCTACAGAGATAATATTTGATACGCAGATAATACTCGATACCAAAAAATACAATTTAATTTATCAAAAAGTACATTTGTTGTACAAAAAAGTACAATTTATTGTACCAAAGAGTAAATTTATTGTCCTAAAAAGTACATTAATTGTGCCAAAAACTAATTTATTTTACCAAAAAGTACTGTTATTGCAAAAAAAAAAGTAAATTTATTGCACAATAAAAGTACAGTTATTATACCAAAAAGTACATTTATCGTGTCATAAAGCAAACTATATTATACCAAAATGTACAACATTTGATGACTTCTTTTGGCTCACCTTGTAGATTATAAAAAAATTATTACACTCGGTTCAATAATATGGCTGACATAACGACTTTATAAAAAGGGTGTGGCACCTCTCATTTTAGATGACTTTTATTTAAGATTAGATAAAATCTTACATATAAGGTGATTGGATAAAAAACCTCTCGCACAAAATGCTTTTAAAATATTTATTTATCAAAATTTTGAGCAATTTTTTGAAGTCACTGTTAGCAGATATATAATTGAACCCCGGCTTTAGGGCCACGTATATGTAACATTACATAGGATCATCAAACACACAAGGAAGTTAAATATTCACGGTGTCATTGAAGAGTTTAAATCTCAGTGGGAGGTTGTCCATGTTGCGGCAGGAGTTGTATAAGCCTTGCATAACTTTGATCGCACGTTCACAGCTCCACTGGTCTTCAAGCATTTAAGAGCTTTTGGGCAGTCATTCAGAGCTACAGATAGCTCTTCAAAATCTTCAGCGCGGAACAATTGACTACTGAAACAATGATCAGCCCATGAGTAACAAATGAATGAACAGATTTCACGCAACCTGTTCTGAGTTTCAGGCATCAGAAAAACGCAAGAAGAGCTAGAATGGCACGAGAGTTCCAGCGTGCATTGCAGATGTTTGGGATCTACTTAAACTTTACAAAAGAGATCTCAAACCTCTCAGTGAAGTGACGGAAGATACGAGTGAGGTGGAAGAAAAACTTCATGTCGTCTATCCAGCCGCCTGGTTTCTTAATCTCAGTTTCACCAATGCTGAAGGCTGCTTTCAATTGATCATAATTGCTCATCAAATCCAGCAAAAGAAGTACTCGATGTTTGGTGATTTAGTCGACCCCTGGAACTCATCGTCCATGACAACGCAAAGAACGCGATTCAGCACATGGTGCTGGCAACTGATGAACTTGGATTTGGGGGACCTTCTCTTCAAACGTTTGCTGCAGTCGAACTACAACGCCTGTCTTTTTGCCGGTATTTACGCTTGTTGTATCGGTAACAATCATCACAATTGATCCCCACAGGTTGAACGCATCTAACACATTCTGGAGTCCTTCTGCGATTGTTTGAGCTTTTCCATATTTCAATTTGAGCGCAGTCAACTTAATTTCTTTAGATTCATTCTTGAGGACCACGGCCTGATATTCAAAGCTTTCAATGTGTTTGCTGTCAAAGTACATGCTCCACTTCTCCAGATAAAGCGTGCTTACCAAGTACTTCTTCACCCGAGCAGCTTTCTTGAAGATGGCCTTGTGGACTCCTGACTGAGATGGGGTTAAGATTTCAATGCCCTCAAGCTGGTGGCACACCGTTGCTGCTCCGTGGGACGACAGCTTTAAGCTTGTAACAAGGCCTCTTGCAGTGTCTGTTGGGTTATGCTTCCTTTTGCTCGTTAATGCTGCATTGTCATCCTCCCAAGGACTATCTGTACTGTTGTCGAATGAGTCCGTTCTACTTTCGGAACAATCTGGTATCATTGAGCTGGTAAGTGTGGACACAGTCGCTTCCATTGCACTCTTTCGCTTGGATGGGTGGATGGTATTGGCACCACCAGGTTTGCCGCTGGAATAACTAACGCGGCCTTTGCTCTCAATTTGCAGTTTGTAGTGGTTCTCATCCTCTTTGCACATTCATTCGCCTTTTACCTTGGTCATGTCAAACGGTTTCTTCAATGAATCAAAGTTTTGTTTTTTTTTCTGCAGCGCGCGTATTCTTCCAAAGGTTTTGTTACTTTTGCACAAATGTCTTAATCAGATATATACGGGAAGTTCAATGCTTTGCTCCATAGGGTTTTTAGATCTTGTAACGTGACGCCAGTCGTCCGTACATACATTCACCTACATACACAACTCTTCCTTTTAAACAACCTTTGTTTGACCTTAAACATCGCCAACAAACTCAACCTGCATACATACTTTCAATTACTTCAAGCGCAGTAGAGGCCGAATGGCAGCAACCTTCATTTGCCCTTCAATACTGATAATTCTTTAACTACTTGAAGGGCAATCGTCAATTCTATCAATCGCACGACCGCTGCAAACGACGCGTTCGGCAATGCACACAGCAGCCACCAACGACACATTCGGCAATCGCCACGAACGGCTAATGAGCGCGACAACGAACATCCAACCAAACACATTAAGGAGACGACATCATTAGGGAAAGTGTTGTTCAATGCTGTGTGATGTGCTGTAATATAATTCTCATTACATCGAGAGCTCCACTTACTTAAATGATCCAACATTTTGCTTGGTATTTGGTCGGTTGCTACCGCAGCGAAGTTTATTGCTAAGTTGCTTTGTACCCGATCTCCCTTGCCCTTCTCAGGGCAATCATTTATCGAAAGAAATATTCTTTTGTTTAATCGGACTTCGGTCTGTTGAACCAACTTTTGTTGGTTTAACCCAAACTCCATTGGTTAAATCGGACTTCGGTCTGTTAAATCGGACTTCGGTCTGTTGAATCGGACTTCGGTCTGTTGAATCGGACTTCGGTCTGTTGAATCGGACTTCGGTCTGTTAAATCGGACTTTGGTCTGTTGAATCGGACTTCGGTCTGTTGAATCGGACTTCGGTCTGTTGAATCGGACTTCGGTCTGTTGAATCGGACTTCGGTCTGTTAAATCGGACTTCGGTTTGTTGAATCGGACTTCGGTCTGTTGAATCGGACTTCGGTCTGTTGAATCGGACTTCGGTCTGTTGAATCTGACTTCGGTCTGTTAAATCGGACTTCGGTCTGTTGAATCGGACTTCGGTCTGTTGAATCGGACTTCGGTCTGTTGAATCGGACTTCGGTCTGTTGAATCCAACCCCGGTTGGTTGTACCGACTCGTCGGTTGCACAGATTTCGGTCTGGTACACGAAGATACTCTTCGTTCCTGTAGCATTGTATTAGAAATTAGCATCGTAGCATTTTGATACTAACACTCCGACGGGTACATTATTAGTTCGGTCGCGAATTCGGAATCGATATAACTACGAGTTGCAAAAGTCGATCTACTAGGGACCACGAGTCATCAACACGATCCATAATTGCGGGCACCAAGCTGATTTACGACGAAAGCCGAATCATCGAAGAATACGAATCATCAACACGATCCTGAGTTGCGGATATCAAATTGATTTACGACGGAAGCCGAATCGTCGAAGAACACGAATCATCAACACGATCCTGAGTTGCGGATATCAAATTGATTTACGACGAAAGCCGGAGCTTCAATATGTTCCGAAATTGCTGAAGTTAACCCGAATACCAGACAAAACCCGAATCACCAAAACGACCAAGTATTGCTGATATAAACCTGAAACACCGACGAACCCGAATCATCAAGATAAACCAGTATTGCTGATATGAACCTGATATGAATTGTTGACATTAACCCGAACCACTGACTAACCTGAGTCATCAATCATCAATTCCTGATATTAACCTGAAAACCCGACAAAACCCGAATCATCAATCATCACTTGCTGATATTAACCTGAAACCCCGACAAAATCCAAATCATCAGTACGCTGCCAAGTTACTGGTACGAGCCTGAATCACCGAAAGTACCCGAATTACCACGTTCCTGAATACCGAAATAATCCTGAAAACCCGACAAAACCCGAATCATCAATCATCACTTGCTGATATTAACCTGAAACCCCGACAAAATCCAAATCATCAGTACGCTGCCAAGTTACTGGTACGAGCCTGAATCACCGAAAGTACCCGAATTACCACGTTCCTGAATACCGAAACAATCCTGACCTATCTGACCTATCAAAATGCTCTACAGGTTTGGGAGTATAGTATAAAGTTCTCGATCACCTCAAATCGATCGTTCCATAAAATTCTCGATTATCTTAAATCGAATCAAGTCCCGGAACCTGTCATCGCAGTCGGAGGCCACATCAATATTCGCCGAGCTTATACTAAAAGTTATCGATCATCTAAAATCAACCTTTGTACAAATTACCGGACAAGACAACAACGCTTTCACTGAATCCGAATCTGAATTGTTTCGTATCTAAATACTTTATCCAGTAGATTATAAGTTTGAATTACACCATCAATAAGTAATATTGTTATTTTGCCCTAGTCACGGAAAATCTACTGAGTTCTTATTCCGTAAGGTTTTGTGGGTCCTTATGGCGACCCTGGCGACGACTGGACTTACCTCAGCCGACGAGAAAACCACGTTACAATCTATAGCAACTATACCGATCCTCTCTCTCCGTCCTTTGACAGTGTACTCAAGAAATTTGAGCGTACACTGACGTGGTTTTTCAGAGGCATGCGACTCCGTTCACTCAATAGTGCTTCAACAATTGCCACGTTGCCTCTTCTTGATGGCGCTTAAAACTGGACTAGGTTCTTTGTCCAGGTCTCCTAAACGTAAACGGAGTAGCAACCATAAAAGAACCCGATGAGCAATTCAGCATAAATTTATGAGAGTTTATTAGTTTCCTACCGCAATTATAAAAATTACATAAGTTTTTGTTTCTCACTTATTTTCTATAGTTCTGAAAATCATAAAAAAGTCTTCAACTTTTTGTCCAAAGAGATACATTCGATTTAAAATGAGATACCTTCACTTAATTGTAAATAAAAACGAAAGATGTTCATCGATTTCTATGATCAATGTCTCATTTTGTTCAAAGGTTATGTGGCTTTTCGTGAAAGTTATAAGATTTCACTTTTTTCAGTTATGGATTTATATGATTTAAAAAAAAAATTAAAAAAAAAATAAAATTTTTTCACAAAAATATCATTTCATAGCGGTTTGTGCGTGACGTTTTTCAATATTTAAATAGAATAAAAGTTATTTTAGTCATTAATAGGCAAAAGTTCATTCATTAGTGCAACAGGAAATAATTTTTGAGAAAAAAATAATAAGACTTAACATCATTGGTGTTACATGACAATAAAAATGTATGTGTAATGTATTTTTCTAAATATTTATTTATAGTCGCTAACACAGAGAGAACATATAAATGCTCCAGTGTTAACATTTCAGCTGCAAAATTCAAATATATAATAATATAACCTACATGTTAATATTCTCAACTATAAACATCCCGAAATAGTTGGCTAAACATGCAAAACTTTTTCTAAAGAGTATTTCCCCAGGAATTTAAGCTTTTGTCTACCACAACATGTATAACATGTGCGTCACGCACACACTGATAACGTTACAGGTCCTTTGTGTGTCAATTTATATGTGTACTGCCAGCATAGTTGTGTTTGTTAAAGAAAATCGTATGTACTTTGTATAGCTGTTGCACGCAATTTGTATGTTAATTTACTTCGGTTGATAGAGCACAAACAAAAAAAAAGGGCGAAAACACATTACTTTTAAAGTAACACAGACCTAGACATTGCTGGGTACACATGCTTATACATACATAGTATGTAGATAACTCTGATGTTACATAGCTTATGTATACTGCTTGTTATTACTCTATTCGCTTGTAGGACGCGTATCTTGTACTCTACAACATTTACAAACGTTTAGTGCAAACGCTTTAAGCCAAAAGTGTTTTTATACATACAACTCAATGCGGTCTTTTGTTCAGCTAAAAGAAGGAGGAAACATCATTTTCTCTATAATAACATAATGCTTGCTGTGTGTCCTGTTTTATATGTAAATGTTCTTATTTCAAAAGAATTTATGAAAACGATTTAATCTGCAGTATAATTTGATCAGAATTTTGATGAAGCTAAAAAACAAAAGTGCTGTAAAGAATCTACTTTACAATTGTTGGGCATGACATTTTAAAAACTTGAAGTTATTTTTGTAAATTATTTTAAGCCCTCTAAGAGAATGTGTTCGCAGACAACATTTAAATAATTTTAAGAGTTTATCACGAATTATTAAAAGTTTATCATATACATGTTGACAGTAAACATGATCTATGTAATGGGAAAAAAAAAAAAATTTCTTTCATTGTCGGCTCCCCTCGAATGTTGTTTGACAGCAACTTCGCAGTATTAAGCGTCGATTCAATCGTCGTGTCTAGTAAGAGCTTCTCAAAACAGTGACGTTCGCATTCGTCGATAAATAAGTAGGTGCCGTTAGTTGTGAATCTAAAAATAGAAAGCGTGTTAATTCACAACAACGCGAGAAGCTATCCCATACCTCATTCATGGGGTGCAAAGGGAAATTAAGTTTTTTTTTTTTATGTAATGGGACAGGTTAAGGAAGTGATGCAGATAATTTGATTTACTTATATGTAATTATAAGATAAATGATAAATGCAGATATAATATGTGTTTTTGCTTAAATTTTAATAAAAGTTTGTTTGTTTCCATAATCATTACTACTTCCTCATCCATTGTATGGGTTGAGGCTCTAGGTTTAAAATACTATCGGGAGTAACATTCAATTACATTAAAAATGTCCATCCCACGTCCATCATTAAAAATATAACATACAACGACATTAAAAATAAATACACATCCGTTTGGCATTTGCTCTATTCAATAAACAACACAACAAACTGCACAATTTCCTTTGAAAAAAAATACAAAAAAAAAAAAATTAAGCTGTCATAAAAACAAGGGTATTTGGCAAAAATGTTGCCCTTTAACGTAATGACATGTTTTATTCTATGTTCTTTTTTGCCAGACTATCTGTCATATTTTGGTTTTTATAAATGTCAAATGTGAAAAAAATAATAAGTAATCAGTGGTAGGTTCTTCGTATAAAGTGGAGAGGGTCGTATGATAAGTTAGTACGTGTAGGAACAATTTAAAGCAAATTTGAATTTTTGTAAAACTTACTAGTTAATACATTTCGATATTTGTTTCATTAGGAATATCCACAAACTTTCTGTGGAGGTCCTCAAGCAGCTCAAAAGTCCGATAGATAGGATAATCTACGGGCAACAAATGTGAGAAGGTACAATGTTGAGTAACGTAAATGGCATGCTTCCACCGATGCGTCTTAAGAAGATAGGTAACAGTTGGCAACAGAAGTTAATGAAGCTCAACGCAACGGCTCTCTTAGTGGTATTGG
Organism: Muscina levida; assembly: GCA_964034835.1. Taxonomy (NCBI): domain Eukaryota; kingdom Metazoa; phylum Arthropoda; class Insecta; order Diptera; family Muscidae; genus Muscina; species Muscina levida. The sequence continues at coordinate 107,645,203 of OZ035881.1, forward strand.
TAGCCCCAAGGAACTAGGATCGGGAGCGGTGATTTAATAAGTCACTCCCCTTAAATAAAAAACTATTGGCAGAAACAAACGTAACGTGAAGCTAGATGACCAACCTCGCGATTAATTCATATTTCTTTAACGAAATTCGAAAAAATACAATATAAGGAACACCCTAATGTTCTTTGTGAACAATTAAAGGGATGGAGTATTCCGATCATATTGGTTGTTTACAGAAGTTTTAGATTGAATGGGTTTGTTCATAGAATTTATTCGAGGATACCTAAAATACAATTTCACTGAATAGAGTATGCACAAAATCTGAATTCCCTACGACTTATATTAAAAAAAGTGAAAAAATTAGAATTTTTATTGAAATTTTTTTGAAAATAAACGGGGGAGTCTGACCTTTTTGAGAAATTGTATTATGTCAGTTTCTTAAGCGGACTATTAGCTACAACTTTGCTTAAGAAGAGAAAGCACTAGATTAAAGAATGTAGAAACTGTTGGCCAAAATCTGATGTCACCTTTTTTTTCAAATGATCCAAGGAATTTCAAAAAGTTTAGGGGGCCAAAAACAAATTTGGTAGCCAAACTGAGCTAGAGTTTTACTCAGCTGCGGTTGTACTATCGAATTTGTGTCATATATTATATGCACTATGATTTAATGATATGTGCTGACATCAACGCCATTCAGAAAATACAATTGACGGGTCCTCAATGTACACGACGGATGAGCGATGACATCTGGTCACGCTGTTTAACCATTTAACTGACCGAAAAACCATCAACTTCATCAAGACGAAATATTAGTACATTACGCCGTTTTGTGGACATGCCATGATGGAAGAGGACATTAAAGATGCATTCTATGACCGTTATTCTGCTATGACATTTAATTTGTTGTGTAAGATTTTAATGCTTAAATAGGAGGGAAATGTGCTCTTATTTCAGCAGTTGGAAAATTCAGTCTACACAACAGCACCCCTGATATCGCATTCGGACTGTTTAACTTCGCGTCGGCAGGAAACATGGTAGTAAATGGAACCAGTTTCCACATATAAAGATATCTAAAGATATAGACTAGAAACCAGACGGATCACCTAGTAGTCGATGGAAGGTATGTCTCAAGCGTTATGGATATGCGTTGTGATGCGTGGTGCAAATATAGACTCGAAACGCCACTTAGTTGCAGTGGCGCTAAAAATGCTCGTTACCAAACAAAAAAGGAACTGAGACATCGCACACTGCATACCACCGAAGTAGCCTATGCCTACTCAAAGCAACTCTCGCAATTACTGCAAACAAACGCCCCTAATTGTGATGTTCCCAACACACAGTGGCAGCATACAGCGCATCTATGACCACTGCAGCAACAATCGCACCTGGTAATAAAAAAACACGCTCAGACAAGCTCTGGTACGATGAGGAATGTCGCGTACTATCTGAGGAAATGGAAGCTTAATTCTGTGTTAAACTTCAGCCAATGGTAATGCGTGCTGTTAAGAAGCGATATAATGAGAAGAGGAGGAGCTGAGACGACTCTTCAGGCGGAAAAAGCGACTATATAAGAAAATACAAAGCCAGAGCCATTACAGCTCATAAACACATTTTCGCTCATGCCGGTGCTTAAGAAAGGCGATCCAAGTATGTGTATCAACTATCGCAGTATCAGTCTTTTGTCCATCGCTTACAAGGTCTTGTCTAGTGTGTAATGTGAAAGACTAAAGCCCATCCTAGGGAACCTGATTGGACCCTACCAGTGTGGCCCTAGACCCGGTAAATCCACGACCGATTAGATATAAACACTACGGCAAATCCAGGAGAAGACCAAAGAAATGCAGATAGAAACTTACCATCTATTGATTGATTACAAAGCTGTATGTGGCAATCCTAATGGAAAAAAAGCTATTTTATGCTATGGCTGAGAGTGATTTCCCTGCGAAGCTGACATGACTGACATGAAAGAGCTGGGCTTTAGACAGGGCGACAAAATGTCATGCGATCTTTTTAACATCCTAATGAAAATGATCATGCCATCATGATCAGTAAACATTACTAGTACCATCTTCGATAAAAGTCACTTGCTGTTCGCATATTCGTATGATATAGATATCATTGGCTGAGGACTGCAGGATGTTACTGCAGTCTTTTCAAGCATTGAGAAGCAGTCGGCAGGAGGTCTAGTGATAAAGAAGGAAAAAACCAAGTATTTGTTTCAACGAACAAAAAGTCAACTCGTTTAGAACGCTACGTGAACGTTGACAACTATAACTGTGAAGTGGTACATGAATTTGTCTACCTTGGATTCGCTGGTAATCAAGAGACGAGTATTTAAAACCGCTTCTATTATACACTATACTATACATTCTACCTGTGGCAACTGATGATTCTGTTGTTGCAGCCAAATAAGAAGCAGAAAACTAACTAACCTACATATCTAGCATTTCGATAGCAAACTAAAGCCAGTCAGTCAGTATGATTTTAAGTCCTTATTTCCTAAAGCTTTTGGATTTAGTAAGGATGTAAATGTAAACATTTGTTAAGATTGCGGTAGAATGACATTTCAGAAGCAGGACCGCTTTCGTGTAGAGAGTCCAGGTACAGACCTTTTAACACGCTCAACGGTTTCAAGATGGTCTAGATCGTGATTGATCCTCATATACTTATACAGCACAACATTTTCCAGCTCATTGATATGGGATTCAATTCTTATCAATTCCCTTTTTCAGGACCAGCCGTGGACATTCTAGCAAGTTTCTGCGTCGGTTCATAAGGTTAAAATGATACAGACCTGTCTTTAAAACAATTAGCAAGCTTTAATATTTCTGAAGTATGGATCTCTTCCAGCCCGGATTTGAACCGAATAGATTGCCAATGGTGGACAGTTAAGAGGACATTGTCTGCCACAAATGATACCACAATATTAATTTGCTTAAGGCTGCTTTTATGCTAGCGGTAGCTTATTTCTAATGGACGCAGTGTGTGCTGCAGTTGATGATTGGCCAGTCTTAAGGCGTGTGTGAATACAATATCTATCAATAAGTAAATATGAAAAGTTTGGTCCAAAAACATTCTTTAGGTTTAGCTTTTTTACCTAAAAATTTATGTAACAGTACTTATGTCCCTACTCTCATCCTACGGGTAGGAGGATATATATTATTTGATATGACCCAAAAGTGTAACACATAGAAGGAGTCGCTTTAGATCCTAGGTTTCTTTGAACCAAATTCGATTCATGACTTTTTTTAGTTGTTTGAGCCATGTTCGTCTGTATGTCTGGCTGTCCGGCTGGTGCGCACGATAACTTTCGAAAGACGCAACAAAATGTTTTAAAATTTTGCACGAGTTAATATTTCCCCAAAACTACTTGCGGTATTGCAAATATGCCCCTTCTGTTACCCCCCATACAAATACATCATTCCTCCCACTTTAGAAATCGAGTAATACGGGATAGGCCCCAAATTCTCTATTTAGTAAAGACATAACAGGATAAAGCTTTGGAAAAAATTAAATTCTAGCCACGCCCCTTTTGGTACCTCCCATACAAATGTCCCTTTCCGCCCACTTTAGAGATGGAGTAATAGCGTGCTCAAATTCTGTATTTAGTAAAGCTATAACGTCGGGAGTGTGATGCAAGGTAAAGCTTCTGATCGGTTTAACTTGGCAAACCCAGAGTGATCCTTGCCAATTGCACTTCAAGTCTACTCACGGAGCTCCGTATTCGTAGTACTACTGCGGACGGAGTACCTCCACGTGGTGACGCCTGGAAGCGTGCCTCTGATACCCGTCCAAACACGACTAACTGTGAGGGGCGAAACCTAAAACCCAGGCACGTCTGCTCAGAGTGAGCGGTACCCTGGTCAGCGTCTGACCCAGAATGGGCGGCTGTAATAAAATCCTGGCAGGAGGAGAAAACTGCGACGTGGTGCGCTGGGCTTGCAACCCGCCACCGACGTATAAACTATTGCAATGAAAAGAAGTAAGAAAAGAATAAAATGGACCCCCCAAAATGTTGACGACCACCGCAAACGAATTAAGGACCATGATTTAAGGATATGCACCTGGAATGTTAGAACACTGTATAGACCAGGTGCCTCTATCCAACTGGCGGAAGTCCTCGAAGAATACAAGGCTGACATAACCGCTTTACAGGAAATCCGGTGGACGGGACACGGGTGCTCGCGCATGAAGACGTGCGACATCTACTATAGTGGCCATGCGGACAAGCACGAGTTTGGATGTGGATTTGTGGTTGGCAAGAGACTGCGACACCTAGTCTCAAGGTTCAACCCGGTGTGTGAACGTATAGCCACCATAAGAGTCAAAACTAAGTTTTTCCACATAACACTTATATGTGCCCATGCTCCGACAGAAGAGAAAAGCGATGAGAGCAAAGACGAGTTCTACGAGAGCCTAGAAAATGTATATGACCGTAGCCCGAGCCATGACATTAAAATTGATTTTAATGCTAAAATAGGCAGGGAAACCGCATTTGAGCCTACCATCGGAAAATTCAGTCTGCACACCGAAACGTCGAACAATGGCATCAGACTGATTGATTTCTCTGCGGCAAGAAATATGGTAGTTAGCAGCACTAGATTTGACCATAAAAATATTCATAAGGCAACATTGGTTATCTCAAGATCAATTGACGAGGAATCAGATTGATCATGTGGTAGTCGATGGACGGCACGCATCGAGTGTTCTGGACGTACGAGTGATTAGGGGTGCGAACATTGACTCCGATCACTTCCTTACCGCAGTTAAGGTACGCACAAGGCTAAGCATGGCGAAAAACGTACGTAACCAGGCACAACGAAAGCTGGACATCGGTAAACTGCGGACCACAGAGGTAGCAAACGCTTACTCCAACCACCTAACTCAACTGCTGCGGAATGCCCCAACCCCTGACAATATAACCTCGCAGTGGCAAAATATAGCCGACTCTTTAGAACGGGCTGCGAGAAGCGTACTTGGGTACTCAAAGCCGTCTCAAGAAGATGCCTGGTACGATGATGAATGTCGCACTGCCACGAGAGAGACGGTTGCTGCATACAGGGCGAAACTGCAGCCAATGGCAACGTGAGCTGTTCGTGAACGGCACAGGGAGAAGAGACGACAGGCAACTCGTCTTTTTAGAAGAAAAAAGAAGGAGCTGAAGAAGAGGCAGGATGAGTGCACTGAGTTGCTCCGAAGTAGAGGGGAAGCCCGAAAATTCTACAAGAGAGTGAAAGCGAGAATGCGTGGAACAGGGTTGCCCTCCTGCAAGGACAGCGATGGTCAGCTAGTGACGGACCCGGATAACGTTCTGAAGATATGGAGAGATCACTTTAGAAATTTACTGGATACTGACACCACTCCAGAAGACCCCGCTCCAATCCATGACGATGGTATTAACTGTCCACCTGCGAGCCAGAGCGAGATACGTATGGCCATCTCCCGCCTTAAAAACAACAAAGCTGCTGGAGCCGATGGTCTCCCTGCTGAATTGTTTAAGGCTGGCGGGGAGGAGCTGATTAGGAGCATGCATCAGCTCATGGAGAACATCTGGCAAGAGGAGAGCATGCCCGGGGATTGGAGTCTCAGTCTGTTATGTCCCATATACAAGAAAGGAGATCGCAGTGAATGTAAGAACTACCGTGGAATAAGCCTATTACCAATTGCGTACAAGGTCCTTTCAAGCATATTGTGTGAACGTCTAAAGCCAATTGTAGAAAAACTAATTGGACCATATCAGTGCGTCTTTAGACCTGGCAAATCTACGACGGATCAAATATTCACCTTACGACAAATCCTGGAAAAAACCCATGAAAAGCAGATCGACACCTACCACCTCTTTGTCGACTACAAAGCTGCCTTCGACTCTCCGATAAGGAATAGGCTTTATGAGGCCATGTCTGAGTTTGGTATTCCTGCAAAGCTGATTCGACTTTGCAAATGTACCTTAGACAACACCAAATCCTCGGTTAAGATTGGTAAGGATCAGTCTGAACCATTCAACACGGAAAGAGGTCTCAGGCAGGGCGATAGCCTGTCCTGTACACTATTTAATATAGTTATGGAGAAGGTGATGAGAAAGGCTGGTGTCAACATGTCTGGCACCATATTCCACAAGAGCCACATGCCACTAGCCTATGCCGATGATATAGATATCATTGGCCGAAATCTGCGGGATGTTACTGCAGTTTTCTCATCGCTAGAAAAGGAGTCAGCAAAAATGGGTTTAGCGGTCAACGAGGACAAAACAAAAATAATGATTTCGACGAACAAAGAGTCCTCTCGATGGGGACGCACCGTGAACGTTGACAATTATTGTTTTGAGGTAGTCGACGAATTTACCTACCTCGGATCTTCCGTCAACAAGATGAATAATGTCAGCCAAGAAATTAAACGGAAAATAGTGCTAGCCAATAGATGTTTCTACGGACTTCGGCAGCACTTTAGTAACACCACCTTCTCTCGGAATACTAAGAAACAGCTATACCAGGTGCTTATCTTATATGTTCTGTTGTATGGTGCCGAATCATGGGTGCTTACTACAACGGACATACAAAACCTGGGAGTATTCGAGAGAAAAGTACTCCGAAAAATATATGGACCTATCTGTGTCGAAGGCCAGTTTCGCCATCGGATGAACCATGAGCTGTATGAGTTTTACCACGACATCGACGTAGCTAAAAGAGTCAGAATCCAACGACTTCGATGGCTGGGACATGTTGCCAGGATGGATGTAAATGCTCCAGCGAGAAAGGTGTTTGAAGGCGAACCTGAAGGACGGCGCAGAGCAGGGAGACCCAAACTCCGTTGGAAGGACCAAGTGGTAGGCGATGTACCATCATCTGGTAGGACTAACTGGAGAATACACGCAGAAGACCGAAGCGTGTGGAATTCTTTATTACTTCAGGCCTCAAATTTATGAACTACGTTTCGTAAATTGTAATTGGCCACTTAAGTAAGTAAGTAAGTATAACAGGATAAAGTTTTGGAGAAAAAATCAGGAAGTTAAGTCACGCCCCTTCTCGTACCTCCCATACAAATGTACCACTCCGCCCACTTTGGAGATAGAGTAATTATATCAGTACACTCGACACGATCGTGCCTAAATTCTGTATTTTGTTTAGGTATAACAGGACAAAGTTTTGGAAACAAAACTGGAAGTCTATCTGCTCCCCTTCTGGTACCTCCCATACAAATGTACCACTCCACTCACTTTAGAAATCAGATAATAATATCAATATAATAAAACATTTTATGTTTTACTGACGGTGAGGGTATATGTAAGTCGGGTTACCCGACTGAAACTTTCTTACTGTTTTTTTTTTTGTTTTGGTCGTTTGAAGAGAATTTTGTATGAGAGCCCCCTTAGGGGTGAAGATAAAAGAGTAGGTATGTTTGGGAAAATGTTAGGATATAACTACTAGTTACGGTCCATGAAACATTGGTTTCATGAAAAAAATTTTATAAATAAAACAAAATTATATGGGGACCACCTTAAGGGTCAAAGATAGAAGGTAGATATGATCTGGTAAACTGTTGGGTGTTGCAAAAATTTTGGGGGTCGATTATACATTTGACTCTTCTTGGGGCACTTTAGGGTAGATAGAGTGGTGGGAGCAAATTTTATAAAAATCTTTTTTTTGCTTAGAGGAAAATGTAAGGAGTAAAATATGACTGAGGCTCTATATATACGATTAGGCGTCAGTTGCGGGACTTGTTGCGTATTTTTTTCTCTTTTGGTGTGGTTTTTTTTAATAGCAAAGAGAAGTGGCTATTAATATAGGATTTAAAATATTATCGAAATCCAAAAATTAGTAACGTTAAAACAAACATTTACATCGGAAATCTTAACATCATTATTGCCTTGAAGTCCGTTCTTAATGATTTATTCTTAAAATTGCATATGATTAAATTTCCATCAGCCATGTGCGCCGCCATATGGCTCAAGACTTTTTTTTCGTTTTTTTTTCTGTACTATGTAGACTAAATCATTCCACTTCAATACAGCAGAGTGTCAAACATAAAAGTAATATATTTCTGCAAAACAAGATGTTTGACCCAAAAAACAGTAACATAATTTTGATCATTTTGCCCCTGAATGTGTTGCGAAAAAATGCCATTGCCACAAGATTTATTAGCAGGAAACCCCTTACAATAACCCTGAACACAGTTACACCAATATTTACATACATTTATGTATATGCTATAAATTAGAGTAGTGATATGTATCATGAATTATGAAGTGCCAATAAGGTAATAAATTATAGAATTGTTAAATAAAACTACAACAGATATTAATTTGTTTCTGATAACATGATAAATATTTACACACAATGTTAATGTTCTTTTGCCAAAGTGTCAATATGTAATTTGTATTATTAGTGAATAAAATATGACAATTGAGTTGGCAATTATTAACCTTATTAATGGTCATAGCAACAAACCATAATATTAATTAAATATCACTCATACGCAAGTGGGCACGGAGAATAATTAGGCCTTTGTGTTGCGAAAGGCATTGGTAGAATTAGAGGTGTTGTATCTGTCGTAGTTAGTCTAATATTTTATTGAAAATTTTATTTCTATCAGTTTAAGAATCGAAAAATTTTACTATGTTAGGACCAGAAATAGGTGATGAAAATTTCGGTTTTTGTAATCAATATTATTATGAATTAATATTATTAATAACAAAATTTATTATGAAAACACGAAACATAAGAAAAACAAGAACCCCCCAAATGTTGACGACCCCCGCAAACGATATAAGGGCCATGATTTAAGGATATGCACCTGGAATGTCCGAACTCTATACAGATATGGTGCCTCTTTCCAACTGGCGGATGTCCTCGACAAATACAAGGCTGACAACGCCGCCATACAGGAAATGAGATGGGCGGGACAGAGATACACACGACGAAAGAACTGTGACATCTTTTACAGCTGCCATGCAGAAAGACACGTATTTGGATGTGGTTTCATAGTCGGCAAGAGACTTCAACACCTGGTCTCGCGGTTTAACCCGATAAGTGACCGTATAGCCACCATTCGCATCCGAGCGAAATATTTTTACATTACGCTGATTTGTGTACACGCCCCGACGGAAGACAAAGACGATGATATCAAAGATGCATTCTATGAGCGCCTGGAGGATATATATGACCGCTGCCCTGCACATGACATTAAAATTGTTCTGGGAAATTTTAATGCTAAAATTGGAATTGAAGATGCTCTTGGTTCAGCAGTCGAAAAATTCAGTCTACACAACAACACCTCCGATAACGGATTCAGACTGGTAAGTTTCGCGTCATCAAGAAACATGGTTGTGTGTGGAACCAGATTCCCGCATAAAGATATCCACAAGGCAACCTAGATATCTCCCCATCAAAATACAAGAAATCAGATTGATCACGTGGTAATTGATGGAAGGCATGTCTCAAGCGTTATGGACGTGTGTGTGATGCGCGGTGCAAATATCGACTCGGATCACCACCTAGTTGCTCTCTCAATTACTCCATACAAATCTCCATAGTTCTGATGTTCCCGACATACAGTGGCAGCATATTGCGAATTCTATGACCACTGCCGCAACAACCGTACTGGGTTATAAAAACCACGCTCAGACAAGCCCTGGTACGATGATGAATGCCGCCAAATGTCTGAGGAAATGGATGCTGCATACAAGGCAAAACTGCAGCCGTCACGTGTGCGGTGACGGAGCGTTGTAAAGAGAAAAGGAGGGAGATGAAACGCCTGTTCAGACGGAAAAAGCGTCTGTGGAAGAAAGAAGAGAGCCAGGATATCGAAGACTACAGGGATTGAGGTAAGGCCTGAAAATCTACCAAAAGGTAAAAAGTAACGGTTTTGAAACTGGGATCCCCAACTGTAAGGACAGAGATGGAAATCTGGTCACGGACACTCAGAGTGTGCTGCAAATATGGAGGGAACACTTTCAATCTCTTCTTGTTTCCGAATGCAGCATAAGTGACGAAATCGCACCAATCATCGACGATAGAGTAGACTGCCCACCACCGAGCCAAAACGAGATCAGCACGGCAATTGCGCGTCTTAAAAACAAAATAGCTGCGGGAGCCGATGGACTACCGGCAGAGCTTTTTAAAGCCGGCCGCGATGAGCTGGCAAGGTACATGCACCAACTCATAAACACGATTTTGCTCAAAGAGTGCATGGCCGATGATTAGAATCTGAGTGTCCTATGTCCCGTGCTTAAGAAAGTTGGTACACAACTGTCGCGGGATTAGCCTTTTACCAATCGCATTCAAGGTCCTCTTTAGTATGTTATGTGAAAGACTAAAGCCTATTCTGGCGAACCTGATTGGACCTTATCAGTGTGGCATTAGACCTGGTAAATCCACCACCGACCAGATATTCACGCTACGACAAACTCCGGAGAAGACCCAAGAAATGCAGATCGATACCTACCATCTGTTCATCGATTACAAAGCTGCATTTGACAGTCCGATACGACAGAATTTGTTGGATGCTATGGCTGAGTTTGGTATCCCTGCAAAGCTAATTCGACTCTGCGGGATGACACTGACTGACACGAAGTCTTCAGTGAAAATTGGCAAAAATCTGTCAGAGCCATTTTCTACCAAGCGAGGCTTTAGACAAGGCGATAGATGATCATGCGGAAAGCAGCAGTAAACAGGAATGGCACCATTTTAACAAAAGCCACATGGTGCTCGCGTATGCTGATGATATAGATATTATTGGACGTGGATTGCCAGATGTGGGTCGGCTGAAGTGGGTCTGGTGATAAACGAGGGCAAAACCAAGTTTTTTGTTTCAACGAACAAAGAGTCTACTCGTCTGGGACGCTGCGTGAACGTTGACAACTATAATTTTGAAGTGGTAGATGATTTTGTCTACCTTGGCTCCGCCATAAACAAAAATAATAATGTCAGCCTCGAAATCAAAAGACGAGTATTGATCGCAAACCGCTGCTACTATGCGCTAAGCAAGCGATTTAACAACAAAGCGCTCTCTCGAAGAACAAAGATCCAGCTCTACCAGAATCTGATCCTACCTGTCTTGCTCTACAGCGCAGAATCCTTGATTATGACACAAGCGGATCAATCTATTCTGGGAGTCTTCGAGAGAAAAATACTCCGCAAAATATTTGGACCCATCATCGTGAACGGTGTGTACCGTCGTCGAATGAATCATGAGCTGTACAACGACATCGACGTGGTCAAGCGCGTTCAAATAGACCGAATGCGCTGGCTTGGACACTTTGTACGAATGGATGAAAATGCTCCGGTTTGAAAAGTCTTCGGCAATAAACTCGATGGGCGGCGCAGGAGGGGGCGACCAAAACTCCGATGGATGGACCAGGTGACGGAACTGTTAAGTAAGCTTGGTATGACGAACTATCTACGGAGGCTAAAAGACCGAAGCGCTTTAAAAGCTTTTCTTCGTGCGGCTACTGATAGATGAATTTCTGTTGTTGCTACCAGTAAAGAAGAAGAAGAAGGGAATCAATAAGAGTAGTGTACAAATTTTTGGTTGGATGATGCTCTGTGACGTTGACTACGGCTTGAAGTAACATGATATATGTCCATCCCCCTGTCGTGTAAAATATTGTTTTTCTAAAATTTTTAATATCGATTAAGTAAAATATGATCGAACTAGAAATGCGTTGCTACAAAGACAAGCATACAAATTTGTGTCAATCAGTTGATATCAGCGGCGTTTACAGCGACTTGAAGTAAGGTCATGAATGTCCTCCCCACAGTCGTGCAGAATAGGGGTTTTGTATAATTATGTATTTTGTAAACGGATAAGAAAATTTTAATGAACTTTCATAAAAAAGCGTATAACTATTTATTGGAGCAAAATTTGTAGACCACCTATTCATTTAAAATAACATAATTTTGTATTCCAATGTGTAATTTATTTAAAAACATAAGCTCAAATGAGCCAAAAACTTAAAAGTACTTAAATTATGAAATTTATTTAAACAACCCTCTGGGTATTCTTAACCCAGAAAATATTGATGTATATTGTTATAGATATATCCCCTTAATTAATTGAAAAAAAACCTTTCTATATTGCAACTAAATATCAACCTTAAGCATTCCAACAACGCAATTGCATATAAACTACTAATGACCTAATTTACCTACTCCCTTAGGTAATATTCGATTTGTTTTATCATAAAATGAACACTGCAATTAAGCAATTTAAAACTACAATATGCATTTAAGCATAATAAGGACATAACATATACTTAGTAAAAACATTGGGTATGAGACAAGTGGCATAAGTGAACATTTATGCAAAGCGAAAATTAATTTATTAAAAATATTGCACATTTAATTAAATAAATGTGTAAAGCAGTTTTCTAATTAACTGGTGTACACATGCATACACACAAATAATGTCTCAGGCCATGGTCACACCTATTCAATAAACTTTACCAGCAACAACATTCCAAACACATAAACTTGATTACTTTTTATGAAACATTTATATTATATGTGACATAAATGGTGAAAGGGGGCGGAATACCAATTGCACCTCATCCACTTGCATTCGTGCTGCATCGCAATGGCAGCACGAGCTCAGCGACAACTTCAATAAAAGTTCGGCAACGCCAAATGACAGAATTATTGCATGTTAAATTCAATTTTATGAAAATAAACACATAAAACGATTGTTTATAATTGATGTTGCTATTAATTTGCGCAACAATGTACATTTACGGGAGTTATGTGTTTACCACACATACTCACGCATAGACCCACCGACACATAACATTGTAATGATTTGTTGTTATGTTTGTTGTACTCTCCACACATTCTTTCCAATATGCAAATTTCGATGTGCAGTGAAAGGAATGTGTGAAGAGCGCAACTCGGCAGTCTAGTTTGTGATCTCAAAGCGCGCGCGACCCATCCCCCGTTTAGTTAAAACAAGTGACAAAACAGTGACATTCAGTGAAAATATTAGAAACATAAAACACAAGAAAAACATTATATTGAACAATGAACACAAACAACAAACATTATAACACTTAGAATCACAAATAAACCAAATAATTGTACAATTTAAAAACGAAAAAACAAGTGTTATAATTACAAAAACAAATAGAAACAAAAAGGTGAACATAAAGACAATAACAACAACAACAACACTCATCCCTCAACATTTTGGTCCATGCGAGCCGTATGGAGTGTGTTTTGCTTGCCGAACCAGAGAAGTAGCGGCACTTTGAAAAGACATAGAGACATAAAGAAATCAGTGGACAACAAGAAAAAACAGTGCAGAACAAAAGTGTGTGACAAGTAAAATTAAAAACTTTGAAAAACATTAAAACAGTGAAAATTTTGTGAAACAAGTGTGTGACGGTGTGGTAAAATACAATTTGGTGGAAAAAATAAAAAACAATTTGGTGGAAAAAATAAAAAACAATTTGGTGAACAATTTAAAACAATTCTAGTGGAAAATAAAAGAGTAAATTGTGATAAAATTAAAAACTATTGGGACAAAAACAAAACATTTTTAAATAGTTAACTAAAATCAATACAAAAACTACACAAAACAATTTTTAGACAAACTACAATTTGGAAAAACAGTAACCTACAACAAAACCTAGTACAGTGGTGGACAAAAGTGCGCGTATTAAAAATTGTTTTGCTAAAATTGATTAAATATTCTCCTGAACATTGATTTAAATGACTTTTTGGATAAAATGTTCCTAAAAATTGCTAAAACCTTTTGATTATACTTACCAAATACCTAAAAAATTACTTACCTGAGACCTAATACTAATAGAAATTTTCTAAAATCTTGCTAAAACTTACCGGCTAATTACAAACATTGAAAAATCCTAAAACTTACCTTGCTAATAACTAATAAAAACTTTGAAAATCGGTCAAATTTGTTAAATTAATCCAAAACTACAATAAATTACTTACAAACTAGAATAAATTAATTAAAATACATAAAATTTGCTTAAATTTTCTAAACTAAATCTACATAAAACCTAAAAACGGGGACAAATTGCTAAAATTATTGGAAATTTGTAAAATAATTTGCTTTCGAATAAAATTTTATATTCTACAACCGGTACATTTTTTCTAAAACCTAAAAATTCGCTATTTAAAATAAAAATTTTTGCTAAAATCTACAATTTTTCTACTTAAAATATTAAACATTTCGCTACAAAACTACAAAATTTGCATACATAAAATTTTTTGAATATCTAAAACATATTAAAATCATAAATAAGAACAGTTACACATAACAAAGGAAAGACAACTTAGACGTTTGATCCTAAACCAAAGTGAAAACCAAAAACAAAAACCACACCAAAAATCACAACAACACAAAAATCACTAAAATAGACAATTTTCAAAAACTTCTGGTGCATCGCAACCTCGAAGACCGTTAGAAGAACGGTACATCGCCAACATCATCAGCGCATCATCATCAACATCGACGTTGTTACCAGCTGCAGCCAAGAGGTAACGGACAACCGAGAAGAAGTAACAACAAGAGACCCAAACACACAGCAACAACAAGAAGAGACCCAAGGAAACGAAGAGGCCCAACAGTAAGCTACCCAACAAAAACACAAAGCGGAGTCAGTAAGTACACACACATTATTACACGCAAAAACAAGAGAAGAATAAAGGGTGCAAAAGCAATATTTCAACCACTCGCCATATTTTCGTGTGGAGAATTTACTGATCGCTTGCATTGTTGGCGCTTGACCCTGTAAACTCTTAACTTGTCGTTTCGTGTACTCTAAAGTAGATTTGCTGTAGATTTTGGAAATATACATACATATGTTATTGGACATTTTTTCGGTTAACGGACACATATACGAACAAAATAGACTCTTCGCTAGCGGGACACGTCGTTGGAACTTTCGTTTGCCTTTGCTTGTTGCTACACAAACAATTTATGAGCAAACTTAATTATCTTGATGACGTTTGAAACTTTTTGAAAAAATTCAGACCCAAAGGAAATTTTACAATTTTGAAAAAACAAATTAAGGATAAATTTCTAAGAATCAAAATTTCATAACAAAAAAAATTTGAAAATTTTGGCGAACATAATCGAAAATTTAAGAAAATTTTTTGAAAAATTTTAAACAATTTTGAAATTTTACCGAAACAAAATTCTTGAAGGCGAAAAAATTTAAAAATTTCTGAAAACGAAAAATAAATAAAATTTGGAAAGTTATTGAAAACTGAACAAATATTGTAAAGCGACGCGGGAATTTTGAGAAAATTTCTCGTAGCACAAAAATTTTAAATCTTTCGGAAAAAAAAAAAAAAAAAAAAAATTTTTAAATCTTTTGAGAAAACAAATTGGAAACATTTACAAATTTTGGAAAAAAAAAATTTTGACACAACAAATTTCAAAAAATTTAAAACAAATTTAACAAATTTTTTTTGAAAATTGAAAAAACAAAAATAAGTCGAAACTTTTAAAAATTTTTGAGAAAACAAAAAATAATTTTTCGCGATTTTTTCTGCTTTTGCTAATACAATTTTATTTTTACGCCACTTTCGCACACACACTTTCGGAAAATATTTTTACGAGGCGATACGACCCTCTAAAAATTTGGGAAAAATATTTTGGAGAATTTTCCACTCTTTTGCTCGAAAATTCATATCTTGTCGACTCCACGTATCCACTGAATACTTTTGATCGACCCTTTGGAAATTTTTGAAAATTTTTATTACTTTTTTGGAACATTTTTGAGTTTGGCGATAAATTCGACACATTTTCGCCATTTTCTATATCAATACATCGTTCAACTGAGAAATTTTGAAGATTTGTACAACTTTTTTGAAATTTTTTTGAAATTTGGCGTCAAAACTAGACTCATTTACGCCATTTTGAAAACAAAATTTTGCTCACCTGGGAAAATAAATAATACAAAATGAATAAAAAGCTAACAACTAAATTTGCAAACTGTGTCAACGATCTTGTTGACTTTGAAAGCGTTTTTTCGGTCACAAAATCGGACGACAACATTCATGCTTTAGAAACTATGAGGGTTGAGCTCAATTCTCTCTGGGATCAGACCAAGAAGGCATATCTTGATTGCCGAGATTGGACACCAGAAGGAGAAGACCAACCCATTGATAAAAACAAGCTTAGGACCCACTACAAGGAAGCTTTGGAAAGTTATAAGCGAGTTCTCAGTTCCCTGAATGACGACATTCAAACAATAGCGGACCACAATACCCAGGAGAAACTAAAACGCACATCACAGAGCCAGCCCGAGAGCAAGGAAGCGGAAATGATGCCCATTTCCAGATTACCCCCATGTGACACGGACACGTTTCAAGGAGGATATCAAGCCTGGCCAAGCTTCAGGGATCTATTTACGACACTTTACATCAAGAACTCACGGTTGAGCAATGTGGAGAAACTCTTTTACCTTACCCAAAAAACAACTGGAGAGGCGAGAGAAATCATAAGCCACGTTCCCTTGACCCACGATGGATTTGAGATCGCCTGGAAGAACTTAACGGACCGATACGAGAACCGAAGGATGCAAGTTTACGAGCAAATCAAAACACTATTTAACCTACCCCAAGTTTCAATGGACTCAGGAGCATCAATCCAGAAATTGCTGAGGACCATGAAAAATTGTACACAAACTCTAAACTCATTAAAAGTTGACACCAAGGGATGGGCGCCACTTTTAATATATTTCGGATCTACAAAATTGCCTAGACCAATTTTGGAAGAATTCGAAAATTCCCTAAAAAATAGCACTGAAATTCCAACATGGGACGAATTTGACACTTTTCTTACACATAAGGTCAAGACCCTGGAATCAGTAGGGAATATAAAACCTTTTTCTGCTAAAAATTATCAGCCTAGACCTGATTTTAACAGAAAGGAGAAAAAGTTTCATACTTTCCAAACCAATGTCACTCAAAATTCACAAAATACGGGAATGAAACATACAAATATTTCAAAAGTACATCCTAGTTCTCTGATCAGAAATGAGCAAAACTGTCAGCTTTGTAGACAAAATCATTTTCTGAGAACTTGTACAAAATTCATTGAGAAAAACATAAATGATCGGATACATTTTGTCAAAATTTCGCATTTATGCTATAACTGTCTCTCATCCGACCATGGAGTTAAGGAATGTAAAAGTCGATACACTTGTAGACATTGTAGACAAAGACATCATACTTTGCTGCATAAGGCCAACGAGACCCAGTCTACAAACCTTGATCCAGCTAGAGCTGAAGTACGCCCTAGTACCAGTGCTGCAGCTCTAACAACACTCATACAGTCCACATCAAACTTAGAACCTCCTAGCGTTACTTCCTTGACCCTCCAGGAAAACAGAGTCAGTCAACCACAAACCACTTTGTTGTTCACCGCAATAGTCCAGATCGAATCAAAGGGACAGCGGTACGATGCCAGGGCAATCATTGACCCAGGGTCGCAATCAACATTCATCACCGAAAAAATCAAAAATCGTTTAGATCTTCCAACGAGAAGAAACCTTGTTCACGTGTCTGGTTTAAGTCAAGCCGTTTCTGAAACCAGCACCAAAGCCTGTCTTTTCAACCTGTGTTCACGAGTGGATCCTAGTTTTGAGTTAGAAGTTTGGGCACCAGTCTTGAAGACCCTTCCTTCTAACCTACCACCACAAACACTTGATAAGACTCAACTTAGTTTAGCTGCCGATCTTGAGCTGGCAGACCCTAGATTTTACGCAAGCAGACCTGTCGATCTTTTGATTGGTATGGACATTGGACCCCTTATCTACACTATGGGCGTTCCAATGAAGCCGATAGGATCCCTTTTGGCCCAAAAAACAGTATTTGGGTGGATCATCGGAGGACCCATTCAACAAAGAAATACAAATGACAGCACAGTATCATTTTGCAACACAACCTCGATTGAAAATATCCTCACACGCTTTTGGGAGGTGGAGGAGACCCCAAAAAAGATTTTGCGGTCAGAAGAAGACATTTTTTGTGAAGAAAACTTCAAAGCAACAACTCGGCGAGATACTTCTGGAAGATATATCGTGACCCTACCGTTCAAAAATTGTGAAGAACTTGGGAATTCCAGAAACATCGCACTGGCACATTTCTATAGAATGGAGAGAAGGCTGTTAAAGACCCCTGACGTCAAGGAGCAGTATGACTCAACCATTATGGAATATCTTGAGCTTGGCCACATGCGAAAAATCTCGAAGGAGGAAATAGAGAAGACCCCACACTACTACTTACCACATCATGCCGTCATTAGACCAGATAAAGTCACGACAAAACTTAGAGTCGTCTTTAATGCATCTAGTCCTTCATCAAACAGAAGGAGTTTGAATGACAACTTGCTGCCAGGACCCATTCTGCAACAAGACCTTGTTCTCCAAATCTTGAAATGGAGATTTTATAAGTACGTTTTCAACGCTGACGTCACTAAAATGTATCGGCAAATCCTCTTAGACCCCTCTCAAACAAAATATCAACGGATTTTGTTCAGAAAATCGCCTAGTGACCCAGTAGAAGACTTTGAGTTACTGACAGTCACTTTTGGCGTAAATTGCGCACCTTTTCTCGCAATTCGGACACTTCTTCAACTTGCGGAAGACGTGAAAGAAACATTTCCCCTAGCCTCGCAAATAATACGACAACATTTGTATGTGGACGATGTCCTAGCTGGTGCACATACAATCGAGCAAGCCATCCGATCTAGAAAGGAACTTGTTATTGCGATGGACTCGGCAGGATTCGAATTGCGAAAATGGGCTTCAAATGATCCAAAAATCATTAAAGACCTGCCTTCAAACACACTTTTGCCTGTAAATTGGTTAGATTTATCTGAAGTCTCATCAACCAAGACCCTTGGCGTGCGATGGAACATTTCTTCAGATTGCTTTGCTTTTAAATCGCCTGTCGTCGAGAAAACCCCTTTACCCACCAAACGAGAAGTTTTATCGACCATAGCGAAGTTTTTCGACCCTTGTGGATGGTTAGCGCCGATCATAGTGGTGGCAAAGCTAATCATGCAACAGGTTTGGTTAGACAAGATTGATTGGGACGATGTCTTGAAACCAACAACATGTCAAAGTTGGTATAATTTTATCGAAAATTGCCCATCAATCGACTCTATTGAAGTTCCGAGGTGGATTCAATTTAAACCATCAAGCGTGGTAGAAATACATGGTTTCTGCGACGCGTCGGAGAAAGCATACGGAGCTGCACTCTACATTCATCTTCAAAATGCCAATTCGATTGACACCTTTTTGCTAACCGCCAAGACTCGTGTTGCGCCTATAAAAAAGATATCGTTGCCTCGACTAGAGCTGTGTGGAGCGGTATTATTATCGGCCCTAGCAGCCTCGATTCTTCCCAATTTACAAATATCAGAATACTCGACCCACTTTTGGACTGATTCAACCATTGTTTTGGCATGGCTCAAAAAACCTCCATGTGCTTGGAGTACTTTCGTGGGAAATCGAGTTTCAGAAATCTTGGGTAATATTGGAAATGCAAAATGGCGACACGTGGACTCAGAACACAATCCAGCGGACATTGCAAGTCGTGGGTGCTCACCAAACGACTTAAAAACTATGGATTTATGGTGGCACGGTCCTCAGTGGTTAAAGTTACCTAAAGATCGGTGGCCAAACGATGTGAGTCACGTAGAAACTGACTTAGAAGCCAAACCCGTAAAAGTTCTTACAACGACTACAGCCGAAGACCCTTTAGTGCGATTTTCATCACTTTCACGCGCATATGAGGTCCTAGCATTTGCATTGCGGTTTTGGCGAAATACAGGTTCGAGAAAAGCAAACTTTCACTTTGAAACCACAACCATAACTTCTGAAGAGATTCAAGACATAAAAACTCGACTAATTGTCTTGACTCAGAAGTGCCATTTTGCCTCAGAATACAAAGCTTTAGAACAAAAGACTCGAATTTTGCCTAGCAGCAGTCTTTTGACCCTAAATCCGTTTCTCGATTCAAAAGGCATCATCAGAGCTAACGGTCGATTAGTTCACTCGCCTGCCTTGACCTACAATGAACGTCATCCCATACTTTTGCCATATGACGCTCGTTTAACTCTACTGCTGGTAGAGTCTGCTCACAAAACAACAGCTCATGGTGGAAATCAATTACTGATGCGTACTTTGAGATCTGAATTCTGGATATTTAGACTCAAGACCCTTGTAAAAAAAGTCATCCATAATTGTAAAACATGTTTGCTCCACAAGAAAGAGACTCAAACTCAAATTATGGCCGCACTTCCTCCAGAACGAACTACTCTAACGAGACCTTTTCTCAACACTGGAGCTGATTTTGCTGGACCCTTTAACATTAAAAATTACACGGGTCGAGCCTGTTTAATCACAAAAGGCTACGTTTGCGTTTTTGTTTGCCTCTCAACTAAAGCTATTCACCTAGAGGCAACAAGCGATTTGTCAACACAAGCTTTTTTGGCAGCCTTTTCGAGATTTGTCGGTCGTCGTGGGTGTCCAGCTCGCATATACTCGGACAATGGCACGAATTTCGCTGGAGCCGCTGAGTTAATGAGAAAAGATCGCCTAGCGTTCATGAAATCGCTTCAAACCAGCACTTTGAAACAATCAATTAATCAAAACTTTGAATGGAAATTTATTCCGCCAGGTGCTCCACATATGGGTGGATTATGGGAGGCTGGGGTAAAATCGTTTAAAACTCACTTGAAAAAATTAATACCAAATATGAATTTTACCTTCGAAGAATTCTCAACCATTTTGGCCCGTATTGAGGGTTGTCTCAATTCTCGACCCTTAAGTCCCGCTAGCGACGACCCTAATGACCTTGATCCATTGACTCCCGGACACTTTTTGATCGGTACCCCGATATTAGCTCCACCCGAACCAGATACCTCTGACGAAAATCTTTCGCTGGCCAACAGATGGAAGCGACTGAAAATCATATCTCAGCATCTATGTCAGAGATGGAAATCTGAATACTTGAAAGAATTGCACCGTCGCAACAAATGGAAGTATCAGAAAGAAAACGTCCAAGTCAATGACCTTGTCGTCATCAAAGATGAAAAATTAGCGCCTACTGAATGGAGAATGGGCCGTATTATAAAAACGTACCCAGGACCCGATCAAAACATTCGAGTAATTGACATAAAAACCGCAAACGGCACCTTGAGTCGACCCATTACGAAGGTCGTCAAACTATTCTCGGACTGACTAAAGATTTCCATTTTAACCTTAAATCAACCATATATTAATCTTGTTTTTCTCACCCTAGACATGGCTGGCTATCTACCTCGCCCTAGCAGGTCACATGATCGATACCGTGACAGAGACGACTCCAGCGAGCGGCGCCACCGGCGAAATGAGCGACCTAATGAGCACCGCCATCGACCTGGAGACTGGCAATATTCATGTAGCCTCTGTCAGGAAGACCACGCCCTTAGGACCTGCCCTCGTTTCCGCCAGCTGACGCCATATCGCAGGTACGAGACGGTCGAACGGCGGGGCTATTGCCGAAATTGCCTGGCGCGCAGCCATTTAGCGCCAGACTGTCCAACTATCGTCGGGTGCCATAATTGCAACAGACGGCACCATACAATGTTGCACGGGGCACAGCAGCTCGAAGAACAACTGCGAGTCGACATCAACGAAGAACCGCAGTTTCGTCGGTCATCAGTTTTCATCCCCACGGCGATGGTCCGAGTAGCTGATGACAACAAAGACTCGTGGGCGGTAATGCGAGCTCTGGTCTGTCCCTCCAATGTGGTCTCACGAGTGGCCTCTTCTACAGCACGCCGACTTGGCCTGGCCACGTTTCGACAACGAGACCACAGATTTGCGACCCTTCGTGTGATGTCACGCCACCAGCAGCGAGATTGGGTGCTCCAAGTGACCGCAGTCGTCACCGCTGATTTGCCACGCCGACCCTATATGGACCCTATAATCGAAGACCCAACAACAGACTTCAGCCACGACTCTCTAGCCGACATCGACCCAAGAAGCAATGTGCCGATAGACATTGAACTGGGCGCAGATGTCTACCCAGCCATAAGACGCGACGGGGCCATTGCAACCGAGGTGGGACGAGTTGAAGCCCTCAAAACAGCGTTCGGCTACGTCTTCGTGGGACCTGTCCTCAACCATTGAAGCCGCCATCACAGTATATTACTTCGTATATAGTCTAGATTTAAGTTTTGAAGTCCATAGGACAATGAATTAATTGAATTTTAAATCACATTGAATTTTGAATTACCTTGAATTTTGAATAACGTTAAATTTTAAACAACTTTGAATTTTGAATTTAAAAAAGTAACTGACCCATAAGACTGATCTAATAAGTTGAATTTGTATTATTGAATTAAAAGATCAAAAGTCACTGAAGTCACTTAGATAGATTTTACCTTGAATTTATATATTTTGATTGTTAAATTTTGAATTTTTAAACACTCGCTCATGGGGGGCGGGATGTTTATAATTGATGTTGCTATTAATTTGCGCAACAATGTACATTTACGGGAGTTATGTGTTTACCACACATACTCACGCATAGACCCACCGACACATAACATTGTAATGATTTGTTGTTATGTTTGTTGTACTCTCCACACATTCTTTCCAATATGCAAATTTCGATGTGCAGTGAAAGGAATGTGTGAAGAGCGCAACTCGGCAGTCTAGTTTGTGATCTCAAAGCGCGCGCGACCCATCCCCCGTTTAGTTAAAACAAGTGACAAAACAGTGACATTCAGTGAAAATATTAGAAACATAAAACACAAGAAAAACATTATATTGAACAATGAACACAAACAACAAACATTATAACACTTAGAATCACAAATAAACCAAATAATTGTACAATTTAAAAACGAAAAAACAAGTGTTATAATTACAAAAACAAATAGAAACAAAAAGGTGAACATAAAGACAATAACAACAACAACAACACTCATCCCTCAACAACGATAATTCAGTTAAAATATGTATATAACCGAACTCTTCAGATATGTCGGGGATAGTGATTGCAATTGAGCAAACATGACAATGTAATGTACGCTAAGCGCAAAGAAATTTTAGTTAATGTAAAATGTTAACACTCAGAGGAGTAGATGCATAACAGGTTTAATTAAAACACAAGAAATTTAAGGGAATGACCAAAAATTGTAGATCACAAATTTTATGGAATTTAATGTTTAAAACAAAATTCCTGGCCTATGGCCTCCGCGATTCCACTTTATACTTTTCAATTAATCCCGATCTTATTTCGTTAATAGTAACAATAACAGAATGCTGTCCTCTAAATTACACAGTGCAACAATGAAAAAAACACCCGAACGTGACTATATAGGTTCGATAGTACAACCGGAGCTGAGTAAAACCGTAGCCCAGTTTGGCTAGATTGGCTACCAAAATTTTTTTTTGGCCCTCGTAACTTTTTGAAATCAATTGGATCCCTTGAAAAAATGTGACATTAGTTTTTGGCCAACAGTTTGTACAGTTTGTAATCTAGCTCTTTCGCTTCTTAAGCAAAGTTGTAGCTAATAGTCCGCTTAAGAAATTGATATAATAAAATTTCCCAAAAAAAAATTAGACTTCCCTCGTTTTTTTACAAAAAACTTCGAAAAAAATTATAATTTTTTCACTATTTTGAATATGTCGTAGGGACTCCAGATTTTTTGCATACTATATTCAGTGAAATTGTAGTTTAGGTAACACCGAAAAACTTCTATCAACAAACCCATGCAATCTGAACAAGTCTAGGGATATTAAATGGCTCTCAAAATACACTATCTACTTTAAACAAATCATTTTTTAAGGAGTTTTGGGTCATTGTGCAACGTTTTTACTTGCTATCTTTACCAAAAACGTACTTATTGTATAACTGAACAAGTTCTCTAAACAACCAATATGATCGGAGTACTCCACACCTTTAATTGTTCACAAAGAGCATTAGGGTGTTCCTTATATGGCATTTTTTCGAATTTCGTTAAAAATGTGTATTAACTGCGATGTTGGTCATCTAGCTTCACCTTACATTTGTTTTTGCTAAAAATACGAATATATTGTGAAAAATTTGGTATCGATAGTTAGGCATTAGGGTGTGCCACAATGAGGTTAAAGTTCGAATTTGTTCTTTTTTTTTTTTTTTTATTTTTTATTATTTTTTTAACCTTATTTCAGCAAAACATTTTTGATTTTAAGCCTCAGCGTCCAAAAGACTTTGTAGAGGCAATAGTTGACATTTTACATAAACATAAACAATTTTACAATGCAATTATTTGGAGAAAAATATTACATAATTCAGATTTAAAGGGAAAGAAAATTACAACAATTCTTCAATACAATCGAGAATGTAATTCTTCAATAGACTTTTAAATACAGAGATTCTATTTTCACTTTTAATTATTTCAGGTAAATAATTGAATTCCCGACTTCCAATGTATTCAAGTCTTTGTTTTGTACATTCAAGCCTACATCTCACTACACGAAAATTGCTATTATTTCTTGTGTTAAAATTACTTTGATTCCTTGTAAACGATATTGTATGATGTCCTATGGAATGTTTACATTTGAAAACATATAATAATAGGCGCAATTTGTATATTCCATATAAAGGTAAAACTTTTGGAAATATATCTGTGTACAACAAAACTGTGGGGTACGTTATTGGGAGATTTGCCACTACTTTAAGTGCCTTTGTTTGGGTTCTGTGCAACGATTTAAGTTCCTTACTCTTTCTATACCCATATAAAACCGCCATGTAGTTGAGATTACTATGTATTAGTGCTTGATATATTAAAAATTTTACTTGCCGGTTAAACTTGTTTTTATTTTTATATAATATACCAACAACCTGAGATGACTTAGTTTTCAATATGTTTATCCCACGAAAGATTACTTTGTAGATATAATCCTAGATATTTAATTGAAGTCACTTCAGAAATCTCTCTACCATCAACATGTATTGAAAAGTAAGTGTTATGGTCGCAATGGGGTTTAAATCTTATAATTTTGGTTTTAGCCGCATTCAGGAACAATTTGTTTATTCTTACAAACTCGGATAGTAAAGCCGCGTCCCGTTCCATGTAAGATTTTACAACTGTCTCGTGATTGTAAGGATAAATCAGACAAATATCATCAGCATATAAAAAAATTTTTCCAGATAAACCTAAATTTACAATATCATTAATGTACATTTTGAATAATAAGGGACCAAGGACACTGCCCTGTGGAACCCCATGCTTTACTGTACAAAGCGAACTTTTCTTATCAGCAATGCAAACATATTGCTTACGGTTGTGCAAGTAGTTTTGAATAAGCAATAATTCTCTTCCACGTATTCCAAAAAACTTTAATTTTTTTAGCAAAATGGAATGATCTATGAGGTCAAAAGCTTTTGAGAAGTCATAAAAAACTCCGGCAACACCTCTATGACCTTCATCCAATCCTTTACAAATGCAATTCACAACACTAATGGCAGCTTCCTCAGTACCACAACCTTTCCTAAATCCAAACTGAAAATCACTTAGCAATTTGTTTGAATTTAAATAGAAAGATATTTGGTTATGTAAAATTCTCTCAAAAATATTATTAAAAACCGGCAAAACAGCTATCGGTCTGTATTTGTCCATTGATGTTGCATTTGGCTCTTACGGAATTGGTACGACCTTGTGTATTTTAAAATTATCAGGGTATTTGCAACTATGCAATATATTATTAAAAAGTTTAACTAACACAGGTACAACTGCGCTAGAACAATCACTAACTATTTTTAATGAAATATTATCAACTCCCGAGCTTTTTCCTCTAGGCAAACTTCTAATGATATCCCTAACTTCATTTTCTGTAGTGCAAATAAATTGAAAACTGTTACTGTGTCGTTACTAGAGTTCGAAAATAGTTAAAATTATCATTAGGATTTTGTTCAATTTGAGATAATAAGCCTTCCACAGATTGAAGGAAGTGTTCATTAAATAGTTTTGCCTTATCGGCATCATTTGAAATTAGGTTACCGTTATTATCACGAATATTTACGGCCTTCTTTCGTGTTCTACCAAGGGTTTCATTTAAAAATCTCCAACTTTTTTTTGGCTCACTCAAAGTATCCAAAAGGTAGATACTCGAAAATTGGTAGAGATATTGATAATATACACATATTCTATTTAAGCATATAGATTTTAACTTGATTAACCTTAAAAAGTTGAAATATATTATTGCCCATAATAATCTACATCGAAATTAAATTTAAACATTTTTAATAATTTTTTTAAAAATACCCCAACTTCTACATCAAATATCTCGATGTCTATAAGAGATATGGTAAAAGCAAACACATACTATTTTAGGTCTTCACTTCAGCTATTGAACGGCTTATTACTACTAAGTCTGTATTCAAAAGAAAAATACTCAGCAGCAATAAAATGATTTGAGAACAAATTCGAACTTTAACCTTATTGTGGCACACCCTAATGCCTAACTATCGATACAAAATTTTTCACAATATATTCGTAATTTAAGCAAAAACAAATGTAAGGTGCGACTAGATGACCAACATCGCAGTTAATACATATTTTTAACGAAATTCGAAAAAATGTCATATAAGAAACACCCTAATTCTTTTTGTGAACAATTAAAGGGGTGGCAAATTCCGATCATATAGGTTGTTTACAGAAGTTGTTCAGTTATAGAATAAGTACGTTTTTGGTAAAGATAGCAAGTAAAAACTTTGCACAATGGCCCAAAACTCTTTAAAAACTGATTTGTTTAAAGTAGATAGTATGACTTGAGAGCCATAAAATATCTCAAGACTTGTTCAGATTGCATGGGTTTGTTCAGAGAAGTTATTCCGTGTTACCTAAACTACAAGTTCATTGAATAGAGTATGCAAAAAATCTGGATTCCCTACGACTTATATTCAAAATAGTGAAAAAATTACAATTTTTTTCGATGTTTTTTGAAAAAAAACGAGGGAAGTCTAATTTTTTTGGGAAATTTTTTTATATCAATTTCTTAAGCGGACTGTTAGCTACAACTTTGATTAAGAAGCGAAAGAGCTAGATTAAAAACTGTACAAACTGTTGGCCAAAAACTGATGTCACGTTTTTTCAAGGGATCCAAGGAATTTCAAAAAGTTACGAGGGCCAAAAAAAAATTTTGGTAGCCAATCCAGCCAAACTGAGCTAGGGTTTTACTCAGCTCCAGTTGTACTATCGAACCTATATAGTCACGTTCGGGTGTTTTTCAAAAAGTTTGATTTTGTGTCATAGTGTTATCAATCATTGCTGGTTTATCAATATACACCAGAGATTTGAGGTACCCCTGCAAAAAGTAATCCTAAAGTGTCAAACCACAGGAACGATATGGCCAATTCACAGGACCATGAGATAATTCTGTCACCAAAAATTTGGCTCAACGAAGTTATGGTTACAAGCGCTGTATAGCACGTTGCGCCGTCTTGCTGGAACTATTTCTCCTTAAAAAGATTTAGAGACAATTGTTCCAATGACGTATTCGTCATTTTAACCGCACCAAACAGTAATTTTTTTTGGGATATACTGGAGTCTCGTGAAGTTTGTGCATTTCCAAAAACGACAATTCTGCTTATTTTTATACCCGTTAAGCCAGGAATGAATTTCATTGCTAAAGATCATCTGACGATAAAATTCTGGCTTAACTCCCAATAACCGAATACACAACGCAATTGATGGTCCGTTGGCCTTATTCCTTGCACCGGTTGGATCTTCTACGGACATTGGCCAGAATATCAAGATATCGAGATTTCAAGATAACAATCTATATATATAAAAGGCTCGAGTGACTGACTGATCGATTCCCAGGCCAAACGGCAAAAGCAAGAACCGTGAAATTTGGAATGTAGGCTTCTTTTGTGACGTAGGCACGCACTTAAAAGGGGATTTTTGGAAATTCGGACTGTAAGAGGGTAAAAAGAGAGGGGCACCGCTCATACAGCTCGATATTTAAATTGCCAGTGTCTCATAAATCATTGTAGGTACGAAGTCGAGATTTGGTACATATGTTGGTCGTCCAAGAAAAATTATAGTTATATTTAGTTATATTGGTCAAATAAATAGACCGATTGCAATAATATTGTCTTTGTGTGATGCTGTTCGTAGGGCCCCTATCATAGGCTAAATGAAAACATAATTAGACAAAAGTGGCGTGGCACCGCCCACACAAATCAAATTTTCAATCGGTCATATTTCACGAGCCATTAAAGATATGAAGATGAGATTTGCTACATATGTAAATGGTACAAGTGGGATGAAGTCTCGCTGAGAGATGGGCAGTACCACGCCCCTTTTAAAATATCGTTATCTGGGCCAAATAAATAGACCGATTGCAATGAAATTGTCACTGTTTAGTACTATCCGTAGGGCATTTATCATATGCTACATAAAAACGTAATTAAAATATCAAAATATCAAGATATCAAGATATCAAGATATCAAGATATCAAGATATCAAGATATCAAGATATCAAGATATCAAGATATCAAGATACCAAGATATCAAGATATCAAGATATCAAGATATCAAGATATCAAGATATCAAGATATCAAGATATCAAGATATCAAGATATCAAGATATCAAGATATCAAGATATCAAGATATCAAGATATCAAGATATCAAGATATCAAGATATCAAGATATCAAGATATCAAGATACAATAAAGGTAAAAATATCAAGATACAATAAAGGTAAAGATATCAAGCTACCAAGATATCAAGATATCAAGATATCAAGATATCAAGATATCAAGATATCAAGATATCAAGATATCAAGATATCAAGATATCAAGATATCAAGATATCAAGATATCAAGATATCAAGATATCAAGATATCAAGATATCAAGATATCAAGATATCAAGATATCAAGATATCAAGATATCAAGATATCAAGATATCAAGATATCAAGATACAATAAAGGTAAAAATATCAAGATACAATAAAGGTAAAGATATCAAGCTATCAAGATATCAAGATATCAAGATATCAAGATATCAAGATATCAAGATATCAAGATATCAACATATCAAGATATCAACATATCAAGATATCAAGATATCAAGATATCAAGACATCAAGATATCAAGATATCAAGATATCAAGATATCAAGATATCAAGATATCAAGATATCAAGATATCAAGATATCAAGATATCAAGATATCAAGATATCAAGATATCAAGATATCAAGATATCAAGATATCAAGATATCAAGATATCAAGATATCAAGATATCAAGATATCAAGATATCAAGATATCAAGATATCAAGATATCAAGATATCAAGATATCAAGATATCAACATATCAAGATATCAAGATATCAAGATATCAAGATATCAAGATATCAAGATATCAAGATATCAAGATATCAAGATATCAAGATATCAAGATATCAAGATATCAAGATATCAAGATATCAAGATATCAAGATATCAAGATATCAAGATATCAAGATGTCAAGATATCAAGATATCAAGATATCAAGATATCAAGGTATCAAGATATCAAGATATCAAGATATCAAGATATCAAGATATCAAGATATCAAGATATCAAGATATCAAGATATCAAGATATCAAGATATCAAGATATCAAGATATCAAGATATCAAGATATCAAGATATCAAGATATCAAGATATCAAGATATCAAGATATCAAGATATCAAGATATCAAGATATCAAGATATCAAGATATCAAGATATCAAGATATCAAGATATCAAAACATCAAGATATCAAGATATCAAAACATCAAGATATCAAGATATCAAGATATCCAGATGTTAAAATATCAAGATGTAAACATTTCAAGATATCAAGATATCAAGATATCAAGATATCAAGATATCAAGATATCATGATATCAAGATATTAAGATATCAAGATATCAAGATATCAAGATATCAAGATATCAAGATATCAAGATATCAAGATATCAAGATATCAAGATATCAAGATATCAAGATATCAAGATATCAAGATATCAAGATATCAAGATATCAAGATATCAAGATATCAAGATATCAAGATATCAAGATATCAAGATATCAAGATATCAAGATATCAAGATATCAAGATATCAAGATATCAAGATATCAAGATATCAAGATATCAAGATATCAAGATATCAAGATATCGAGATATCAAAATATCAAGATATCAAAAAATCAAGATATCAAAATATCAAGATAAATTTTGCAATAAAAATTCACAAATATTTCATAATCAAATCTTCACAAAAATAACATTGCATTCGTTGCAAAATCCCTCTGTTTAATGTGTAGGGTGCTCATAGCACTAAAAAATCACTCAAATCACACTCGAAGTGCGTTTCGTGCCATCTCCAATTTCAGGTTAGCGTGTAGTGTCGACATTTCGTCTCTACTCGGTAATGAAAAGTAATAACAATTTCAACTTCAGCTGAAGTTCATGTGCCGTAATTTAGTGGAACAAGTAACTTTTACTACCTCAGACGGGGTTGGTGATGTCTATGATTATACACAGTTTATTTGAGGGCTGACTTTGTATTTGAGCATGTATAAAATAACTTAATGATATCTAAAGGCAACCACAAAAAGAATTATATTGAAAGGCCATAATAAAATTTGTACAATTTCAAAAATTTTGGGTAGTAGTTTGTAGGACTACTGCTATATGCTATATACAAGAAATTCGCATCTGTTATATTGCCTTTAGGGGAAGAAGTATCCGAACCGAGTATTCAAACAGATATATCATTCGGTGTAGTTGTATACGCCATATAACATAGCTACCATTTTCTCAGCAAAGGGTTTTTACTGTGAATACTTTTTATTTGTCGAATAAAATTATCTCTAACTGTGTTGGTCTTGTTTGGCACCAACCTATCTTTTGAAAACATTGTAATAAATAGAAGTGCATTTTCTTTGATAATATATAGGTTAATTTCCTAAAACATTTCTGCTATATGTTATATTCCCACATTACGTATGAGTAATGTGAAAGCCCAATCAACCCACATAGGATCACTCATACGTAACGATGTCAATGGCAAGTAAGGTTTTTATAAACTGTGATGCCATTGACAGCTTTATTGAATAATTGCTGTTATATTCACCTAATAATTATGCAAACAACAATATCAACACCAACTATTTAGCATTTTTCCACCAACGGCTTCCACTGTAAATACATTGTATTTGTCGAATTTTAATACGCCGCTCAAAGTACAAAACAACAAAAGAGCACTGTTAAGCTAATCTTAAACCCCAATGGCTTTTAGATTTCATGAGCACACACATAAACTATTATACAAATGTGCACACATCCACATCCGTTTGGGGGGTGAGCATGCAACAAAGCACTTGCATTAACGCTCAGTTGTTGTGTGGCAAACAAACGATTGCGATTGATGTGTGCAGAAAGGCAACGGCAACTCACACACCAAAATAAAATCGCCAATAATCACAAAATTAGTAAAGTGGATTAAAAGCTCACTAAACGTTCAATTAACGACCTTCGATTTGATTTGAGGCTTAAATGCGAAAATGCAAGAAAACAGCAGGCGCACAACGCAACGTTGGAGGACAAACAGTGAGAGCATAAAAATCGAAATTGCCCGGGATACACAATGGGACAGTGGAACATGGTTGGTGCTTGAGCAGCTAAGGATAGTAGAAAAATAAAAAATAATTTAGTGAAAAATTTCGTTATAAAAGTAAAGTAAGTAAAAATTTAAATGAAGTGCGATATCTTAATTTGTGTAAAAAGTCTTTGAAGCGGAGATCTAACACTTTGAATGGATTTTTTGAAATTCATACTTTTAGGGGTAAAACGGTCGAAAATTGATAAAACTCTTAGACCAAACTGTTAACGGTAATGTCGCAGAAGTTGGAGTGAATATGTATTTTAAAGAGAAGATGTGCGACATGAAGAGATTTTTCGAAATTCGTTCTTTTTAGAGATAAAAAAAGATCAAACGGCTAACGATACAACAACAAATATTGGGCTGAATATTTATTGTGAGATACAAAGAGATTTTCGAAATTCGTAATTTTAAGGATCAAAGGATGAGAAAAAAGCTTAGGGATACACAAAAAAAAAAAAAAAATCGCACTCTTTAAAATAACCAGTACAGAAAATTCAGTCAGATAAACTGACTGATGAGTACCATCACTCAATATAAGGTATTGCTGAAGGGTTATTGGAATTAATCGATTTATAATAAAAATTCGTTATGTATTATTATATGCCAGCTTATGGAGCGTTAACGGGTGTAGATAGGACTTTCGGTGAGTTATTTATATGGGAGGTACTAGATGTGGTGTGTCTTAAAGTTAGGTTTTCTGAGTTTTCGGCTCCTATTACATATTAAATTAACTAACCAAATTTAATTATCCCCCAGGTGCCGGTTTGAAAGTTCTGGGATAAATATTAATTTTCCAAAAATAGGTAATTTTGTATGGGAGGTACCCGAAAGGGTAGATCGATATAGTCCATTTTTATTCCTTATTTAAATGTTCATAGCCGTACAACTTAGCCAAAATATGATTGAAATCAGTGTACCTACAAAAAAGATATGTATATAAGACTATAAGGGTGAAGGGGTGTGTCAAATAGTTAGGTTTACTTGGGTTTTGCATCCTATGACAACATAAATTACTTGATCAATTTTCATTTAGAAGTTATTGGAGCAATATTAATTTTCCAAATTTTTTTGCACGAGAGGTACCAGAAGGGGTAAACCGATATAATCAAAATTCATTCCTGAATCCAATTCTTATAAGCGTTCATTTTAAACAACATTTCAGTGAATTCAGTGTATTTACAAAAAAGCTATGTATGTAAAACTATGAGGATCAACTCGTCATTTGTATGGGAGGTACAAGAAGGGGTGTGGTAAAGGTCTGGGTTTTCTAAGGGTTTGTCTACTATTGCAAGATAAATAAACTGACAAAATTCAAATATCCTTCGATCGTCCGTTTGGAAGTTAAAAAAGATATATTAATCATCCAAAAAAAGATAATTTTGTATGGGAAGTACCAGAAGGGGTTGGACATTTCTGCAAATTTACAATCCCATTAGTCCGTTTTGAAAAATATTAAAACTGGTAAATTTTCATACCGATCAGGTTTACTCGAGTTATCCTGCTCACCAGCCATCCAGCCGGCCAGACAGACGGGTATAGCTCAATCATCTTAAAAAGTCCTGAAACGAATTTGGTCTTAAGATACTTGGGGTCTAATTCGTCTCCTTTAATGCGTTGCACTTTTTTTCGTATCAAATGATATATACTCCCATCCCTAAGAATGATGGTATAAAAAGTTGCCACGACATTAAAATTTTCCTGGAAGATTTATATACAAAACTAGTGGGCCCGGCAATGCTTCGCTATTGCATATTAACTTGTAATATATTTCACATTTCTTACTATCCTAAATGCTATATAAACGCTAATTTATATATTTGTAGGTCTATAAAGTACTTTGCAGGCGGTTCTCAAGCTCGACAATAATATGTTAAGTTTATTACCTTATGCAACTAATTTCAAGTAACTCCTTAACATGGAAGTTAACCAATTAAGTTTTATTGTTTTAATTTCCAAATATCATAGCCTCTATTACGATAGTCATATCTATAGTGCCGACATGTAGATTAACTTTTTTCTGTATGTGGGGCGAAAACTCACTTCTTTTACAAATAGGAAACAGACATTCCGCTAAAAATCAAAATTAAATTTTTATTTTTACCTGTAGTAGCGGGAACCGTCTGTATACTAACAATCTTTTAAGACGTAAAAACACTTATGTCATGGCTTCTCCGCCGATTGACCGCAAGTGGAAATTTCGTTTGAAGATTCATGCCTTTAGACATAAAACCATCTTTGCCCACGCTGTATGGCTTGTTACGCCATCGTGTTGGTACCATTTCTTCTCCCAATGATTTGCAATGATCCACTGGTTCTTCCACCAGTTGAATCTTATATCAATGTAGGTCAAGATCTCTCCTCAGCATTTGCAGAGACCTAGTTGCTGAGAACGGCGTTGGTTCGATAAATTCGAGTCCCTTTCACACTTACTTCAACAGCATCGATGGCTTCCATTAGACGTTCAGATGGATGATTATGTGCACCGTAAACTTGACAAAGGGCTCCATAAGTATGGCGAACAGAACGCGCATTTTTAAAATAAATTTGTAAGATTTGTAAACGATGTTCTTGTGTAGTCTTTGCATGGTGATTTGCCAAAGTATACTGAAAGAATGTCCATCACACTTCATTAGTATGACAGGTAGATTTACACTTATACCTATAAGAAGTTTTATATATCATAAAAATACCCCATACATAGGTTATTTACAAATGTTTGGTTATGTTGCATCTGACATACTATAAAAAATCAAATTGTGCCCATATCAGACAAAAGTTGTTTTCCAGTCCAACTCCAATGAATATTGTTTAATTTTACCATCTATAGCATTTTTTTACCGATCCGCTCTTCTGAAAAGTGATTGAAATATTGAAAAATGGTAATATTATACCAGAATCGAAATCTACGATGAATTCTAAGAAAATTTTACAAAGTAAGCATATGTCTAAAACCAATTCGTAGTTCGCGCTGAGAAGCATGAAGATTTCAGGTGGAGATATTTTTTTAGTGTATGAGAAATTATCGCAAACTTAACACCGATGTGCCCCGGCTCTAATTTTGACATACAATTCCGATGCTTGGAGACCAAGAGGAAAGAATGGTACATTTTTGACATTATTTGGAATCCCGTCCAATATTCTGTGCCATAAATTTTTAACCAATACATAGATTTGCTTCTGTAATACCTCGTTTAGTTTGTTGGGAATTACGCAGAAGGTCTCAAAAAATATATATAAGAAGTTTTCGGTTTGTGGTCATGTAAAACCAAAAAAAATCTCAATCTGAAACCTTCATAAAGTGGTTTAAGACACAACAATTATTGGTGAAGTTATCTAACAATTCATCGTAGATTCCGACATTGGTATACGATTTTTGCGGAAAACAATGAATTTTGAGGAATATATATATATGTGTTCCTCTAACTCCCATTGGAACATAGGGCGTCAAAATTTTGAGGAAGATCAAACTATTACTATGGCAGTTATAACTGATTATTTTAAAACAGGTGTGGCACAGCCCACTTCCACGCTTACTGCAATTCATACTGTAACAACAACATATGTAACAAAACACATCGTCATACCTCTGATTGTTCATGAGATAAAGCCTTTTTTACTGTAACCTTTTTCGTTGTATGGGCGGTGCCACGCTCCTTTATCCAATCACAATCAAGTACACCCAGAGTCTATCAACAGGACATCAGTATCTCTTTCTAAAATTATCGTAAATATCGGTCTACTAGAAAAGCCGTCAGAGCGATTTTTAAAAGAGGGCGTGGCACCGCCCACTTGCACCCTGGCTGTAATTCTAACTGTACGAACAACATATATATCAAATCTCATCTTAATACCACTGATAGTTCATGAAATATAGCCTTTTCAATTTTCAAGTTGTATGGGCGGTGCCACGCCTCTTTATCCAATTACAACCAAATGTAGTCAGGAACTATCTACAGGTCAACAGTACTTCATGGTAAAATTTTTGTATCAATCGGTCTATTAGAAAAGTCGTCTGAGCGATATTTGAAAAAAGGGGCGTGGCGCCGCCCACTTTTTGAAAAAATAAAACCTTTTAAAC
Source organism: Muscina levida (assembly GCA_964034835.1). NCBI lineage: Eukaryota > Metazoa > Arthropoda > Insecta > Diptera > Muscidae > Muscina > Muscina levida. Next base: position 107,680,929 of record OZ035881.1, read on the forward strand.
CATCCGGAAGCTATAGCGAACAAAACAAAAAAAAAATTTTGAAAATCGGTCCAGCCGTTTTTGAGTTTTAGCGAGACAACTGCACATCGATTCATTTTTATATATAAGAAGAAGATATGGGAAGGGAAGATGTTTTTGCTCCATCCATCAGTAAAGTCAGCTTGAATTCGGACATGCCCGACAACGGTTTTAGGCTGGTTAGCTTCGCAGCGAGAAGGAACATGGCAGGGTGTGGAACCAGCATAAATATATTCACAAGGTAAACACCAAAAATCACTTTGATCATGTGGTAATTGGTAAAAGGCATGCATGTGCACGTTATCCTGATTGCACACACAAGTTTAAGCAGATAGAAAAACCCACGTTACCAAGCACAAAGAAAGCTAGACATCGTAAAGCTGCAAATCCCAGAGATCGTCACTGCCTGCTTCAACCAGCTCTTCCAACTATTTCGACACAGCGCCTCTTCTTTCTTACGTTCCCGATACATGGTGGCAGCATATTGCGCATTCCATGCAACCGAAGCAACAACCGTGTTTGAACATGAAAAACTTCGCTCAGACGAATCCTGGTACGATGAAGAATGTCGCCTAGAGTCTGGGGAGCAGGATGCAGCTTACAGGGCAACGCTATAGTCAATTATAACGCGGGCTGTTGGGGTACTGAGAAGACTGGTATTTAAGCGAAAAAAACGTCAAATAATGGAACGGGAGAACAAGGATAAAAAGTGATAAAGCAATAGAGGTGAAGTCCGAAATAACGAGCATGCACCTACGCATTGCTTGGCTTAACGAGTACATGCCTGATGATTGGAATCTAAGAATATTAAGTCCTGTGCTAAAAAAGGGTGATCCAAGTGCTCCAACTACCGCGGGATCTGTGTTTTACCCATCGCATATAGGTTCCTGATCGGACCTTATCAGTGTGGCTTTAGACCTGGCAAATCAACAACTGACTAGATATTCACACTTCGGCAATTCCTGAAAAAGACCTAAGAGAAACAGATCGACACGTACCATCTTTTCGTCGACTATAAAGCTGCCTTCGACAGCCCAATACGGCAGAAATTACTCGAAGCCATGGCTGAGTTTGGTATTCCAGCGAAGCTGATACGCCTTTGCAGAATGACGCTGACTGACACGAAGTGAAAACTAGCAAGCGCCTTACGGAGCCATTCTATACCAGACGAGGCCTAAAACAAGGCAACGTTCCTATCGTGTGACATCTTCAACCTAGTTATGAAGATGATAATTAGGAAAGCGGCAGTGAACATGAGTGGCACGATATTAAACAATAGCCACATGCTACTTGTGTATGCTAATGATGTAGACATCATCGGTCGAAAACCGCCTGATGTGAATGCAGCCTTCTCAGGTATTCAGAAAATGGGTCTAATGGTGGACGATTAGTTTCAACGAACCATGAATTTACTCGTTTGAGAAACTGCGTTAGCTTTGACAACTGTAATTTCGAAGTGGTAGATGATTTTATCTACCTAGGCTCCGCCATCAATAAAACAAATGCCGTCAGCCTCGAAATCCGGAAAAGAATCCTGCTTGCTAATAAATGCTAATACGGACTTACCAAGCGATTTAATGACAGAGCCCTCTTTCGGCAAAAATCCAGCTATACCAGATACTGGTTGATGTATTGTTCAGAATCCTGGGTTATGACACAAGCGGATAAATCTGTTCTGGCAGTATTCAAGAGAAAAATACTTGGTAAAATATATTGGCCCATCATTGTTAACGGAGAGTACAGACATCGTAAGAATCATGAACTGTACTAGATATATCCTGGTCAGACGCATTAGGGTGCAGTGGTTGGCTAGGTCATGTTGTACGCATGGTCGGAAATGCTCCAGCTCAAAAAATCTTCGGCAATGAACTCGATGGACGGCGCAGAAGAGGGCGACCAAAACTGCGTTGGAAAGCCCAAGTTATTGAGAAACTTGGTGTGACGAACTGGAAAAAAAGCACTCAAGATTATTTTCTACGTGCAGTATATAATCCCATACGATTGCAAAAAAGTGTCAGCTAAGTAAGTAAGTACGAGAAATAGTATAACGCATTAAATGAGACGTGTTATATCCCAAGTATCTTAACACCAAAGTCGGTTCAATTCAACCAGAATATCTGCTACTTAATAAAAAATACAAACCACTGTGCAAAAGGGTCGATGGCAAGCAAATCAAATGCATTTTGTATTGTGGCAAAAGGACAATTTAGAGGTGGCACTGCACTAAATACAACACATAAAAAAGGGAGGTGGTGGTGAAGTGGCTGCGGCGGCGACACATGAAATGACACACAACCGCCAAACTATTGCTATATACTTGCTGTAATTGGGTTACCAACTAGAAAATGTTTATGTACTCTCTTATTGCGCCCAATCATACACACACACACACACACACACACACACAAACTCACACTCATAAACATACACATAAACAATTCCATTCACATTGACACAAATAAAAAATTGTAATGACACCATCGATATGATTGTGGTAGGGGAAACTCCTCTCCAATCTCATATGTGGAAGTACTAACGATAATACAACTGTGCGCAGAGTGTATAGCATATGAGAGGCAGGAAAGCGAAGGAGGTCGAAGAGAGTGTATTTCTAGGCACATACATATGTATGTATGTTTTCGTAGACATAAATTGTATGCTAATGTTGGTATTTGTGGTTATGTCATACTACTTGCAGTGTCCTTAATTTGGTGGGGTACAACGAGTGTGGAATACGCAACATGGCGGGAACATGAGCATTTAAATAACAACTTACGATAACATGTAGAATTTCTGTGTATTTTGTTAGCACGCCATGGCAGCATAATTGTATTGCCAACGATTAATCTTTTTAGCTTTTTGGTGAATATAGGGCTAATGATAAAAATGATTAATTAATTTTCAACTACGTGGAATAAAACAAGTTTTTGAGAAAAAAACTACATTGAAGGACAATTTTTTTAAAACAATAGTAAATTTGCCAATATTTTTTTTGTTTCTGGTAAAGAATTAAAATAACAAATTAGAAAAGTTTTTTATACTTAATATTGTAGTTAAATTTTACTAAATACAAATGTATTCTATATTTCCGAACTATTAATATTTTTGTTTAGATAACGCAGTACAATGCATGATTTTGGGACACAATCTTAGAAATGCACGTGAAAGTGTCCCCAAATAGATGAAGTTCTGCATCATACGTTTTGTCAAGTTACTTGCCATAATAATTTAATATCGATTTAAAGCTTGTAAGTATCGTATAGGGGAATTTGTCAGGTTTTAGGCTCTTTTGTTATATGGTGGCGTATGATTATCGGAAGTAATATTCCACGTAAATCATACGCCACGGAGTACAACAGTTTTATTGTAACTGCTACAAAATAAACCCAACTCAAAATCATTTGATGAATGAAAAAGTGAAACTATTGCTTATATAGGGAAACGTCATATGAACGGATTAAATGAATTGTAATTCCTAATTTTTTTTTTGTTTCAGCTAAATCGGACTAGTGGTTCTCGAGTTATGTCAAACAAAAGAGCCTAAAACGTTACAAATTCCCCTATATGATACTTACTAACTTCAGATCGATATTAAATTATTATGGCATGTAAGTTGACAAAACGAATGATGCAGAACTTCTTCTTTTTGGCCTACTTTCACGTGCAGTTGTCGGAGTTGAGTCCCAAATCAATGGGCTAAAAATGTTGTACTGTGTAATACATTTCATATTTACCATCTTAATGGCGCTACAGTTATCTCAGACATCACACATATTGCAATGGTAGCATTTCCGACTTTTTATGAATCAAAAAAAAATCGTTAGTATCAACATATCGCCGCCATTAACTATTTTAACCCCAATGTCCTGTGGTTTATACCAAACCGTTCGAAAAACTGCCTTCACTATATTGCTAGGCAATTTCAAAGGACAACACACCAATGACAAAGCAATTTAAAGTAAAGCTATCTGTAAGCCATCCTGTTTTTGTGATTTCCAGTTTGGCTGCAATGTTCATTTTTTATAGCATCCGGTTTCCTGTCAATCTACCAACGAGAATTCACAAAACACAACGGCCAAGGAAATGCAATTGTACAGACAATGTTAAACATTAAATTAAACAGCGCAAAGAAAACAGCAACAACGCCATCTGCTTTTTCAGCTTATAAGTGCACATTGACAGACATGCCATTAAAGCAACATCGTACTATGTTAAAAATTTACATGAAATAAATATAACAACGACTACAACATTTACTCAGTGCAGAATCTACATTTTTAGGGATTTTATTATTATATTTTCTCCAATTAAGTTTAAATCGCAGATGAAAGCCCAACAATATCCACTTTTGTTGTCAGCACAAAAAAAATTGATTGATTAAAAATAAAACAAGCAAACCCCTTACAAAAAAAAAATTCAAACTCTCTCATAGGGCGTAAATATTAAGCGGATTTTAGTATTCAAAGCTTAATAGAAAAAAAAGAAACGAAAGGAAAATGTATGAACTCAACCAAACGCTGACAGACAGCGCAAACAAATTTCAATGGAGCATTTCGAAAAATGACTTAAAAATAAAAATAAATTTTTCGCTGTCGCATAAAATCCTTGCATATATTCACTCACTCACTCACTCACTCACTCACTCACTCACTCACAGTATAGTCACGTAGAGAGGCAAACAAACCCACATACAAATATATAATGGCGTTCATACAATGAGTGTATACTTGTGCATGTCGTGCATATACTGAAGGGACCCATAACATAGAGAAAAAAATTTTCTACAAACATACGTGAGCACATACATTTATACATACGTAGTAGTATAGATGTTCATAATACTTCATGCATCATGAATTTTCAATTTAATTCAATAAACGATGATGTCGCCACTTTATAACAGGTGAAATTTACTTCTTCTAGGAGCATTTGCGAGAGTGGGCGTTGAAAGTTTTTAATATTCTGCAAAATGAATGTTTGTAATAAATGTACCGAGGACATATTTTTATAGGATTTTTTCGCGTAACTTTTTTTTAGAGTTGTAACTACGTGATATAGAGTGAAAAAATCCTGTTGAAGAGATTTTGAATTTTTTTAAATAAAAATTTTTGTCTGTGAAATGGCTTTTAAATGAAACTATTACAAATAAATAGATTAAGTAAATAAAAAAGAGAGAAAGTTACTTTTTTAAATTGGTTTCCACATTTTTATACATAACTAGCTGGCCCGGCAAACTTCGTCTTGCCTGTAAAGTTATTTATTAAAGTAAAAGTTGTACCGAGCGCTGCTTTGAACACAAATAAAATATGTCCTAAGGGAAAGTGGTCTAAGAGCTGAAGCCTCATACACACTTACCATATTTTATCTGAAGCAGAAACGTAAACGTTTTTTTAGGATTACACTAAGTAGGTGATAGGGAAGGCCGTAGTCATAAATGTAATTTAAAATGTTTTATATATCCGTGTGCAGGTTATATTCTGTTATCACAACTCGTTTATATTTTTGTCAACACAAAGTTGTTTAGATCTAATCAGACCCATTTTTTTTAATCACAAACAATTGTATTAATTTCGGTCAAGCCGTTTAGGATAAGCTTAGTGTCAAACACCGGAATAAATATAATTAGTAATAAAGATAGGGAAAACAAAACAAAAATTTTATTTTTCTTTGACCCCAGATCCAGTAGTGCTAAATACTTCCAAATCTATTTCTTCACGACTTAAATGCATTTGCGGCACGCCACTTCCCCTACTGAGCGAAAATAAACATATCGTTTGTATATTTACATCTTTAGTGCAAATTAGTTTTTTTGCCTCAAATTTTATAGCTCTGAGGCTAAAACTACATATGCCACGCCCTTCTGCCCACTTATCGAATGCAGAAGTTTGGTCTGCATCTACATATCTGTAGTGTCAATTACAATTTTTACATTGAATTTTATTGCTATGTAGATACAAATTATTTGCAACGCGTATTTCGTCCTCTTCTCAAAAATAAAATTTTGGCCAATATATTTTTATCTGCAGTATCAAATCTTTTCTGTGCATCCATTTTATTTCTCTGACCCAAACAAATACATTTGACGCCGGCACTTTTGAGAAGGACTTATTTCTTTTGCCTCACTAACTCACTTATTTTCCATAGTAAGAGATTTAATAAACTTTTTCGTAGGTGTGATGATTTTTGAAAATTTGGTGCAGTCGCTCGGAGTTGTGGGCGTACGCACATTTCGGCGATTCATACTTGTATATTAAAGTATATTATAATCAAAACTTTATTATCGAAATGATTTAATAAAAACATTCAATAAATGCACATCATTGTATCATCCGTTCAAATTTTAATTATAATTTCACCCCAGCGCCACCTACCGGTTCCATTTGTACATAAAATATTTTCTCATGACCAAACAAATATCCATTCTAAATTTCAGTCAAATTAGTGCATACATTAAAAATTTCGATATAAATCCACCCTATTGCCACCTTGAATAGATTTTTTTTTAATTATAAACCATCTCCTGAAAATATTGAATCGAAAAAAGAAAAAAACAGCCAAATCGCTACAGCCGTTCTCAAGTGATGGGTTTACATACGTGGACCATTTAATTTTTATATATATAGAAAAAACAAATTTATGGGTGGACCACCCGTAACATTTAGGGGGATAAAAAATAGATGTTGGCCGATTCTCAGATCTACTCGATATGCTTACAAAATTTCATGAGGATCGGTCGAGACGTTTCGGAGGAGTTCAATCACGCACCCCGTGACACGAGAATATTATATATTAGATTTTACAAAATAGAAAATTTTATGTTACTTTAATATAAATGTATTTTAATACCCTTAATAGTTGGTAGACACGATAACTTACGTACATATTTCAGTGGTAACATCGCTACGACCATGCTCACTTTTTGCTCGACTTGGCGCATTCATATTAGAGGTCTTCATTCAGTTTCTGTTTGTTTCTGAATATCTATATATATAAAAATATGTTGCATTCTGTCAGTGATAGATGTTCTCTGCAATACGAGAACCGATTTGTTTCTATAAAGTTCTCATGAAAGGTGAAGTCAGTAGTAAGGCTTTTTTGTATACGGCATCTGTATGTGCAGTGTTTCATGAGTTATAGGCACAAAGACTTGAGTTTGGATGTGGATTCATCAAAAGTCGATATCGAAAACTACAGGGATATAGGTGAAGTCCGAAAGTTTTACCAAATAGTAAAAAGCAAAGCTATTGGAAAAAGTGATCTCTACTTGTAAGAACAGAGATGGAAATCTTGTCACGGACATGCAGAGTGTGCTAAATAAATACATGCCCAATGATTGGAACCAGAGTGTTTTGTGTCCTACGCTTAAGAAAGGCGAACCAAGTATGTGCACCAACATCGCAGGATCAGGCTTATACCAATCGCATACAATGTCCTGTCTAGTGGGTCTGGCTATAACTTTGAATTGGTAAATGATTTTGTCTATCTTGACACCACCGCAAACTAAAATAATAACGCCAGCGTGGAAATCAAGAGACTGGTATATATCGAAAGCTACTATGCGCTTAGCAAGCGATTAATGACAACAAACCACAATCCAACTCTGCCAGTTACTGATCAGCAGAATCCTGGGTAATTAACAAGCGTATCATTTTATACTGGGTGTTTTCGAGAGTAAAATACTTTGCAAATAAATATAAATAAAATCGTCCTCGAATGAACTATGAGGTGTACATCGATATCGACGTAGTCAAGCGCATTCACCTCGAAAAGTCTTCGGCAATAAACTCGATGGGTGCCGCAGGAGTGGGCGATCAAAACATCGTTGGATGGACCAGATGAAAGAGCTGTTAGTGAACTTGGTGTGACGAACTATCTGCGGAGAACAGAAGGCGAATAAGAATACTACTGTACCAGTCTACCAGTACTGTTTTAAGGAACAGAGTGGATGAATCAGTTCGAGAGAAAAATACTCTGAAAAATATATGGACACATCATCGTTGTTTGCTTTGAATACGTAGTATTGCCCGTTCAAATAGAACGTATGCGCTGGCTGGGACATGTAATGAAATAATTTTAGATATCTTCAAAAAAAATGCATTTTTTTTCATTTAGCATTTTTTTCTTGTTGCAACCCTTTCACATTTTGACAACTCTTTTGATTACAACAATGCGTTTATAGCTAATCATACGATTGATTGCAGTTTCATGCTTCGCAATGTTTCTCCTTAACTCCGAAAAATTCTTCCGCGAAAGGTGACAAATAAGCATAGGAGAAACTGCAACTTCCTTCTTTTTCAACATCTCAAAGTGTGCAGCAGCAACCAGTCCACTAGCTAAAAAGTGTTTTAGCATTTTCTAATTTGAAATTTTCTCAAACATCAATTTATAAATATCCTTCCATCATACCTTAATTGGTTAATATCGAAATAATAAGTGCTTGTGGTCCTCTAAAACCAACGAAAACTTCAACCGTATTGCTGATGAGTAAATCAATTCGTGACCTTACCTTATTGCCAGAATTTATTTGTGATTTGCTCAAATTTTGGAGCCCGAGTGCGATAAATAGGGATTCCGTACAAGCCCGACATCTAGCAATCTACTTGGCTAGTATTGCCAAAAACATTCCTCCCACACCTCTGGTTTTGTATAACATTCCTTCAAACTCCACTAAAAAGGTTCTGCAATCGGTGTACATCTTTGGATAATACCAGTAAGACCAAGAAACAGAGGGGTGGAGGCTTAAACGCTGGAGAAATCTAAGAACACATATCATATTTGCCAATAATGAGAAGATCACATGGAAGCGGTGCACAAGATGTTAAGAAGCAAGAAGACCATCTACGCCAATTTATTCATTCCTGCTGAGTAAATTACCCACCAACTATTTATAAAGAAATATGTCATAAAAGTTTAATCAAGAAACGCATGAGAGGAAAAATCAGGTTATCGTATACAAAAATCGTATTTTTTCAGTATTTGAAACACTCTTCATGGTTATGTAATTTACTCAAATATTAATTTTTGTAGGAACAAAAAAGCCAAAGCAAAGTTTTACCCCTAATATCATACAATCATGAAAGTACAGCAACAATAGAAACAACTAGTACTTCCTTTAATGATGATGCACATAATGCATTAAATTCGGTAATAATCATTATCATTTGTCGATCAACCAAATTGATCAAACATCGAACACAACCATCATAATTACAGTGGAACGTCATCATCATCTCCAACATCGAACTTCATGAAGGCCTTCAGCGAACTTCGGATGATCTGGTGAGTAACAATGCAATATTAATATGTAATAACGTGGGTGTACAACATGTGTTTTTTCTATTGTTGTAATCTTTTAATGCGAGACTAGCAGAGACAAGCTTAGCTCTATTTTTTTTATTTTTATAATTTGTTCCGGTTTTTATTGTCATTCTTTGCTTTGGGAGATATGTTGAGAGTTACCATTTTTTTTTGTTAAATGGAATTTAATACAAATATGTATTCAATAATATGTTTTGCATGAGATTTTTTTTTGTCATAATTTAAATTCGTAATACATTTTAATAATAATAAAATAATAATAATAATTTAGCCTCAAACACAATTACTGTGCCCATAATCAATTTTCATGCGTGTAGATGATAAGAAAAATTAAAATTTCACATACTTAATAGCTAAGAAATTGTTTACTAAATGAATTTATTATAAGATTAAAAAGATTATTTTATTCTGTTCAAAACTCGTTCTGATGTGGAACAGACAAGAACCACCCCACCGACTGAAGCTAGTTTTCAAAGGCTCCCGCAGTCTGGCTCCCACAGAACCATTATAGTAGAAAAACCTTACCATTCGCAACATATATTAAAATGATATCAATAACATCTTGCAAACTCGTTGTGTAGTAAGTTGTTGCGTTGAAAGCTAGGAGTTAACATTACAGACATGTTGTGCAAAGATTTGAAAACACTCCAGCTCGAATAGTCTTGGGTCGTTAATCGACCAAACTTATTACGGAGCGCAGAAGACCGAAGCTCTTGGAATTATTTTGTGCCTATGGTAATTAAAGAGTAAAATATATGTTTCGTTTGCCAGATAATAAGAAAAATTAAAAATTTGGGTGTTTTATCATAATGTTTGTTTTGCGGAAGAGAAAAGAGTGAGATCTTTGTTTGTTACAACAAATAATTGAGATTTGTCCCAGTCAGCAGCAAGGCTACTTTTTGCCGACTGATTATTTATGTTTGATAAGGTTGGAGTAACATCTCTTAATTGCACATTGATGTCTAAGTCGACGTCATAACCTAATAACATGGTACTTTTGTTAAAGACGATGTCATACTTGTCTACTACAACTTTTCTTATAACCATTGTGACCTTCTTCAGAATTTCTGCAGGAGATAGGAGTACAAAACTTCGTAAGTGTATTGCAAATATAACTAACTTAACTTAATTTCCCTTTACACCCCATGAATGAGGTATGGGATAGCTTCTCGCGTTGTTGTGAATTAACACGCTATCTATTTTTAGTTTCACAACTAACAGCACCTACTTGTTTATCGACAAATGCGAACGTCACTGTTTTGAGAAGCTCTTTCTAGACATGCCGATTGACTCGACACCTATACTGCGAAGTTGCTGTCAATAACATTCGAGGGAAGCCGACAACGGAAGAAAATTTATTTTTTTTATGATGACTGGAGCCTGTGATCTCCCGCATGGTAGTCGCGTGTTCTAACCACTATGCACATTGCAAATATGCTCTAATTAAATTCAAAATTAGTTTGTCGCAAAATGTTTTAATGAGACCGAAAAACTAAAAAGTAAATTAATAAAAATCGTAATATCGTTACAAATATGCCTAAGGAAGATCTTGAACGCTTAAAGATCAGAAGGCTCAATTCAAACTTGCAACAAATTGTATACCTTTAGACCTAAAGGGAAATTTTGCCCCAAAAGAAAGCAAAGTTTTTTTTTTTTAAAGCATATAAATGTTCCAGTACATATGATTGATATATCTATCTTAAAGTACACTAAGACCTTGCTTAGCAGACATTTATCAGTGTTAAACTTATTAATGTATACAATATTGTTGATTATCCATTCATTTCTGAGAAGGTTAACTCTTTTTTTTTGATTACACTCTAATGTAAACACACAAATGTATTGCTTCTTGTGCGCCATATAGAGACATTGCATTTATCTCATTTCATTTTATTTTCTACTCTGCTTTTTCCATTGTATTTAAAGACGTCCGTTCATACGTATGTGTGTACGCTTTTGAGCATATATTATTAATATGTATAACCTACAGTCATGCATATACTATTAAGGAAAAGCTGTCTGTATGTGCCAGCATTGTACTTTATGAATAGGTGAAAATATTATTTTTCAGGTATTTCATTCTTTATCGTTGTTGCTGATGCTGCCATTGTTGTTGTCGATGTTTTCATCTCTTTTGTATCATATTTATGGGGCACCTCGTATATTATGGTTGGCCTTTGTTCACACATTCATATGTGTGTGGGTGTGTGTGTTTGTTTGTTTATGTGCACATACATATATAGCATGTATGTGGTCTACACAGCTCTACTTTCACTGTAAGACAAACTTGCTTATAGTATGAGGAATATGTCCTGTACATATTTTGTTTAACTAAAAGTAGCCTTCTTTCTCAGTGGTATTTATAACGGTTGTTGTAAACTCACATATGTGGGTATGTAGCCAATATGTCTATGTGTGCGTGCGTTTGTCTATTTTGTTAAGGAGGGTCACCGTTTATTTTATAAACCATTGATTCCAAATGGTTGGGCGGTTTAAAGTGTTCACTCCTTCTCTCTTTACCTTTCGCCTCTGTGGCAGACTATTTAAGGTTATAGTCTCGCTTAGTTAAAGCACAACATCTTGCTTTATATAAATACAAGAAAGAAAAAAAAACTGTTTGAGGTTTTTAACTACATAAAACTGAAATAATTAAGATTTATTGCAAATTGAGGTATTTCGTTGTGTTTTCCCTTTTACTTTATATTTCCACTTACCAAGAAGGTCGATTCTTTGAACTGGCGCTATTCAGTGTGTTGTGAAGTGAAGTTAAGCGAAGAAAAAAGGTTTTTCGCTGCGACTCTACAACATTAGAAATGGGGCTAAAAAGTTATGAAATACATAGCATATATAAAGTCCATATAATATAGATGACCTCCTTTAGAGGTGGGTTGGGGGTCTGCGAAAGTATGAGTTGGCGTTTATATTAATATACTGGCGCACTTATGTATATGTGAAAACTTATATTATTTATCAATTAGGTATTTCATTAGTGAATCATTGTTATAACATAACTAGTGTAAAAAGAAAGAGGGAGAAAATTGTAACCCGGTCTGCTTGGAAACTACACTAGGAGAAAGTAAGACATGTAAACCGGCTATTTAAGGGGAAAAAAGTTAATTGAAGGAAAGGAAGATTGGGAATATAGGAAGTACGGGAATAGAGGTGAATCTCGAAAATTCTACCAGGAGGTCAAAAAATGTTATGTTATTGTGTTGTATTGGGAAAGACCGCGGCATTAGGGTAAGAACAAGCGATTACTTTGCGGGAGATCCATGGTTCGATTCCTGTCTCCAGTCATATAATATTTTTTTCCTTGATGTTGTAGACAGATACTTCGCGGTAAAGCGTCGAGTCAATCGGCATGTCTAGCAAAAGCCTCTTAAATATTGCCGGCCCCCTCGATGTTTTCGACAGCAACTTCGCAGTACAAGCATCGAGTCAATCGGCATGTCTAAACAGGTGCCGTGACATAACCCCACACGGACATAATCCCCAAAACGATTTTGGGACTTATGTCCGGACAACTTGTCGGACATAACCCCCAATTTCATTGGGGATTATGTCCGACACTAATCTGCGGACATAAGCCCCAATGGGGATTATGACCGAATTTGTTGTTGTTTTTAGTATTTCAACATATGAAGAGAACGATTTTAAATATTGCTATTGTAGCGAGGGACGAATGCGGTGGGGGGCACGCCCCCGCCACCGCTTACGCCGTAGTTTGTCTCCCTGCGTAATTAGCCTTGCCACTTATTCTCTCTCTCTCCAGCACGAGACGAATGCGGTGGGGGGCACGCCCCCCGCCGCATACGTCGTAGTTTGTTAGTTACTTAAAAAGTCATTCTTCTTTTTGGGGGTGGGCGTCCGCCCACCCCCATTTCATCAACTTCATCAACCTTTTTCATTACTTTTAGTCGCAAAATTAGTTTGGGTGTTATGTCCGTTATATTTGTTGGGGCTTATGTCCGTTATGCCCCGCGGACATAATCCCACATGCAAATTGGGGGTTATGTCCGCAGAGCGAGGCGGACATAAGCCCCAAAATCGTGTTGGGGATTATGTCCGTGGGGGTTATGTCCGGGCACCGTCTAAACAAACAGTGACGTTCGCATTTGTAGATAAACAAGTAGGTGCCGTTAGTTGTGAATCTAAAAATAGAAAGAGTGGTAATTCATAACAATGCGAGAAGCTATCCCATATCTCATTTATAGGGTGTAAAGGCTAATTAAGTTAAGTTACTTTTACCTTTGCATCTCATGAATGAGATACGGGGAAGCTTCTCCCATTATTGTGATTTAACACACGTATATTTTTAGACTTACATAACTTGACCTACAGTTTAGCGAAGAATCTGAACGTCAGCTGTTTGAGAAGCGTTTAATACGCGAAAATATCGATAATATGCGTATATAACATGCATTTAATGGTTAAAATATGCACTAAAAACACTTAAGATATGCATATTAAATTAATATTAATTTTAAGTCGATGTCAAATCAGAATCGTGGATATTTTTGACTGCCTTAAACCATGCATTAATACTATTTCTTCTTTCATTCAAGAGAATTCACGATGTAGAAAAAGAAAACATTTCTTGTGATTCAGATGAATACTGTGGAACAAATTATAAAGCAAGTTTTACCCAATATTGTCCAAAAAAGTTTAAGCTAAATTGTGTAAATATGCAAAAACACAAATTTTTCGTAAAATATGCAAAAACGATTGAATGCAATTTTTATGAAAATTTCATGTTTCGTAAAGTGTTGTAATCAAAAAAGCTAAATTGTGCGACAAAAACATGCACTTATTTTAAAATTTGCTAAAATATGCGCATAAATATGCAAAAACGTTAAATGAAATTTTAATGAAAATTTCATGTTTCGTAAAGTCAACACAACCGTTTCTAATTTAGGATATCCAGAACGGATATAGATTTGCATAAGATTCCTTGCCTTATTTATGATAAAGCAAAAAAATCCCCAGTATAGACTTATTTTGACCATCAGCTAATACAGGTGGTGGAATCAAATTTTGGAGATTCGAGACAAATACTCATAAAATATATATCGATATATATAAAAATGAAATGGTCCACGTATGTCATACCATCACTTGAGAACGACTGGAGCGATTTGGCTGATTTTTTCGATTCGAAATTTTCCGTAGATTGTTTGTGTTGAAAAAAATCAAATCCAGGTGGCGCTAGGGTGGATTTATATCGAAAATTTTAATGCATGTACCAATTCAACTGAATTTTAGGATTTATGTTTGTTTGATCATGAGAAAACATTTTATGTATAAATGGACCCGGTAGGTGGCGCTGGGGTCGGTTTACAATCAAAATTTTAAAGAATGGGCCAATTTAACTGAAATTCAGAATCTATGTTTGTTTGATCATTAGAAAAAATCGTATGTACAAATGGACCCGGTAGATGGCGCTAGGGTGGATTTATATCGAAAATTTGAATGCATGTACCAATTCAACTGAAATTTTGTATTTATGTTTGTGGAACCTTGAGACCCGGTAGGTGTCGCTATGGTGGAATTATAATGAAAATTTTAACGAATTAAACAATTAAACTGAAATTTAGAATGTATATTTGTTTTATTATGAGAATTTTATTTGTATATATGGACCTACAGTTGATTTGGCTGGGGTTGAATTATTTCGAAAATTTATATCGATTGTCCGATTTTACTTAAACTTAAAATATATGATTTTTTTGGCATGAGAAGATTTTGAATATCGATTGTCCGATATTACTTAAACTTAAAATATATGTTTTTTTTTGGCATGAGAAAATTTGTACATTTTGATGTCACCACTAATTGTGAAAACGGTTGACCCCATTTGTCCCAAAATTTCAGTGAAAGTTAAGGATTGGCTGTAGATGGTCACCCAGACCGCACAAAGGCTTAAAGAAGAATGACTAACTTTTATAATGGCGCACTCCCTACAGAATTAGAGAGCTCCACAAAGTGGTTTTTCCCATTTCGAAATTTTAGGGGACAATAACGAAAATAGGAATAACTGTTGATATCACCCAGACCATACGGTTAATGGGGTTGCTGAGCCTAATGAAGGCAATTTTGGAAATTCGTACTCCTTAGGATAAAAAGGTACAATCACCCAGTACACCAACGCAGAAAGTTATATGTCAGTCAATCGGCTTCAAAATGTGATTTTAGAATATATGCCTATCAATAAGTAAGTTTTCATCACATCATGGACGACACTGCTGATCCGTTTTAACAATTCATATAATAATATATAATAATCTTTAAGATATATGAAGAACAGAATTTGTCCGGGAAAACCTCGCCCTTTAAATTGACATATTTAAGAGGTCAAAGAAATAAACCAATCGTTATTAGATTTCAACTACACTCAAGATATTTTACAAAAATTTGGAGGCAGGACGAAGTCTGCCGGGCCAGCTAGTATATATATATATATTCTAACGTTACCAAAGAGTATCGGAGTCATCTTGATCTTGGACAATTATCCAGAACCGACAATGCAAGAAGGAAGAACCAGATTCTTAGTACGGTTACATACGAAAAGGAGGAGAAAAGATCAAACCCTAGTGATTTGCAATATGCCAAATTGTATCTCATAATCTAAGCTTTAAAATAAGATGACAGTCTACAACTTTACGGTTATTTTCTCGATTGCTTACAAATCTCGATTTGTCGATTTGTCTACCGTACGGCATATAAGTTAATTCTATATGCAAATATTCACAGACTTACATATAAATAAAAACATCAATTTACTTATCCCATAAACGGTGCTAAAATTTTCAATCTAAGTGCTTAAAACGTTTATAAAAAATATACAACAAAATGCCCACATTGTGGTCTATTAGTGGTCAGTTAAATGAAAAAGAAAAAAAATATGACAACATCCTGATGTAACGGGTAGTGTGGGCGTCTATAAAGTGCATACATGACATTGTGTGGGAAACCACAAAAAAGGCAATGCATTTTTCGTTGGAAACCACCAAACTGGAAAAACCAGAAATAAAAAAAATTTAGCTAACCGCAAAATATAAGCAAAACACATGAGTGTTTAAATACATACATAGGGTCTTTGGCTCAACAATCAGGGCATAAAAATACACATCAGTCTTTAATGACAAAACACTTAATTCTTATGAGATCAAACATACATAAACTTTCGTTTTCATTTAAAGAATACGTCATTGTTGCTTTATGCAATAACATAATTTATTATACATTTCCTCGTAGCCGTTAAAAGATTTGTTATTTTTTTCTTTTACTGTTTGCAGATAATATTCTCATTTCCTTTTGCCAACACCATTTTATTTATCAGATCATCACTTATTTTGTGAGTTAATTAGTCACTGTGACAGGAAAACCAAAGATAACGAACAGAAACATTGATTAAGCATCCTTGGAACATACAGATTCTTAGGGTAAAAGTGTGTGCTGGAAATGTGTGACAGATATTAGTGACATAGTACCTGTTCTACGCGTGTAGGTAGCTTACTGGATATTCAAAAAAATCCTAGTAATGCAAAAATAATTTTGATAACAATATTTTATTTACTTTTAACTAATAAGTAAATCTTGCTTTTATTTGAAAATACAAATGCTATCACTGTCAGTGATGATTTATATTACTGTTCTAATTTGTTACCTAGTTTTTCACATCAACTTTTAGAAACCATATGCCATTGCAACTCAACGTCGCGTCTGTCTCCTAACCACAGCACAAATCATATCAACTTTTGTTCGCAAACCATCCCTATGCAAAAATATTATTGATGCCAAAATTATTAACACCGAACATACGAAATAATCTTCCACGAAATGTTTATTTTGTTCACATATTTGGTTGACTCAACTCCCCAGTAGATTTTGCTGCCTCTTGCTGTTGTTCACATCTCTTCTTTCAGGCGATTAAGCCATCAACATGTTTTGGCTATGACTCCCATACGATTAGATTTCCATTTCGTCTTCTGAGTATGGGACAATAACAGCGGGTGGCAATTAAGCAATACGACACACTTTAAGCGCGCAGAAAGGCAACGGATACGCCAACGGAAACAAGTATGATATCGGAAAGATATGTGTCAGCATATATATGTAATAGTATGTGTGTATGTTATACACCTAAAATTACAAGAAATTTTTATGTATACCTTTTATTTTGTCAAACCGCATTAATATTGGTTTTTCCGTTTTTCGCATGACACACATTTCAACATGGAAATATAAAGTAAATGTTACGCCAAAAATAAATGAAACGACTGAAAATAAGTTAAAATTTGGAATTGGGAAAAAGCGGATTTGGCACATGGGTTGGCAGCATATTAGTATTAGAAGAAGGATACTACAAAAATAGGCTGAAAATAATAGGCTTACATATTGGACATTTCAAAAATTGCTGATAATTTCACAAGTGTAAAGGTTTTGTTGGTTAAGAAAGCCTTTGATAAAATTTTTATTAAGTAAACTTAGCCTCTGACTATATTTTCACTAAAGCCCTTATAAAAGCAAAGACAGAAAAATAATTTCTGTACAGCAAGGGAATCCTTACTACAAGTCAGTATCGTCCTTATTTCGAGAAATGTCAGAAAAGGACTATAAAATGGATTTCAAACATTAAAATCTTCTAGAAAAATGTTCATAAAATTTTTTCCGGATGTTTTAACAGCAGTCTTTGCGCCGACCAAAACAGTCATGTATTTTTCAATAAATCAGGATGGACAACTACATAAGCTTTACAAAATGCAATAAAAAAAATTCAGAAAATTACACATAATTGATTTGGTCGGCGGAGCGACATTATTCTAAAATCAATAGGTAATTGTTTAAGAAAATATTTTAACACTCAGACTGACTATTCTAGGTTGCTATTCACATAGCCCTTTAAAAAGATAAAAAATTATTAGAAACTATTGGAGACAATATTTTGTATTTGTAAAGCCTGGCTAAATTTTCCGACCAAAATTTTTTTAGAACATTTGAATGTTATATACAGAGCTCGCAATAATTGGTATCTCTCGTTCTTGTTGTCAGAAAAAATCCACTCATCCACTGACACGATGCGAAACTGTCGCGAAAAAACCCTCAAACTTCGTTCTTCTTTGCCTTGCTCTTTGCTCAACCGAGGAGCATTTCTGTTCACTAGATCGGCTCATGGGTTTACTCGAGACCCTTTACTTCGTAAAAACTTGTCAAACGGTTTTTTGAGCATGTATGTGTGTTGCGCGTGTGGATAGGCAAACGTACGCATACACATATGCACACTAATGGTCCCCCTTTCCCCTTTTCTTCTTCCTTACTCATTCGGTCTTTTAAGTGAGCAGACCGCGCAGTTGAGCATATTTTGCGAGCACTGGTTATATATAATAATCTATATATATAAAAATGGTGGCAAAAATGTATAGTAATTCATCAACTGAGAACGGCTGGGCCGATTTTGCTCAAACTTTTTTTCAGTTGTTCGTTATTGCCAGAAGAAGGTTTATGTGAAAGAAAATTTTTGGAAAATCTTCCGGAAAAGTCGAAAAATTGGAAAAATCGAAAATTGCCTTTTTGTATGAAATTTTGTGTGCAATTGTTACAAAAGACTTTTCGAATAGAAAAATGAAAAATTTTTGTTGAAAAATGCGGAAAATTCAAAAAGTTTGAATTAGTTTTTTCGAAGAAATTCTTCATTTTTTAGTATGATTTAATAAATTTGGACGATGGAACTGTGAAAAGTTTCGGATAATTATTCCAAAATGACTTTTCGAATGGAAAAATAGAAAATTTTTTGGTGGAAAACTCGGAAAATTTCAGAAAAACTTGGATTTTTTCTAAACAATTTTGCATTTTATCGATAATAAAAATCGATAATTGAAAATTTGTTTGAAAATTCGTAGTGGCTATACGAATGGAAAAATAGAAAAATTCTCGGTGGAAAATTCCGGAAAAGCTCGAAAAATTTGGCAATTTTCGGAAACAATTTGGCATCGCAAATTGAATTTTTGTATAACATTTTGTGTGCAATTGTTACGGAATGGCTTTTCGATTGGAAAAATAGAAAATTTTGAAAAATTCTAAAAATTTGAATTTTTTTCGACGAAATTTAACATTTTATTGTATGTTTTGATAATTTTGAATGGAAAAATAATTTTGAATGGAAACATAGAAAAATTCTTGGTGAAAAACTCGGAAAATTCCGGAAAAAACTCGAAAAATTTTGGATAAAATTTAAAATTTTTCATTGTATCGCTTGATTTGATGATTTCAGAAGACGTAAAGGTGGAAAATTCGTTGTGATGCTTGGAAAAATTCGGTTTATTGTGAAATCTATATGTATAAATAGGGTGTGAAAAGTGTGTAGTAATTCATCAAGAGAAAACGGCTGGCCCAATTTGCTAAAATTTTTTTCAATTTGTATGGAATTTTGTGTGCAATTGTTATGGAATGGCTTTTTTAATGGAAAAATAGAAAATTCTTAGGGAATACTCAGAAAATTTCGGAAAAATTAAAAATATTAGATTTTGCCATTTTCGCATGATTTGATGGTTTTGAACGATGTTTTTGTGGAAAATTTCGGTTAAATGTTGCTTGTAAAAAATATATTGATATTCTATGCAATATTTAACAATTTTATCATATTTTGAGAAAATGAGTTTACGTGTGAAAAATGAAGTTATCTAATGGGACTGCGGGCATTTATTCCGTAACGACTTTGTAGTTTTTTAGGGAGAGTTATTTGCTTGGCTTATGCCTCCTATTAGAAAATCAAACCTTAAAGGACGTAAACATCGTACAATAATTAGTCAGACTATACACAGTTCATCCACGCCAATGTGTATGCTTATATCTTAACTATACCTTCAATTCGCTGCGTACTGTGAATGGTTTTCTGTGTGTCGCATTTCGGGAGGCTGGCCAAAATATAAATTTCTTCGAAAACGGACTCAATACTCGCCGATGCGATTCATTCTACGTCAGCGATTCTAATTCGTACATTGTTTGCGATCATTGGAGTCACATGTCATCCGTTAAACCCAACGGGATGGCATGTGGTTGCTTATGTGCGGCAATCTGCTATCGACATTGGGAATGCCAGCGCCAAAACGTTCGATGCAAGATGCATTCGATCTTGAATTTAAACGGGAGCAAGACAATTATCTAGATGAGCTGACCGGAATAGTTCGAGCAAATGTGCCGCTGTTAAATGCCGAGTACAAGAACGTGTACGATTCTCGATGAAACGGAAGTCATTTACTTTCTCAATTTGATAATAAAACAGATAAACCTTGATTTTTCGCGTCTTGTAGAACCGCCTTCGTTGTTTGTCTTGGCGGCGGAAAACTAATCGAAAAACATTGTTTATCATAACACTCTCTACTGAGTTTATCTGAAGGCATTAAATTGGAGCGAGACGAAGTTCACCGGTTCCGCTAGTGTTATATGTTACTTTTTGTCTTTTTATCGAAATATGGACGAACATGGTTAGCTTCGCTGCGGGAAAGATATCCACAAGGCAACTTGGCTATCACCCGATCAAAACACCAAAAATCTAAATGATGATGTGGTAATTGATGGCAGGCATGCATCTAGTGTCATGGACATGCGTGTGATCCGTGGTGCTAATATTGGCTCGAATCATTACCTGATTGCAGCGAAGGTGCGCACAAGATTGAGAAGAGCGAAAAACGCACGTAACCAAACACAAAGAAAGCTGGACATCGCAAAGCTGCAATACCCAGAGATAGCCACTGCCTTCTTCAACCAGCTCTCCCAACTTTTACGACACAACGCTTTCAATTCTGACGTTCTCGATACAAAGTTGCAGCATATTGCGCATTCCATGGCAACAGCCGCAACAACCGTTCTAGGATATAAAAAACGGCGCTCAGACGAACCCTGGTTGGATGAAGAATGTCGCATAGTGTCTGAGGAACAGGATGCTGCTTATAGGGAAACTCTACAGCCAATTGTAACCCATGCTGTTAAAGAACGGCCCAAGGAGACAGTAAAACAGGCGAGACAGCTATTTAAGAGAAACAAAAGTCAGACGAAGGAACGGGAGAATGAGGATATAGAGCGATACAGGGATAGAGGTCAGGCCCGAAAATTATACTAGAAAGTAAAAGCAAAAGGCTACGGTAATGGGCTCCCCTCCTGTCAGGACAAGGTTTCAGATACGCAGAGTGTGCTGAATTTATGGAGAGAACACTTCCAGCAACTGCTGGTTCCAGAAGGCAGCGCACTTACTGGTATCACGCTAATTGTCGACGACGGCTTAGATTGCCCACCACCAAGTCAAGCCGAAGTATGAGGAGCAATATCGCGGCTGAAAAACAACAAAGCAGCCGGTGCCGACGGTCTGCCGGCAGAGCTCTTTAAGTCCGGTGGCGAGGAGCTGATAACGAGCATGCACCAGCTCCAGCGCACGGTTTGGCTTAAAGAGTGCATGCCCGACGATTGGAATGTAAGCATATTATGTCCTGTGCTAAAAAAAAGGTGATCCAAGTGTGTGCTCCAACTACCGCGGGATCAGCCTTTTACCCATCGCATATAAGGTCCTGTCGAGTGTGCTATGTGAAAGACTAAAGCCAGTGTTATCCAACCTGATCGGGCCTTATCAGTGTGGCTTTAGACCTGGAAAATCAACAACTGACCACACTTCGGCAAATCCTGGAATAGACCCAAGAGAAACAGATCGATACGTACTATCTTTTCGTCGGCTATAAAGCTGCCTTCGCAGCCCGATACGGCAGAAACTACTCGAAGCCATGGCTGAGTTTGGTATTCCAGCGAAGCTGACACGCCTTTGCGGAATGACGCTGACTGACACGAAGTCTTCAGTGAAGATTGACAAGGACCTTACTGAGCCATTCTACACCAGACGAGGCCTAAAACAAGGCGACGGCCTATCGTGTAACCTCTTCAACATAGTGATGGAGATGATAATAAGGAAAGCGACAGTAAACGCGAGTGGCACGATATTCAACAAATGCTACTCGCGTACGCTGATGACGTAGACAACATCGGTCGAAAACTGCGGGACGTGACTGCAGCCTTCTCAGGATTACAGAAGGAATCAGCGAAAATGGGTCTAACGGTGAACGAGGACAAAACGAAGTTATTAGTTTCAACGAACAAAGAATCTACTCGTTTGGGAAACTGCGTGAACGTTGACAACTATAATTTCGAGGTGGTAGATAATTTTATCTACCTAGGCTCCGCCATCAATAAAACAAATAATGTACGCCTCAGAATCCGGAGAAGAATCCTGATTGCTAATAAATGCGTTTACGGACTAAGCAAGCGATTCAATGACAGACCCCTCTCTCGACAAACAATAATCCAGCTTTACCAGATACTGGTTCTACCTGTGTTGATGTACGGTTCAGAATCTTGGGTTATGACACAAGCGTATGAATCGGTTCTGGCAGAATTCGAGAGAAAAATACTGCGTAAAATATATGGGCCCATCATTGTTAACGAAGACTATCGGCGTCGTATGAATCATGAGCTGTATACCGACATTGACGTGGTCGAACGTATTAAGGTGCAGCGGTTGCACTGGCTAGGTCATGTTGTACGCATGAACGAAAATGCTGCAGCTCGAAAAGTCTTCGACAATGAACACGATGGACAGCGGAGAAGAGGGCGACCACAAGCAATGATAAAAGAAATTTTTGCACAAACTTCATCTCAAAAGTCACAGCTATAAAAAAATTTATCAGCATTGTATAACTAAGATATCAATATCGAAAAATCAAAATAAAAAAAAATATGAAACCGACGTTGTAATTCCAAAAATCTCGATTTCTAAAGTGGGCGGAATTGTAGATTTGCATGGGAGGTACCAGATGGGGCGTGGCTAGACTTCAAGTTTTTTCTCCAAAACTTTATCCTACTAAAGCGTTACTAAACACAGAATTTGGGAACGATCGCGTTGGTTGTATTGATATTTTTACTCTATATCTAAAGTGAGCCGAAAGATACATTTGTATTGGAGGTACCAGAAGGGGCGTGCCTAGACTTTTAGGGCTATTAGTAATACTAATCAATGTTTAAAGTGGGGGTACCAGATGGGTATGGGAGGTACCAGATGGGGCGTGGCTTGACTTCTAATTTTTTTCTCCAAAACTTTATCCTGTTTAAGCTTTACTAAATAAAGAATCTGGGAACGATCACATTGGATTTATTGATATTATTACTCCATCTCTATAGTGGGCGGAAAGGTACATTTGTATAGGAGGTACCAGAAGGGGCGTGCCTAGACTTCAAATTTTTTTTTCCAAAACTTTATCCTGTTATAGCTTTACTAAATACAGAATTTGGGTACGATCCCGTTGGGTGTATTGATATTATAACTCGATTTCTAAAGTGGGCGGAATGATGCATTTATATGGGAGGTACCAGAAGGGGCGGGGCCATGTAATCCATTTGCAATAACGTAAGTAGTTTTGGAAAAATATTTACTCGTGTAAAATTTCAAAACATTTGGTTGCGTCTTTCGAAAGTTATAGTGCGCACCAGCCGGACAGACAGACAGACGGACATGGCTCAAACGACTCAAAAAGTCATGAATCGAATTTGGTTCAAAGAAAACTAGGATCTAAAGTGACTCTTTCTATGTGTTACAGTTTTGGGTCGTATCAAATGATATATACACTCATCCCTAAGGGTGATGGTATAAAAACATACAAATAAATGGGTATTTCCTGGCGTTGCGGACGCACGTTTTTTTTTCTTATTTTGTAGTTTTCTTAAAAAGTTTAAATATTTTGAAGATTATGTTTATATTAAAAAAATTAGTTTTTTGACAGTACTATAATGTTCTTTTAATGAAACTTTACTTAAGATGTTGTATTCAAAATTATGACTAAAATAAAGTGCGTTACGGGCACACACAAATTTCCACAGCAACTTGAAGTGTCTATGAAAGTTTGTGAAATTTAGTGAAATTTCTTATGTGATCAGTATATTCTCCTTTGTAAAATAAAGCAGACATGTTGGGGTTTTGTAAACAACTTACATCACATTTAAAAAAAATTTACCTTTTTTGCTACTTTAGTCTAAATGTGCGTTGCGGACACACGCATATTTCTATGGATAACACAGAGCAACAAGAAAAAAAACAATACCTGGAAAATTATACTATTTTTCTGGTAGGTGCTGTTGAGCTCTACAAGAATCTGTTTTTCAAATGTTCCAAAACCCCCAAGTTACGGGTAAAAAAACGGTTTTTGGTACTTTTACGCACTTATAAGTCAGTTACGCGGACAAATATAAACCGATTTTAAGTTTCTCGGCGGATTTGGAAAGAAGAGACTTTTCAACGATATATAAAGTTTGTTTTGTTAAAGTTTATTAAATTCATTATATGATTACAAAAACAACAAGTCAAAAATATAGCATTTTTTTACTATAAAATCGTCCGTCCTTCCCTGGAAATACCCATATGGAAAAAAAGTGATTCGATTTGCGTTGTTTCGAATTGCGTCCCGTTTTGTCAGTCCCAATTAACGACGCAAATTGGGGTATCAGTGTATATATTCGTCGCCATTATCAGATAATGGCATTTTCCCATTTTCAGTACATTTTTCGAATCAGTCTTTAAGAGGCAATACATGTACCAAACCCCATTGTTTCACCCTTTCCTAATATATGAGAATTTCGTTTATACTCCCGCTGAGTTAAACTTCCATGTGTATTAATCACATTTCCATGAGCCTTGTGCACAGATGTTCAGAAATGAAAAGAAATATGCCCGGTAAAATAATTTCTATTAAAGTTTTTCATTACTTAAAATTCAGGTTTATTTCATGCTTTTAACAAAAAATAAAGTAATTTCTGTTATGTGTCTATCACTGAATGAAAAGGGCACATAAACTTAAATATCGTTAAATGTAATCAATTTTCTAAATGTGGCCGAAAAAGTACTTCACTACGGGCATTTGTTGCCATAATTTTCTTAACAAATAAACATTTTTGTGTGTTGGTGGGTAAAAGAGATTTTGTGTTTTCTAATGTTTGTGTTTGTTTTCTTTTTTTTTTTTTTGTTGTTGGGTGTTGTGATAACTGTAGCTGTAACAAGCTGTGCGAAATTCTACTTACCAAGTTAAATGTTCTCTTACACATTACATTACTAAACTGACCCAGCATTACAGGAGTAGCAATAGTGCTTTTGCGTTTGTCTCTTGCTGTGTGAGTAAATATTTTCGTAAAGTGTGTCTGTGTATGTAGAAAAATAATATTTTTTGATGACACGTAATGTAAATGATCCATGCCAAGTAATTTAATACACAAACATCAGACAACAGGAGTAGAAATATATACACACAAGTTAAGAGCCGGCATATCAAGGACAGTTCACAATGCTTGGACATGTGTATGCGTGTTAGTGTGTGTGTGTGTGCAGTGAGTGGGCAGTTTGAGATTGAGCTCTTAGAAATTAAATTTTAATTTCCATAATATCAAGTTTTTCAATGTCACAAAAACTGCCATTGGTCATAGTGTCAATTGAGTCATTTAGTTTTTGTAGTAATGGGAAGTATAGTTGATGATGACAGTTCATTGATTTGGAAATTATTTCTTATTCTTAATGAGGCGCAATCAAAGTGACTTTACAAATTGCGAAAGCTTTCCACAGTATAAACCTAGAAAATGTTTTTGACAGATGTTGGAAAAGCTCGATGATCCTTATAATGAAATTGAATGAATATTGTAAAGTAGAAATAATAGCTGGATTTAAGACATTGCAAGAGCCGAAGATATTAAACCAATGCGGTAATATGACAGTATTCAGACCAGCATGATATAATGAAAAACAAATTTAATTTGTAAATACAACACACTTTTATATTTGCAAATATTTTTAATGTAAAAATCGACAGTTTAAAGATTTAAACAAATTCTGTAAATTTTATATCCAACATCAATAATATCCGTTCATTTAAAAATTGTACATACATGTTTAAACAGATTATTAATAACATTATCGCTTAATTTAATACCGAATTTCAGTCATTTAAATTCATTTGAATATGAATAAAACCACTTATGGTGAATATGAAGAACTTTATGTTAATGGACTTATTTTGCTCTCCACTTAATTAAACAGTTTTTGTTTATTCCTTATTTATTTTTTCAATTATCTTTACAAAACATTAATTTCGCCATATTTTGTGTCATTTGCTGCTATTATTTAATAACAATAGCGGCCGTTTAATATCTACTTATCAAGATAATCCATAAAATCCACAATTATTTGTATGTTTCCATTTAATTTCCTCCGATAAATAATGATAATCGTTAAGAGAACTTTATACATATAAGAATGTCGGCAAACAAAATGAGTACTACTGCACAAATCAACACAAACAGTACAATGAATGGATGTTCAGCGGCCAATAATGAAAGGAAATTAATTTTGTTGTGATTGCCTCGATATTGTCGCAGACAATTGGACGATGTCTCTTGCAATCCATTTCCAGTCTTAATGGGTGCTGGAGATTTTGTAGCTCTTTAAGATTGTTTGAGCAGCGAATATTTTGTAAAGAAAATTTATTGATTTAAGAGACAACTGAAATGTTATAAACATGAATGTTTGAGAAAAATCATTAAGTTTAGTAGAATTCAATCTGCCAGATTAACAAAACCTAATGAAAGCCATCCTGTCGGTATAATTTTGGTCTTATTTGGTCATTAGTGCATCGAATTTTGGTTTCTAAATGATCATTTGATTAATAAATTTTTTTTGGGATACAATGGAGTCTCTCCGGTGTGAAATCAATAACGACTATTCTGCTTGTTTACATACCTCTAAATCTAAAAATGAGCCTCATCGCTGAAGATGGATTGACGGTAAATAGTTATAAATAAAGTTTGATGAACAGAGCGCGTATTTTGAAAATAAATTTCCACGGTTTGAAAACGTTGTTCTGGTGTATGTCTTAGCATATTCATTTCCCAAGATTACTGGGAACAATCAAACACACTTCATTAGAAAAACTGCCTATATAATGCCAGCAATTTAACCAGTGATCCACTGGATTCATTTGATAGACCTTTTAAGAAAAATAGTGGTAATGAGAGGAAAGAGGACAGGGATACGCAGGAACACATGGAGTAAAAAGCTTATACCAAGTAAGAAAACGTCAGTCAAGTAAACCGACTTATAGTAGACACATTTTAATTTCTTCAGAAAAACTTTATCAATTTATAGCTTAACAAAATAAAAAATTTAGGCATGATCGCGTTAGGTATACTGATATTATTACTCGTTTTCGTAAGTAGGCGGAATGGTACAATCCCGTAAGTAGTTTTGAGAAGATATAATCCATGCAAAGTTTCAAAACAATTGCTTACGTCTTCCGAAAGTTATCGTGCGTAGCAGCAGGATAGAAAAATGGTATTGCCGCTCTTCTTGTCATTGTATATTTATTAATATCACTACCCCTTTTTAAATGTCATCCTTAAGTATCATCCTTCTCTCTCTTATTTTTGTAGTAATAAAACGATCATAAATTCATGAACACGCGTCTTTATTCAGTCCGCAAACTTTTATCTATCACGGCAATAAATGGACAAGGATCAAACGACATTAAAAAGTCCTGATTCGAACTAGGTGCAAAGAAACCTAGGGTCTAAAATGACTCCTTCTATGTTTTACACTTTTAGGTCGTATCCCATAGAGTGAAGTGAAAATTTCACTTATAAAACATACAGACAAATTGTACTTATCATAGTCCACTTAATCACTCTGTAGTCATCAATTGCAGTCCTTTTGCGACGAAGCAAAATCATTCTTCTCACTTAATGCCCCATGACTGAGGGACAAATGTAGAAATCTTCAATTATTGTTTACGCAAGTGCAGGATGTTCGAGTAGAAGTCGACCTATCGCTTCTGTTTTCTCCTCATTCCCACAGCTGCAACAGTAAACCACTGTAGATCGTTGATGGTTAGAACACGCGACTATCATGCAAAATACCAGAGTTCGATTCCTTTAAGAAAAGGCATTCAGTCATCTACATTCATTTCATCGGCTGTCACCTCGATGTTGTCTAGTAGAAGCTTGTAAGGCAGACGATGTATGGATTCGCCTATAAAATGTACGCCCCCTTGTGGGTCTTCTAAAAGTAAAAGGGTGATAATTGACAATAAGGCGAATTGCTAACCCATACATCATTCATGAGATGTAAATGGAAATTAAGTAAAGAGTGGTAAAATTTAAAGAGCCGATGTGGATTTTGAATAAAACACAAATTATTTCAGAAATTAATAATATTGCTATGGTTCAATTATGTATGAAACATAATATCGGCCGCGACCTCAGCGGCACACCTCCATCCGATGATCCAAATTTTCGCTGACGCTGAGACATAATTAAGGTTCTATGCCGTTAATGGGCCGAATTATCTGTTCCTTTTGCTCTTGAATTGTTTCTGGCTTATCAACGTACACCTTTTCTTTCAAATAACCCCAAAGAAAGAAGTCCAACGTTGTCAATACACATGATCTTGGCGGCCAATTGACATCGTAACCACGTGATATAAAACAGCCATTGAATTTGTCACGCAAAAGAGCCATTGTTTCGTTAGCTGTGTGGCAAGTAGCACCGTCCTCTTAAAACCACATATCGTCCACATCCATATCTTCCAATTCGGACCATAAAAAGTTCGTTATCATCTCTCCGATAGCAAACACCATTCCCAGTAATTGCCTGACCGGCCTCATTTTGAAAAAAAAAATACGGCCGATGATGCCGCCGGCCAATAAACCGCACCAAACAGGCACTCTTTGTGGGTGCATTGGTTTTTCGACAATCAATCTTAGATTATCATTCGCCCAAATGCGGCAGTTCTGATGAAATCCACTAAGGGAAAATGTCAATGAAGATGATTTTCTTCGAAAATTGATCATCCACTGTTGCCATTTCTTGCCACCACTTTGACCATTGACGACGTTTGGAATGGTCAAGAGACTTTAGTTCTTGAGTCAATTGCAGCTTGTAAGCGTGTAAATTCAAGCCTTTATGCAAAACGTTCATCAACGACGAGCGTGAGAGGTGCAATTGTTGGGCACGACGACTGGTTGAGGTGGACGGCTCTTCAGTCACACTATCGAGAACAGCAGCAATATTTTCTGCAGTACGAGCTGTACGCCCATGCACTGCTGTTTTTACATCTCCTACAGATCCGGTTTGCTCAAATTTTTGGACAATTTGGTTCACATTGAACAGCGGCCCTTACAATTTAACCACCCTTTACATTTAGTCGTATCAAAAATATTTGAATAGGTCAATTTATTGAATTGAAAGTAGCCACCTGTTTTTTCCTTAGCTACCGAATCACAATTTTCCACAGCACTTATTCTTGTTTTTAAAACCGTTCACAATTTTAATGTTGATGTTAATTTTAGAGCAAAGAAATAAGTGTACAGGTGTTTCTTTTCTGTTATTTCGCCACCTTTAAATTACGAAAACAATGGAAAATGCCATTAACCTTAAGATGTTGTCATAATGTGAACAGGTGGTCTTGGTAGAGAAAAGGGAAAGCAACTGCATAATTGTGACGTAGATGGCATAGACAATGGACAATGTAAAGAAACATCAAATTCTTTTGTGCATAAACTAAAGAGAGCCATCTGGAAGATATTAATGCTTAAATACAAAAAATTTGCCAACATTTCATAAAAATTTGTGACGCTTCATAAAATATGCAGAAATTATGTTAATTAGGAATTTAGTGGGAGTCATATAAATTAACATAGCACGACTTAGTGGACATTGTTGAAGATGTTGGCATAATATATACTATATGTTTACCACCTGTTTTCTTAACGATCTATTTTGCAATTATTTCGATTGTCCCATAATGTTTGCAAGCAAATAATGCGTAATAATAAGATTATTTAGGTATAACTGTGTGAATTAAGCAAGGTGGATAATTTTACTTTGTGTACACATGTTGTTTTTATTGTAATTTTAGTTATAGAAGATTATTATTTTCCGTTTTTTTTTTAATGAACACTAATATGCAAACAAGACGATAAAACCTTAATAAAACAGAACAATATTTTTTAGCTCATTGATTTGGGACTCAGTCAAACAAACTTACTTACTAACTTCAAATCGATATTAAATTATTATGGCATGTAATTTGACGATACAAATGATGCAGAACTTTTTCTTTTTGGGGCTATTTTCATGTGCAGTTCTCAGAAATGAGCCCCAAAAACATGTGTTGTACTGTGTAAGGCAAAAATAGGTTGCATGAAAAAAAAACAATTTTGGTTTTCTGAAATGAATAACATTTTAGTGTAGAAACAAGTTTATGTGTTCAATCATGTGTTATCATAACTACAGCCACGAAATAAATGATGTTAGTTTATTTGTTATGGTAATACAACAAGCAAGTCCTGTATTTTTTGTCTATGGAATATATTTTTTCTAAACAAAACATATTCGTCACTGTATAAGTATCTCCTTATGCTTATACTTTTTCACCACATTTTTTTAATAGTTTATCTAAACTGAGTCATAAATTAGATTATATATAGAAATTGTTTAAAAATAATAACAATTTGACTTTTTTATAAAAGGTTTAAATAATTACAACAAATTTCATTCATTCGTTTCGGTAGTTAAGTTACAGACTAATTGTCATTTAATGTTAATTAAATCTCTTTTCTCTGTGTAACTTTTGCACTTATATTTCATAGAATTAGTTGCGGTGTAGAACAAAACCAATCCCGTGCTGAGTGTGTCGAATTTGTGTGAGAACTCTGTGGAAATGTGTTGATTTCACAACTTTAATCTGTTTGTAACTACATGATTTCCTTGCTTTTACTTAGCATCGCTGCCGGAAATTCTATGTTTATTTTACTTGATTTGTAATTTAATCTATAGTAGTACTTATGCACATTAGGGGTTCGACAATTCTCCTTACTTCTTTGGTTTACCCCAAGTTTACCTATACAATAGAATAACATTTCCTGCCAGTGTATGCCACCCATGTAATACTAACATTTCAAGGTTTCCTGCGTATCCTAGTAAACAGCTTAAGAAATACGTTAGTTAATTTATGATACTAAATTGATATTGTGATTGAAGAAAGTTTAATTTAGTCGTCGCATGTTTATTTATAATTTCCGCAAAGTTTCGTTTTCACCCCGTTTTTTTTTATTGAGCAATATTTCTGAAATTATCAATAATTTGATTTATGGCTCAAGTCGAGTGCCTGTCGTTTATTACTTTGTTTAATGCCCACCATCATTAAGGATTGACTTTGAAATGTGTTTGCATGCGAACTTGAGTAATATTAATTGTTGTTGGATGTATCACGAAAAGGGTTTTTTTCGCAATGGCTTACATTGGCGTCTGGGTGATGGGTTTATTGATGTAAGAGGAGAACTGTTGTTGCAGTTATAAGAAAAGCAAGTAGTAACTTGAATGTATCGTCTGAAACTGATGAGTTTATTAAATATAACTCCTGGTAAGCGTTATCGAGATTTTTGTGGTTTTACAGTTTACTTTACACTCCGCATTATATATAATGTTTATGCGCAGTAAGCGTTTCAATAGGCTGTGAAATTCTTACTGTTGATTTGATATTTAAAATTTTTTAAGCTGTGTTATGTCTCTGAATGTGAGAAATCATTTCCATATGTTCTTGGTCGGATGTAAGGTGATATCTTGTTACAATATAAGCCACGAGAAGAATCTTGGTATCAAAACAGTGTTCTGAGTTGGAGTACCCATAAACTCAAACTTGTAAACACTTAAAATGTTGATGTTATGACAGCTCTTGGTTTCTTTAATAGCAAGGTAATGTCATACCTAAAAGTCCTTTAATAAAATTGTTGCATAGGTAATGGTTAATTTATAAATATTTTTTGTTATTCTGTTAAGCCTTTGACTAAACGTCTACAAAAAACTGTCGTATGATGAAACATTTTTTATGGTATTGATTTTACTTGTGTGCTACTAAACATCAATTAGTAATGGTTGCAACTCGCGACTTTTATGCAGTTCGAGCAGGGTCACAGCCATTTCTATTTCATTGATAGGCGCCGCCCTCCTCTTGATTTTGTCGACAGATTAAAAGGAAAATACGTAAGAAAGTTGCGTATACTTATTATGGTTTGATCCAACAATAATCATACGCAACTCCCCTCGCCAATGTTTAGTAAAACATTTTCAAACAGCTAACGTTCAGATTCGTCTATAAATAAATTGGTCACCTTTGAGTAATATAATACAAACCAGTACACCGTGGTGGTCGACCAATTAGGAACCAATGCCTCAAACGTTTAAGAAAATTAGTAAAATGATATTGGATGATCATCGGCTGAAGGTGTGAGCTTAAATTACAGGCATATCAATTGGTGATATACCTGGCATATTGACGGAACATTTAAGGATACAATAGATAAAATACAATATACGATATATATATGCTATGGATGAAACATGGGTCCACCACTTTACACCAGAGACAAAGAAATATTCAAACCAGTGAACTGAAATGGGAGAATCCTGTCCACTGGAGACAGTTCCAACAGTGATGAAATTAAAGATAAAGCCGTATTTGGCAACAAAAGAAGACTTGTTTCATAGATACAATACACCAGTACACATATTCACTATTGCCATGGCCAAAATCAATGAATTTATGTTAGAATTGCTTCACCACGCACCTTATTAGCCAGATTTAAATCCATCGAAGTTTCCATTTGCTATGTTAAAGAAATGGCTCGTTGGTCACAATAATGTATTGAAGTCTGCGGTTGTGTTTTCTTTGTTAGGTCGTTTAATTGTAGGACAGTAACGACGGCGTATGCATTCCTTAATTTTCGCACGTAGAACTAATCACCTACCACATTAAATTTATAGTTGACAATATTCACACAAATAACTTTGCTATATCATCCTTTTTCGGCTGACCTACTTGCGACGAATGACTCGGATCACCACCTAGTTGCAGCCAAGGTACGCACGCGATTAAGTAGTTTTAAAAATGCTCGTAACCAAAAGCAAAGGAAGCTATACATCATAAAGCTACATACCACCGAAATAGCCAATGCCTACTCCAACCATATTGCGAATTCTATGACCGCTGCCGCAACGACGTACCTGGTTATGCAAAACCACGCTCAGACAAGCTCAGACAAATGTCACGAAATGTCTGAAGATAATGAAGCTGCATACAGTGCAAAACTGCAGCCAATGGCAACGCGTGACGGAGCGTTATAATGAGAAGAGGAGCGAAATGACATGCCTCTTCAGGCGGAAAAAGCGTCTGTGGAAGAAAAGAGAGAGCCAGGATATCGAAAATTACAGGGATAAAGGTGAAGCCCGAACGTTCAACCAAAAGGTAAAAAGTTAAGGTTTTGGATCCCCAGGGATCCCCACCGTTAAGGACGGAGACATAAATCTGGTCACTGACATTCTGAGTGTGCTGCAAATATGGAGGGAACACTTTCGATCTCTACTCATTCTTAAAGATATCCTAAGTGACGAAATCACACCAATCATCGAGGATGGAGTAGACTGTCCACCATCGAGCCAAAACGAGATAAGCATGGCAATCGCACGGCTTAAAAAAGTAAAGCTGCGGGAGCCGATGGACTACCGGCAGAGCTTTTTAAAGCCGGCGGCGATGAGCTTGCAACGTGCATGCATCAGCTCACAAACACAATTTGACTCAAGGAATGCATGTCCGACGATTGGAATCTGAGTGTTTTATGTCCTGTGCTTAAAAAAGGCGACCCAAGTGTGTGTACCAATTATCGCGGAATCAGCATACAAGGTCCTGTCTAGTGTGTTATGTGAAAGGCTAAAGCGCTTTTTAGCGAACCTGATTGGACCTTATCAGTGTGGCTTTAGACCTAGTAAGTCCACGACCGACCAGATATTTACACTTCGACAAATCCTGGAGAAGACCCAAGAACTGCAGATCGACACCTACCATCTGTTCATCGACTACAAAGCTGCATTCGACAGTCCGATAAGACAGAAACTATTAAATGCTATGGCTGAGTTTGGTATCGCCGCGAAGCTGATACAACTTTGCGGGATGACACTGCCTGATACGAAGTCTTTAGTGTAAATAGGCACAAATCTAACAGAGCCATTTTCTACCATCGAGGCTTCAGACAAGGCGATAGTCTTTCATGCTATCTCTTTAATATCATAATGGAGATTATCATGAGGAAGGCAGCAGTAAATACGACTGACACCATCATTAGCAAAAGCCACATGGTGATCGCGTATGCCGATAATATAGATATCATTGGCCGAGGACTGCGGCCTTTTCGAGCAATGAGAAGCAGTCGGCAGAAGTGGGTCTGGTGATTAATGAGGACAAAACTAAGTTTCAACGTACAAAGAGTTTACTCGTTTGGGACGCTGCATGAACGTCGACAACTATAACTTTGAAGTGGTAGATGATTTTTGTCTACCTTGGCTCCGCCATAAAAAAAAAACAATAATGTCAGCCTGGAAATAAAGAAACGAGTATTTATCGCAAACCGCTGGTACCATGCGCTGAGCAAGCGTTTTAATGATAAAGCCCTCTCTCGACGAACGAAGATTCAACTCTACCAGACACTAATTCTGCCTGTCTTACTCTTCAGCGCAGAATCCTGGGTAATGACGCAGGCGGATCAATCTATTCTGGGAGTTTTCGAAAGAAAATTACTACGCAAATTGTTTGAACCCATCATCGTTAACGGCGAATACCGCCGTCGAATGAATCATGAGCTGTATGAGCTGTACAATGACATCGACGTAGTCAAGCGCGAAAACGCTCCAGCTTGAAAGAAGAAGACTTCCGACGAATGCTTATTAATATCTGGACCGGCAGTACTGCAAACTTCGTGACAGGCAGTGTCATACCGCAAAAAAGTGCCAGCTTTATAGGAATATGAATCTCAGCCATAGCATCTAATAATTTTTATGGTTTTGGGCTGTCAGGTGCTGCATTATAGTCCCAAAGACAGTAAAGTGGGCCATGTAATATGTGAGAATTTTCGTTAATTTTTCTTCATCGTTTGATTTAAGATCTATTTTATTTATGATAATAGTTTGTTTTACAAGAGTTGTGTTAATGTATTATGTGACAGCTGTCAGGCCTGATAACTATTTCGATAGTTGTAGAAATATCTCCTCTTCAAAATTATGAGTTTGTACACATTCGATTCGATCTACGCATAGTTACAGTACAATTTTGATTGTTTGCATCTCTACCTAGTGGCCGACAGTACCATTTCTTGTTTTAAGATCTTTGTAGACTATAGACTGCGTAACACTTGTTTTCGATACAACCCAGGAAAATAGTTTACCGGAGTAAATTCGGAGCTACAAGGTGGCAAAAGACTTCCGATATCCGGCTGGTTATGCTGTTTTCGAACACAATGGGCATAAGGTTGATTGTATGGTTAAATGTGTGATGTGTGGCATAAAGTGCAGTCTTGTTAAACAAATTGTCAAACATGTCATACTCTTTAACTTTTGGTATTAAACATCGCTGGTCGTGGCAAGGCAACGCTAGCTATTGATGAGAATTGCGTATTTCTCATTTTCAAGGAAAAATGGGCATATGATGCGAGAAGCATCTACGTCACCATATAACAATATAACAAAAGAGCCGAAAACGTGACAAATTCTCCTATACGATACTTACTGACTTCAAATCGATATTAAATTATTATGGCACATAACTTGACAAAACGAATGATGCAGAACTGCTTCTTTTTGGAGCTACTTTAATGTGCAGTTCTAAGAATTGAGTCCCAAAATCATGTGCTATTTTTATTACATTTAAATTCACCAAGCAAATGTCAAAGTTTTACTAGGGTAAAAGTTTCCAGTTATTTGCCTCACAGCCAGAATTTTAAAAACTATCACATATAGAAATTTTTTTTTTATTTAATTGAACTTACGAAGTGTTATTGGTGCATATAATTTTTACCTGTAAGGAAAGAAAAACAAGTATTAGAAAGTTATGAATTAATAACTACATAAATATAAAAAAAGTTTGTTTTTTATAAATTAATACCAACATACGACACCAGATAGTGCACGAGTTTTTAAATTCGATTCGATTTTTGTGCTTGGGGAATAAAATGCATGAGCTAAAATTTGGAGGAGGGAAAAATTACTGGGGGTTAGTAAAATATTTTACCACTAAAGAGGCGACTCCGGGGCAGTTGCGGAGCTTGATGTGGTTTCATTCCCCTCCCCACCAACTTTGATCCCCCACATCCCCTAATTTTTTTTAGCCACACTGAGTTCGGGTATATTTCTTATCTTAATATTAAGAATCTCCATACAACACTATCGTAACCCTAATATACATGAAATATCCAAAATCTCACTAGAAAAGATCGTCCCTGACCGACGATTATCCTGAAAAATAAATAAATTACAAATAAAGAAAACTTAATCAACGAAGAAACTGTGTGATTACTTTTAATGTTTAATGTTTGAAGGTTATTTTCTTGAGGTTATTTTGTGAGTCGTTGTATGCCCCAGAATATGGGGCCAACCTGGGTTTGATCCCTGTCTCAGTCATCTACATTTTTTTTGATCAGTGGTAAGCCATGTAAAGGCTTCTCAAATAGCTCAAAAGAATTTGTTGTTAAACTGTAAGTTCCGCTGCGTGAATCTAAAAGTAGAAACGTCATAGTGTGAGAAACTCTCTCATATCCCACGCATACCACGTTAAGGGAAAATTTCCGAGATATTTTTGGAAGCTGTCAGACAATCCTGAATGCAAATACAGCTGATCATAGATATGAAGTTACAGTGTTTGCAGTTTTGATGTTTGTTCTAATACAATACGCCCAGAATATTTTACATTTATTTCAAAGATGTTTCAGATTATATAAATATATAAATATATAAACAGTTGCACATTTCGTTTGGGCAAAACACTTCTAAACCAATTGATATAACTATCATACAAACTTTACATAGGCAGCATCAGTTAATGAAACCCCTTTTTGGAGCAAAATATTAATTAAAATTCCAAAAAGCCAAGCACAACACCACCAATTTCCCATAAATTTGGTTGCTTTCAGTAGCTTGTTAAATTTAAACCCAAATCCTATACAAACACTGTTAGGGAAAAATGTTTATGTATAGCAAAATTAATATGCCTCTTTAATGTGTAGTTTTATTGTACATTAATTATTTCTGAAAGGCCATAACAGTGTATGGGCAACAGGAAGCTCTCTTGCTAAACTTAACTAAACAATCTAATGAAAACCACTTTGTTAAAGCTCGATGGCAGCAATGTACTTCATGTGTTTATATTGAATTTTCATAAGCAGCTTTATCATGCCGTGCTTTGTCGGTTCGATCCCCATTATTCTTGTTGGGCATACTTTGAACATAAAAGGTCCTCTGTTCTTTTTTTTTGTGGCTGATGTGCAAAAATTAGTCCTTATTTATGAGTATAATTTATATTGGTTAATAACAACACCAACAATGACGACAACAGTAGCTTTGCTTGTTTCATGGTAAGGTCCAAAAGTGGTATAAAAATAGATTGTTGCTCCCTCATAAAGTTTCTGATGGCTCAAATGTGGGTAAAAGGTTTATTAATGTGGCACAAAGAATTTAGCATTTCAAACGCAAAAATATTGAAAAAATTAAATCACTCCTTGGTCTCAAGGTCGGTGATTATGCGTTAACATAGAATAGGATTTATATGTTTGCGGTTACGTTGTTGGAAATTACGTGATATTATTCAAATTTTGCTTGCGATGACTATATGTATTCTCTATTTATTTGAGGTTTGGGGCGAACAAGAGTGACAACACTGTGCTGCTTGAATAATCCGAAATTTTGTTAATAATTTGTGGATTTATAATGATTAGAATGGTTTTTTTTTTATATCGGAATAATGTTGAGACAATGACCATATTAAAATTCATACAAATTTTTAGAGATATGGAAAGTTGGTTTTTATAGGGAGAAATATCATATGTCCTTGTTCATCGTCTATGTTGAGCTATGTACTGAGCCAAGGCCAATGATTTCGTTTCTGTGAGAGTGATTTTTGTTTTACGATGAAATTTCAATGCATGTTTTTGGTATCCACTATGATTTTGTTAGCTTGATCGATGTATAGTGAAGTGAGTACAAGACCAATATTTGCCCAAGTGTGAATATTCAAAAATTTTTCACATATCATTCTTTACACTTCACCTTCAGTTATAAAAAAAACACTTTAATTTTGATTACATTCATATTTTCATTTTGCCTCGACTATTTTTTTAGGGGTGCCTTATAATAACTGAAGCAGAATAATCGTAATCGGATTGTTATAATTCGGTTTTACAAAACATCTTCAAAAGTTTAATAATGAATAACATTTCAGCCTGAAAGGGCCAAAGGTTTTCTAACTCCACTTTGAAATCTGTATGATATGGTCAAATACCATGACATCATTTTAACCACAAAAGAATATGAACACATGTGTGTATGAGTGTTTTTGTAAGAACACCACCAAACTTACAAGATATCACCCACCCTCACACATTCTAACAATTTTTTCAAATATCTCTGGTGTATCTCAAGAAACGAAGCAGGAAAACCATAATAAAATCTGGAGTAAAAATTACTCCTCATAAAAGTCAATGAGTGTCCTGGATTCCCATTCAACGGAATATTTCTAAACAATGTTTGATATGTGTGTGAAGTTGCCGATATGGCTTATTGTCGTTGCTGCCGATGTTATTGTTTTTAGTGTTGCTGGTACTGGGGCTTCTGTTGTTGTTGTTGTTGTTATAGCCTTGGGTTACTTATATAAACTCAATTCATTCACTTTTGACCTGCCATTGATTTGCTTTGTAATTCATTTCTTGTTTGTTGTTGTTGTAGACTCACTCACTCGTTGATTCATTCATTCACTCAAATTCATATCCTTCACACACAATGGTATGCGATCTTTTGTACGCAAAACCACAGAATATGCATGCACACTCTTTTGTGTGAAGTTTTTTCTGTGTGTCTGTGTATGTGTATTATGTTTTGTAGAGAGTGTATGTGTGTGTGTGTGTGTTTTCATTCAATTTTGTTAGCATATGTAATTTGAAGTATGTTGGCTTGAAGAGTATCTGTGAAATTGTTGTGAGTTCATGTCAATATGCATATGTTTGTGTGCACATACATACATTGACATGGATGCATAAGAACGTTAATATACCTCGGTGTAATAAGATGCATTGATGAGTGCGTGTCAGCATTGTTGTCGTATATCATATTTTTACTACTAAGTTTCACCATTTCCCATATTTACAATGGAGTTGTATAATATTTAGGTTAACAAAGTGTACAAAATATAAAATCGTCAACTCCACTTCTACCGTGGAAGCCTGTTCTTGAAGGCAGTATAAGTGACGAAATCACCCCAATCATCGACGACAAAGTAGATTATCAACTATTGAGCCAAATCGTGACCTGCACAGCATTAGCACGGCTTGCAAACAATAAAGCTGCGGGTGTCAAAGGATTGCCAGCAGAGCTAAGGGCAGCAACGATGAGCTGGCAATGTGCATTGACCAGCGCATAAATACTATTTGGCTAAAGAAAATCATGCGCGATGATTAGAATTTGAGTTTTCTTATCATGTGCTTAAGAAAGGCGATCCTAGTGAGTGCACCAGCTACCGCGGGATCAGACTTTTACTCATCGCAAACAAGGTCCTGTCGAACGTGTTATGTAAAAGACTAAAGTACTTCCCAGCGAACTTGATTGAACCTTATCAGTGTGACTACAGACCTGGCAAATACACGACCGACCTGATATTCACACTACAACAAATTCTGGACAGGATCCTATAAATGCAGATCGATACTTACCATCTGTTTGTCAATTACAAAGCAGCACTCGACAGTTCAATACGACAGAATATCATAATGGAGGTGATCATGGAGATGATCATGCAGAAGACTGCAGTAAACACGATTGGTACCATCTTTAACAAAAGTTACATGCTGTTGGCGAATGGCGGTGATAAAGATATCAATTGACTTTTCAATCTTTGAGAAGCCGTCTGCAGAAGTGTGTCTGGTGGAAAATGAGGACAAAACCAAGTTATTTGTTTCAACGGAATAATAATCTACTCGTTTCGGACGCTGCGTGGATGTTGAGAACTATAACTTTTAAGATTTAGATGGTTATGTCCACCTTGGCTCCGCCGTAAACAACAATATGAATTTCAGTCTGGAAATCAAAATACGAATATTCATCGCAAACTGCTACTACTGTGCGCTTAACAAGCGGTCCTTCCTAGTTCTTCCTGTCTTGATCTACAGCGCAGAATCCTTGGTAATGCCACAAGGGAATCAGTTTATTCTGAGAGTCTTTGAGAGAGAAATATTTCTACCCATCATCGTTAACTGCTAGTGTATGAACTGTATAATGACTTCGACGTAGTCAAGCGCGTTTCAATAGACCGAATGCACTGGCTGGGACATGTTGAACAAATGGATAAAAATGATTCAACTCAAAGAGTCTTGGACAAATAAGATCGATGGGCGGCGCAGGAAGGG
Organism: Muscina levida; assembly: GCA_964034835.1. Classification (NCBI taxonomy): domain Eukaryota; kingdom Metazoa; phylum Arthropoda; class Insecta; order Diptera; family Muscidae; genus Muscina; species Muscina levida. Next base: position 107,721,824 of record OZ035881.1, read on the forward strand.
CGATAGATAGACCAGGTGAAAGAGCTAATATTTAAACTTAGTGTGACAAACTATCTATGGAGCGCAAGAGACCAAAGCGTTTTTAATTATTTTCGGCGTGCGGCTACTGATGGATGCATTAGTTGTTTCTGCCCAATAAGAAGGTGAAGAAGAAGTAAATTGATCTAGACAACATTTTTGTGGAACATTGAAATGTTCAATAATGTCAGCCAAGAAATTAAGCGGAGAATTGTGCTAGCCAATAGATGTTTTTACGGACTTCGGCAACACTTTAGTAATACCATCTTATCTCGAGATATGAAGAAACAGCTATACCAGGTGTTAATTTTACCCGTTCTGTTGTATGCTGCTGAATCATTGGTGCTTACGACAACGGACATACAAAACCTGGGAGTATTCGAGAGAAAAGTACTCCGAAAGATATATGGACCTATCTGTGTCGACTGCGAGTTTCGCCATCGGATGAACCATGAGCTGTATGAGCTTTACCACGACATCGACGTAGCTAAAAGAGTCAGAATCCAACGACTACGATGGCTGGGATATGTTGCCAGGATGGACGTAAATGCTCCAGCGAGAAAAGTATTTGAAGGCGAACCTGAAGGATGGCGCAGAGCAGTGAGACCCAAACTTCGTTAGAAGGACCAAGTGGTTGGCGACGTAACACCATATGGTAGGACCAACTGGAGAACACACGCAGAAGACCGAAGAGTGTGGAATTCTTTAACACTTCAGGCCTCAAATTTATGAAGTACGTTCATAAGTTGTAATAGGTTACTTAAGTAAGTAAGTTGAAATGTTCAAAATACCATTTTAACGTACATTTCTGACTTTTTTTGAAATAGGAACAAAAAGGATACGCAATGAGCTGGAATAGTACGTTAAAATGTTCCGTCATTAAAATCGTCATTAAAGACATCATTTTTTTATCGAAAATGTACTATAATAATGAGAAGCATTTTATTTTAGGACGTTATTCAAACATTATTGTAGATCAAACTGAAAACGTCATAACACCATGAAAATAAATTCGACCGGTATGAATTATGGCTCAATGTAATAAAAGTTGGAAGGCATCTGCTCTTTATTCTAAAAAGTGTATGTACAAATTTAAACGCTTGAACTTGGATAGAAAATATGTTTTATGAAAAAATCGATTTGAATTGTATGAGCGTTGGGGGGAGAGCATGGCCAATTTTTGATGAAACTCACTCTTTCCTTAATTTAGTCAAAATATGCTGGGTGTTATCTTTTAATGATCTAGGACCTCCCCTTGTAGTATAAAAATGTATGAAGCCATATCACTGTGCATCGTCGAGATCATGTCAATGCATCCACAACGATGCAGATCAGCTTACCTCCGCTATCACCCTTTGTAAACATCGATGTTTTAATGTGTTTGGGTTATAACTTGCCTAACATTACACAGTACAACATTTTTCAGCTCATTGATTTGGGAATCAATTCTGAGAACTGCACGTGAAAAAAGCCCCAAAAAAAGAAGTTTTGCATTATTCGTTTTGTCAAGTTACATGCCATAATAATTTAATATCGATTTGAAGTTAGACCATTTTGTTTGACATAACGTATAGGGGAATTTGTCACGGCTTAGACCATTTTGTTTGACATAACTCGAGACCCACTTGTCCGATTTAGCTGAAACAAATTTAAAAAAATTAAAATCCGTTTATATTTTTTCCATTAATCAAATGATTTTGAACCGGGTTTATTTTGTAGCAGTTACAATAAAACTGTTGTACTCCGTGGCGTATGATTTACGTGGAATATTACTTATGATAATCATACGGCACCATATAACAATATAACTAAAGAGCTTAATACGTGACAAATTTATAACGGCATGTAACTTGCCAAAACGAATGATAAGGAACATATTCTTTTTGGGGCTACTTTCACGTGCAGTTCTCAGAATTGGGTCCTATAATCGTGTGTTGCACTGTGTTATTAGAGGTTCCACCGACCTAATATTCAAAACTTTGTTTATACATTATGGTACCTAAGCTGTTTATGGCCGCCCTTCATCGGCTCGCCCCCCTTTTAGACAAAAGCATATTCATCACGATATGCAAATAAATGATTGCATGTTTAATTAAATTACTTTATAAAAACTATAATTTTTTTTTTTCAAATATCAATACCACAGTCCACAAAAGAATTTAAACTCATACATGAATGCACTTTAGATTAAAAACTGCTGCTAAGTTTTAATTATGTGGTGTTTGAGATGAAAATCAGAAGTACTTCCAAAAATAGATTCCAATTTATTTGATTTATTTAGTAAAGAAAAGTTGTGTGTATGTAGAACACGCACAAATACACGTACGTATCTGAAGTGGATAATCATCAAGGCGGCTATGAAATGTAACCACAAGCAGAGATGGTTACTTGAAAAACAGAAGATAGTAGAAAATGTTTAAAATGGAACCCACAATCTATATATATAAAAATGGTGGCAAAAATGTATAGTAATTTATCAATTGAGAACGGCTGGACCGATTTTGCTGAAATTTCTTTTCAGTTGTTCGGAATTGCCAGGAGAAGTTTATGTAAAAGAAAATTTTCGGAAAATCCTCTGGAAAAGCCGGAAAATTGGAAAAACCGAAAATTGCTTTTTTGTATGGAATTTTGTGTGCAATTGTTACGAATGATTTTTCGAATGGAAAACTAAAAAAATTTGTTGGAAAATTCGGAAAATTCCGGAAAAATTCGAAAAATTTTAATTCTATTTTTCGACGAAATTTTGCTGATTTGATAGTTTTGAACCATGTTACTGCGAAAAATGTCGGATAATTATTACAAAATGACTTTTCGAATGAAAAAATAGAAAAAATTTTGGTGGAAAACTCGGAAAATTCCGGAAAAACTTGGAATTTTCTACAAAATTTTACATGTACTGCTTGATTTGATAAAAATCGATAATAGAATTTTTGTTTAAAATTTTGTGTGCAATTGTTCCGCAGTGGCTTTACGAATGGAAAAATAAAAAACTATTGTCGAAAAATTGCCAACAAATTTAATTTTTATAGACGAAATTTTGAATTTTATCGTATGATTGATAATTTTGTACGATGTAAATCTTTAATATTTCGGATAATAATAAAATTTTTGGTGGAAAACTCGAAATATTCCGTAAAAACACGAAAAATTTAGATTTTTCGACGAAATTTTGCACTGTATCGCTTGATTTAATGATTTCTGTCGACGTAAAGGTGGAAAATTCGTAATGATGCTTGGAAAACTTGGGATTATTATGTTAAAAGATTAAACACGAAATGTTCGAACAATTTCAAAATCGTCTGCATGAGAATAACGCATTGGTCCGATTGTTCAAAACCGCATTGAATACAATGCATTCCGACGACCACAAAATCATTATCAGAGCAGACAAAATACCCTCTGGTTGCCATGCCGGACAATTCAATGCTTCAACTATAAATGGAGTCGCAGTGGTGATTGTTGGAATGTGGAATCACGCTATATTGTTCTCAAGCGTCGCGATGGTAAACAACTGAGCCATGACTCATCGGTCATATGATGCACTTCAATACCCGTTGATGTTCTGTCGTGGAGAGGATGGCTATCACCTCAATTTAAAAATGGTTAATAGAACAAAAAGTTTGTTTACAAGTCAACACTTCTTTTTCATTTTCCATTTAAGTTAGAATTTCGATCTTGAAATTAACTTCTGATCGAAGACATGTGCGTGCTCATGTGCGGCAGTCTACTGTCGAAATTGGAATACCAGCTTCAAATTGTTCGATGCACGATGCATTCAATCGCGAATTGCAACGAGATCAAGCATTGATCGAGATAAGCTGACTGAAAGAGTCCGAAAAAATGTGCCGCCATTTAATGCCGAGCAAATAAACGTGTACGATTCGCTGATGGAGGTTGTTGTCGATGGAACGGAAGGCATTTACTTTCTCGATGCTCCCCCAGGCAAGACATTCGTCATTTCTTAGATTCTGGCAAAATTTGGTCAAGATCGCAAATTCCGTTAGTTGTTGCATCCGCTGGTATTTCTCCCACATTGTTGAAACGCAGTCGACCTGCTTTACATCTGCTGATGAATCTTCTCACGGTTTACAAGCCAACGTGCAGCGAAATTGTTGCGAGATTGCAAAATCATCATTTGGGATGAATGCACGATAGCACATAAATGAGTTTTGGAGGCAGTTGACCGAACGATTAAGGATTTACGAAGTGATTCGAGATGATTTGGTGTGGCTATGGTATTTTCGTCAAACGCTTCCCGTCATCCCAAAATCAACTGCTGCTTATGAAATTAACGCATGCCTGAAATCATCATCTTTGTGTTACTGAATTTTCAAGACATCTACTAGCACTTGGTAATGGCAAAATTCCTGTTGATGTTTCAACTGGATTGATGACGTTCCCGTCATTTTTTTTTGAGTTTACATCGTCAAAGGAGAAACTCATCACCAAAATTATAAAAATCTAGATTGGATTAGTGAACGGGCCATACTAGCAACGAAAAATAAGGTCGTCGATAGCTTTAATATTCAAAGCCGAATCGATGGAAAACTGAATTCATACAAATCCGTTGACAATGGGACTAACGAGAATGAGGCGACCAACTATCCCTAGATGTGGCAGGAATTCAGCCGCATAATTTATCATAAGCATGTTGCGGAATCTGAATCATCTTAAATTGTGCAACGGTACGCGTTTGTCGGTCAAGAAACTGATCATCAATGTGATTAAAACGACGTTCATCAGGGGAAAATTTCAAGGAGAGGAAATCCTTATCCCTCGAATTCCTATTATTCTAACCGATCTTCCCTTCCAAATTCAAGCGAATTCAACTTCCCATTCTATTGGCTTTTGCGATGACAATCAATAAATCGCAAAACCCATCAATGAAAGTTTGTGGGATCAATCTCGAATTTCCCTGCTTTTCACAATATCAGCCGTACGATGTCTGTTCGCGTATTGGCAAACCATCTTCATTGTTTGTTTTTACGCCGGAAAACAAATCGAAAAACATTGTTAATCAGATCGCTCTTCACCGCTCTTTACTTATTTCGATTAAATTCAAATAAATCACATTAAAACTTGAACTAACGTGTTTTTCTATACCCCTGGAGATGAATTCGTTACCTTAGGAGCGAGACGAAGTTTGCCGGGTCAGCTAGTTTAATAAAGAAATGTCACACAAGTTTTGTAGTGAGGTGGACCAAAAGCCAGTTTACATTTGCAATAATAGCAGCGTCGAGCAGTAGTGGCGGGGATGAGGCTCAGGGGTTACGAAATGCAAGAGCAGCAGTTGGAAGTTTAGCTCCATGACGTCATTCAACGGAGCGCTTTGTGCGTTCTGCGTACGAGGTTACTAACGAAAGAACTATATAACGTCTATAGTGCAACGTAAAAGAATTCAAATTTCATCAATTTACTTGTTTGAAAAATTACAAACTATTATTAAAACCATTGATAAATCACCTAAATCTGTATGTAATACTTAATATGCAATTTAGCTTTTTTACTACTCTCATAGGGAAGTTATTTTTATGCTGAACTAAACCATTGGTAAATCACCTAAATTCAAAGTAAGTTAGATTTTTTACTACTCTCATAGGTAAGCTCTTTTATCTTAGCTAGACACTTAAACAGCGTTGGCGACGGAAGATAAACTCAACGGAAGTACTCAAAACTGGATTTGAATAAGTAACATAATATTCATTACTATATACTGGTATTCTACTACCATGGCAGTAAAACTCCCACTCCCAGCCACTGTTGCCTCCACTGTCATTACATTAATAGAATTCATTCGCGTTGCATTACAATTTTCCCATTTCTTAGGAAAAGTATACAAATTCTTTGCAATCCAACGCCATTGCCGCAAACAAAAAGCATGACAACCATTCATTCATATATACACTTTCTCATTTACAACGACGACATCAAAAGAGTATGATGATATGAAATTTTATGCATTTTATCCATAAAAAGAAATGAAAAGCGAATACAGTGTAAAATCAATCTGTCATAAGAGATGCAAAGTGATGCCCATCCATGGAAGGACAAAGAAAATAAAATAACTAAAATGTCATAAAAATGCAAGAATTACAATAAACAGAATATAAAGAGAGACAATGGTGACACTGATGACTATTGTCATGAAATCGTATTAAATGTATGTACTAACATGCCCAGTACAGCGGCTCTGCACTGTGCAACAAAGACAACGACAACGCAACGTATTCAGCCTGCTCGTTTCGTTTGGGGAGAAATGTTGTGAACAAAATGTGTAATGATGGAGAATAAAACACGAGTAATAATCGCAATAATAGTAGCGAATATTAAGTAAAATATGTAATAATATAGCTCTGGCATTACCGATTTTGACACGGTTGCCATTACCAACAACACCATTATAGTTATTGTTTGCAGCGATGGCTGCCATCGCTATAGTCATTATCATCGTCATAGCCATCGCCGCTGTCATTACTGCCATAGTCATTACACAGCTCATTCCTATTGTCAACGATGTCATCGTTATTGTCACCGTTGTTATTATTACTAGTATAAGGGACCATTTTTATAATTGCTGGCAGAGGAATGATTCCCACTGCGAGCAGGAAACTGTGAGCGGTAATTGCAGTTATTGGTTAAATTTATGTGGACCCTTTTGACAAGAATTTTACTGTACTGCCGCATGTAAGCTGTAAATACTAGTGGAATGTTATTATTATGGAAGTGTGGTGGTGGGGTGTTTTTTTGTAATTTCTTTGGCTAACTTATACTGACATTTATTTGTTTATTTAAGATCATCTAAACTAGTAGAACCGTCAGTAAAACATAAAATTGTTGTTATTACTCGATTTCTAAAGTGGACGAAGTGGTAAATTTGTATGGGAGGTACCCGAAGGGACGTGCCTATACTCCCAGTTTTTCCTCCAAAACTTTATCCTGTTCTATCTTATCGTGTCGATCTAGCAGGATCGTGTCGAGTGCATTGATATAACTACTCGCTTTCTAAAGTGGGAGGAGTGGTACATTTGAATGAGAGGTACCAGAAGAAGCTAGGATAGACTCTCAATTGTAGCTTAACAAAATACAGAATTTTTGCACGATCGCGTTGGGTGTATTGATATTATTACTCGCTTTCTAAAGTGGGCGGAATGGTACATTTGTATGGGAAGTACTCAAAACTTTATCATGCTTTAGCTTTACTTATAACAGATTTTGGCCACTTTAACTTTACTAAATGTAGAATTTGGGCATGATCCCGTTAGGTGCATTGCTATTATTACTCGACTTCTAAAGTGGGCGTAATGATGAATTTGTAAGGGAAGTACCAGTAGGGGCGTGACCATGTAGCCCATTTGCAATACCGTAAGTAGTTATGGGGAAATATTAACTCGTGCTAAGTTTCAAAACATTTGGTTGCGTCTTTCAAAAGCCATAGTGCGTACCAGCCGGACAGCCAGACAGACAGACGGACATGGCTTAAACGACTTTAAAAGTTATAAATCGATATTGGTTCAAAGAAACCTGGGGCCTGAAGTGACTCCTTCTAATTGTTACACTTTTGTATATATATACCCTCCTACCCGTACGGTGAGGGTATAAAAAGTTTGAGTATAATAATAATTAAAAAAATTTTAATAAATTATAATTCCCAAGCGCTGTCACTAACTTTTTTGATATTAATTGAACGCATCCACATACGACTGCATACTAACCGAGTTTGCTAGACACTGTACCAACTTCTACGGCCCAGAATCGTGGTTGGACTTTTGGACTTATCGTCATGTATGTAGAGTACCGTCAACATATGAATTATGAGCTGTATAACGACATCGACGTAGTCATGCGTGTCCAACTAAAACCGTTGCGCTGGATGGAGCATGACGGGTAAATCGATGAAAATACTTTAGCTCGAAAAGTTATTGACAATCAAATCGATGAACACCGCAGAAAAGGGCGACCAAAAAGGAGTTGCTATCCAAACTTGGTGTGACGAATAATCTCCAGCTATCGATGCATACAAATCTGTTGCATCCTACAAATAAAAACAATAACAACGTATTGCTTGATATCTGTAGTTTAACATTTGATATACATTTTGGTGTTAGTTTGTGTAGGTTTTCAGATTCTCCGAAAGGCAGTATTTCAGCGTCTCGTCGTGCTCTACGTTATAATTATTCTTGTTTTTGCGAAGTCTCATGATGAGGATTCGTGGCTGAATCCAAAACATCTGTGCAGACTGCCTGGCATTATGAGAATATCATTCTGCTAAATACACTTCTTGCACATGGTGGCGATATCAATTGGCCGCCAAGATCATTTGATTTGACACGGTTGGACTTCTTTCTTTGGGGTTATTTGAAAGAAAAGGTGTACGTCGATAAGCCGGCAACAATTCAAGAGCTAAAGGCCATCGAAAATTTGGACAGTGGGATGGAGGTGTGCCGCCGAGGTCGCGGAGACCATTTGGCCGATATTTTGTTCCATACCAATATTATCATAATGAAAATAAATGACAATAATTTATACAATAATATTACTGCTAGGATGAAAGGGTTTCTTAAAAACTAACAATATATTACAAAAAAAACACTTTCACTTGCATCCTTTGAACAATACCTGAGAGATCTTCTGATTGAGCAAACATTTCTGTATACTTTTTGTAGACACACTCAAACAGGACCTGCAGCCAAAAGTTTATACAGAACGTTGAGCATACTTTTTTCCAGACAGATGAATTGCGTAGATTGCCTTATCGGGGAGTCAATCCCACGATCACACGCGATGAGAAACGACGTATACGTTATATTATATGACTCATACGTAAAATAAGATGTACCGAAATGGTTCATGAGTTTTACATGAAATAATTGGTTTCACAATATAAAGTAAGAATGCATAAACATTTACACAGCACAACATATGATTTCGGGACTTAATTCTGAAAATTGCATGTAAAAGAAGTCCCAGAAATAAGAAGTTCTTCATCATTCGTTTGGTCAAGTTGGTCGGCGGCTAGCTCAATGTGATAGTCGAGTAAGAAGAGTGAATGTAAGAAGGTTTTTCATTTATAAAGGGAGCATAAGTAAATTAGTCATTTAATTTTTATAGACCACCGCAAATTTAAAATATAGAACCAGATTTTTTCTACCAAAATGTTTAACTCTGCACAAAAGGCTGAAGTCACAACCATGGAAGGAATTGTGTAAAATTATGTGCGGATATCATATCCTACGTTATTCTTAACATTAATCGAAATGTGTTCGTTGAGTATCCTTCCTTTTGCCATTTAAAAACATTTCAATTAACTATCGACAATGTGAGTAAGAAATAAAAGACAACAAGTACAAAAGTGTGGCAACAAAATATGCATAATATTTTCACAGTCCATATAACTGAGTAATAAAATATCCTTTTTATGAGCATATTAAGTTCTGACTCATTTGTGGTGGAATGAAAAAAAATTATGGGTATATAAAAAAATAAGTAAGGAAATAATAACAGTTTCTTAAAGGTTCACGAAAAGTTGTACAAGTTGCAACTTTAATATTTTTACACATACATCAAAAGCTGATGAAGACATTGGGTTGTGAATTTAAAAACAATAATTCCAAAGATTTTGTGCTAAAACTGTGAGTAAGCACTTGGCTTAGCTATTATATATAATACAAATTTGAAAATCTCATAACATTTAGTGATTTAATTTAAATTTTTGCAAATCTTATTAATCATCGCTCATAAAACAACAAAGCTGTGTCTTGCTGTATCAGGCCTTGGATGCTTTCAAACTCATATATATTTTTAACTCTTCTGCTAACCCTTTTTCTCTTGTGGCGTTCCTACGGCGAGTTTATGTTGCTGCAAAGCTTATGCTCCTCCACCACTTCCTGTCGGCTTGTCACTTTCTTGATTGTCTTATTCACTGCTCCAATGTATCTTATAGATTTTGTTATACCTTTGGTCATAAAACATGCTTAGAAATACACCAGAGTCATAAAAGTGTCGGTTGTAAATTACCGTATAAATTTGCTCTTTGACATCTTTGAGGTCAGAGATTACGTAAATTGTTTAAGAGGGAAGGAACTGTGGGGCCATGAAATATTTCGTTAATTGTTTTATAGGTGGGTGGGTGAATTTGAAAAATGATAAATTATATGTCAGTGTTATATACTACCACTTGCCAGATGACAGAGTTACCATATGGTGAGGACAAAACAAAAAATGTGCGATAACTTCAAATAGAAAATTTTTTCATATAACATGTAAATATAGGAGAATAAATTTCCAAATCGTAAAGTAAGGCCTATTCAACTGGCGGATGTCTTCGAAGAGTATAAGGCTGGCATTACTGCTATACAGGAAATCCGGTGAACTGGATATGAATGCTCGCGGATGAGGATGTGTGACGTGTACTTCAGCTGCCACGCAGATAAGCCTGGGTTTGGTTGTGGATTTGTGATCGGCATGAGACTACGACACCTGGTCTCTAGGTTTACTCCTGTCAGTGAACGAATCACCACCATAAGAGTGATGTCAAAATTTTTCTACATCACGCTGAGTGACGAGGTGAAAGACTTGAAGAAACATACGACCGTAGCCCAGGCCATGATGTTAAAATCGTGATGGGAGATTTTAATGCCAAAATAGACCGGGAGAATGTCTTTAGCCCAACAGTCTACATACTGTCACATCGCCAAACGGAATCAGACTGATTGATTTCTCTGCAGCAAGGAACATGATAATTAGCAGCACACGGTTTGACCACAAAGACATTCACAAGGCGACGTGGATATCTCCCGATCAAGTAACGAGAAACCAAATTGATCACGTGGTAATCGATGGAAGGCACGCGTCAAGTGTCTTAGAAGTACGAGTGATCAGGGGTGCGAACATCAACTCGGATCATCACCTCACTACAGTGAAGGTGCGTACTAGGCTAAGCAGGGTGGGAACCCTGCATAACCAGGCACAGAGAAAGCTGGACATCACTAAACTGCAGATGGCGGAGACAGCCAACGCATATTCCAACTAACTCACTCAACAACTTCGTGATGCTCCAACTCCCGAAAATACTAGCGCGCAATGGCAATGTATTGCCCACTCGATGGAAAGGACTGTGCGGTCCGCACTAGGATATGTGAAGCCCTTGAACGATAATGCCTGGTACGATGACGAATGCCGCAATGCCACCGGGAACAGAATCCTGCATACAGGGTCAAATTGCAGCCAATGGCAACGCGAGCTTTTCATGAAAAGTACAGGGAGAAAAGGCGGAAGGCGACTCGACTCTTCAGGCAAAAAAAAAACGAGAGCTGAAGGAGCGGAATAATGTGTGCAATAAAGAATACAGGAACAGAGGTGAAGCCCTAAAATTCTACCAGAAGATAAATGGTAGGGTACATGGAACAGGTCTTCCCTCCTGTAAAGACAAGGATGGTCATCTCGTTACTGACTTCGAGAGCGTACTGAGAGTATGGAACGATCACTTCTGCAACCTATTGATGTTTGAAAACTCGGCTGCTGAAGATGTTGCACCAATCTGAGACGATAACATCGAGTGTTCCCCTCCGAGCCAAGCTGAGATAACAACTGCAATATCCCATAAGCCGATTAGGCTGATGATCTTCCAGTTGAGTTATTTAAGGTGGGTTGAGAAGAGCTTGTTTTAAGCTTGCAACAGCTCATAGAGAATATTTGGCTTCAGGAGAGCATGCCAGAGGATTGGAATCTAAGTGTGCATTGTCCTACTTAGAAAAAAGGTAAAAACTACCGTGGAATTAGCCTCTAATCGATTTCGTATAAGGTTCTCTCTAACGTACTGCGCGAACGTCCTTAAACGTCTAAAACCTGGAAAACCTGATTGGACCTTATCAGTGCGGCTTTAGACCAAGCAAATCTACGACGGCTCAGATATTTACACTACTGCAAATTCTGGAGAAAATCAAATCTACGACGGCTCAGATATTTACACTACTGCAAATTCTGGAGAAAATCCATGTAAAGCAAATCGACACTTACCCCCTCTTTGCCGATAACAAAGCTGCCTTCGATAGTCCCATCAGGTATCGAGTATACGAAGCCATGTCTGTTTTCGGTAACCCTGCGAAGATAATTCGTCTCTGCCGGTGTCCTTACGAATATCAAATCCTCTGTTCGGATTGGCAAAGATATATCTGCGCCATTCGATACGACGAGAGGTCTTAGACAGGGTGACGGTTTGTCATGTATGCTGTTCACCATAGTGATGGAAATGGTGTTAAGGAAAGCAGCGGTTAACATGGCTGGCACCATATTAAATAAGAACCACATGCAGCTGGCATATACCGATGATATTGATATTATCGGTCGGACGATGCGAAAGGTAACAGCTGTCTTCTCATCTGTTGAAAGAGAGTCAGCGAAAATGAGTTTGGCAGTGAATGAGGACAAGACGATGTTAATGGTATCATCGAACAAAGTGTCCAACCGTTGGGGACGCAGCGTGAACGTTGAGAACTATTGTTTTGAGGTAGTGGATGAATATATCACGCTCGGATCCGCCATGGACAAAATCAACAGTGTCATCCTTGAAATAAAACGGAGAATACTGCTCACCAACAGGGGTTTTTTTAGGCTATGCGAGGACTTCATAAACACCACCCTATCTCGAACCACCAAAGTCCAACTGTACCAGGTACTAATTTAACCGATCCTGTTTTATGCCTCCGAATCATAAGTGCTTACACACGCGGAAAAATACTCCGCAAAATATAGGACCCATTTGCCTAAACGGCGAGTTCAGGATTCGGATGAACCATGAACTGTACGAGTTGTATCACGACATTGAAGTGGTCAAGCGAATTAAAGTGCAACGAGTACGCTGGGTAGGCCATTTCGTGAGGATGGATGAGGAAAATCCAGCGCAAAAGGTATTCTATCAAGACCTCGAATGACGGAGGGATACCGCGGCTACGTTGAAAGAATCAGGTGGAGGAATCACTGACGCTGCTTGGTAGGACTGACTGGAGACGGTGCGCACAGGATCAAAGCGAATGGAAAACTCTAATCATTTCGGCCTCTGACTTGGACACTAAGATATAAATATATATTTTGTCAAGTTGGAGTTAAGGCTAATAATAATAAAAGTAAGGCCTTTACATTCTATATCTACTTACTTAACTAATTATTCTTTACATGGATGGGTTATGGGATAACTTCTCACTGCCGTATCATGATTAGATATACATCACACGGCACCTACTTGTTTAGAGTTTGAAAAGCTTTTAGACATGACGATTGACTTGCCATAATGCTGCGAAGTTACTGTCGACAGCCTTGAGGTTGCCGTCAATGAAAGAAAATGGAGATGGAATCGAACCGTGAATCTCCCGCATAATAGTCGCGTGCTCCAATCATCATGCCACGACCGGCCCTATGCTCGACACGTATAATTTTAAAAGGCAGCAACATGGGAGTTCTTTGACATATCATTGTATTCATACATCTGTGTCTACTAACCTAAATAGCCCAGATAAATACACTCAAAAATACGTATACGTTATATTACTGAGTTTTGTGTTACTCATACGTAAAATAGAGTAATGTCTGTGTCATTTCAAGCAACTACTTAAACTAAAATTACTAGTAGTTAAATAAATTATTAATATCATTCCTTAGCTGTAAGTGCTGCTAGTCCTTATACAATCCTTATATAAAACCCATACATTGTGGAATATATTATTTTATGTGCCAATCACTTTACCTTCTACATCCACATATAATACTCCCGCAGTAATCTTTAATACCTCCATGGAACTTTCCCACAATAAATCTATTAAAATTTACCAAAATTTCCTTTAGCAGAACTTAAGTCCCACTACCTTCGACTCCCTCACATCCAATTAGTTTTAAGCACAATCAAATTGATTAATAACTTAATGATGACACTCATTATGAGTGATGTTGAGAATGATACGCATAATAAGTCCATATAGAATACTAACCAACCAACAGGTCCTTTACCGGTGGTGGTCGTTGGCCTAGTTTCAATGGTTAATATGAATGAATCAGCCCGGACATGTCTACATCTCGCCACAATTATACCTTTAAGCCGCACAAATTGTGTCAGCAGACAAAAGCGAAGGAGCAGGAGTATCTGTGTGGTGTCCTTAATAATACAAGATTTGTGCGTGATGCAAAACTGACAGCCTTCAAGTGACAGATAATGAGAATGTGATAGAAACCAAAAGAGAAAATCCGCATTTAAAGAGTCAACATAGCACTTAACCGTACAAGTTTATAAAAAAACTTGATAGAATTTAATTAAAATTATTTTTAATATAGCTAAGACAAAGATGACAAAAGTCCTTAATAACATTAACAAGATAAAAGACAAAAGACATGAAGTACGAAGTAAAGAGAAGGTTTTATTGGGATGTTTGCAAAAAGCTGTAATTAAACACATTAAATGGGTTTTGTAGGTGAGTTAACAAATATATGTGCGTTTGTGGTTTCCGATTGCGTATTCAACTCCAGTCTATAGGCGCAACTTAATAATGAACCAGATATAACGTCATTATTTGTATAAGAATTTAGCAATTTGTCTATGCTGCGGTTTATGCCATTCAATATAGTCTGTGTAGTTTTTAGACGTGTTTGTGTCAAGAAAATATAGAGCAATGTTTGCTAAATTTATAATCGAATTATGTGTAAGCAATGTTGTGTGGAAATACAATAATAACATTGAAAGCCCTCAATGAAATGGAAGATCATATTTGTGTGTATAATATGATGACAGATGCACAATTTTTGCCAAATATGTTCAATATAGTGAATATGTAAAAACATGAGACTATGACGCGGCTAACCTCGGTTCGATTATGACTTTCGGTTTTAATTCCAGCGGTCTAGAGATATGTAGCTCCAATACGTCACAAATTTTGTTTACAGTGGTTTGAAGTTGGATTTTTTTTGCTCAAATGTCGGATTAATGAATATGAAAAATCATCTGTAAAAATACGTTTAGGATATTTCATGTCTTCGGAGAGCTATATTAAAACCCTCTAGCGCCCACCCGCATGGGACATTACTGACCCAGTTTTTGAAAAACTGTAGAAAAGTCAACTTTGGACGGAGGTCAAGGCTTAGAATCTTCGATAGAAATATTCTCCGGAAAATTTCACAAAGAGTCACCGAAGACAAATAGCCTCTATCAGTCAAAGGTTCCAAAATAAAATCAAAATGAAATGGTAATAGGTCTCTTTTGAGCAAAAAGTGCAACACACTTTTCCGGGAGTGAACCAAACTAATATCAAACGATAGCATTTGACCTCAGTAACGAAACCCTAAACTCCATTTGCTCCACAACGTCACAATTTTTGTTTACAGTGGTTCAAAGTTTGATTTTTTTGGTCAAAGGTCAAATAAAAGAAAATGAGAAATCATGTGTAAAAATAGATTTGGGATACTTCATGTCTCGGAGACCTAGATTAAAATTTTCCGACGAATATTTTTTAAACTTTTCACGTTAGGTTTAAAGCTAAACTTTACTTTGCATGAAAATCGCGATACAAAAAATATCGATATTATTCATTTCTGCAGACTGGACCAAAGGCTATTTACTTTTTAAAGCAGTAAGAAAGTTTCAGTCGGGTAACCCGACTTACATATACCATCAAATCTAAAAATCTATTATATTGATATTTTTACTCGATTTCTAAAGTGGGTACATTTGTATGGGAGGTACAAGAAGGGGCGTGTCTAGACTTCCAGAATTTTTCTCCAAAACTTAATCCTGTTATAGCTGTATTAAATACAGAATTTGGGCACAATAGAGTTGCGTGTATTGATATTATTACTCCATCTCTAAAGTGGGCGGCAAGGTACATTTGAATGGGAGGTACCAGAAGGGGCTTGTCTAGATTTCCAGATTTTTTCTCCAAAACTTTATCCTATTATAGCTGTGTATTGATATTATTACTCCATCTCTAAAGTGGGCGGAGTGATGCATTTGTAGGGGAGGTACCAGAAGGGGCGTGTCTAGACTCCTAGAATTTTTCTCTAAAACTTTATCCTGCCTGAACTTTACTTAATACAGAATTTGGGCACGATCGCGTTAGGTATATTAATAATATTGATCGATTAATAAAGTGGGCGGACCAGATGGGTATGGAAGGTACCAGATGGGGCGTGGCTAGATTTTAAGTTTTTTTCTCCAAGAACTGTATCCCGCTATAGCATTACTAAATAAAGAATTTGGGCACGATCGCGTTATATTTATTGATATTATTACTCCATCTCTAAAGTGGGCGGAAAGGCACATTTGTATGGGAGGTACCAGAAGGGGCGTGGCTAGACTTCCAATTTTTTTCAAAAACTTTATCCTGTAACAGCTTTACTAAGTACAGAATTTGGGTACGATCCCGTTGGTTGTATTGATATTATTACTCGATATCTAAAGTGGGCGGAATGATGTATTTGTATGGGAGGTACCAGAAGGGGCGGGGCCATGCGGCCCATATGCAATACCGTAAGTAGTTTTGGGGAAATATTAAATCGTGCAAAATTTCAAAATATTTGGTGGCGTCTTTCGAAAGTTATCGTGCGAACCAGCCGGACCGCCCTACCGCCAGACAGACAGACAGACAAATGATATATACCCTCATCCCTAAGGGTGATGGTATAAAGATAACAGGAAAAAATTGGACAAATGAGATAAAAATTGTTTATCTATATATATAAAAATGGTGGCAAAAATGTATAGTAATTCATCAATTGAGAACGTCTGGACCGATTTTGCTGAAATTTTTTTTCAGTTGTTCGTAATTGCCATGAGAAGGTTTATGTAAAAGAAAATTTTGGGAAAATCCTCCGGAAAAGCCGGAAAATTGGAAAAACCGAAAATTGCTTTTTTGTATGGAAATTTGTGTGCAATTGTAACAAATGATTTTTCGAATGGCACAATAAAAAAATTTGTTGGAAAATTCGGAAAATTCCGAAAAAATTGGAAAAATTGTAATACTATTTTTCCGAGAAATTTTGTTTTTTGTCGTACGATTTGATAGTTTTGAACGATGTAACTTGCGAAAAATTTCGAATAATTATTCCGAAATGACTTTCCGAATGGAAAAATAGATAAATTCTCGGTGGAAAACTTTTTTTTTGCATCTTATCGTATGTTTTGGTAATTTTGGGCGATGTAAATGTGAACAATTTCGAATAATTATGACTTTTCGAATAGAAAAATAGAAAAATTCTTGGTGGAAAACTCGGAAAATTCCAGAAAAAAATCAAAAGATTTGGATGCCTTCGACGAAATCTTCCATTAATCGCTTGATTTGATGATTTCAGACGACGTATAGGTGCAAAATTCGTTGTGTTGCTTTAAAATTTCGGATTACTGTGAAATATCTATCTATATATATAAAAGTGAACATTTGTTTCTACGTATGTCCCCTATAAACTTGAAAATTACCGAACCGATGTGCAACAAACCGTATTAATTAGAAAGGCAATCTTTCGAGGATGGTTATAGGCTATTTAAACATTGCATTTGACACATTTGGTCCATTTAACGAGTCAATTTTCGAATTTTCCCATACAAACATTTTACAGTATATTGAAATTTTGAAAATTTAAATTTTGACAAATAATGACGGCAAAAAAATTAAACTATATACACACAACAAATCTAAAATGCCACCGAAAAGAGCTATAATTGGAAGAAATACAGCATATGCCCAACGAAAAAGAACCGGAAGGTCAGAGGAAACGCCAGAACAACGTGAAGTGCGTTTGGAGTCGAACCGGAAGAGAATTCAACAATCAAGAGCAGATGAAACACCATAACAAAAAATCATATTTACGGTCAAGTTCAATGCTGGATGTATTCGATTGAATGGCAAAAGCGGGGTTTACCGCACGTTCATATCCTAATTTGGTTGAAAGATAAAATTCTTCCCACTCAAATCGATAGTGTTATATCTGCTGAATTACCGAATCAACAGGAAGATCCCATACTTTTTGAAGTCGTGGGCAAGAACAGGATTCATGGCCCATGTGGAGGATTCAATATGAATTCGCCTTGCATGAAAGAAGGAAAATGCACGAAAAGATATCCACGCGATTTGAATAATGAAACTTAAACTGGTGATGATGGATATCCGAAATACAGACGACGAAAGCCAGAAGATGGAGGATTCTCCACCACCATTAAAGTAAGAAACGTTGATATTGACATAGATAATAGATGTATTGTACCATACAGTCCAATATTGTCAAAAACATTTCAAGCTCATATCAATGTTGAATACTGCAACTCCGTTAAATCTATTAAGTACATATGCAAATATTTTAACAAAGGCAGTGATATGGCAGTGTTCGGGCTTTCAAATCAAAACGATGAAATTACTCAATTACAGATGGGTCGTTATATCAGCAGTAATGAACCTGTCTGGCGAATTATTGGTTTCAATATTAACGAACGGTATCCAACTGTTCAACATCTTGCTGTTCACTTAGAAAACGGCCAACGTGTTTATTTTACAGAAGAAAATGCGGAACAACGAGCAGCACAGCCACAAAATACAACACTTACGGCTTTCTTCCAATTATGTCAAGCTGATAATTTTGCGAAAACATTGCTGTATCATGAAATCCCAAAATACTATACTTGGAACACAGCAACCAAAGTGTTTTGCAGGAGAAAGCGAGGCGCTGTCGTTTTAGATTATCCTGATGTTCGTGCATCTGATGCACTGGGTCGGCTATATACCGTACACCCAAATAACGCTAAGTGTTACTATTTGAGAATGTTGCTTCATACAGTCAAAGGTCCAGAAACACAAAGAAAGCATGAGTGACGATATACTAAGACAAGCACGTAGAACGAATCCGAATTCGGAAATCATGTTTTCGGATGAAATTTTCAATGAAGCACTATACTAATTGAGGATAGATGTATTTCAATCAATAACAAAAACATTTGTCAGTTTGGACTACCAGGTCCGACACGTGATCGTAACAATGTCCACGACAGAGACTTGGTACGCGAAAGGCAATATAATTTGAATGAATTGCGTCATTTTGTCCATCAAAATAACAATTTTTTTAACATAGTACCATAAGCCGTGTGTCGGTTATAAGTCATGTCATAACAAGTAAGTAATAATGAATAAACAATTTAGTAGTATGCAACCTGGCCAAGCGATATGTTCGTGATACAGTCCAATTTTTCCCATGTCTATACTTTTATGGCAGGACGAAGTCTGCCCGGTCAGCTAGTATATATATAAAAATGGTGGCAAAAATGTATAGTAATTTATCAAGAGAGAACGTTGGCCCAGTTTGCTCTATTTTTTTTCAATGTTCGTAATTGTCAGGAATTTTTTATGTCAGAAAATGTTGGGAAAATTCTTGGGAAAAGCCGGGAAATTTGAGTGCTATTGTTACGAAATGGCTTTTCGAATGCAAAAATAGAAAATTATTAGCGAAAAACTCTGAAAATTCCGGAAAAGCGCAAAAAAAATGATTTTTTTTTATCGACGAAATTTTGCAGTTTTCGCATGATTTGATGATTTTGATGTTGGTTGGAAAATTTAACGAGATAAATAATATCTATATATATAAAAATGATGTAATTTGATAGTTTTGGATGATGTAACAGCGAACAATTTCAGATAATTATTCCGACATGACTTTCCGAATGGAAAAATAGACAAATTCTTGGCGGAAAGCTCGAACTTTGGATTTGGATTTTTCGAATAGGTCATGGTTGTTTTTAGGGAGGGTTATTTACTAGACTAATGCCTCCTATTAGAGAATCAAACTTTGGACGACGTACGCGTCGTGCTATAATTAGTCAGAACGTCCGTAATAATCAAACGCAAAAAGAACATGACAAACAAATTAATGGAGACGTGCCCATATTGCACAGTTTCGCGCTGCACAATCACCACCTCAAATTCGACAAAATGTTAATTAAAGAAGACCAGTCGTAAATATAGAGAATCGCACTGCTTTTAAATACGATTCCACAATCGCCTACAATGATCTTCGCTGCGTTGATATCGGTTCATTGTCTGTCGTATGCCAGCATTGCAATGCATTGAAGTTACAATCGGAAACTCTCGGCTTATGCAGCGGTGATGGCACGGTGAAATTGCCGTTTTGACTCATCCGCCATACAATCTAATCAAAACATCGTTGTTGATCAACACGGCAACAATCCGTGTTAAACGGCAATGGCGTGAAAAAAAACGCACGATCGTAGTTATGCAGTTCAGATAGTATTACTGGACCCTCAAAAATATTTTTTTTTCACTTTTTTAAAATATATGATGTACTGCAATCTATATGATGTACTCATAAACTTTAAAAGCGTTTTCTGTAAAATGTTAATTTTACACATACCTTGGTGTAGAATTCAGATATCGATTTGATCACATGCATGTTAACCACCTTTTTACCATTTCATATGAATATCGACGGCGTGCTACTCATTTCAAGGTGAGATCCCAATCTATTTTAAGATGAGATCCCAACTGTATACTTTTTGCGATCGAACATTTTTGTTAGGAGATAACTGCATTTAAAGTTGTTCATATGAATATCGACGGATTCACAGCTATTGCAGTTCTTAAGCGTCGGGAGACTCATCGGTCATATGATGCACTTCAATGCATGTTGATGTTCTGCCGTGGAGAGGGTGAATATCACCACAATTTAAAGATGGTCAATACAATGACAGGTTTGTTTACAAGTCATCGGGGAAAGAAACGAATAAAAAGGTTAGCTTAAATAATTTTTATGCGTATCGATCGCAAATTGCGTTAGCTGTTGCACCATCTGCTGCCACTTTGTTGAATGGGGTCGAACTGCACACTCCGCTTTGAAGTTGCCTTTGAATTATCTTACAGTTGAGAAGCCATTGGGCACAATACCCAGAAGTTCGGCGACAGTGAAATTGTTGTGAGAATGCAAAATCATTATTTGGGATTATTGCACGATAGCGCATCAACGAGCTTTGGAGGCAGTTGAACGAAAGATGAAGGATTTATGAGGTGATTCGAAACGATTTAGTGGGGCTATAATATTTCTGTCGGAAGATTTTCGTTAAACGCTTCCCGCCATCCCAAAATCTACTGCTGCTTATGAAATTAATGTCTTTGTGGCGGAATGACAAGGAGTTGAAATTAACTACGAACATGAGAGTCACGTTGCAAAACGACCCATCGGCTACTGCATTTTCAAAATATCTACTGGCGCTTTGTAATGGCCAAATTCCTGTTGATGTTTCAACTGGATTGATGACGTTCCCGTCAAATTTTGCAAAGGAGAGGAAGTCCTTATCCCTCGAATTTCTATTTTTTTCGAATTTCTATTTCGATTTTCCCTTCCAATTCTAGCGAATTCAATTCCCCATTCGATTGGCTTTTGCGATCTCAATCAATAAATCGCAAGGCCAATCATTGGAAGTTTGTGGGATCAACCTCGAATTTTTGTTTGTTTTAGCACCGGCAAACAAATCGAAAAACATTGTTTATCAGACCGTACTGATTTCCATTAAACTCAAATAAGTCACATTAAAGTTTGTACTATATGTGTTTTAATATTACTCTGGAGCTTATATGAAGGCGTTAACCGAGTAAGAAGTTGTATGGCAGAACAACGTTTGCCGGGTCAGCTAGTTTTTTATAAAAGTACACAAACAGGGATCCATGTATGATCATTGATTATTTTCATATTGCTTCTACCTGGAGGCTTAAAGTGCATTTGAAGCCTATATTTTTTGAAAATATCTATGTTTACAAGTTAAGTTTTTTAAATTTTAAATGCTCCTACCATCAAAACTATCAAACCGATATTAAAAATTTGTACAGAATGGTTTTAGCGGAGCTCATTACCTTTAATTGGAAACCATTTTTGTTCAACTAGTTGGACGCGTTTACGAATTATTTTCCAACAAGCTGATGCATCTCATATTTTGTAAAAAAAAATTACAAAAATTATATCTTGAATACTAATCAGATTGAACATTTTTAAATCCCAAAGTCGTCTTTAGGAGACCGAAATATATAGAAAAAATTAATTAGAACTCTGCAGCTGACAAAAAATAAAGATCTGTAAGCCGGTGTTATTATTTAATAATTATAAATTTAACTAACCCCCAGGCATCGGTTTAGAATTTATTGCAGAAATAATAATTTTCCAAAAATAGTAAATTTTGTATGAGATGTAGCACATATTCATTCCAGAGTCAAATTTTTATAAACGTACATCTTACGCAAAATTTTATAGAATTCAGTGCACTTCAAAAAAGATATGTATCTAAGACTATGAGTGTCAATTAGGTAATTTTTACTGGAGGTACGAGAAGTCGTGGGACAAAGGATTCGGTTTTCGTGTGGTTTGTCTACTATTACAAGTTAATTAAACTGATCAAATTGAAATATCGTCCAGTTGTTCGTTTTGAAATTATGAAAGAAATATTAATTTTTCAAAAAAAAGCAATTTTGTATGGGAGGTACCAGAAGGCGAGAAGCAATTTTGATCATTTACAATCACATTAATTTATGTTGGAAAATAAAAATACCGGTAAATTTTCATACCGATAAGTTAAGGTTTGCAAGATTTGCATTTGGGGGAAACTTTCCCTCCCCCTAAAAGGAAACCCAGATGTAAACTTTCAAAACGTGTCTTTTTTTTGTCTCTTAAAGGGATTTTAAGTAAGGCAGAATTCTGCACCGATTTTAAGATATACGTTCGTCTGTCTCCGCGATTACAGCCATAGTTTCAGAGCTATCGAACGGTATGCAAATTTCTATTCTTTAAGCAGAGGTTAAGTTATAATATGAGCAAGATAAAAAAAGGTAAAACCAGCACAGAAATTTCCGTCAGGTAAAATGACTGATAAATGAAATGAAACCCAGATGTAAACTTTCAAAATGTGTCTTTTTTTGTCTCCTCTATTAAAATGTATAGGTTGAACCTTGTTATTTTTTTTGTGTTGTACAATGTTATCAACTAATTTAAATAAGTCTTCAACCACCTGAACTTTTTCAATAAGATTTGATGTTTTTTTATATCTTTTGCAATAACAATTGCAAAATTAAGTCAGATCTAGTTTGAGGGTCTGTCAGGATATTATTTGCAGATTTAATCGATTGAGCTTCTTCATGGTTTAATGCACTTAAAATAACTTCATAATTGAGGGATATGCAGCAACAACGACTTAACTCGACTTATTATAATTGCTTGAAAAATAAAAAAAACTGTTTACAAATAGAGAATACATTTAAATCATCTGTAACTTTGCCTTATTATTTGTCACGTACCACTACATGCTTTGGCCAAATTCCATTAAGATATTCGTAAAATTCGCAATTCTAGAGTCATTTTTATTCTGGAGTTAACTCCTTTTTGGCCCAAATAATTGAAAATTGCTTTTTTTTTTAAGTAAGGAAGCATTGAATATGTTCAATCTTTTAAAAAATTGGTTTATTTCAAGAAAACCACAGTACTAACTAAAATCTATCCATAAAAACACTCTATGTAGTACATAGTGTTTGCATGAAAAATTTAGCTCCAAAGAAAAAATAATCCAAAACTACCAATGCTACTAATGATCATAGCTTTCGGCGTTGGTGACTTCTTCTGTATAGTCGACATCATTATTCGAATATAGACCATCGTAGAATCACATCCCGTTGTGACAAACATACTTCTCAGCGAGTTCCTTCACGTCGTTTAGTTTAGCAAGTTTCTACGTTAGAGGACCACTGTATGCCTGTTGTAGACTTTCTTTCATAAAAGATTTTCTGAAAATTCCAATAAAGTCGAAGATCATTGTACAACAGAATACTTTTTGCACGTATTTTGGACACTAAGGGTAAGTATAAGCAAAGTGGCGAAAATCGGGAAAGTGGCTTACTGCAATACGCATTAAACGGCAATAAAAGCGAATGTTTAAATAGCAGAGGGATCAGTCGTTTGGAGACAGGCCAAGTAAAATCGCCACTGTTATCTTTTACGACAATTATTTGGGGAAACAAAAAGTCAGCTCCTGGAGTTAACTCCGTGTTGCCCCAAAACGAATGAAGCAGTTAACTGTTTCTAGCGGATACCTTGAGAACTATCAATGGGAGATAAATCATTGTTGAACCAAACGAAAGAATAATTTTTTCCCTCCAAGAAACGATTGTTAGCTCTGTTCGGCCCCTCAATTGTTGGCATAGTAACTAACTGCCTCCAGCCATGTTCTGTAGGTAATGCAAGGTTTGGAAACATTTCTCTAAAAAGTTCCACTTTACATGGAGCTTTCAAAAAAACTTTATATTAGCTTTTATATTAGCAATAACTTTATTCTCGTTTTCATATAAATTTCTAATACATTCACACAATCGATGGAGACCATGAGCAATACAAGTCACATGCGTCACTTTCGGATTAAATGACACTATAGCTTTTGCAGCCTTTACCATGTATGGACCTGCATCCGTCACAAATAGCAAAACATTATTCTTATTGAAGTTGACGTCCAGATTTTTGATGACGTCGTCACACAGTCGAGCAATTGTCGAGTAATTAGTCCTTTCTAAGGCTGCTGTAAGTAATAAAAATTTCTCACTTGTAACTTCATTGTCAGAACATAAAACGCCTTCTATAACTTTTGCCACATTTCTGCCTGTTGTATCTATAGGTTCAACTATTGAGATCCATACAAATTGAGTTTTTAGTTTTGCTCGTATATTGTACGTGCAGTCCTTGTATAAATTTCTTAAATGTTTAGTTCAAAGACCTGTTTCTGATGGCACTTGATAGTCCGTGTAGTCCTCTTAAAGCGTTCTTATATTTTGGTTTCTCATATTGTAAAATGGTTTCAGTTTTCCTGAAGTTCATGTTCTTTTTAGAGTCTACCGGAACATTCTGGCAAAAACAATTGTTATGTTTGCTTATTTTCACTTCTATGACTTCTATCGGCGATCTGCTGTAATAACTGCTGAAGATTTTACAATAGGAATCCACCATTACCTCGTAAGCCAGGAAACTCTTCTTCAAGCGCCCTTAGTTTTGGTGCTTTTGCCGTTTTAGCTTTAGGCATTATGTCCAAGATCGAAATAGGTGGGGGTTGAAAAACACTTGTTTATGGTTTGTTTATTTATTTAATAAGAAAGCGCGTGAAAAACAAGATTTTTAAACATTTAACATTCCACTGTCCATTGTATAAAACAAACAAACAGGCAAACATGTAACACAACGGATTTTGCTGTTACATTTGAAAAAAGCTAAGTTGCGAAGACTTCCTTGCATTTATGAACGAAAAACATGTGAAAAATATAAAATATGCTTAAAATAAAATATATTTAAAAAAAAAATATGAAGTGCTTAAAAAAGGATATATTTTTAAAAATATGCTCTTAAATCCAAATTATGCCAACATATGACTTAGTAGGTAAAATATGCAAAAATATTCTAACAAATAGGTCTCAAAATACTTGTAGGACCATTAAATATATAAATACCTTACCCATTTGTTAATATCTCGTTATAGAAAAACATGCATTTGTATATTTTCGGTTGCCCTGGTGATATATAAGGACAAAACAAAGTTGTTTGTTTTAACGAACAAAAAGTCTACTCGTTTGGGACATTGAGTGAACGTTGAACTATAACTATGCTGTGGTAGAAGACAAAAGTAATAATGTCAGCCTGAAAATCTGTAAGGAACGTTTACCCACTTTTTGCGTCGATTATAATTTTCTTGTATGTAACATCTTTGTGTTACAACGAAATTTAACTAGCCTGGCTTGGTATGTGCGCTTAACAAACTCAACGATAGATATTAGTGTGAGCCATTGTAATGTGAGAGCAACGACAAAATTTGAGAAGATTATTGCATGTATTTTTAGCATTAGCTGAGATTCGGTACAATTGCTTTTTTACGTCTCAAAGCACAACAAGGCTGTGCTTGAAGCCAAGCTTGACATAGCTCAGCGGATATGTCGCCGGCTTGAAATCGGGAAACCCAGGTTCAAGTCCCAGCAAGCTTCAGACATATTTTAATTTTTTTATGGAGAATTCTATTTTTAGAATAATTGTAATAGATCATATTCAATTGTATTTTTAGAATACACTCAAAAGCCATTTTGTTTTCTTTGAGATTATTCTCTTGATAACTATGATTAGTAGTGAAAAAGAAGTTTCATTGCGAGAACTGCCTATAATACGTTCCTTTCACCAAATATATTTCTTTTGGGGTTCTTGCATTAAAGGAGTAAAGTCGTGCCATTAAGAGAAATATAAAATATACATACCTAGTGAAGTAGTGCGGGTAAAGACTAAAACAAAGTTTTTTTTTAATCAATATTCGCGTAAGACATCTGCCCTGCTGTTTTAACAACTTTATCGAAATTGATTAAATAAGCATCTAAACCTGCACTTATCAAGGTAATTTTGAGATTTATTGGAAGTGGGGCAGATTAATCAAACAATTTATTTTAGGCGAATCAGAATCAGCTTCGTTAGCTGACTTATGTCAAGTCACGGAAGATCTCCGCCATTAAACCCTTTATTTTTTTTAAATTGTTCAAAAACCCTATAAATTGCAAATTCCTACTTTGTTGCATTTTTTTATCGTGTGCCTAAAATAACTACCCGAAGAATCTGAAGTAGGGTAAATCTTCAAATAAAAGACTTCAAAGCTAAATAACAAGGTGAGAAATGAGACACATTTTAAGTGACCCAAAATTGTGAGTGCCAAAAATTTTGTTTTCTTTGAGATTATTCTCTTGATAACTATGATTAGTAGTGAAAAAGAAGTTTCATTGCGAGAACTGCCTATAATACGTTCCTTTCACCAAATATATTTCTTTTGGGGTTCTTGCATTAAAGGAGTAAAGTCGTGCCATTAAGAGAAATATAAAATATACATACCTAGTGAAGTAGTGCGGGTAAAGACTAAAACAAAGTTTTTTTTTTAATCAATATTCGCGTAAGACATCTGCCCTGCTGTTTTAACAACTTTATCGAAATTGATTAAATAAGCATCTAAACCTGCACTTATCAAGGTAATTTTGAGATTTATTGGAAGTGGGGCAGATTAATCAAACAATTTATTTTAGGCGAATCAGAATCAGCTTCGTTAGCTGACTTATGTCAAGTCACGGAAGATCTCCGCCATTAAACCCTTTATTTTTTTTAAATTGTTCAAAAACCCTATAAATTGCAAATTCCTACTTTGTTGCATTTTTTTATCGTGTGCCTAAAATAACTACCCGAAGAATCTGAAGTAGGGTAAATCTTCAAATAAAAGACTTCAAAGCTAAATAACAAGGTGAGAAATGAGACACATTTTAAGTGACCCAAAATTGTGAGTGCCAAAAATTTCGTTTTTTTTTTGTAGTTTTAACATTGCATGCAATCTTTACCTCAATATCAACCCACTACACCGTCCTCATTTTCGTTGGCCTCAATTCTGCGACGGAAATGAGGACTCTCTAATTTTGTGAACGGCTGGCTCATTTATTACACGGATGCCTCATTTGAAGCGCAGATTTTGTGCCAATGTCTAGAATTACAAGCGTTACGTCATCCGACGACAAGAAATCGAATTCCCTCAACGGGCTTTCGTCAAAACTTTCGTTTATATACCACAAAGAATAAAGATACACCGAGCGCAAAACCACATCTATCGAAGATTCTTAACTACAAGCTCCGACCTTCAACATAAGCACCAAATATTTAACATCATCAGTAGTATATTAAGTATAGTCAAAACCTTACGATAAGTATGAATCTATATGAATATATGCAAAGTTTCTGATTTCCTTTTGAACTCCAATAGCAGCTGTACAACCGTTCATCGAGGTCTCGACGATCAGTCCATAGAAACTGTCACATATAACTTGGTGAGTGATATACATTGAATTTTTTCTTGTTCATGAATCAAAAATTTTGCATATCATAAAAAAAATAACCTTAAATTTTGCATATAAGTCGTGCCTATTAAAAACCAAATATTTATTGTGTTTACTTCATATGACCTTCCTATAAATATGGAATTACAGTAGGTCGCGTTTTTTACGTATATTTTTTTCTTCTATCCTCATTATTAGGTTATTTTTTGCTGTTTAGAAAAAATAACGCATGCTAGATATTTGTTTCTTTAAATTTTAAGTGTACCCAACCCCTTAAGACATGTCCCAGCAAAATATTTTGTTGCAAAGAAACAATTACAGAACAGCTTTTACTGATAAGTAACAAGTTCCAATTTCGGTTGCACAATATATTATTTTTGTTTGAAATTGTCCCAAAACCAACATGTTCTCATGGAACCTGTTATGAAATGAATTGCTACATAACTGAATTAGATATGCTGTTTTTTGAAATTTCATTGATTTTCAATTGGGTGCTAGTTCGAAATATATTTTAACTCAGATTTTTGAGTTTTTCTTAATAAATACCCTCTAAAAAATACTTATTTCGAATACGAATATTCATTTTCTGTTCTACGGAATCTGTGGTGCAACATGTTGTACATAATCGGTTATATAGAACCAGAAACAGAATAGAAAGTCGATTAAAAAATAAACGATTCTAGTATCAATACCATTCGCAACAAGTTCTGAAAAATTTTCCTGGGGTACGTCTAGTTGTACATGCACTCGTACAATCATGAGTAATCTCATTTAAAATTATTTTAGAACAATTCTTTTTTTAAAGAAATTTATCGGTTAGATACATTTATAATACCAAATAACTCGTTATAATTAATTAATATAAAGTAACTCGTTAACCCGAATACAGATCTCTCAGCTTCCACACGTATATTAATCGTAGTGAAGGTATAAACAATATCTGTTAATAATATTAAGAGTAATTCTCTTTTAAATGGTGTGGAACCTGTTAGACTCTGTTACTCTGGTATGGTTAGTTTTATTCTCTTTAATATTTGAGCAATAGCACTGAAGTTATAAAAGTCTTAAGAAAAAAAAAATAGTTATAAATGTTAGGTATTAAGAGATTTATATGAAATTAGTTAATAAATGATGTTAATAATGTGAATTAAAAAGAATAATGAATCTTTAAATAAAATCTTATTGGTGGTAATCTAAGGTCAGGGTACGTTAAGT
This sequence comes from Muscina levida, assembly GCA_964034835.1. Classification (NCBI taxonomy): domain Eukaryota; kingdom Metazoa; phylum Arthropoda; class Insecta; order Diptera; family Muscidae; genus Muscina; species Muscina levida. The sequence goes on from OZ035881.1 coordinate 107,750,947, forward strand.
TTGGGGTCTTAACAAAATGAAAAGCCATTAAGACCATGGTTGGGAGATTAGGGTTAAGAGGCTTGGGATTTCGTCCATCTATGAAATCCATACTTTCAATCGTCGACTGGTAGAATTTCCTTTCAGTACTTTGATCATTTTGGGGGCAATATATTTTTTTATGATCAGGGTTGGCCCATTCCTTTTTATTGTTTTTTTCTAGTATCACTTCGGGAGTCTATAATAATTTTTTTTTATGTACACGTTTGTTGGCCTTTGAAGTTCAAAGCAGACCCGAACCCCCCACCCGACTGCTAGCTAAGTTTCAAAGGCTCCCAGTCTGCGTTGTTCTTAACAAATCCATTCTTTTCCATCAAGTTCAGCAAACTATCAGAAAGTTATTAGGATTAAACTATTCGTAAGAATAGTGAAAAACTTCATTAGATATGAACATAACAAAAACATTTTCTGTACATTACAAATCAAAAGCATGTTTAGAATAGTATGACAAAAATTAAGGTTTTGCTTTGAAACATCATTTACTGGGATTTTTAAAGTCCACACACATTATACTAATAGATATATTTAACTTTCTGGCTGTACCATATATCGAAAAAAATTAGTACACGATTGCATTCAGCATATTCGATATATAAAGATTTGCTGGTGAAACCTCGTGTTATTTCGATTGGAAAAGATTTTGTCATGCAGTGAAATTTATCCGCAAATAGTTAGACCTTAAAAGGAATGAAATTTTTTTGGTTTTTTGTTGTAAGTATCACGTTTACATGCACACCTGACAACTGTAGCATGAAAGTGATTCACATCAAATAAAATCCAATGCAATGGTTTTCATGTTACCTCTCATTTAATGGCACCATAAACACATTACGATATTTTATGACCCAATGTTACAAAGCAGACAACACTCAGCTTAGTTATAAAGTTGCATTTTATTACCATCAAGTGACGTCTGGCTAATATTACAATTTTTATGTTCGTTTTTTAGTCCATTATTGTTAGTAACAAGCATAATATTCTGCAAGCAATATTATAAATATTTAATATGCTGCTGTAGGGGGTTATGGTGCAATAGGAGGTACGTCGAAAGGGAGTTGGCAGTGTTACTGTCATAACTGCTACAATATGCAACATTTTACAAAAATCAGTTCGATGGCGGTATCTTCCTTACTTTTTTTATGACTTAGTAAAAACTGGAATTAAATTGTCTTTAAATTTGTCCAACAGTAGATGATTTTATTAATTAGGTTGATAAAATGTTACATCATTTTGTAATTGATGTAATTGATATTTTCAAAAATATTTAGTTTTACAAATATAGTTAAAATTTAATATAACTAATTTCGTTATGGTCACTAGCTATCCTGCAATTACAACCAACTATGAAATTTGGAACATTCTTTCCCTAGTTTATTAAATTGTAAGAATGCCATAAATTTGCCATCATTGCTAAATACCAAAAACTACCATATATTGACCCTCCTCCATATGTCTATATGTTTTATCTTTATTTATAGATTTTTAATTGTCGATTCTTTTTTCCAAGAAATGTATTTACAAACAATACACATGCTAGTTTTGATACTAGCACTTCTGTATGTTTGTATATGTAGATGAATGCAAATATCTATCTATATGTACTCGTGTGCCTACATGACGTATTTATTTGCATGGTTTTTTTTTAAATAATGTTTTTGTGTGTAAATCTCTATAGGATGGAGTAAATTTTTGGCACAATTTCATCTATTCTAGTGATTTCTGGTGCACATTGTTCTTTCATTGCAATACATCAAAGTATTCAAGTGGCCGACAACAAAAACATAAAAGAAATAAAAATAAATCGAAATTATGGCCATCTGAAAGACAATTTATGGAGAATAGTTTATTATAAATAACAACAACTGCGTAATATATTTTGTAATTACATTTTCTGAATAAAATTGGAAATACACTTTCGACATGGTTTCATACCATTATACAGCATTGGGTTGGGTGATGATATATATATTAATGATACGAAAAAAGTATAACGCATTAAAGGAGACTTGTTAGGCCCCAGGTATCTTAAGAGCATATAGACCTTTCAAAGCGATTGAGCCATGTCTGTCTGTCTGGCTAGCAGGCTGGATGTGTGGGTGGGCAGGAAAACTCGAGTAATCATTAACTGAGAGATAAGTATAGCGATTGTAAATGGGCCGAATTGCCCCACCCCCTTCTGGTATCTCTCATACCAAATTGCCTATTTTTGGAAAATTAATAATTCTTCCATAATTGTCAAATGGACAACTGGAGGCTATTTCATTTTGGTCTGCTAACTTATCGTGTAATTATAGTCAAATGACATAAGCAAACCTTACAATTTGGCACGCCCCTTCTGGTACCTCACATATAAAAAAAAACCCTCAATGGTAAGGTAAGCGTTAATTGAAAGTTGATTTACGAAAAAAAAGCGGACACTTTGTGCTTTCACCATTAGCGAGACCTCCATTACATATTAGTAGAATTTTTACGGTTTGTGCTAAATGTCTCTAAACCGCTCGTATTATGACCGAAAGTCCTATCTACAATTGCTCTACAAGAAGGTAAATAGTAATACATAAGTAATTTTAATTAAAAAATCTGTTAATTCCAATTTATTTAAACTTAAACAGTATCTAATATTGGGCGATTGGGTATTAATCAGTCAGTTCAACTGACTAAGTTTCTGTACTAGTTTTCTTTACAAATGGATATTAAATGCAAGTTGGGATGTCAAGTTTTGCCTTTATTTTGCTAAGTATATGACCAATAGTTTTTACAAAATGGATATGTTTGAATGTCAGATAGATGTGTTAATACAAATAATGAAGAAATAAATTTCATGCCACTGACATAAAATAAAGGACCGAATACGGTTTTTGCCTACACTTCTGACGATAGTAATGGACGATCCAAATATACCGTCATGGCAAGAATTGATATAAACTTGTTATGTCTTTAAAGACTTTTATAACAAGTTAGCAAATAATGATACAACTGAGATAAGAGAAAGTCTATTAAATTACTAACAAAAAGCTAACACGCCCATATGACTTTGAGATACTTCAAAATTTTGAATAACTTTCCTGTAAAATTATGAAAATTTTACTTTTGCCATAATGATATAGATTTACTAACTATTTGTGGAACATAAGCGATTTGAGAAAGAACTTCACATCTTCAGCCAGACGTTTACAGACGGGTTATATATTAGTAGAAATGGTTATAGCGTATAAAGTTTCAATGAAGTAGCTACCACATGAAAGGGAAAATTTTAGATTTCGGCAAATATGCTTATTTCTTAAGGAAGTACCAATTAGGGCAGCACAAAGAGGACCTCTTTAATCCGTAGTGTAAAGTACTTTAAACTTAATTTCCATTTACACCCCAAGAATGAGGTATGGGATAGCTTCTCGCGTTGTTGTGATTTAACACGCTTTCTATTTTTAGACCTACTTGTTTATCGACGAATGCGAACGTCGCTGTTTGAGAAGCTTTTTACTAAACATGCCGATAAACTCGACACTTGATACTGCGAAGTTGCTGTCGACAGGGGGTCGAAGGGGCCGGCAATGAAAGAAATATGTAGATGACTGGAGGCGGGAATCGAACCCGAGATCTCCCGCACGGTAGTCGCTATGCACATAACGATTTAATTATTTGAAATTTGTATGGGAGCTACTGGTAGGGGAGTAGCATATGTTTAGATTATCGTAGGCTCATCTTCTATAATATAAAAATAAGTCGCTGAATGTGTTGCTAAGCGCAAAACTCGAGAACGGTTGGACCGATTTGGCTCAATTTTTTTTTTCAGTTATTCGTAATTGCCAGGAGTAGGTTTTTACGAAAGAAAATTTTGAAAAACCCTCCGGAAAAGCCGGAAAATTGGAAAAACCGAAAATTGCTTTTTTGTATGGAAATAATTTTTCGAATGGAAAAATAAAAAAATTTTGTTGGAAAATTCGGAAAATTCCGGAAAAATTCGATAAACTTTAATACTATTTTTCGACGAAATTTAGCTTTTTGTTGTACGATTTGATAGTTTTGAACGAAGAAACTTGCGAAAAATTTCGGATAATTATTCCGAAATGACTTTCCGAATGGAAAAATAAATAAATTCTCGGTGGAAAACTCGGAAAATTCCAAAAAAAAAATCGATAAATTTGCACTTTTCGGCAAAATTTTGCATTTCATCGCCTGATTTGAGGTAAATCGCATATTAAATTTTTGTCGGTTTTCGAATAGAAAAATATAAAGTTTTAGTTGGAAAATACCAAAACAAAAGTTCTTTTTTTTCGACAAAATTTTGCATCTTATCGTATGTTTTTGTAATTTTTGGCGTTGTAAATGTGAACAATTTCGAACAATTATGACTTTTGAAATTGAAAAATAAAAAAATTATTCTTGGTGGAAAACTCGGAAAATTCCAGAAAAAAATCGAAAGATTTGGATGCCTTCGACGAAATCTTACATTGTATCGCTTGATTTGATGATTTCAGTCGACGTAAAGGCGAAAAATTTGTTGTGTTGCTGAAAAATTTCGGATTATTGTGAAATATAGTGTGAAAAATGTATAGTAATTTATCAAGAAAGAACGTTGTCCCAGTTTGCTCAATTTTTTTTCAATTTTTCATAATTGGCAGGAATTTTTTATACCAAAAAATTTTGGGAAAATCCCTAGGAAACACTGGGAAAATTGTGTGCAATTGTTACGAAATAGCTTTTCGAATGCAAAAATAGAAAATTATTAGCGAAATACTCGGAAAATTCCGCAAAATTTAACGGGATAAATCTATATATATAAAAATAAGTTGCATTGTGTTAGAAATTGATGTTCTCTGGAATGCGTGAACCGATTTTGTTTCTGCAAACTTCATATGAAAGGTGACGTTAATACCAAGGTTTTTATGTATAAACGGTCTTTTTATGTGCATTGGTTCTTGAGTTATAGCGAACACTGCATTCATTTCGAAACATGTATGTGTGTGTGTGTGTGTGGGGATTTGTGTATTGTTGTAACGTATGGGCTCGAAAACGGCTGGACCGATTTTGATGAAATTTTCAGGGAATCTTCCGAATAACCTCGCAAGTAACATAGGCTAAACATTGTTTGAATTTTTCCACATTTAGGGGGTGAAAATAGCAAAAGGGATAAAAACTCCCCTTTCCTATATATATATATATGTTTGTATGTTTGCAACGTATGGACTCGAAAACGGCTGTGCCGATTTTGATGAAATTTTCAGAGTATCTTCAGAATAACCCCGCGGATAACATAGGCAATACATTGTTTGGAGTTTTCCACATTTAGGGAATAGAAATTGGCAATTCGTTGCTATTCCATTTTACTTAAACCATTCATTTAATTTATATACTTAGCTATTGTAAATCACATATTCGGGGATCTATGAAATAAACGGCTTTTCTAATAGACCGATTGATATGAAAATTTTATCAAGTGGTACTGTTGATAGTCCCTGGCTATATTTGGTTGTGATTGGATAAAGGGGCGTGGCACCGCCCATACAACTTGAAAATTAAAAGGGCTATATCTCATGAACTATCAGAGGTATGAAGATGATATATATATGTGTAAATGTGGAAATGGGTTGTTCCACACCCTTTTTAAAACAAACGGTTAAAACTGTCAAAATTCCACAGTATAATTTTTTATTCGCAAAAATCGTAACCAAAATCGGAATCTACGATGAATTTAAAGAAAATTTCACCAAAAAACTTTCTGTCTAAAATCAATTCCTAGCTCGCGTTGGAAAGCATGAAGATTTCAAATAAAGATTTTTTTTGTTTTTAAATGAGCACAAACCGAAAACTTCAGATATATATTTTCTGAGACCTTCTGCGTCAAACTGACTTCCCTACAAACTAAATAAGGTATTACAGAAGCAAATCTATGTATTTGTTAAAAAGTTATGGCCTCTGAGAGTTGGCATACAGAAATTAAGTTTTTAAAAATCATTTTTCAGAATAATGGGCGGGATCCCAATAAAAAAATCAAAAATATACTCTTCTTTTCGACTTGGTCTCCAAACATCGGAATGGTAGGTAAAAATTAGAGCCGGGCCCATTGGTCTGAAGCAACTGAATAATTGCTCATTGCTAAAAAAAATATCTACCTGAGGGTGCATATAACGAAGTGAAGTTGAGGTGCAGCTAATAGAAGCCATCGATGCTGTAGACGTTTGTGTGACAGGGGACCGAGTTTTTAGCAACTCGGTCTCTGCAAATGCTGAGGAAAGATCTTGGCCCACATTCATATAAAATCCAACTGGTAGAAGAACTAGAGCCAGTGGGCGGTCAATTGATTTTTTTTATTTATCATGTCATTGCACATTATTTGAAGGAGAAATGGTTCCAACACGACGGTGTAACATGCCATACAGCGCGTGAGACCATCACTTTGTTAAGCCAAACGTTGGTGACCGATGTATCTCAAAAAATGGTAATACGAGTTCAATACAAAAATAGTATTCCGGATTATTCTTGATCCGTGTGAAAAGAAGACATGACAAAAGGAGTTTTTATGGCTAAAGGCATGAAGCTTCAAACGGAATTTTCATTTGCGGTCAATAGGAGAAGGCATAACAAAAATGTTTTTTTTATGACCAAAGAGATAGTTTTCATACAGATGGTTCATGCTACTACGGATCAAAATAAATAATTTTGATCTTTAGAGGAATGACTGTTTCCGATTTTTGGAAGAAGTGGTTTTTCGCCCTACATACAGAAAAAACTTAATCTACATGCCGGCACTAAAGGTATGACTTTGCTGATGAACTTTTTATTAGCATTTACAACAATAAAACTTAATTGGTTAACTTTAATGTTAAGGAGTTGCTTTAAATAAGTTACATAACTAAATAAACTCAATATATTATTGTCGAGCTTAAGTACCGTTTTCAAAGTACTTTGTAGACCTAAATGTGAAATATATTACAAGTTAATATGCAATAGCGAAGCATTGCCGGGCCCACTAGTAATTTCTATATATACATATGTATATAAAAATGGTGTAATAGTAATTCATATAGTCATTCATCAATTGAGAACGGCTGGGCCGATTTTGCTCAATATTTTTTCAGTTGTTCGTAATTGCCAAGAAAATGTTTATGTGAAAGAAAATTTGGGAAAAAATCCTTCGGAAAAGTCGGAAAATAGTGAAACTCGAAAACTGCCTTTTTGTATGGAATTCTTGCGGAATGGATTTTCGAATCGAAAATAGAAAATTTTTGTTGAAAAATTACGGAAAAATTAAAAAAAAATTAAATTTTTTTTCGACGAAATTTTGCATTTTGGATAATTATTCCGAAACGACTTTTCGAATGGAAAAATAGAAAAATTCTTGGTGGAAAACTCGGAAAATTCCGGTAAAGCTCGAAAAACTTGGATTTTTTCACCGAAATTTTGCATTATATTACTTGATTTGATGAAAATCGCAAATTGAATTTTTGTATAAAATTTTGTAAGCCATTGTTCCGTAGTGGCTTTTCGAATGGAAAAATGTTTGTTGGAAAATTACGGAAAAATTAAATAAAAATTGAATTTTCTTTTTCGACGAAATTTTTTATTTTAATGTTTGATTTGATAATTTTGGACGATGTTAATATGGAAAATTTCGGATAATTATTCAAAAATGACTTTTCGATTGGAAAAATAAATTGTCCTTTCGAATTCAAGCGAATTAAATAAACCATTCGATTGGCTTTTGTGATGACAATCAATAAATCGCAAAGCCAATAGTTGGAAGTTTGTGGGATCAATCTCGAATTCCCCTGCTTTTCGCACGGTCAGCTGTACGTTTCCTGTTCGCGTGTCGGCAAACCGTCTTCGATGTTTGTTTTTGCGCCGGAAAACAAATCGAAATACATTGTTTATTTATTTATTTATTTATTTATTTATTTATCTGTATTAATATTACCCTGGAGCTTATATGAAGGCGTTAACTTTGGAGCGAGACAAAGTTCGCAGGGTACGAAGTTGTATGGCAGAACAACGTTTGCCGGGTCAGCTAGTATAATAATAAAATGCAATATTCTTCAGTTTTTGGTTTGGAAGTTATGTGAGAAATATAAATTTTTCTAAAAATACTTTAATTTGCATAGGAGGCGCCAATATTAGAAAATTTAAACACTGGCAAAGGTTTACTCGAGTCAACCTGCCCACCACCCAGCCAGCCAATCAGCAGACGCATATGGTTCAATCTTCTAAAATGTTAGACACGCCATTGGTCTTAAGATAATTGGTTATAACACGCGACTGCCATACATGAGATCTATAGTTCGATTATGATTTACTAAAAATCTGACCTTAGACCTCTTTGGGGCACGGAACATTGCCGGCCCCCTCGATATTGTCGGTAGTAACTTCGCAGTATATTATCGAGTCAGTCGGCATATCTATTAGAAGTTTCTCAAACAGAGACGTTCGCATTCGTAATTAACCAGCGGTAAAAATACCCATTACGTAATCGCTGATGTCAGCTATATTTAGTAGCCATCAGTAATGATTCTCTCGCTTATGTTCTGCCTTACATTTACACGGGAGTGTCATAGGCCTTTTAATCGGTGCGCTTTTGCTTACAAAGTAAGGGAAGATGTCAGTAAGTCCAATTTTAGTTGCAATTACATTATAAGAGAAGTTTTATGCGAGTTTGATAACACGCTTGATCACAAAGTAAGTGACGATGTCAGTAGGTGACATTTTAATCGGACGATATTTTATACATTACACACGCATTACATTCTAAGTACTTAGATCCTCGCTTACAATTTTATACTGCTGTCATGAATTACTAAATAGGTTCTTCGTTTCATTTACCGCTGGGTAACCAAGCAGGTGCTGTTAGTTGTGAATCTAAAAATAATTCACAACAACGCGAGAATATATTTCATACCTTATTCATGAGGTGTAAAGGGAAATTAAGTTTGTAAGCGCATGCTTTACGCAATGCCTTTTTGCATAAGAGAGCCCTGCCGATCGAACTTCGGGCACCTGTGGAGAGCTTTCTGAATGTTATTTGCACGTATTATGTGATTATCTCTTATTTGATTATATAAGGAATCCCAAGGGATTAGTATTAACTAGAGTCGGGTGACAGAAAATACTGCTCTCTACTTCAGGACCGTTGACTAAAATAACGGAGTTTGGTGCCAGTCTGTTTGCACGACGTAGAGCTATTTCAAGGTCTTAACTGGAGTCTTTTTCTGGTATCTTCAGTGCGTGCCCTTGTTCATCAGTATTATATTGATTTCAGAGGTGTTCATACAGTCTGAGTGAGAGTACTGCATCCTTGCAATGCAGTATCTATCGTCCCACCTACCTGGTGTATTTTTTTTAAAACCATTGGTACTCACGATCAAGTTAAAGTTCTAGTCTTATTCCGAAGATAAAATCTTTAATATTGAATGTGGAGTTGTATTCTAACAGGTACTTTAGTCCCATATAGTTTTGGAGGTGGTAAGATGGACCTTACATTGGTATCTTCTAGCTGCAAGAATGTACCGGCTATTGTAGTAATTTGCTTCGTTTTTATCGAATTTTTTCGAGTTTTTTGCGTAATTTTATATCGTGGAAGTCGACATCACTTATGCTCGTAAGACCACGACGGAACTAAGGAAGCCTTTTAAGATGGTAGTTGGAGTTGCATTTTAACCCAGTGCTACAGCATTATATAGTAGCACAAGTGGTAAGCCAAAGAGGGGTTAGTCCTATACTACCATACCCATTTTTGTATCTTTTCCAAAGCTGAAAAAAGGAGCCGACAATTGCGGTAGCTAGCCCCCAAATTTGCTGACACCTCTTCTTAGGACTCACGACAAGAATCGTGGACTTTTCCTCGTATCAGTTGTACACCCTCAAAGATTAAACTGTTAAAGGAAATATTCCTGTTTTTCTTTTGGTGATCTTAAAGATCATTTCTATTATTTCTAATAGAGTTTATTAAGAAAAGTTGTGTTAAATGGATTAAGCGAAAGCTGGCGGGGCGGATAGCTATTTCAAACTGTCTTTGCTCCGACATCCGCACAATCATCAAAAAACTTAGATGATTGAAGCTCCATGAAAATATCGAGATACCAAACAATGCGGTGCTAAAATAGCCTCAACGTCAGTATAATCCACATAAATTCTTGTCTACTTATTTGTCTATCGGAAAAAAATTAACTTTTGCGAAATATAAACGACGATTTCAAAGTCTACAGAAATCTTACACAGTACAAAATTTTTCAGCTAATTGATTCAATTTTGAGAACTGCACGTGAAAGTAGCCCCAAAAAGATAAAGTTTTGCATCAATCGTTTTGCCACGTTACATGCCATAAAAATTTAATATCGATTTGAAGTTAGTAAGTATCGTATAGGGGAATTTGTCACGTTTCAGGCTCTTTTGTTTGACATAACTCGAGAACCACTAGTTCGACTTAGCTGAAACAAATATAAAACAATTTAGAATTACAATTCCTTTAATCTATTAAAACAGCGATTCCCAACATAAACAACAGTTTCACTTTTCCATTCATCATATGATTTTGAAGTGGATTTATTTTGTAGCAGTTACAATAAAACTGTTATGCTTCGTGTCATATGATTTACGTGGAATATTACTTATGATAATCTTACGCCACCATATAGTATATATTATATGTTATGTCAAACAAAAGAGCTTAAAACGTGAAAAATTCCCCTATACGATACTTACTAACTTAAAATCGATATTAAATTATTATGGCATGTAACTTGACAGAACGAATCATGCATAACTTCTTCTATTTGGGGCTACTTTCACGTGCAGTTCTCAGAATTGCGTCACAAAATCATGTGTTGTACTGTGTAATTAAAGACGTAAGAGTATATAAAAAAAAATCACCAGCAATTTTATTCGATTCATTGCTCGGTTATGTAGGTAGCCGCAAATTTATTTTGGGGTAATGAAAGATTGGCTTCTTAATCTAGAGAATAGATCTCAGTAAGCTATCAAATATTTTATGAGCCAAAATGTAACGGTTGCCGACGAAATCCCATATGAAGGTTTGAAACGGATAAACTGTAATAATTTACCACTTCTAACTTTTGTTATTTGTTACAGATATGTTTCGTCAGTTCTTTTATATTACAAAAGAATCTCAACTCTTTGTACCATCACCCTTAGAGATTATAATATATATCATTTGATATGAGAAAAAGTGCAACACATTAAATGAGACAAGTTAGACCCAAAGCATCTTAAGACCAAGTTCGTTTTAGGAATTTTTTTAAAACGATTCAACTATGTCCGTCTATCTGGCTGGTTAGCTGGTGAGTAGGATAACACCAGTAAAGTATTTTTCATTATGACCCATTTTTTGCAAAAATAATATTTTTCCGATTACTTCCACACCGACGGCCGGAAGACGTTTTAATTTTATCCGTTTAATAACTTTGTAAAAACATACAAACTCGAAATAGTTCCCACGCCCTTTTGGTACCTCCCATACTGGTTAAATTGTCCTTGATACTTTTACATACATTTTTGTTTTTGTAAGTACACTGAATACGTTCTTATTTTTTCTAAAGCGTGCTAGTGGACGGTGTGATGCACTTGTGTGAGAGGTACCAGAAGGGGCGTGGCTAGACTTCCATTTTTTCCAAAACTTTATCCTGCTACAGAATTACAAAATACAGAATTTGGGTTCGATCCCGTTGGGTCTATTGATATTATTACTCGATTTGTAAGGTGAGCGGAATGATGTATTTTTATGGGAGGTACCAGAAGGGGCGGGCCATGTAGCCCATTTGCAATTCTGTAAGTAGTTTTGGGGAAATATTAACTCGTGCAAAATTTCAAAACATTTGGTTGCGTCTTTCAAAAGTTATCATGCGTACCAGCCGGATCGACTGACGGACATGGCTCAAACGAAATAAAAAGTCATAAATCGAATTTGTTTCGAAGAAACCTAGGGTCTAAAGTGACTCATTCTATGTGTTACAATGAGTGAGGGTATACAAATTGTGTAACAATTGTAAGAAGTCTTTCTTTGTTTTTCGTTTTCGAGTATTCGAATTTTGCGATGACATTCACGCTCCTGATATGTAAAGCGCAGTGCACAAAACATCAAGAGTGGGTGGTTAGCTTTCCCTGCGTAATATAGTCTATCAGATTAAACCCATCTAGAAATTTAGTAGGAAGTGGAAATCTTCGCTGTAAATCGTAAGACAAAAGTTAGCACCCCCTCATAATTGGTTTCTAGTATATAACATCACCCTTTCTAATGCTAACGAAATCTACCCCCCCAACGTATATGGTATTCGGATACAATTAACTGAAAGTACTTTTAGAAGATTACCTTTCACTTGACACAATTGCTATTTCCGTATCCGTGAACTATGCGGCGGCATGCTCTATGGTCACTTTAATTACTCTGGCGTACGTGCAATTTATAGGAGGGGACAATACATATTATAGCATGTGTTGTATTAGCATATGGGGAAATTCTCATGACTTTGTAGTACAATTAAAAAAAGCGACACATTAACAACAGTACTACATGGGATATGTTTTAACGCACTCTTAGGAAGTGTGTGTGTGTGTGTATGTGCGTGGGTGGAATACGTAAATTTGCATACAAATATGAGACTGTTTATGCATATTGCATAGCATATGTGAGTGTATTTAAACATTTTTAATCAACTAATTCATACATAATTGAAATGCGTGTTTATAAATGTAGCTAACGAGCGTTTTTAAATGACACCAAAATATAAAAAAGAACAAAAAAACGAATGAACAATAACAACAGCGAAAAAACAAAAACAAAATAATAAAAGCCAACATGAAAATGTCAGCATAATGTACAAAAAGATATACAACTGAACTTGTACGTATGTGTGTATTTGTACGTTCATAAAAAAAACACACATATGTTATGAAATACAATCTGACGCAGAAAATAAGAAGCATGGTAAACGTAAGTGCATAACTTGAGCTCGAACAAGATTTATCTTATAAAATAGTTGAACAATTAATTTACGAATTTCAAAATTGTTTACAACTAAAGTGCTCTCTGATTTTATCTCATTTTGTAAACATTTCTATTTAATACCACTATTGGTAAGTAGTATTAAAGGGACCGGCAGTGGCATAGTGGTTAGAACACGCGACTACCATGCGGGAGATCACAGGTTCAACTCCTGGCTTCAGTCATCTTAAAAGAAAAAATAAATAAATTGTTGTTTCATTGTCGGCTCCCCTCGAATGTTGTCGACAGCAACTTCGCAGTATTAGTGTCGAGTCAATCGGCGTGTCTAGTAAGAGCTTCTCAAACAGTGACGTTTGCATTCGTCGATAAACAAGTAGATGCCGTTAGTTGTGAATCTAAAAAAAGAAAGCGTGTTAATTCACAACAACGCGAGAAGCTATCCCATACCTCATTCTTGGGGTGTAAAGGGAAATTAGCTACAATTTTTCTAGGCACTAAGAAGTACCCACTACGATAACTGGGCCCTTATGTGCTATTAGTTTTAAACTGCATTATAAAACAAAAATTTACATAACCTATATAATTTCCCTACTTTTTGCTGTCATTGTATGCTTGCAAACAAGTTCACATTTTTGTCCGGTTATACGCATGAAATCGCTTCTTCCACCAAAAATATGCGACATTGTTGTTGCCGTCATTACTATTCGTATTTGGTTATAGTGGAAACATGACGACGAAATATGTTGCAGAGTTGTTGCTGTTAACACTTCCTCACACAATTTTGTTACAAAATTTTTATGCACAGCAAGACACTTCGAACACCCGAAAGCAGACAAAGGAAAATGTTTATGATACCGACGGGCTTAAATAGTTGGTATTGTGGTATTGTTTAATATACAAAATAGAGGAAGTTTTATGCTTTAAATACTTCAACTAAACGGAGATGTAACCACTAATCAGCCTCGAAACTGTGGAGCTTTTTGTAAAAGAAAAAATGTTTACTACAAATGATACAAATGACTAAATACTAAATGGTTTTAATTTGAGTACAGGTATATTAACCAAATTTATCATATCTTGTTTACTTTTTGAGTATCCTCTACTAATATTACTATCACTAAATATCAGTTAATTGTCAAATGTTTTAAATGTTTAAAATGTATCTTAAGTATTGAAGTATCTAACGCAGGCGCATAAAATAACGATGAGGTTACTGTCCGAATACTTCGACTAATAAATCTGCACTAGAAAATTAGTTAGCAAATTCACAGATGCACGCAAAATCACTTGCAATGAATCCTGCAAAGCACTTGTTGTAATTCTACCAAGTAAAAAACAAGCCACAATGAACTTCGGTTATGTAAGGAAGGCTCAGCTGAAAGCATGGCGAAACTTCTGTGAATCCATTGAGGGCAACAGCCAGACTGAACGGTTCAGGTACTTACTTTCTAAGTACTCACCGTGTAGGTGGTAGTCCTACCAACTTAAATACAGTTCGCAGAAACAATGTGATATGGGCTATCATGCCGTCTAACCGACAACAAGATATGTACTTGGTTAGAAGTACTTTTCAGGGGCTGCCTGGGAGTCATTTTTAACATTCTGAGGCAAACTAAAGTGGATTTCATTTCGAAAGCTGGCAAATGCTTTCATGTCAAACCAAAAGACTCGACCGACCAGTCTCCCATCTTTGCCCTTCAAACTATTGAGATGTTATTAGAAATCCATGTTCGAACTATCCTTAAACAGAATTATCTATTAAATACTAGTGGGCCCAGCAATGTTCGCTATTGCATATTTACTTGTAATATATTTCACATTCAGGTCTACAAAGTACTTTGAAAACGGTACTTAAGCTCGACAATAATATGTTGAGTTTATTTACTTATGTAACTTATTTAAAGTAACTCCTTAACATTAAAGTTAATCAATTAAGTTTTATTGTTGTAAATGATAATAAAAAGTTCATCAGCAAAGACATATCTATAGTGCCGACATATAGATTTAGTTTTTCTTGTATGTAGGGCGAAAAATCACTTCTTCCACAAATCGGAAACATTCCTCTAAAGATCAAAATTATTTATTTTGATCCGCAGTAGCGGGAACCATCTGTATACTAACTATCTCTTTGGTCATAAAAAAATTTTTGTTATGCCTTCTCCTATTGACCGAAAATAAATATTCCGTTTAAAGCTTCATGCTTTTAGCCATAAAAACTTATATTGTCATGTCTTTTTCTCACCCGGATCAAGAATAATCCGGAATACAATTATTGTATTGAACACTTATTACCATTTTTTGAGATAATTCGGTCACCAACGTTTTGCTTAACAAAGTGATGGTCTCACGCGGTGTATGGCATGTTACACTGTCGTGTTGGAACCATTTCTCTTTCAAATAATGTGCAATGACATGATAAATAAAAAAAATCAATTGATCGTCCACTGGCTCTAGTTCTTCTACCAGTTGGATTTTATATGAATGTAGGCCAAGATCTTTCCTCAGCATTTGCAGAGACCGAGTTGCTGAGAAAGACGTCGGTTCGATAAATTCGAGTCCCCTGTCATACCAACGACTACAGCGTCGATGGCTTCTATTAGCTGCTCAGATGGATCATTATATGCACCCTCAACTTCACAAAGGGCTCCATAAGTTTGGCGAACAGAACGTGCATTTCGAAAATAAATTTGCAAGATTTGTAAACGTTGTTCTTGTTTAGTTTTTACATGGTGATTTTACAAAGTATACTAAAAGAAAGTCTAACACACTTCATTAGTATGACAGCTAGATTTACACTTATACCTATCAGAAGTTCTATATGTCAAAAAAAATACCCCATGCATAGGTTATTTACAATTGTTTGCTAATGTTACCTCTGATATACTATAAAAATTTAACCATTGTAGTAAAACTACAATGAATATTGCTTAATTTTTCTATCTATATGATTTATTACCGATTCGCTCTCCTGAAAAGTAATTGAAAAATACATACCTGTAAAATAAATTAAAAATATCACTATTTTAGTCTGCGCATTATCAACTGCCTGGTGTACGGACCATTATTTGATACAGTTATAAAGTTAACTATTAAAGTGCGTGGGCAGCGCCTCGGCACGTTTAACTTATTTAGTTCGGAATAGCCTGACATTAGATCAATTAGTTCGCGTCAGAAAAAAAACCTGTTAATCGTATTCCAGTATTGGAATCTACGATAAATTCTTAGAAAATTTCACTAAGAAAAAATATATTTTAGGTAGACATATTTTTTTAACAATGAGCAACTATTGAAACCTTTCTGTATGCCAACTCTCAGAGGCCATAACTTTTTAACCAGTACATAGATTTGCTTCTGTAATACCTCAGTAGTTTGTTGGGAAGTATGTTTTACGCAGAAGGTCTCAAAAAATATATATCTGAAGTTTTCTCTATCTGAAAGTTTATTGGTGAAATTTTCTTAAAATTCATTGTAAATTCCAATTTTGGTTACGATTTTTGCGAATAAAAAAATTGGCCCACCTTACTGTTCATATCTCTAGGCGAACAGCAATATACTGTGGAATTTTGACAGTTATAACTGTTTGTTTTAAAAAGGGTGTCAAACAGCCCATTTCCACCCTTACTGTAATTCATACTGCAACAACAACATATGTAACAAATCTCATCTTCATACCTCTGATAGTTCATGAGATATAGCCCTTTTAATATTCAAGTTGAATGGGCGGTGCCACGCCCCTTTATCCAATCACAACCAAATATAGCTAGGGACTATCAATAGGTCAACAGTACCACTTTCTACAATTTTCGTATCAATCTGTTTTTGTAAAAGCCGTCAGAGCGTGGCACCCCCACTTCCACCTAGCTGTAATTAATACTGCTATAACAACATATATACCAAATCTCATCTTCATA
Source organism: Muscina levida (assembly GCA_964034835.1). NCBI lineage: Eukaryota > Metazoa > Arthropoda > Insecta > Diptera > Muscidae > Muscina > Muscina levida. The sequence continues at coordinate 107,767,846 of OZ035881.1, forward strand.
CCTCTGATAGTTCATAAGATATAGCCATATCGATTTTCAAGTTGTATGGGCGGTGCCACGCCCCTTTATCCAATCACAACCAAATATAGCCTGGGACTATCAACAGGTCAACAGTACCACTTGGTAAAATTTTCGTATCAATCGATCTATTAGAAAAGCCGTTAGAGCAATTTTTTAAAAGAGGGCGTGGCACCGCCCCCTTCCACCTAGCTGTAACCTCGAGGTGTTGCCGATCAAATTAACGTAGTTGGCCATGACAGGACTCGAACCGCCTTCTTACCCTCATGCTTATGTCGGTCTCAAATTGAAAAGACATTTTCTGCAGGCTGTGGTCCATCTAAATCTTTACAAAAAAATTTTATTAAAATTCAGAGATAGTTTCGTATAGAAATTAGAAATGAGTACCACATACATACACCATACAATTGCGTTCTAATAACATTTCCTAAACTAATTTGAATAATACCATTACTTTTTATAGCCAGACAATCGTCATTACTTCAACCGAATAAATACATTTCTACCCTTTAATGTCACTGAGAGGATATTTGAGTAAACATAGTTCCATTCAGTGACTCACATACAATATTTATGAATTACATAACTTATAAGCACTTGCTCATTAAACGTCCTTGAGTGCAATCGTCTTATGTCGTTCATATTTAAACCAATTTTATTAGGAGTAATTAGCCACAAAAAAACAAACTAATGTCGCATTGACACGTTAGCCAAAATATAATATAAGGAAAATCTTAAGAAATGTACGATTCTTTAGTATCCAGTACCAGGCTTGTATGATACTATAAAACATAGTAGTTTTTTGTAAAATTTTATTCCGTAAATTTTTCGTCGAGGGGGAGCTTTGTCATTAAATCGCTTGCTTAACGCATAGTAGCAGCAGTTTGCGATCAATACTCGTCTCCTGATTTCATGGCCAACATTATAATTTTTTTACGGCAGAGCTAATGTAGACATAATCATATACCATTTTAAAAGTTTTATTGTAGACGTTTACCTAGCGTCCCAAATGACACTCTTTGTTCGTTGAAATTAGTAACTTGGATTTTATCCTCATACAGTAACATCCCACATTGCTCGGCTAATGACATTAATATCGTCGGCATACGCGAGCAGCATGTATGTATTTTTAATTAAAGACTAGCTGACCCGGCAAACCTTGTTTTGGCATGCACAATGACAAATTCCCCTATACAATACTAACTAACTTCAAATCGATATTAAATTATTATAACATGTAACTTGATAAAACAAATGATGCAGACCTTCTTCTTTTTGGGGCTACTTTCACGTGTAGTTCTCAGAATTGAGTCCCAAAATCATGTGTTTTACTGTGTTATGTACCATATGCTAAGATATTTATACCATCACCCTTAGGGATGAGGGTATACATCATTTAATACGGGAAAAAGTGTAACGTATTAAAGAAGACTACTTAGACCCGAAGTATTTTACGACCAAATCCGTTTCAGAATTTTTTAAGACGATTGGGCTATGTCCGTCTGTCTGGTTGGAATGCTGGCTGGCTGAATGGTTGGTTGGCAACGATAACTCGAGTAAACCTTAACAGGTCCGTATGAAAATTTACCGAATTTTTTATTTTCCAAAACGAAGTAATGGGATTGTAAATTGGCAGAATAGCTTCAACCCTTCTGCTACCTTCCATACAAAATTACCTATTTTTGGGTAATTAATATTTCTTCTATAACTTCTAAACGGACAACTGGATGATGTTTGAATTTGATCTGTTTAATTATCTTGTAATTGTAGATAAACCCTCAAAAAACCTTAACCTTTGATACTACGCTTCTGGTACCTCTCATACAAATGACCGAATTCACCTTCAAAGTTGTTCATACGTATCTTTTTATACTCTCACTCTCACTCTCTCAGGGTAGAAGGGTATATACCATTTGATATAAGGAGTCACTTTAGACCCTTAGATCGTGACCAAATTCTATATTTTAAGTAGTCACTTTAGACCCTTAGATCGTGACCAAATTCTGTATTTAGTAAAGCTAAAGCAAGATAAAGTGTATCAGGACAAATTGGATGGCTTACCACGCCCGTTCTGGTACTTTCCATACAAATGTACCACTCCGCCCACTTTAGAGATGGAGTAGTAATATCAATACACCCAACGTGATCGTGCTCAAATTTTGTATTTAGTAAAGCTAAATCAGGATAAAGTTTTGGGGAAAAACCTTTAAGTCTAGCCACGCCCCTTCTGGTAGCACCCATACAAATGTACCACCCCGCCCACTTTAAAAATCGAGTAATATTATCAACATACTAGAAATTTGTATGTTTTATTGACCGTGAGTGTACACTTATGAAAATTTGACTCTGAAAAAAATTTCCTTTTCTTAATACACTCTCTACGTGTCAATGACAATATGTCCATATCTGTCCTTACATGAGAAGATCCTTCTTTGAAAACTTTATCATTTACTTTTTGGTACACCTTTCCTGTACTATTAGATGTCTTTACTCTCTTCTCTTCTATAGAAACTTTGCTTTCCTGAGGAGACGTCTCACCTCCGACCTCTTCTACTTATATCATTTCGTTACAACAGGCGTTACCATTGCTTACAGTTTATCTTTTTATGCAGCATTCATTTCCTAAGAAAATACGCGACTATCTTCATCGTGGCGGGGCATGTCTGAGAGTGAGATTTTATATCCCAGTACGGGCGTTGCAGAAGTGGTCATAGAATGCGCAGTGATTGTTTGTAGTAGTTGTGAGAGTTATTTTGAGTAGGCATTGGTTATCTCGGTGGTATGCGGCTTTGTGATGTCTCATGTATATTATTTTCTTTGTGTTTTCATAATAGCTTTTGTATTCAAGTAGAGTGACTTTCTACTGCCAAAGCCAATAAGAGAGACGTTGTGTTAAGCTTTAGTAACTTTGGTTTCTGCTATCAAGGTTGTTCAACATTTGGTTTTCACGTAAACCCGTGATCTATCGGAGACCTCTCTGCTTGGAGACCTACTGAGAAAGATTCTGGTTATTCCCTAGCGGAGAGCTAATGAGGCAAAATTCCTTAATCAAATTTCTGTTGCAATAAGTTAACTATGTGGAGGACTGGAATGCATATTATTCTATTTTCAACAGTTATAAACGAGACACTAAAAACTTAAAATGAGCTACGCGGATAAAGCACTGTGAGTCCCTTCAAAATATCAACGATGTTGCCGATTCAAAAGGGTATCATCTAAACACAGAAATGTTTGGAGTTTTATTCTTAAGGCATATAGTTTTGGAACGAGTCCAAGAAGTGTGTATACTCATGGACGAATACTTACCACATTTCTTGAATTCATACAATACATAGGGGATAGTATGTAACTACCCAAGTTTATCACCTTTACGGACATGGCTGTTGTAGATTGAAAGGTGGATGGGGAAAAAGTGAAGTGTGCTTTGTGTAGCTTTCAGCCTTAAAAATCGGCTGGTCCAGATGATATAATACCAATCTCAATTCACCACATAATTCCAATTTGAAATTGACATTATTATGGTTTGTATCCAGCTGTGACGGTTAGAACGTTCATGTCTTCCATATATTAAAAGATTGATTGACATGTATATTATGACCTTATCAATATGCTTCCGTAGCTAAAAGGTCAGTTGGTTTTTGTGGAGCGCAGTCTAAATTAAGGTGATTTAACTTTAGCTGCCTTATTGGATATTGATGTTGATTTTAATAGCTTGACCTCCTGCGAAACATGGCACTTTCTAAAGAGCATTAATGTATCACTAAAGCTAGTGAATTTAGTGCTGGGAAATTTCATGGATCTCTCAGAACTTGCCTTAAGCTGTGTGAGGTGAATAGCTACTAGAGGAACAAGACATAGGGGTTTATATCCTATAGTATGCTTCCAAGTACTCACAATGCTGCCTAATCCTGAAGAATATTTCTGAGACAATTTAACCAGGCGACTAACTACCTCCTTAAGCGGATTACATTTCCGCGAAACACACAACCCTCACAAGCCAAAACGTGTTTTAGCGTAACACACAACTTATAGCCCTTCTCTAAACTTCTCACAACTTAACTTTGTTCAACATTTCAAATTGTTTAATGACAAATCATTTGTAGAAACTTTCAAATTTAAAGAACAATTTCTTGAGACATTTCATCTTAAGTCTAACTTTCTGCATTTGCCTTAACTATTGTTTTCCCTAGAACTTCAAATGTAACTAAATAACATTTTATCCTTCTCCTCTAAACACATCTTGGCGGCAACAATTTGACAAATATTTCCCAAAAGCTGTTCGAGTTCGAGTTCCCACGCACATACATATCTTCATAAATTACTTTACATAAATACAAACACTTGGAAAGCCATTGGACCCAATCTACACAAATACAACAAAGGAGCAATGACGGAGAGTGGGAGGTTCGTCTACATTTGGGATGATCATGAGCATGCAATAAACAAAACTTATAGATTCCATTTGGAGCATCATAACCGTAGTGATGGTGGTGGTGCTGTGTGTAAGTAAAAGCACAAAAACCCATCAACGAAGCGAAAGTGGGCTACCCCAAGAAACGAAAAGAAAAATGAAATGGCACAATGTAAAGTTTTCCTTGAGGCATCTTAAGTAGTCCTTATTTCGGCGTCTCGCCGTACATATTCTCTCTCTCTATCTCTCTTTCTGTGTAAGGTCAGAGCATGTTGGGAAAATATTGGGAAAACGACAAAACAAAATAGGACAAAAAAACAGACACAATAAAAGTAAAAGTTTTCGATGATGACGACAGAGATGATGTTGATGATGATGGTGACGATTAATACAAGTAAGTTTGTGAGGCGTAAACACTTGGGTACCCGAGAGGATGGTAACAAATTCTCATGGGTTTTTTCTACTTGTGTATAGAATACAATTGTGTCTCTTATATATATTTATCTTTTCCGTTCCTAATACGAAATGAAATAGCCCCAAGCGGAGAAATTGTAGATAAATCAACATGTTTATTATATCGATTTCTTATCACACATTTTGGCTGACACTTTGTCGCACTCACATTTTAATATAGCGTATTAAGCCACTCACCACAATGTGAAGAATAATGGTGATGAAGATGACAACACAAGTAAGGAAGGAACAGCGCTCGATAGGATTTTTGAAGTTTACTTTACTTTACTTGCTTTGGTTGCTTTGTTCTGTAAAATTAGTAGAATTGAACATGTTTTCCAAATTTGTCGCTGTTATTTGTCATTTGCATAAAGTGATGCTCAAAGAGATTTTCTTGTCCTACAACTGGTAAACAATTTTGAGAAAGGGCTTTTTATTAGATAGTCTGTAGGCAATTTGTTAAGTACATAAATCTCGTAGATCTATTGCCGTTTATTTTATGTTTAATGGTGATTATATAAGTCAATCGAGAGAGTAGTGTAAGTTAGCTCTGCTTTAATGTTTATATTTTCTTATGTTACATTCGTCGATTGCTAAGCAAATTTTTCACATTAGACAAAGGCGTTCAGCTTATGAATTCCTGACGTTTTTAATAATTTTATATATTCCACAGATTTTGTATAGAGTTTTTGGTTTGTAAATTAATTTTGCACATACGGGCGATATTTTTATATAAACAGTATTACTATTTCGTTGCAGCTACAGAAAATTTTTATTTATTGAATTTACCAAGACGTACAAGTGATACTAATACTAAAGAGCTAAATATAAATCATCGTATGCCAGTTTAAAGATATTCTTATAACCCAAAATTCTTCGCCGTAAAACATTACAGTAGGACCAGTGTCAGGTACAGTTTGATTTTTGCTCGTCGAGATAATGCTTTATCACAAAAAACGGTTTCTCAGTTGTTTTTGATCACTAAATGTCTCCTGATTTCCACACAAGCTGTGATATTGCTATTCATGCTGGAGCATAGGTAGATAAAAACATCTACGACACGCAGCGTCCGAAATATTAGACACTTGTTTATCACCAGCTCCACTTCAGGCGGCCCTGTAACATTCCGCAGTCCTCGGCCAATGATAACTGTAGCATTAAATACTTATATTATACTAGAGGTACCAGCAATGTTTTGCTAGTGCATTCTTCTTCTTCTTAATTGGCAGCAGCAACAGAAATTCATCTATCAGTAGCCACACGAATGAAATAAGTACTCGGCATTAATGTATACTTAAGTACATACCCATAATTTGTATACTTGTATGGAACTGTACCTAACACACAGAGAATGCTTACAAACTCTTATATGCGCTGTAAAAGACATGTTTGCACACCATTTATAACGAACGTTACCTCTACCTACCCTTACTTTTGTTTCTCATACACAAGTATACACAAAATACACTCGACGCACACGAGGTCAGAAGCCGAAGCAGACTCAACTTAATTATGAAGTTTTTTATCTACGATAATGATCATCATAGATCATCGTGTTTGATCGTTCTTACATTCGTCAACACTTCTAAGCACTAAGGGTGACATGAGTACTCATGTGTACTCCTGTACATTCCCATACTCTACGGAACCGAAATAGAAATTTGACATGTATAACTAGCACCCAACACAACCAACACTTGTCAGAACATGTGCTGGGTTCTCGTGTACTTGGGTATACCAATGCACAAGTGTGTGCGGGTATGGGCATGGTTTGATCGTTTACTCTTTACACATGTACATGTTTGGACATAAATACCTCAACAGTACTCTTATTATACATTTTGTCATTCTCTGGTCAATATGGATAGGACAGACTATCGCCTATCGTATTAGCTTCGCGGGGTTACCAAACTCAGCCAAAGCACCCAATAATTTCTATCTAATCGGACTGTCGAATTCAGCTTTGTAGTCGATGAACAGATGGTAGGTGTCGATCTGCATTTCTTGGTTCTTCTCCACGATTTGCCGCAGTGTGAATATCTGGTCAGTCGTAGAATTACCAGGTCTAAAGCTTTAGCATAACACACTAGACAAGATCTTGTATGCGATGGTTAAAAAGCCACCATGGTTGGTACACACACTTAGATCGCCTTTATTAACCTTCGCCTTACCAATACCCACCCGGGTGACCATTTCGGTTTCATTTCTTTAATAACTTTAATAATTTTGTTTCAATCTAGGGGAAATTTTGACTCACTGAACAAATTATTAAGTTCTTTAGAATTTTACAAAATATATAATACCAATTTAAATTTTTTTAAGGATTTTTTTAATTTTTATCAATTTTATTGCGTGATTTACCAAAACCCACTCGGGTGATCCTCTTAGAAAATTGAAGATATATTTGCTAGATCAGCTATTTCAATTCCTATTCAATTTCCTTAATAAAAACATTATATTCACTTATGATAGCAGTTTTCACATGTAGTTTGACTGAGAATGTACTCTACACAAAAGAGTTTCTTACGTCTAACGCAAACTTGTTGAGTATTTCCTCTTTGTTAGAAGAGAAGCAAATACTCGTATAACATTTGCTTTTTTATTGTGATGCGGCCAGTTGCATTGCATCACTTTCTGGAGTTGTATCGGTATCAAAATCATCATCCTGGTTTGTAACGATAACTTGTTCTCCTGAAAAGTAATTCTTTGTTGTCAATTCATAGGTTTTTTTCAAAGAATTTACTTAAAATGCATTTAATGGCTTATCTGATTGAAATTCTTTCAGCACCGGCCGTGGCATAGTGGTTAGAACGCACGACCACCATGTGGGAGATCCTTGGTTCAATTCCCAGCTCCAATCATCTACATTTTTCTTTTATTGCCGGCCCCCTCGATGTTGTCGACAGCAACTTCGAAGTATAAGAGTCGAGTCATCGGCATGTCTAGTAAGAGCTTCTCAAACAGTGACGTTCGCATTCGTCGATAAACAAGTAGGTGCCGTTAGTTGTGAATCTTAAAATAGAAAGCATGTTAATTCACAACAACGCGAGAATCATCCTATACCTTATTCAAGGGATGTAAAGGAAAATTGAGTTTTTTAATTCTTCCAATGGTTTGTGGTTGTTTGTTATTCACCAAGGCTCTCCAGGACCTAGTTTCGCATTCGCTTTACACACCTTTTCCACCAGTTTTTGATGCCATATTTACCTGGTTTGAAAGGAATGTATTGGGTAAAACGAGGTTGATGCCCGAAATCATGTGATAGATAATCCGATCGTAAGTTATATTTTACTATGTGGAAGACGCCTATGATTGGGCAGCCTGACAATTTCTAGTGTTTTATTAAAATATATTTGATGGGGTCAGATTTCTAAGGAGTGCAAGTGAAAAAAATTAATTTCGAGATAAAGTTTCATATTTTGGTGTAAATGCAGTTATTACTTGAACTGTTTTTTGGCAAGATATCACCACTGGTAATAAAAATTGATCTTTTTCATTCTAGTAGACAGAGATTGTATCAAGGAACACGACTGCACACTTATTTCAGTTTTTGTCTATTTGTCACTTGCACACCTTTGTATCTGACCCCTCTATTTGTTATACACAGCTCAGGTTTTTGTTTCAAAATCTTCTAATTAAATCTCAAACAGCGTCACTAATTTACAGCTATTTACATGTGGTGCCGCCTTGAACCATTCCGCACTGCCTTAAGTCTCGTAAGTAGAATTTTTTTCATTTACCTTAACTTATATAGTTATAATAGTCATCAACATCCACTGCATTCTTTGTCTTATGTGGCAATCCAGATTTGATCGCCGTATGTAAATGCATTTAAAAGATACCCTGGTGGGTATCGGTAAACGACGTACATAAAAACCTTTGGTAAGGCGAAGGTTAAGCACAGGACATATAATACTCAGATTCCCATCATCGGGCATGCATTCCTTGAGCCAAATCGTGCTTATGATGCCAGCTCATCTCCGCTGGCTTTAAAAAGCTCTGCCGGTAGTCCATCGGCTACCACAGCTTTATTATTTTAAAGCCTTGCGATCACCGATCACTTATGCTACTATCCCGCCATATGTGCAGCACACTCTGTGTGTCCATGACCAGATTTCCATCTATGTCCTTACAGGTGGGGATCCCTGTTCCAAAACCTTTGCTTTTAACCTTTTGGTATGTAGCTTTGTGATGCGTTTGGTTACGAGTATTGCGCGTACCTTGGCTGCAAGTAGGTGGTGATCCGAATTAATATTTGCACCGCGCATCACACGCACGTCCATAACGCTTGAAACGTGCCTTCCATCAATTATCACGTGATCGAACTGATTTCATGTCTTTTGATCGAGAGATATCCAGGTTGCTTTGTGGATATCTTTATGCGGAAATATGGTTCCACTCACAACCATGTGCAGATGCAAAACTAACGAGTCTGAATCCGTTATCGGCGTTGTTTTTGTGTAGACTGAATATTTCAACTGCTGAACGAAGAGCATCTTCCCTGCCTATTTTAGCATTAAAATCTCCCAGAACAATTTTAATATCATATGCAGGGCAGGGGTCATATATCGGTGCCGTGACATAACCCCACACGGACATAATCCCCAAAACGATTTTGGGGCTTATGTCCGGACAACTTGGCGGACATAACCCCAAATTTCATTGGGGATTATGTCCGACACTAATCTGCGGACATAAGCCCCAATGGGGATTATGACCGAATTTAATGTTTAATGGGCACGCCCCCCGCCGCATACGCCGTTTTTAGTCTCGCTGCGTAATTAGCCTTGCTACTCTTTCTCTATCTCTCCAGCGCGAGACGAACCGCCGCATCCCCGCCGCATCCACCGTAGTGAGTCAAGTTGCGTACTTAATCTGTCTCTCTGCAGCAAGACGTCGTAGTTTGTTAGTTACTTTAAAAGTCACTCTTTTTTTTGGGGGTGGGCGTCCACCCATAGAATGCATCTTTTATTTCTTCCGTCACAAATCAGCATAATGTAAAAATATTTCGCCCGGATGCGAATAGTGGCTATTCGGTCACTTACAGTGTTAAACCCCGAGACCAGGTGTCGAAGTCTTTTGCCGACTATGAAACCTCATCCAAATTCGTGTCTTTCTTTCTTTAAACGAAAATAGCGTAATTTCAAGGCACACAAAACCGAATTATAATGTAACAACATTATACTAGCTTCACATCAGTATTAATTTCTAACTCGGATTATATCTTCTAGCGACCATTGAATATCTAATAAGTTCATCACACTATTATCCAACACCCCCCACTCACATTTCCATCATTTACGTTTTCTTGCAAAAAGTTAATGAACAATCACATGATGCAACAATACAAACTCCCAACGCATACCACCAACGTGTACCAAGTTAGTTGTACGAAGAAAAGGCACGCAATTAATTCCCGCTGTGACTGCTCCATTTACAGCCAATTTTACTAGCAAAACCTTTCATCCGCTACCCCCTCCCCCTGGCAACACATCGTAAGCACTGCACATGAACACATGATCTGCGGTTGCATAGCGATGCAATTGAAAGTTGTAAAATATTAACGGTGTCATGATGTGACACCAACACTAGTACACATGTTATTTACTACTAGTTCACTACAGTCAATAACACAGTGTCATTATCTCTCTCTTTGAGACCGATGCTATGTGCATTAGAAGCCAAGGGGTGGAGGTGGGGGTGGTGAGTAAGATTACATGGACACACAGTTTGCAAATTGCATGACACTGAACACTGAGAGGATACATAAGGATTGCGTTCATTGTCCTTTTTTTGTGTAATTCATATTGCTCTGGGGCACGTTGATGATATGCACTACTTGGAACACTTTTCTTTATACTCTCGAAGGCAATTTGGTATGAATTGTTTGCCATGGAAGTGACGATAGAAATTGTGAGGAAGGAGAAAAAAAAAGCATAACGAGACTCTGATTGTTGATAGTCATGGAGAAAATGAAAATGTCATAAATAGAATTGGATTTAGTGATGAGGGAGAAGATGAGAAGAAACATTGAATATGAATTATTATAAAAAGGAAAGAAACGTATTGTTAAGGCACATAAAGTAGAGATTTGAAAATGGGCATACCAAAAGTACTTCCTGGCCTAATCAGTATTATTTAAAGAAGTTAAAATATATTTTATGTTGTTTCATGTAATTGACAAAAATTGTTAAAGATTAACGTTAGAAAAACAAATGTTTTGAAAACTTTATAAACTTAAGTGCTGTCTACGAAATTTAAAACGATTAAAACAGTATTCAGTTGCCAGTGCAGTTATAATGTAAGGATATTACCAATTATGGTTACAAATTTCGAAAAGCAAACAAATTTTGTTCCCATTTGGATTTTTCTTGTACAAAACTTGAAAGTGGTTACATAGCATTGTGATGTAGATATTCTGCCAAAAGATTACATAAAGTATATGTACTTGATCTTCAGATAATTTGCTGAAATTATTAATTATTAGCTATTAGGCTGATCGCCACACAGTACAACACATTCTGGGTCTCAATTCTGAGTACTGCAAAAGAAGAAGTTCTGCATCATTCGTTTTGTCAAGTTACATGCCATAATAATTTAATATCGATTTGAAGTTAATAAGTATCGTATAGGGGAATTTGTCACGTTTTAGGCTCTTTTGTTTGACATAACATAAATACTATATGGTGGCGTATGATTATCATAAGTTATATTCCACGTAAATCATACGCCAAGGAGTACAACAGTTTTACAGTTCAAAATCATTTGATGAATGTAAAAGTGAAACTGTTGCCGCATTAAGTTTCCGGTGGCTAGACAATAGTTCAGGCAATATTACTATACTTAAAACTATCACCGACAACAGAGGCGGAACTTAATTCTCCAAAACTAATTAATTCGGCCCACGCCACGCAATGAGCTTCAGAGCGGTTAGCGTCAAAATGTTAAAACATATTAAATGGCGCCGCTCAGCCGCTCATTGTGTTACCACTCCAACAGTATTCTGTGCAGATCGCCGCTTTGCCAATCATTGCGTGGCCTCGGCCTTAAATAATTTTGCATTGATTGACCTGCGACAATTTCGACCGCAGACCTTATGTACCAACAAATATTTTTGAATCTGATTTTTTTTTCACCAACATTTTTATACCATCACCCTTAGGGATGAGGGTATATATCAAATTCGTTTCAGGACTTTTTAAGACGATTGAGCTATGTCCGTCTGTCTGTATTAATATTTTTCAAAACGAACTTATGGGATTGAAAATGGGCAGAATAACCCCACCCCTTCTGGTACCTCCCATACAAATTTACCTATTTTTGGATAATTTATATTTCTCTCATAACTTCCCAACGGACTATCGTAGGATATTTAAATTTGGTCAGTTTATTTATCTTGCAAAAGTAGACAAACACTACGAAAACCGAAACCTTTGCCATACCCCTTCTGGTACCTCCCATACAAATGACCTAATTAACCCTCATAGTTTTACATACATATCATTTTTGTAATTAAACTGAATTCACTCAAATTTTGCATACGATGTTTGTATGTAAAAACTGGACTCATCAATGAATATGAACTATATCGGTTCACGCCTTCTGGTACCTCCCATACAAAATGATCTATTTTTGCAAATTTAGTATTTCTCCCATAACTTCCAAACGGACACTTGGAGGATAATGACAAATGGCCGGTTAATTTATGTTGTTATAGGAGGCAAAACCTCAGAAAGCCTATCCATTTGACACACCCCTTCTGGTACCTCCCATACAAATGACCGAACTCACCCCCATAGTCTGACAAACATATCTTTTTTGTAAGTAAGCTGAACTCACTAAAATTTTGAGTACGTTGTTCGCTTATGAAAATGGGACTCGGGAATGAATATGGACTATATCGATTCACGCCTTCTGGTACCTCCCATACAAAATGACCTATTTTTGGAAATTAATATTTCGCCCATAACTTCCAAACGGACTATTGGGGGGTAATGAAAATTGGTCGATTAATTTATGTTGTTATAGGAGGCAAAACCCCAGAAAACCTAACTATTTGACACACCCCTTCCGGTACCTCCCATACAAAGGACCGAACTCACCCCCATAGTCTTACATGCATATCTTTTTTGTAATTACGTTGATTTCAGTAAAATTTTTCGTAAGTTGTGCGTATGAAAATTTGAGTCAGGAGTGAAAAAGACTGTATTGATTCACCCCTTTTGGTACCCCCCATCAAAATAACTTTTTTAAAATAAATTAATATTTCTCACATAAATTCTAATCTGGTCCCTATACAAATAAGGCAAGTTTTGAACGATTTTGCACCACAAGCAGGGAAAAAATTATACATAAGATTTTTATTTTAATTAAAAGTCTATTAAATTCAATAACTCAAGACTTCAACAATATCTTATATTGGGTGATGGTATTTATCAGTCAGTTTACCTGACTGAAATTTCTGTACTGGTTTATATGTACACTTGTGTCTCAATTGTTTTTTTTTTTGCTTTGCTTTCATAACAATCATAAAATCCTAGAAAATAAACACCAAACACACCCAGTATAGCAAAGTGGTCGGTCGTTCGTCCGGCGAATTTATTGCAAAATCAATTTAGAGTAAATACAATTCCAAAACAATTGCCATAATGATAACAATGGGTTCATCCCCTACAAGCAGATTTATATGTCAATAGTAGCAACAATAGCCGGCACAAGGATTTACAATGCTATGGCCAAAGGATAATATATTAACAATACCAACAGAAATGCCAACAATTTCGACAACTTGACATCGTCCCTTTGACGGGTTAAAAGGATACAATAACAATTTGCGAAGGAAACTAAAGCAAATATAAAATAACAATAACCATTATTGCCATGGCAAATTAAAGAAACCTTAGAAGGACAACGTAAAGGGAAAGGGGAGGGAAGGGAACCTATAGCAAGAAAAAAAAAACATTTTAGCTAGGAAAAACAAAAAACCAACTCAAGAAATGAAATTGCTACTGAACAATGTAAGAAAATCCCTATAAAAGTTTAACAACTAAAACAACTAATCAAAGCGAGCATAAATTGTTGCGGCGAAAGGTAAACAACGTATGAGTTTAGATTACAGTGAAAAACAATTAGAGCGCAATAATTGTTGAATGTACAGTAGAACACAGTTATTAAAAGTACTAACATAAACTATAAGAGTTAGGATAGAGTGGAGAAAATTAATCAGGTCACCATCAGTAAGCACCCAATGATGACTTGAGCATAAGTTAGACGCATTTGGGGGTAAACAGCCAACAGTTGATGCACTGCCTTCACTTTGTTAGGGAACATCTTTAAATCTTTCACCAAAATTCTGCTTAGAAATCGCCGACAATGCCCAATTACGTGAAACTTCGTCTGGTCGATGTTGGAAACAATAATTCCTTGTATTTGCGTAGAAACCGATTCATGGCTTGTCGATTTATATTCTGCGTTTATTTACTTAACGTTAATGTCAAAACCAAATTGATATTTGGCGCCATTTGCAAAAGTTATGCCGTTTTCAATAGGGTGATTACTTACCCCACCTTGAATGTAGAAAATAGAATATTTGGAAAATATTTTTTTTTTTATGTGTACCAATGTTTTATCAATAATTCTTAACTATTACCGGAGATATTATATCGAACTATATAGTATTAATAACACTGGTTGACAAACGTTAAGCTTCATCGTGCCACACTAACTTTTTATGGCGTTTTTGCTATGTATTTTCTGCCGTAATGAACATGAGTACATAAGCTGAGAGTTGCTGCAGCAAATAAGAGTGCACTGTAATGCAGGGGCCAGCGGACGTATGATTAATGCAGGCGTATACGTTTTGACATCACTTATACTTGGCTGGTTTACAAAATGTTTGCTTCGTCGAGTTACAAGAACTTTTGATATCCTTTAACACGCTCACGCACGGCCCGATGAGCATATTCAGTTTGTTTTGCTATTTGTAACTGTTTTCGGTTAATCACATATATAACAAATATGGTTATTATCGTTAATACACTTCGTAGGCATATTCGCACGAACATAGAAGTTAATAATAACTAAAACAATTTAAATTAATAGCGAAAACATATAAATAAGAGCGACTCCTTTTTTATGGGGCCAAATAAGTATCTTCGGTCCACCCTCCAAAATGAACCTTGGCTTGTTATATGATGAATCCCAAAAAATAACGTGAGACGGACTGTTTTTTAAAAAACTATTTTTTTTACTTTATCGCAGATATTTTTCTGAAACCAATATGTGCATTATTAATATCATAGGAAAAAGTTTTTAAAGACGCATCCAACGATATGGGTGCCGTTGGTGATGTAAAGTGAATATTGCATTTCGGGCCGACTCACAACCTCCTGCATGGTGGTGTCTGGGTAACATTGTTCGTGATATTTTGTATCATGAATAGCGGCTGTTAGTGAGCGACGAACCCTGACGGTTGGGCTAGCCAGTCGCTTTCGGTTCCTTCACTGGCTATGAAAACACGAAAGAGAAAAAGTAACAAACGGAACCCCCCAAATGTTGACGACCCACGCAAACATAAAAGGACCATGATTTAAGGATATGCACCTGGAACGTCCGGACTTTCTATAGAGAAGGTGCCACTATCCGACTGACGAGAGTCCTCAATAAATATAAGGCTGACATCACCGCCATCCAGGACATGAGATGGACAGGACAAGGATGCTCGCGACATCTATTACAGCTGCCATGCCGAAAAGCACGAATTTGGATGTGGATTTGTAGATTTAGACATATTGTCACAATCCGCATCAAGGCGAAATATTTCTATATCACGCTGATTTGTGCTCATGCCCCGACGAAAGATAAAGGCGATGAGATTAAAGATGCATTTTACGACCGCTACCCTAAAAATTGCCATTAAAATTGTTCTGGGAGACTTAAATGCAAAAATAGAAAGGGAAGATGTTCTTGGTTCATCGATCGGTAAATTCAGCCTGCCTACCGACTCGTCAGACAACTGGTTTAGGCTGGTTAACTTCGCAGCGGGAAGGAACATGGTAGTGAGTGGAACCAGATTCCACCACAAAGATATCCACAAGGCAACTTGGCTATCCACCGATCAAAACACTTAAAATCAAATTGATCATGTGGTAATTGATGGCAGGCATGCATCTAGTATCATGGACGTGCGTGTGATCCGTGGTGCTAATATTGGCTTGGAACATTACCTGGTTGCAGCCAAGGTGCGCACAAGATTCAGCAGAGCGAAAAATGCGCGTAACCAAACACAAAAAAAGCTGAACATCGCGAAGCTGCAAACCCCAGAGAAAGCCACTGCCTACTCCAACAAGCTCTCCCAACTACTACGACAAAACGCCTCTACTTCTGATGTTCCGGATACACAGTGGCAGCATATTGCGCATTCCATGGCAACGGCCCCAACAACCGTGCTAGGGTATCAAAAACGGCGCTCAGACGAATCCTGGTCGTATAAATTTGTCGCATAGCGTCTAAGGAAAAGGATGCCGCTTATAACCAATTGTAACCCGTGCTGTTAGGGATTAGACAGTAAGACAGGCGAGACAACGAGAAGGAACGGAAGATCGAAAATATAGAGCGATACAGGGATAAGGGTGAGGCTCGAAAATTTTACCAAAAAGTAAAAGCAAAAGGCTACGGTAATAGGCTTCCCTCCTGTAATGACAAGGATGGAAATCTGGTCACAGATACGCAGAGTGTGCTGCATATATGGAGAGAACAATTCCAGCAACTGCTGTTTCCAGAAGGAAGCGCACGTGAAGGTATCTCGCCTATTGTCGACCACGGCTTAGATTGCCCACAACCAGGTCAAGCCGAGGTAAGAAGAGTAATATTGAGGCTGAAAAATAATAAAGCAGCCGGTGCCTACGGACTTCCGGCAGAGGTCTTTAGGTCCGGTGGTGAGGAGCTGATAACGAGCGTGCACCAGCTCCTACATACGGTTTGGCTTAAAGAGTGCATGCTCGATGAATGAAAACTACGCGTATTATGTCCTGTGTGGAAAAAAGGTGATCCAAGTGTGTGCTCCAAATACCGCGGGGTCAGCCTTTTACCCATCGCATATAAGGTCCTGTCGAGTGTGCCATGTGAAAGACTAAAGCCAGTGTTATCCAACCTGATCGGGCCTTATCAGTGTGGCTTTGGACCTGGTAAATCAACAACTGACCAGATATTCACACTACGGCAAGTCCTGAGAAAGAGCCAAGAGAAACAGATCGACACGTACCATCTTTTCGTCGACTATAAAGCTGCCTTCGACAGTCCGATACCGCAGAAATTACTTGAAGCCATGGCTGAGTTTGGTTTTCTAGCAAAGCTGATATGCTGAATGACGCTGACTGACACGAAGTCTTTAGTGAAGATTGGCAAGGACCGCGCGGAGCCATTCTATACTAGACGAGGCCTAAAACAAGGCGACGGCCTATCGTGTGACCTCTTCAACATAGTGATGGAGATGATAATGAGTAAAGCCACATGCTGATGATGTAGAAATCATCGGTAGAAAACTGCGGGATATGATTGCAGCCTTCTCAGGTATACAGAAGGAATCAGCAAAAATGGGTCTAATGGTGAACGAGGACAAAACGAAGTTATTTGTTTCAACGAACAAAGAATCTACTCGTTAAAAAAACTGCGTGAACTTTGACAACTATAATTTCGATGTGGTAGATAATTTTATCTCCCCATGCTCCGCCGTCAACAATCCGGAATAGAATTGTGCAAGGACTGAGCCCTCTCTCGACGAATCCAGCTTTACCAAATACTGGTTCTGCCTGTCTTGATGTATGGTTCAGAATCTTTGGTTATGACACAAGTGGATGCATTGGTTCTGGAAGTATTCGAGAGAAAAATACTCCGTCAAATATATGGGGCATTCATCGTTAACGGAGAGTACCAGCGTCGTATGAATCATGAGCTGTACGAGCTGTACACTGACATTGACGTGGTCAAACGCATTAAGGTGCAACGGTTGCGTTGGCTAGGTCCTGTTGTAAGCATGGACGGAAATGCTTCAGCTCGAAAAGCCTTCGACAATAAACTCGATAGGCGGCGCAGAAGAGGGAGACCAACACTCCGTGTTGGAAAGACCAGGTTACTGAGAAGCTTTCAGAACTTGATGTGACTAATTGCGGAAGAAGCGCAGAAGAACGAGGCGCTAATAATATTTTTCTACGTGCGGTATATAATCCAATGGGATTGCACAAAAGCGTCAGCTAAGTAAGTATCCAACAATATAAAAAACATGCCCAAAAATGTTCTGACAGGTCCTTTTTTCAGGGAAATTCTGCAAAAGAACGGATTTTTATGTTTTTAGTAGCGACATTTTTCTGAATAATTTTAATTTGCGAGAAACGAAAATAATATCTAGACAAAATATAATTTTTCTTAGTTACACCGTGTCAGAAGAAAACTAAAATTGTATTTACTTGACGAATTGTTTAGTAGGCGTTCTAGGCATTGCCGTGGAGATAAGAAACCTATATTTAAAATTTAAAGTATATTAAAAAAATATGATAGGGAAAAAAAAAAAGAAACACGTGTTTATTTAAATCGACTAAGGATAAATATATGTCAGTTTGACATTTAATTCAGAAAAATGTCGCTACTAAAAACTTAAAAATCTGTTTTTTTTTCAGGATATTCTTGAGAAAATTGACTTGCCAGGACATTTGTGGGCATGTTTTCCGTACCTTAGATGCATATACATTTCACTCTTTCTTTAAATTAAATATTTTTCAGAAATCTCATTGAAGTATTGTTTCGTTTTGATACTACATTTAGTAAGTAGTTACATTGATTCTAAATTCGATTTGATGGTGTAGTTATTTGGGTAGTTATTTAGCGACGCATCAAGTTTTAGCTATATCATCTTCACAACATTTTGTACTTACAAGTCTTAATATTTCAAAAACTAAAATATCTAAATTTTATTAAACGCAACGACCTACCATTTGCATAACTAAGCATTACCTTAATATGCAAATTTCTCCCATGCTCCATGCTCCTCCCACTGTCCTTCACATAACTGTAACAGCAATGCCTACACTCGTTTAAGCGCTACTACGGGTCATGGCACAACAACAACTGCTAGCAGCAACCGACATTCTCGGTTCGCCCCAACAGCAGAGAACTGCTAAACTGCAATACCTAATTTCTAGACCATAAATTAACATATTTCTTATGACACATGCATACATTTGATATGCACTCGTCTATTCCTCAGTTCATGACGCTGTGAATGAATGACAACCACAACATACTCGTCTAAGGCAACATCAACATCAGACATTGTGACATAATTTCCTATAGAAATGAGCTGGGTTGTCATCTGCCATAATTGCCAACTGCCACTGTAGCATAATGTTTTTTTGCTACAGAATCAACTGTTAAGCGGAGCGAGGGAGAAACATGCACTGTATATATGCATGCAGTTATACGTCAAGCACGATTTTGTAATTTTGGCAGATTATAAACTATGTTTCAGAGGCATTTCCGATTGTATTCCTTGTATTTTTATGAATCACATGTAACTTGAGTTGAAATTATTCAGATGGGTGGAGGCACATAATTGATTGAGACTGTTGGCTGTAAGCTATGAGATTGAAATGTGAATAGTCTTAAATTGTGAGTTATTAGTTAGTTTTTTTTTTCGTATGTTGGTTTTTAAGGTAACATTAGCTACGGGTGGAGCGCAGTGCTGGGAAAGAACCAGATATGTGCTAAATTCTATTGGTGATTATTAGAATTATTGTTAGAAGGAGAATGTATATAGTGTATTATGAAAATCAAACAAGTCCATATATTTCAGACATGAGAACTGACTAATTTACCCATCTACCATACGTCCTTTCTCCACAATTCTGTTGAAAATTGTTGAATATTTTGTAAAATAATTCCTTTCTCCTATATCAAGTTAAAGAAGTACAATATTGATTCGCTGTTAGTATCTGTCTAGTGTTATATAAAATAGGTCAAACGACAGATTGGATTTTATGATTTAGATAATAAAGGTGAGATTAGGCCTCCTATTTAGTGACATGTATTAAACCTGTAGGGGGAATGGGTTTTTTCTAATATGAGTATTTTAATTGTTATTCACCTGGAAATAACCAGAATCTCTCTTTTGAGGTCCACAAGCAGCTCACAACGTCCGAGTGATCACGTATTTCCTGGGCATAGCCACTGAACATCAGTGGTAGGACATGTGAGAAAACGCAGTGTTGTGTAACCTAATGGCATGCTACCACAGATGCGTCTTAGGAAGTAGGTAAACAAAAGTTACTGAAGCTCAACACAATGACTCTCTTAGTGGCTTTGGCAGCCCCTAGAAACTAGGATCGGATGCGGTTGCCAAATAAGCCATTATCCTTAAACAAAGCCAATTATTATGAAAACAAGAAAAAAGGAAAAAAAACTAGTTAGCTTCGCGTCGGCAAGAAACATGGTTGTGAGTGGAACAAGGCAACCTGGTTATCCCCTGATCAAAATACAAGAAACCAGATTGATCACGTGGTACTTGATGGAAGGCATGTCTCAAGTGTTTTGGACGTGCGTGTGATGCGCGGTGTAAATATTGACTCGGATAACCACCTAGTTGCAGCCAAGGTATGCACGCCATCAAATACTGCTAAAAACGCTCGTACCAAAACGCAAAGGAAGCTATACATCACAGAGCCAATGTTTACTCCAACCAACTCTCTAAATTTTTTGGTTTTGGACCAGGGATCCCCACCTGTTAGGAGGGTGACGAAAATTTGCTTACTGACATTGAGAGAACCAAAGCGCAAAGGAACCTATACATCACAGAGCTGCATACCACCGAGATAGCTAATGTCTACTCCAACCAACTCTCTCAATTTTTTGAGTTTGGAACAGGGATCCCCGCCTGTTAGGAGGGTGACGAAAATTTGGTTACTGACATTGAGAGAGCCAGGATTATGAAAATTATGTGAACCCTTAAAGTTCTACCAAAAGTTAAAAAGTAAAGGTTTTGGACCAGGGATCCCCACCTGTAAGGACGGAGACGGAAATTTGGTAACTGACATTGCTGCAAATATGGAGGAAACACTTTCGATCTCTTCTCGTCCCGAAAGCAGCATAAGTGACGAAATCACACCAATCATCGACGATGGAGTAGACTGTCAACCACCGAACCAAAACAAGAACAGCACGACCCTTGCACGGCTTAAAAACAATAAAACTGCGGAAGCCGATGGACCACGGGCAGAGCTTCTTAAAGCCGGCAGCGATGAGCTGGCAACATGCATGCACCAGCTCATAAACACGAATTGGCACATGTCCGATGATTGGAATTTGAGTGTCCTATGTCCCGTGCTTAAAAAAGGTGATCCAAGTGTGTGTACCAACTATAGCGGGATTAGCCTTTTACCCATCGCATACAAGGTCCTGTCTAGTTTGTTATGTGAAAGACTAAAGCCCATTCTGGCGAACCTGATTGGACTTTACCAGTGTGGCTTTATACCTGGTAAATCCACGACCGACCAGATATTAACACTACGGCAAATCCTGGAGAAGACCCAATAAATGCAGATTGACACCAACCATCTGTTTATCGACTACAAAGCTGCATTCGACAGTCCGATGCGACAGAAACTATTATATGCTATGGCTGAGTTTCGTATCCCCGCGAAGCTAATACGATTTTGCGGGATGATACTGACTGACACGAAGTCTTCAGTGAAAATTGGCAAAAATCTGTCAGAGCCATTTTTTACCAAGCGAGGCTTTAGACAAAGCGATAGTCTGTCATGCGATCTCTTTAATATCATAATGGAGATGATCATTGCAGCAGTAAACACGACTGGCACCATATTTAACAAACGCCACATGCTGCTCGCGGGGCCGAGGACTGCGAGATGTTAATGTTATTGAAATTAAGCCAATGACCGGACATAAAACAGGGAAATTCGAGATTAATCTCATATACTTCCAACGATTGGCCTTGCGATTTATTGATTGTCGTCGGGGAATTGGAATGGATGATCAGTTGGAATTATCTAATTCGTAAGATAAGGACTTCCTCTTCTTTGAATTTGTTCTTTATGATCGTCTGAAATCACATTTTTTATCAGATTCTTGACGGACAACCGCGTACCATTCGGTTGATTCAGTTGATTTCCGCAATATGAGTATGATCGATCCCACCTTTATCTGTAAATTATGCGGCATATTAAGCGGGTGGAAAATTCAGTCGGATTGTTGGTCGCTTCATCCTTTACGGTCACGCTGTAAACAGATTTGTACGAATGCAGTTCTCAAGCGATTTAACTTTCTAATTTAAAATTGTAGCTATTAATGTATTTATTCTTCTCTGCTAGTAACATACTGCCCGTAAATTAATCCAATCGAGATTTTTATAATTTTGTGCAATGTCATGAGTTACTTTTCCAACGATGTGAGCTGGCAAAAATTTGCTGGGAACGATATCAGTTCAGTCGAAACACCAACCCGAATTTGGCCATTGCTAAGAGCTGGCAGTTGTTTCGGGAATTTAGCAGAAGATGGGAGGTTCTGGAATGAGCCCCTAATTTTTTGGTCAATTACAACTTCTTGACGTTTTCAAGCATGGTTTTAGTAAATCAGCAGCATTAGACATTTTGAGCAAAATCATAGCCCCACCAAATCGTTTTAAATTCTCTCGTAAATCCTTTATCGTTCGGTCAACTACTTCCAAAGCTCATTTGTCGTTATCGAGCATTCATCCGAAACGTTGATTTGGCATTTCCGCTCTACTTCGCCGTTGCGAAATTCTTGGTCATTGTACACTTTGGCTTTTCAACCGTGAGAAGATTCATCGACAGTTTTAAAGTGAAATTTGCAGTTCGAATGCCTTCCAACAATGAGGATGCAGCGGCTAACGTTATTTGAGATCTTGACCAAATTGTTGCCGGAATCAACAAAAAATGTCTTAGGTGTCCCAATCGGAGCATCAAGAAAGTAAATGTCTCCAGTTTCATCGTGAATCGTACACGTCCTTGCACTCGGTATTTAACAGCGGCACATTAGTTCGAACTCTTCCGATCAGCTCATCTAGATTATAGTCTTGCTCCCGTTAAAATTCGCGATCGAATGCATTTTGCATCGAACGATTTGACGCTGGCACTCCCAATGTCGGAGTTCGGATCGACGGATTTTTTATTTAAATATTATTTTTCTCGTTACCAACCAACATTTAACCGAAAATATTCCACCTAGACATCGTTCAAAACTATCAAATCATGCGAAAATTTCAAAATTTTGTCAATAAAAAAAAACAAATTTTTTGGACTTTTCCGGAATTTTCCGAGTTTTTCCCTAAGATTTTTCTATTTTTCCATTCGAAAAGCCATTCCGTAACAACTGCACATAAAATTCCATACAAAAAACCAATTTTCGATTTTTCCACTTTCCCGACTTTTTCAAAGGATTTTCCCAAAATTATATTGCATAAAACCCTCATACCAATTACGAACAAATAAATAAAAATTGGAAACAAAATGGGCCAGCCGTTCTCCCTTGATGAATTACTACACACTGTTTACACCGTTTTTATACATATAGGTTTCACAATAAAACGAAATTTTCCAAGCAGCACAACGAATTTTCCACCTTTACATCGTCTAAAATCATCAAATCAACCGATACAATGAAAAATTTCGATGAAAAAATTCAAAATTTTCGAGTTATTTCAAGAATTTTTCTATTTTTCCATTCGAAAAGTAATTTTGGAATGATTATCCGAAATTTTCACATTTACATCATTCAAAATTATCAAAACACAAAAAAATGTAAAATTTCGTCGAAAAAAATTCAAATTTTTGGAATTTTTCCATAATTTTCCAACCAAAATTTTCTGTTTTTTCAACCGAAAAGCCACTACGGAACAATTGCACACAAAAAGTTATACAAAAACTCAATTTGCGATGCAAAATGTTTCTGAAAAAATCCAAATTTTTCTGTTTTTTCCGGAATTTTCCGAGTTTTCCACCGAGAATTTTTCTATGTTTTCATTCGGAAAGTCATTTCGGAATAATTATCCAAAATTGTTCACTGTTACATCGTCCAAAATTATCAAATCATACGATAATATGCAAAATTTCGTCGAACAACAAATTCAAACTTTTTGAATTTTTCCGGAATTTTCCGCACTTTTCAAAAAAAAATTTTAATTTTTCTACTCGAAAAGCCATTCTGTAACAATTGCACACAAAATTCCATACAAAAAGGCAATTCTGATTTTTCCAATTTTCCGACTTTTCCGGAAGATTTTCCCAAAATTTTCTTTCACATAAACCTGCTCCTGCGAATAACGAAGAACTTAAAAAAAGTTTGAGCAAAATCGGCCCAGCCGTTCTTAATTGATGAATTACTATACATTTTTGCCACCATTTTTATATATATAGATTCATTCAAATCAATCACATACCGTGCATATAGGAAGAGCACTCGCTGCTGTAGATGTGAGTGTGACAGAAGACAAGAATTTAACGATCCGATGCCGTCCATGACTACTTGGTCTCTGCTCGTTCACTTCTTGGAAAATGTTGACAAAAGATCTTGGCCTACATACATACAAGTTGAAACTGGCGCAAGCATAAAAACCAGCGCACCAGCGGAGAACCAAATTACCTTCAGCGATGAGTTTCATTTCTTTCACAATCGTCATGAGGATCCTGACACATCATTATATACCGAAAAAATTTAATTTTCTTGTTGTTGAATTTTTTATTTATCATTGTTTGTAGGAGTTATGGTTCCGTTTAGTCTGCGCAACATGACATAGATCGCGTAAAACCATTAACCTGCGAATATCGTTTGTATGATTTGACACCTTTGGACTACTTTTAGTAGTGGTAAGTCAAATCTCTGACCTATTCGTCATTAAGAATTTATTTATTTTAAATGTATAAGCCTCTAAAAAACATCCGTTTTTTAACCCGCCTACTATAGCGTATGAGTGATATATATATATACCCCTGCATTGATCATACGTCGGCTGGCCTCTTTAATTCAGTTCATGCTTTTTTCAACAGCAACTTTCATGTAATAGAATCATGTTCATTAAGAAACATTCAGACACATTAATCTAACGAAAGATTTATCAAATCTGCAAGACAACATTGGGTATGAAGTGCGGTCGACCACCAGAATGTCATAGCAATTCGTTACCGAAAAGATTCGCGACATACAAATCTCACCGACACGTCTTAAGGGAGTAATCAAATAAAATAAATTAAAAATTGTAACAAAATGTCTACGCCATAATATACTACAACAACTAATGTCTGCGGTTTAACTGTAAATAAAATTTAATATTCCACATACGTCCCCACCCACACATAATCCACAACTCGATTCGAAACTTCTGTCGTAGTGCCTTACATTAATTACAAAATAATTGCAGAAAATTCTATTTTCTGGTTTCATCTTCTTAATTGATTTATACACGCTGAGCAACACTGTTCCCCACTTACACTTACCTGTAACATCAGACCGTACAAGAATCCTTTTCTAATTTAGTTCAATTTAATTAAAATGTCCCTTTTGGTCCCCTCGAACAACATAGATTGTACTGCAGGTGTCGATAAAACGCATTCACATCCACAGGATCCACAGAGTGTAATTTCAACTTGAGGTTTTGTCGTAAGGGCGTGATGGAGAACCGGACACAGCGGGAAGGCCAACTGGCGTGGGGGTGGCAGGTGCACTGAGGACTGGCCAAGAGTTGATTGCTTAAGCAAACAAATGGTAATTCAATCACAGCAGAAAAAATGCAATAAACACGGCAATGATGCTTCTTCACAGCTATAAAGTGTGATAAATTTTGCGTTTAAATGTCTAATTGTTTATCGAAGGACTCGTAACGTTAAAACTAAATTACACTCACATGCACATAAAGAGTGTGATAGTGATTGAACACATGTATTTTTTAAATTTTTTTTCTCGGCAGAATTATTGATATATTTTTATTTGTTGGCAAATTATTTAATAAAATTTTCGATTTTAAATTTTAAATTTTCTTTTTGAGAATAAATTTCACTTTGTTTTGTTGTTGGCACTTTGTGACCACCATACACAAATTCACTTTCATTCACTTTTGTTTTCGTTTCGAGGCGAAATCGAGAGGTTACGATTTGTTAAGTAAGACGTTTGAAAGGATACTGCAAAAGAGATTTTAGAAAAATTTCATTTTTAAAGATTTTCGCACAATAGTGAAAGCACACACACACACACCCACACACATACGCTCACTTGAAAAAGAAGTATTTTGTACAGAGTTTGGAATTGGGTGAAAAGAGTTGCCATGCGTATGTTATAATCAAGCGTCACAGGGATTGCAGCATAAATTACTTAGTGTTGTTAAAGAGAGTATGCTCTTTTTTGTTTGCTTGTGCTCTCTTATTTCGAATAGTCTGAGGTCTCTCTTAGCACTGTCTTGTGTGAATTAACATGTGTGGCGAGGCAGACCATAGTCCTTCGCAGAAGCCGGGAAAGTGCAATATTCTGTAATTTTAATTACAATGAAAAATGTTTCTTAGGTCAAGTGTTATGTTAGGGAATTTCTGGTTCCAAGTTACTTTTTTGCGAGAAACTGTATTCCACAAAACCAATAAGAGAACATGTGGTACGAACTTGGCAAAGTCTGGCTACATCCACGATGCATAGTTGTTATTCTTACAAAAGGTAAATGTAAATATCGTTATGAAACACCCTTTTTACTGATAGTGATCTTCTCAACATATAGATAACTCTTGTCAACTTTACGGCAAGCATAACTGTCCATCTGCCGTTGGGGATGTAAAGTGAATCTTGCATCTCAAGCCGACTAACAACCTCCTTCGACGTTCGTGATATTTTTATCATCAATAGCGGCAGATAGTGAGCGACGAACCCTGATGGATGGGCTAGGCACCCGCCTTCAGGTTCTTTACCGGCTATGAAAACACGAGAAAGAAAAAGTAACAAACGGAACCTCTAAATGTTGACAACCCCCGCAAACGAAATAAGGACCATGATTTAAGATATGCACCTGGAACGTCCGTAATCTCTATATAAAAGGTGCCACTATCCGACTGGCGGATGTCCTCAAAAAATAAAAGGCTGACATCATGCCATCCAGGAGATGAAATGGACAGGACAAGCATACTCGCGACGTAAATTGTGACATCTATTACAGCTGAAATGCCGAAAAGCACGAATTTGGATGTGGATTTGTAGTTGCCGAGAGACTCAGACATCTTGGCTCGCGAATCAATCCTGTTAGTGATCGAATAGCCGCGATCCGCAACCATTCGAAATATTTCTACATCACGCTGATTTGTGATCATGCCCCGACGGAATATAAAGACGATGAAATTAAAGATGCATTTTACGAGCGCCTAGTGAAAACATATGACCGCTTCCCTGGCCACGACATTAAAATTGTTCTGGGAGACTTTAATGCAAAAATAGGAAGGGTAGATGTTCTTGGTCTATCAATCTGTAAATTCAGCCTGCATACCGACACGTCAGACAACGGGTTTAGGCTGGTTCGCAGCGGGAAGGAACATGGTAGTGAGTGGAATCTGATTCCAGCACAAAGATATCCACAAGGCAACTTGGCTATCCCCTGATCGGAGCACCAAAAATCAAATTGATCATGTGGTAATTGATGGCAGGAATGTATCTAGTGTCATGAACGTGCGTGCGATCCGTGGTGCTAATACTGGCCGGGATCATTAATTGGTTCCAGCCAAGGTGCGCCCAAGATTCAGCAGAGCGAAAAACGCAAGTAACCAAACACAAAGAAAGCTCGACATCGCGAAGCTGCAAACCCCAGAGATAGCCACTGCCTAATCCAACCAGCTCTCCCAATTAGTTACTACGACACATATATAGAGAGAACACTTCCAGCAACTGCTGGTTCAAGAAGGCAGCGCACGTAAAGATATCACGCCAATTGTCGACCCCGGCTTAGATTTCCCACCACCAAGTCAAGCCGAGGTAAGAAGAGCAATATTGCGGCTAAAAAATAATAAAGCAGCCGGTGCCGACGGACTTTCGCCAGAGCTCTTCAAGGCCGGTGTCGAGAACCTGATAACGACCATGCAACAGCTCCTACGGCTTATAGAGTGAATTTTCGAAGACTGGAAACTAAGCGTATTATGTCCTGTGCTGAAAAAAGGTGATCAAAGTGTGTGCTCCAACTACCGCGGGATCAGCCTTCTACACATTGCATATAAGATCCTGTCGAGTGTGCTATGTAAAAGACTAAAGCCAGTGTTATAAAACCTGATCGGGCCACACTGTGTTTTAGACCTGGTAAGTCAACAACTGACCAGTTATTCACACTTCGGCAAATACTGGAAAAGACCCAAGTGAAACAGAACGACACGTACCACCTTCGACAGCCCGATACTGCAGAAATTTCAGCGAAGCTGATACGACTTTGCGGAATGACGCTGACTGACACAAAGTCTTCTTGGCGAGGACCTAACGGAGTCATGAGGAAAGCTGCAGTAAACACGAGTGGCACGTTATTCAACAAAAGCACATGCTACTCGCGTACGCTGATGACGCTTTGGTTGAAAACTGTGGGATGTGACTGCAGCCTTCTGAGGTATACAGAAGGAATCAGCGAAAATGGGTCTCACGGTGAACGAGGACGAAGTTATTAGTTTCAACGAACAAAGAATCTACTCGTTTTGGAAACTGCGTGAACGTTGACAACTATAATTTCGAGATGGTAGATAATTTTATCTACCTAGGCTCCGCCATCAACAAAACAAATAACGTCAGACTCAAAAATCGGAGAAGAATCCTGCTTGCTAATAAATGCTACTACGGACAAAGCAAGCGATTCAATGACAGAGTCCTCTCTCGACGAACAAAACTCAAGCTATACCAGATACTAATTCTACCAGTCTTAATGTATGGCTCAGAATTCTGGGTTATGACACAAGTTGACGAATTGGTTCTGGCGGTATTCGAAATAAAAATACTCCGCAAAATATACGGGTACATCATCGTTAACGGAGAGTATCGGCGTCGTTTGAATCAAGAGCTGTACGAGCTGTACACTGACATTGACGTGGTCAGACGAATTAAGGTGCAACGGTTGCGTTGGCTAGGTCATGTTGTACGCATGAACGAAAATGCTTCAGCTCGAAAAGTCTTTGACAATGAACTCGATGGACGGTGCAGAAGAGGGCGACCAAAACTCCGTTGGAAAGACCAGGTAACTGAGAACTTAACGGAACTTTGTGTGACTAACTGGAAAAGAAGCGCTTATAATATTTTTCTAAGTGCGGTATATAATACAATAGAATTGCAAAAAAGTGTCAGCTAAATAAGTAAGTACTAGCCTATAAGTGTAACACATCATTCGATCAAGAAGGACTAAAAATTTCCCTACGGTTAAAACTGCATATAATTTTAGCTCCAGATTCGGTTAAAGTACTGAAAGGGCGACTGTTGCATTAAAAACTTTGAATTTTCTAACAACTTTGTATTTGTCTTTATCTATGTGCACTTGGTCTTGCTTCGTCTAGTCATCATACATTATATAATAAATACATGTATTAAAAACCATATATAAAGTTATAAACAACCATATCTTAAGAATTTCTGACAGTTTACATCAAGTGATTTCAATCATTGAAGTTCTCAGAATCCATTGTGGAACAACTATATACAAACGGTTACAAAAATGATGCAGTTCATCAGCAATCATGGACGTGTTATAAATTCTTGCCTACTTTATAAGAAACTGAATGCTCATAGTGCCTATAACCTCAATATAACGGTTTCCAGTCACGTCACACGGATTAAATCAATGAGCTTTAACAACAGTTCTTTAGAAAATCTATAAAACGTTATACCGCAGTAATTATATACCTGAACTGCTGTAGTTAACCACATTTAACACACAAACTGCTATAAACAACATTTACGCCAGTAACATCAGACACAATACCGGGTCATCCCTTTATATTGAACTCAACCAACATCGCCATTGGCAACTCTTTTATTTTGCACACAGTGAGAGCTCTTCACACATAAATTGTTTCGTTTGTTTACAACAAGCACTCAGTGGTTATACTGAGATAATTCCTTTTTTTCCCAATTCTCTTGCATGCACTCTCACTGTACTCTTTAACAGCACTAACGCGAGTGTCGCAACAGCACTACTCTTCTCTTAACAAAATTGTTCGTTGTGAGCAAATACACAAAAGGGAGGGGGCGGATGTAAAAATGTGAACGTCACTTCTGTTTTCTGGTCTTTGCACGAACAGGAACAACTGGAGATTTTTCTTCTGTGTATTTTTGTTATTGTCAATTTATGAATATTTAAAAAGCTACAAGAACTTCACACAATTTCGAGAGAGTTGAATCAATTTATATGCCTTAACGAATATGGGGAACTGTAAAATTCCTTTGGATATTAACAAATGCCATTTTAGCTCCACAATTTGTCCGAGGACCTTTTTCCTTGATTTTTTTCACACAAACATCAAATGCATTATATTTCGGGGCATAAACAACAATTATATTTTAATGTTGTTAAGGTATTTTTTTTCTTCTTATATTTGTTATCTTTTAAAATTCACTTGGTATTTTCATGTATTTTATTTGATGTTGAAATTACATTTACAATTGTGAGATTTTATAATCTGTTTCACTTTTCACATTGATATCAACCGTTTTCATCAAAAACTCATTCACTCACACAATCACACACGCAGCCCATCCGTTACGTTCTGAGGCTCCGACTTGAATGAATGGGAATATTTGTCTCTGTTGTCTTCTTCTTTGGTTCCGTATCAAAATCATGCAATCTCCCTTGTAATATCGACAAGAGCAACAACGATGAGCATGACAGCAACAACAACGAAAGCTAAGGCTTTTCCTTATCCCAATTTCCACATACTCTTCCAAATCTCACAATATGATATGTCGATTTGGATAAGCGAAGAAGGAAGACGAAACAACAACACAAATAGTGCACACACACATGCTGTTGGGGGAAAAGTTTGTATTTACAACATTATCCAGTGTTTGCAGGCAGCAGGGATGGGCCAATATGGCGACTATAGTACGATAATTTGTACTTTGACTATGACTTGTATATACGATTGGTGAATAAGTGAATGCGATGGGGTTGAGTAACGTGAAATATTCGAATTTCTATCGGCTTCTTGATGGTTAAGCGAGATTTTCAATAGTTGGCAATTACCTGAATGGTTAAGAAACTTAATGTAATTTAAAAATTTATGGTAATATGTAGTTTGGATCTGTGAAATTTAAATACACGAAATGGTGCATTGATATTCCAGAAAGTCATCACTAGGTTCCAATTCCTCCATATAATTTGAATTTATCTGACCTGCGGAATTAAAATAAAATATCTTCATAGCATAGAGATAATATTTACTTTCAGGGAACCAGTAAAAAGTTGAAAACATTGTCGGAAATTTTCTGAGAATACCAACAATTTTTTTGGCGATTAATCCAAAACATTGGGTAAGCACAGAATACAGTATAATTCGCTTAGCTGCACTGAATTTTGGTGCACACATTTTTGTGCACTTAAGAGAAATGTGCACTTAGGCAGTTATCCGGATTTTTTTTACCTGCATACATAAGGCAGTTATGCGGATTTTTTTTTACCTTTATATATGATGCAGTTACCCCAATTTGTTACCGTTTTTTTTGCAGAATTGCCCTGAAGATTAACTATTAATCGTTAGTAATTACTTAGTAAACATATGATTGTAAGATACCGATTTTGAAAGTGTTGGTAAACGAAATTTTTTCTATAGGAAATTGAATTGTGAAACACAATCATCGGGGCTGCTAGGACGAAAGTGCAGCTAAGCAAAATGCAGTTAAATGAAATAATTTCATACAAGTGCTGCAATAAAATGCAGCCATAACGAGTTTAAGTGCTCTTATCCGGAATGTGCAGCTAAACGAAGGGGCGGCTAAGCGAATTTTACTGTACATTGTAGATACAGGTGGAAATGTTTAGAAGACAAGTACGTTCACAAATTTTTCGTTTTCTCGGTGGACCTAAGATTGTTCTATTTTCTTGAATTGTGAATTTTTGAATAATATAATCAAGCTGAAAAATATTTTAAAATCTTCCCGAGCAAAGCCGTTACGACCTATTACTTCCTATTCCATTGAATGTATAATCATGTACTTAACTTTTAAAAATTCGCGCCGTGTGGCATGAGGTTAGAACACGCGACTATCATCTGGTTGACCTGCCTTGTAAACTATCACAGTCATCTTATTTTTCTTTCGAGTTAAAACAGTTAACTGCAAACTTTTTTTTACTGAATGACTTATTTCGAGGTCCACCCAACAAAAATTCAACTAATGGATAAAACAAACGTCTTCAAGAAGACTTTCAACATTAGAGTAGATCGGTTGTCGAAGCATAAGATTTTTCGAGATCCACCATTTTAATCATACTTCACAACATGTCCCAATCAGTACGTTCTTAATAATTATAACCGCTTGGCTGGGTCGATGTAGTTATACAATTCATATGACGAAGGCAATTACCTATATTTTGGAATATTTTTGTATCCTGCTATAGCTTAACAAAATGCAGAATTAGGGTACGATCGTGTCAAGTGTATTGATGTTATTACTCCATCTCTAAAGTGGGCAGAGTGATACATTTGTATGGGATGTACCAGAAAGGGCATGTCTAGACTCCCAGAATTTTTCTCAAATACTTTATCCAGCTTTAGCTTTTCTTAATACAGAATTTGAATACAATCGCGTTAGGTCTTTTAATACTATTAGTCGATTTCTAAAGTAGGCGGTACCAGATGGCTATGGGTGGTACCAGATGGGGTAGACTTCCAGTTTTTTTTCTTCAAAACTGTATCCTGCTATAGCTTTACTAAATAAAGGATTTGGGTACTATCGCGTTGAATTTATTGATATTATTACTCCATCTCTAAAGTGGGCGGAGTGGAACAATTGTATGGGAGGTACCAAAACTTTATCCTTTTGTAGCTTTACCAAATACAGAATTTGGGTACGATCCTGTTGGGTGTATTGATAATATTACTCGATTTCCTAAGTGGGCAGAATGATGTATTTGTATGGGAGGTACCAGAAGGGGCGGGGCCATGTATCCCATTTGCAATACCGTAAGTAGTATTATTAATTCGAGCAAAACTTCAAAACATTTGGTTGCGTTTTTCGAAAGTTATCGTGCGTACCAGCCAGGCAGACAGACAGACATACATGGCTCAAACGATTTAAAAAGTCATGAATCTAATTTGGCTCAAAGAAATCTAGGGTCTAAAGCGACTCCTTCTATGTTTTACACTTTTGCGTCGTAGCAAATGATATATACGCTCCTATCCGAGGGTTCAAAAAGATCGCATGAGACTATCGCATTGTATCGCTTGGTATAAAATTCTTCTTCTTTAATGGCAGCAACAATAGAAATTTATCAGTAGCCGCACGTAGAAAAGTATTCCAAGCGCTTCGGTCTTTTGCGCTCCGTAGATAATTCGTCATACCAAGATTAGTTAACAACTCTTTTACCTGGTCCATCCATCGGAGTTTTGGTCGCCCCCTCCTGCGCCGCCCATCGAGTTTATTGCCGAAGACTTTTCGAGCCGGCAGCGGTTTGCGATCAATACTCGTCTTTTGATTTCGAGGCTGACATTATTATGTTTGTTTATGGCGGAGCCAAGGTAGACAAAATTATCTACCACTTCAAAGTTATAGTTGTCAACGTTCACGCAGCGTCCTAGACAAATGTACTCTTTGTTCGTTGAAACAAATAACTTAGTTTTGTCCTCGTTTATCACCAGACCCACTTCAGCCGACAGCTTTCAATGCTCGATCATCAGCATACGCGAGGAGCATGTGACTTTTGTTGAAGATGGTACCATTTCTGTTTACTGCAGCCTTCCGCATGATCATCTTCATTACAATGTTAAAGATATCGTAAGACAGACTATCGCCTTATCTAAAGCCTCGCTTGGTAGAAAATGGCTCGGACAGTTTTTGCCAATTTTCACTGAAGACTTCGTGTCAGTCAGTGTCATCCCCCAAAGTCGAATTAGCTTCGCGGGGATACACAACTCATCCATAGCACTACTTAATCGTGTTCGTACCTTGTCTGCAACTAGGTGATAATCCGAGTCAATATTTGCACGCACGTCCATAACGCTTGAGACATGCCTTCTATCAATTACCACGTGATCAACCTGATTTCATGTATTTTGATCGGGAGATATCCAGGTTGCCTTGTGGATATCTTTATGCGGGAATCTGGTTCCACTCACAACCATGTTTCTTGCCGATGCGAAAGTTACCAGTCTGAATGCGTTATCGGAGGTGTTGTTGTGTAGAATGAATTTTCCTACTGCTGAACCTTCCTATTTTAGCATTAAAATCTCCCAGAACAATTATCATGTCATGTGCAGGGCAGCGGTCATATATCTCTTCCAGGCGCTCATAGAATGCATCTGTAATGTCATCGTCTTTGTCTTCCGTCAGGGCGTGTACACAAATCAGCGTAATGTAAAAATATTTCGCCCGAATGCGAATGGTGGCTATTCGGTCACTTACAGGGTTAAACCGCGAGACCAGGTGTCGAAGTCTCTTGCCGACTATGAAACCTCATCCAAATTCGTGTCTTTCTGCATGGCAGCTGTAAAAGATGTCACAGTTCTTACGTCGTGTGCATCCCTGTCCCCTCCATCTCATTTCCTGTATGGCGGTGATGTCAGTCTTGTATTTGTCGAGGACATCCGCCAGTTGGATAGAGGCACCATCTATGTATAGAGTTCGGACATTCCAGGTGAATATCCTTAAATCGTGGTCCTTATATCGTTTGCGGGGGTCGTCAACATTTGGGGTTCTTGTTTTTTCTTTTCTTCGTGTTTTCAGAATAATGTTGTTTAAGGAGAGTGGCTTATTAGGCCACCGCGCCCGATCGTAGTTTTTGGGGCTGCCAAAGCCATTAAGAGAGCCTGTGTTAAGCTTCAGTAACTTCTATTACCTACTTTCTAAGACGCATCGGTGGTAGCATGCCGATTAGGTTACTCAACATTTCGCCTTCTAACTCTAGCTAACTTCTAAGCGGTTACTTTAAAGTCCATTCCCGGGGAATACTTGGTCTAAGACCGGAAGTAGTTAGCTGCTTGGACAGTGCCACAAAGGAATCGCTTCTGGTCACTCCCAAGTGAGTAACAATCAGTAACTTTCCACCTCTGGGCAAAGTCCCATTCCCCCTGGTATAAAACAACTACGTTAAATGTTTGCCTATTTTCACTGAAGACTTCATGTCTGTCAAAATCATCGCGCAAATTAGTATCAGCTTCGCAGAGATACAAAACTCATATACAAAGGGTGGTTAAATTTTAAGGGCCGATGTTGAATGTGAACCATACCTAAACGTCAAGTTCTTTTCTGCATTTCATTTGAAATTTCTTAATTTTAGACTAACTCAATTTGAACCATGGAAAGATACACAATCTAGTGACGCGTTAAAGTTATTCAGGCTTATTATAAAAATGGGCGTTAAAATCAAAATGCATATCGTGCACTACGTAATTTTTTTGGTTTCTAATCGTCCAAATGTGCGTACAATCGGAAAAATCGTGCAAAAATTTAAGCAAACTGGGTCTGTAGAAGATGTGAATGTGCAAGCGCGTACAGCTCGCACTGCAGAAAATATTGCAGCTGTTCGCGATAGTGTTGCTGAAGAGCCGTCCACCTGAACTCGTCGTCGTGCCCAACAATTACCCCTCTTACGCTCGTCGTTGATGAACATTATGCACAATTGCTTTTACACGCCTACAAGGTGCAATTGATTCAAGAACTAAAGCCTCTTGACCATTCCAAACGTCGTCAATGGTCAGAATGGTGGCAAGAAATGGCAACAGTGGATGATCAATTTTCGAAGAAAATCATATTCAGTGATGAGGCACATTTTCACCTCTGTGGATTCGTCAATAAGCAGAATTGCCGCATTTGGGCTAATGATAATCCAAGAGTGATTGTCGAAAAACCAATGCACTTACAAAGTCACAATGCACCCACAGAGTCACAAAGAGTGACTGTATTTTTTCCAAAATGAGGCCGGTCAGGCAGTTATTGTGAATGGTGATCGCTATCGTGAGATGATAACGAACTCGAATAGGAAGATATGGATGTGTACGATATGTGGTTTCAACAAGACGGTGCCACTTGCCACACAGCTAACGAAACAATGGGACTTTTGCGCGACAAGTTCAATGGGCGTGTTATCTCACGTGGTGGCGACGTCAATTGGCCGCCAAGATCATGAGACAGTAATAATTCAAGAGCTAAAGGATGAGATAATTCGGCACATTAACGACATAGAACCTCAATTATGCCTCATCGTCATCGAAAATTTGGACCATCGGATGGAGGTGTGCCGCCGAAGTCGCGGCGGCCATTTGGCCGATATTTTGTTCCATACATAATTGAACCATACCAATATTATCATTATAAAAAGAAATGACAACAATTTCCTAAATAATTTGTTGTTTTTTTTTTCAAAATCAACATCGGCCCTTAAAATTTAACCAGATAGATGGTCTGATTACATTGGGTCTTCTTTGGCGTAGGGTGAATATCTGTTCGGTTATGGATTTACTAGACCTAAAGAGACACTGATAAGGTCCAATCAGATTCGCTAGGATGGGCTTGAGTCCTTCACATAATACACTAGACAGGATCTTGTATGTGATGGGTAAACGGCTTATCCTGCGGTAGTTGGTGCACCCACTCGGATCGCCCTTCTTAAGCACAAGACATAGGACACTCATCGGGCATGTCTCCCTGTAGCCAAATCGGGTTAATAATATGGTTCATGAATGACGTGGTTCTTGCCAGCTAAAGCTAAACACTCTGAATATTTTATCGGAAGGTTTGGTGTGTAGACAGACTTTCTTAACTTCTGAACTAAGAGCATCTTCCCTTTCTATTATAATATTTAAATCTTCCAGAACAATGTTAACGTCATGACTGGCTGATCGGTCACATATTTTCTCTCTGCGCTTATAGAATGCAAATTATTTCGCCTTGCTACGGATAGTGACTATTTTGTCACTAATTGGGCTAAATCGCAAGACCGTATGTCTAAGTATGTCAACTATGAATTCACATCCAAGTTAATGCCTTCCTGCAAGGCAGCTGTAAAAGATGTCACAACTATGTGCATTCCTGTCCCGTTGATCTCATATTTTTCGAGGACATCTGCCAATCTGTAAATATTTTGGACATTCAAGGTGCATATCCTTGAATCATTATCATTACAATTTTTAAGGAGTCAGTAATATCTGGAGAGATCTGGTCTTTTTTTGCCACTTCAGGAAATATAGGGCCATTAAATATTTTTCCAAAAAATCCGGTCATATGCGAGGAGCTCAACTTTACTCCAGTTCATACGTACACCCGCTAATTCCTTAGCTATTTGGCAGATCATATAAATATTTGTGGTTGTGATGGTCTTCGAACCTACATCACCAGCTGAATTGTCTGTTCTAAATATACTGCAGTAAATTTAAGACTTGCTTATTATTCCAATTCAAATTTATTCTCGATTTAAAAGAACCTTAGCAAGAATTTCAAAATTCATTCTGAAACATTTCCGCCCAATCAAATTTCCATCTCTTGCAGAAAGCCGAAAACGCACATTTTCTACATTGTTTTTGTTGTTGTTGTTATTTCCCCCACAATTTGTATTTGGTGTATGCACAAGAAATTGGTCTCTCTCGTTGCCCTTTTCCATTCACTTTTGTTTTTGTTGTTATCCATTCGTTGCGTTTCTCTCTTCATTCGTGTGGCCAACAGAAGAATATGCCTTCACCTAGTAAAACTGACAGTTGTTGTACTGCCTAATATGTATATTGTAGTATGATGAGGGAGGCTGGGCTGAGTGTTTTTCTTTTCGTTGTCATTACAACTGGAAGAGCATGCACGAATCAACGAGCAACGAGAGAGAGAGAGCAACACCAACAGCAGCATGTGCTCGTATGTGCTTATATCTCCATATTTGTTTTGTTTACATTCCAGTGAATTCTCGTTGATAGTAAAGCTTTTACTGTTGTCATATTGCAAAGCTCTTAGGTATGCGTGCGCCCAATCAGCTGTGTGGTCTTGAAAACTTTTATTTGACATTTCAATTTGACTGGGAAATGCGGAAGTTTTCGGTGTATCGTAAATGCACTGATTGTCAATGTTAACGCAAATGTACGTGCGGTTGGAATTCATTTGTGCGCCACAATATATCCACGAGGAGGATAAGGTAAGTGAAGTGAAGTGAATCTTTCAATTTTTGCAAGAATTTGCTAAGGCGCAACGGTTTGAGCCACAGTGTTTGACATAATCCACTAGAATTAATTACGTGAGAGAATAAATTAAAAATAGCCGTCTGTAGTCACTGTGTAAATACGTCATCAAAAGTAACTTATAGAAAGTTAAGCGGGGCAATACATGTTTCTGTGTACAAAGCCACAAATTTTTTATATGTAATGCAATTAGTCGAAAAGACACCCTAAACAGAGGCTATTTAATTAGACTATTATTAAACTTGTTCATTTGTCAGTGATTAACGCACTAAAGCTTTAGTGTAGGCCAGGGTTACCGTTGACATTGATAATCGATTTACAATACATCAAAGGCTAAGACAGCCGTTTTCGTTGTGGTTAATAGCGCTACCGGTAAAAGATGTTTGAAGGCAATGTAAGGGAACTATAAAGCTGAAAATTAAAAAATTTTATAAAAAAGTAAAGTAATAAATATAAATTCAAAATAAATTCAAAAAATTTATTGGGCTAATGACTATGACATTTCTATGTAATAAACAGGGCCTGCAAATGTATGCAATGCATATTTGCATATACAACTGCATATTACAATCTTACAGGCATGTTTTTGGGGCTTATGCATATAAAAGTATATATAACTATTGTCGACGCCCATCTTTGGTTAAAAATGTTATATTTATGAATTAGAAAGGCTGTATTTTATTAAGTATATGTTTCCGGTACAAACTAATCGAAATATTATTTTTGTGTTTATACTAAGGATCCATTCCAGTATCATCCATTACTCGTTGTGGCGATTGCCTCAAACCATCACAGTACTATTTTAAGAATGTTAGGAAAGTTTGTGGAATAGTGTAACAGTGAGGAGGCTGCAGCAATTTAAAAAAGGGGCGTGGAACCGCCCATTCAACTTGAAAATTAAAAGGGCTATATCTCATGAACTATCAGAGGTATGAAGATGAGATTTGGTATATATGTCGTTGGAGCAGTATTAATTACTGCCAGGAAGGAAGTAGGTGGTGCTACGCCCCCTTTTCAAAAATCGCTCTAACGGCTTTTCTAATAGACCGATATATACGATAATTTTTGGAAATGATACTGATGACCTGTTGATAGTCTCTGGCAGTGCTTGGTTGTGATTGGGCGTGGCACTGCCCATTCAACTTGAAAGTTAAATCGGCTATATCTCAAGAACCATCATGGGTATGAAAAAGAGATTTGGTACATATGTTTTTGTTACAGTATGAATTACAGCAAGGGTGGAAGTGAGATTATAAATGCCCTTTCAATATATTGATCGTCCTCAAAATTTCACAGTATATTGCAGTTGCCTAAAAAAAAATTGTGTACGAGTATCAGTCAGAATCTACAATGAATTGTAAAAAATTTCACCAATAAACTTTGTGTCTAAAATAAATTCCTAGCTCGCGCTAAAAATAATGAAGATTTCAGATAGAGATTTTTTTGTTTTTAAATGAAAACCGAAACTTCAGATCTATATTTGTTTTAAACATTCTGTTTAAGATTGACTTCTCAACAAACTAAATGAGGTATTGCTGATGCAAATCTATGTATGTATTGGTTAAAAAGTTATGGCCACTGAAAGTTGGCATACAGAAATTAAGTTTTTGAAAATTCTTGGGTGGGAGCCCAAACTACTATTCTCTTCGTCCAATCATCAGAATGGTAG
This sequence comes from Muscina levida, assembly GCA_964034835.1. Classification (NCBI taxonomy): domain Eukaryota; kingdom Metazoa; phylum Arthropoda; class Insecta; order Diptera; family Muscidae; genus Muscina; species Muscina levida. The sequence goes on from OZ035881.1 coordinate 107,807,774, forward strand.
GTCAAAATTGGAGCCGGAGCCCTCTTGGCCTTAGGTGCATGTCTAAAAAGCGTCCCAAGAATCGGAATCTTTTATGAATTCGAACGAAATTTCACCAAGGAACTATGTTTTTAAAATCAATTCATAGCTTCCGCTTAGAAACATGAAGATTTTATTTTTTTAAATAACAATACTGAAATTTTTCTAAGAAGTCATCGTAAATTCCGATTCTGGTATACGTTTACTATGTTTTAAGAAAAAAGTGCTGAGGCGCAGGTTACGCACTTGAATATTTGACTCTTAAACTGTATCAAATAATGGTCCCTACACCAGGCAGTTGATGACATATAGTAGCTGCGCATACTAAAACAGTGATATGTTTTTAATTTACTTTACAGGTATGTATATTTCAATTACTTTTTAGGAGAGCGAATCGGTAATAAGCCCTATAGATACAAAATTTAAACAATATTCATTGGAGTTGGACTGGAAAACACCTTTTGTTTGATTGGGGCACAATTTGAATTTTTATAGTTCGTCAGAGGTAACATTAGCAAACATTTGTAAATAACCTATGTATAGGGTATTTTTTTTGACGTATGGAGATATGGAGCTGTAGACTCAAGTGTGAAGATCTCTGTAGGTCTCAAAAAATGGTAATACGAGTTCAATACAAAGATAGTTTTCGGGAATATTCTTGATCCGTTGGAAAAGGAGACATGGCAAAAGAGGTTTTAAGGCTAAAGGCATGCATCTTCATACGAAATTTGCATTTGCGGTCAATAGGCGGAGAAGGCATGCCAAAAACGTTTTTTATGGAGATACTTAGTATACGGCGGTTCCTGCTACTACAGATAAAAAAAATAAAATTGAATTTCGATCTTTGGCGTAATGTCTGTTTCCGATTAATAAATTAAGTGGTTTTTATTCTTACTTACAGAAAAAAACTTAATCTACATGTCGGTACGTCTATAGAAATGACTGTGCTGATGAACCTTTTACTATCGTCGTAGAGCCAAAAATATTTAGCATTTAAAACAATAAAACTTCCTTGGTTAACTTTCATGTTAAGGAGTTATTTGAAATTAGTTACATAAATAACTAAACTCAACATATTAAAGTCGAGCTTAAGAACCGTTTTTAAAGTACTTTGTGGACTTACAATTATATAAATTAGCGTTTATATAGCACTTAAGACAGTAAGAAATGTGAAATAATATGTTAATTTGCAATAGTGAAGCATTGCCGGGCCCACTAGTTTGTCAATAAAATTAAATAATGTCTGATTTTATTCCAGATGTTAACATGTTGTGGGTATTACAATATCGAGGGCATGCAATTTTAGTAAGGTATGTTACATACCGTCGAAAAGATTGATTTGTATAGTTTTGTTTTTAATGTTTTAGAAACACACACACATATAGGAAAATAATCATTGAATAATTGAATTACAAAACATTTATTTTGATAGATATCCCACTCGCATCCCACCAAGCGACCAAAAAGTTCTTAAAGGAAAAGGCATAAGCTTTTTTTCGAGCAAAACAAAATGTGCAAATTTAAAAAAAAATTAAAAAAAGTTTTTGATATTGAAAAAAATTAGAGAAAAAAAAATTATATTCTTTATTCGAAAGATTGGAAAAATAGCTATTTGAACTGTTTGGGACATTTTTTTCTAGAAAAAATAGGAAATAAGCTACATGGATGAGAAAAAACACATGGTTGGCCAAAATGTCAAATTTTAAACCCCTCTCTCTCAGAGAGTTCTTAACCGTGTCTAAACTACTATCCAATTCGACTAACCTTCGTGCAAATTTCATCCCATAAATTTTGTTTTGAGAGTATGAGGACAACGGCGGCTTTGGGCTGATTTTTGAATTTGTTATTGAATTTAGATAAAAAAAAAACTGTCTAGATTGAGAAAAACAGTTTCAGCTACCTCAAAAAATATAAAATATTTATGTCTGATCTCGAGCATGCAACACACAATTTTTTAATGTGTCCGTGCACGTGATTGATGTTCTGAGCTCAAGGTAAGACCATGACTACTTTAAGTTCTTGGGGTCGCACAGTGGGGTATAGGACACCTAAAACGGCGATTAATTGCATTTTCAAAATTAGGTTTTCGGATTATTTTTTCTAACTTTATTAAAATACACAAAATTCTATAACACTAGGTGAACGAACCAAAGACATTCATTGTTTACTTTTCCTCCTACAGTGTATACAACTTCAAACTTTTAAAAGTTTTTGTTTGAGTATTGAAAAAAATTGAAATTCACCGTCTTTAAGGTGATGTTTACCATTTTCGTCTACCATAAAGTCCTATATTTAAAATGCAACATTAAAAGCTCAAGTTAATCCTAGGCACTAAATTAGGAATTTAGGGATTCATCATAAAACAAGCCAAGGTACATTTTGGGGGGTGGACCGAAGATACTTTTTTTGGTGAGTCGGTCTAATGAACATATATTGAAATATTTATTTATTGATGTCTCTAATAGTTGTGTTTTGTAGTCAACATTAATAAATTTAAAGAAGACGAGCACGATAACCTGTCATTTTGTAAGATTAGTTTAATGGTATATACATTTTCCAAATTTACGCAAATTACAAATTCGATGGTCAATAGTTTATATTCCGCGTCCGTTTACCAATTGGGGGAACACTTACATATTTTACCTAAACGATAATTCTTAATATTGTGATGCAGATTTTTTCCAAATTTCGGCAGTACGAAAAAACCATGTGCATATTATTACTTTCCAAAGCGCTTTTGATTATTTTATATAATGTCGAAAAAACTAAATTCAGGCGATATACTGACCCACCATGGCCAATATCAAGAATTTTACACGAAACAAAATTATTTTTTTTTGTCAAATTCCCGAATTAAAATAATGATTTACGTGTAAATTTCCAAGCTTCTATAAAATTGACACTAAATTGAGATATATTAAAAGGTTGGAATTGCTTAGTACTACAAACTGCCTTATTTAGTCTGTCCATAGATCAAGGCACACAATTTTCCAATCCAAAATACAAAAAGTTCCAAAACACCATCTTTAATTTGTGACGGCCAATAAAACTTTACTGGTTGACATTTTTCTATCTTAGTCTTTTGTAGTACTAATTGCGATCTATATATTTTCCTAAGACCTCTTTTCCTACGACGAACCACACATATGTAAACTAACGAAGATCGTAAAAAAATAGAAATCTTCAAGAATTTTTTTCCACATTTTGTTGATTTGAGTGGCTGAAAATGTTGCAAGTTATAAAAATATCGCCAATTTCTTTGTAAATTCTAACTTCTGTAAGCGTATACGATGCACATTCATCTATAGCATTATTTCAGTTTTTACCACTTTGAAATAATGTCTACTTCATGAGTTTTAAAATAGTTTGAATTTTGCCCATATATATAATATATTGGGACTATATGTATATGTCAACCGATTTCTTCACAAATTCATACCGATCGTTCTTGTTGCTGAAGGATCATTTGCACCAAATTTGGTTAAGATCGGATGATTCCTTGAATTAATCGCCGTTTTGGGCTCCGATACTCCACTGTGGTTCGTTGGAATCGAATATGTCAGCGTCATTCCGCAAAGACGTATCAGCTTCGCTGGAATACCAAACTCAGCCATGGCTTCGAGTAATTTCTGCCGTATCGGGCTGTCGATCGTATTGGGCTGTCGAAGGCAGCTTTATAGTCGACGAAAAGATGGTACGTGTCGATCTGTTTCTCTTGGGTCTTTTCCAGGATTTGCCGAAGTGTGAAAATCTGGTCAGTTGTTGATTTTCCAGGACTAAAGCCACACTGATAAGGCCCGATCAGGTTGGCTTTAGTCTTTCACATAGCACACTCGACAGGACCTTATATGCGATGGGTAAAAGGCTGATCCCGCGGTAGTTGGAGCACACACTTGGATCACCTTTTTTCAGCACAGGACATAATACGCTTACATTCAAATCGTCGGGCATGCACTCTTTAAGCCAAACCGTGCGCAGGAGCTGGTGCATGCTCGTTATCAGCTCCTCGTCGTAAAAGTTGGGAGAGCTGGTTGGAGTATTCAGTAGCTATCTCTGGGGTTTGCAGCTTCGCAATGTCCAGCTTTCTTTGTGTTTGGTTACGTGCGTTTTTCGCTCTGCTCAATCTTGTGCGCACCTTGGCTGCAACCAGGTAATGATCCGAGCCAATATTAGCACCACGGATCATACGCACGTCTATGACACTAGATGCAAGCCTGCCATGAATTACCACATGATCAATTTGATTTTTGGTGTTTTGATCAGGGGATAGCCAAGTTGCCTTGTGGATATGACGCAGCAAAAGTGTTTTTAAAGCCACAAATTTGTACGCATGAAGTACTTACGAGAAATATGCCGGTTTATAAATTTTCATTTTGTGGGCGGAGGGGGCATGCCGACAGTGTTTTAGAGGTGGAAGACTGAAAATTGGTATAGATTCCTAAACAGCTGTACAGTGTGAGCCCAGATACTATTTCTGCTGATTCTTCTGTAAAATCACTTCTTTTTTTACTTGAATGATAAACCAAAGTGAAGTAAGTAACTGAAACTGAAAGGGGTCTCCCCGAAAAAACGGCTGACTCTTATGAGAAATGACCTCCAGCGCTCCGAATATATCTCCTATTTTTCAGCACCACCTACCGTTTTCTCAAGACGCCTCTTAATTTACTTTTTGTTATTTTCAAGTAAAGCTAAAAACAACGGTGTGGGTGGCGTCTCGAGAAAACGGCGAGTTATGTGGGTGATATTCTAATTAATAACACAGTGCAACAGTGAAAAAAAAACACCCGAACATGACTATATAGGTTCGATAGTACAACCCGAGCTGAGTAAATTCCTAGCTCAGTTTAGCTGATTGACTACCAAATCTTTTTTTGGTCCCCTAAACTTTTTGAAATCCCTTGGACCCCTTGAAAAAAGGTGACATCAGTTTTTGGCCAACAATTTCTACAGTTTTTAATCTCCCAAAAAAGAAAGACTACCCTCGTTTATTGTCAAAAAAAACTTCGAAAAAAATCTAATTTTTTCACTATTTTGAATATAAGTGGTAGGGAATATAGATTTTTGGCATACTCTTTTCAGTGAAATGGTAGCTTAGGTAACACAGAATAACTTCACTGAACAAATCCATGCAATCTGAACAAGTCAAGGGATATTTAATAGCTCTCAAAACAGACTGTCTACTTTTAACAAATCAGTTTTTACGAGTTTTGGGCCATTGTGCAATGTTCTTACTTGCTATTTTTTACCAAAAATTATGATTATTATATAACTGAACAACTTCTGTAAACAACCAATATGCTCAGAATACTCCACTCTTTTAATTGTGCACAATGAGCATTAGGGTGCCTTTATATGGAATTTTTCGAATTTCGTATTAATAGCGTTGTTTTTGCCGTAGTTCTATATAAAGCAGTATGGTCTGTGCAGTGATCATTAAGTCAGTCATCCAATCAATTACGCAAAAATTTTATATACATAGATAAGGTTAGTAGGGACCAGAAATGGCATGGTGGTTAGAACACGCGACTACCATGTGGGAGATCCGTGGTTTGATGCCGGCATCCAGTCATGAAATTTTCTTTCATTGTCGGCCTCCTCGATGTTGTCGACATCAACCTTGCAGAATAGTGTCTAGTAAATCGGCATGTCTAGTAAAAGCTTTTCAAACAGAGTAGGTCGATAAACAAGTAGGTGCCGTTTGTTGTGAATCTAAAATAGAAAGCGTGTTAATTCACAACAACGCGAGAAACTATCCCCTACCTCACTTGTGTTGTGTTAAGGAAAATGTATTTTTTTTAAGATAATGTTAGTGTAATGAAACCGCCAACGCGTTTTGTCTTGTGTGGGTACAATCAAATTTTATCAGAATCCTCAGCATTCTTTCGGTGTTTCTATAAAATTGCAATTAGCTAAGTTTTTATCTCGTATACCGTCAACATTTCTTTTTGAGTGTGGCCGAAAGTCTAGTCCACCTTTACTCTATGCTATACATTCCTATTGTCCTCTAGAGGCATATTTAGAGCGCAAAAGTCCCATTCCTAGTAATAAATGTTGTATTCTCTTTATACTAAGTTAATAACTTTCTCTGTTATCACTTACCCACTTTCTCAGTATTTTTCTCTTCTTCGCCAGCAATACATTTGTATTTATTAAGAGAGCATTATATCTAGCGCTACACCAGTAATATACACACATTTCGGTCGACTCTTCGTTTTGTTACACTCGTCCCAAGTATAGTTCGTGAGTGAACTAACAGCTGAAACAACAACTGTGTGTGATAATGCCAGCAACAATTTGAAATTTTGCATGTGCACGAGATTTGTTGATATTGTGCAAACAATGTATGTGTGTAAGTGCGAGTGTAGGTTTGTGTGGAAAATTCATTGATGCTAACAAATATGGGTCCGGGAAACGAATAGCGTGGCAAGAAGAATTCTACACTCACATTCACAGTTAAATGTGTGTATTCATCTATTTATACGACAATAACAACATATCCTGTAAAGTCAACTTTTGCCATTCGGTAAAATAAGGGAATGAACAATAACAAAAAAAAAACGCAACGCAAACAACTTGAAATTGCAACGACACGATGAAAATCCATCCGTATGAGGTTTAATAAAGAAAAGTAGAAGTGAGAGCAAAAAATGATGGCAAAAGTGTTGGATTGATGTGATGTGGGTATGTACAAACAGTAATCGTGAGTTTCACTGTGTATATGTATGTGTGTGTGTGTGTGTGTGTAGTAGCATGTGTGTCAGTCATGTAGTGAATTTAATTGTCAAGTGTTCACACGGGTGGTGGATGTGGTGGTGCAAGTTGATGACAACTCTTGTTTAATTTACACACACACTTGTACATTTGCATGTCCCTGAGTAATATTTTTGTGTCTGTGGCTGCATTTCATTTTTTTTAATTCGTCGTTTCATTTAGCCGGGGTCATTCTGGAACGGAATACGGTGAGACTATGCATGTTAATTGTACTTCATCTTCGTTTTTTTTACGTTGTTGTCCCACTTCTGCGTGTGGTCTCAAATGGAAGATTTAAAATTAAAATATCACAGCTTAAGATGACTGTAATAATGTACACTTTGTGTATCTGCGTCAAATTTACCGCATTGGACGTGCAAATCATCTAAGTTTTGGTGTAACCCATAATGTCCTAGTTTAAAGGACAGTTTACAAACTCCTTGTAATAATGATGTTGGAAGTTATACATAAATTTTTACTTAATCGGATCGGCAGAGCTAACGTTAAGATATGCAAGTGATATAGAAAAGTAATAATCGTATTAAAAAGGTAGCCGTAAATGGGTTTCACCCCTTATATTTGAAATAGACAAATCAGGCACTACACTTTCTTCTTCACGGTGGTCCGAAACTAATTCTGTCTATTGATGCGAATGTTTACATAACCATCTTGATGGTGATGCTTTAGCTGATGTTTGGGATAATATTTTACAAATGTCAATAGTTATATGCCGTCCACAAAAAAAGTATTATATGGGTTTTGATCTTATTTATCTGTTCTGTAGTTCATCGCATCATGTGTTGCAAGATTCTCAGAAATCTGGTCTGTCTAGCAAAATTTTTTTGCGCCTCCATCAGAAAGATTTTTCCAACTTGAGCATTTTCATCAACATGACCTACCCGTAGCAATCGCTGTGATTTAATGCACTTGATCACATCAATGTCGATAAATAGCTCTTACAACACATGATTGCTACGACGTTTATAACCAAAATTAACGATACTGATTATATATATTTAACGGAGTAATTTCTTCTCCAAAAATGCCACAATCGATTCGTCCATTTATGCCATTACCCAGGATTCATCAAGACAGGTGGAAACAGTATGTGGTGTTATAGGATTTTTGTTCGTCGAGAGAGGTCTGTGCCATTAAATCGATCGCTTAGTCTGTATTAACATGTGGTATCGAAAAGTACTCTTCTTCTCATTTGCAGGCTAACGCTGTTTGTTTTGTTAATGGCAAAGCCGTGGTAGCCAAAATCATCATCATACCTTTTCGAAGTTATAGCAGTCAATCATTACGCAGCGTCCCATATGTATATAAACTTAACTTAAACTTAATTTCCCTTTGCACCCCATGAATGAGGTATGGGATAGCTTTGCGTTGTTGTGAATAAACACGCTTTCTATTTTTAGATTCACAACTAACGGCACCTACTTGTTTATCGACGAATGCGAATGTCACTGTTTGAGAAGCTCTTACTAGACACGACGATTGAATCGACGCTTAATACTGCGAAGTTGCTGTCAACAACATTCGAGGGGAGCCGACAATGAAAGAAAATTTTTTCTTTTTTTTTTCTTTTAAGATGACTGGAGCCAGGTTTGAACCTGCGATCTCCCGCATGGTAGTCGCGTGTTCTAACCACTATGCCACGGCCGGTCCCATATGTATATATTCATTATTTATTAGTTAGACCAACAGTTAGACCAACTTTGGTTAAATCCACATAAATAATTGGGAAGGATCTAGTTACTTCTCGCAGTTTTCGATCAATGTTATCTGTATATATCATACGCTAGTAGCATGTGGTTCTATAAATTTCATCCTGTAAGCCGAGCTTGGTGCTACTTTCCTGGTTATCACCTCCATAAGTACGTTAAAGAGATCATACGATAGGTTTTCGCCTTGTCGCCGGGTAATATATAGGTTGATAAGTTCCGTAACAATCTTTACTGAAGACTTCATATTGGTCGGGTCATTCTACAAAGGAGTGTCTGCTTCGCAGGTACACCAAGCTTAGGGCTTAAATATCAGCTTCATATCCATTGGTTTTTGCCGATTTGCCTTTCTTGAGTTTTCTCCAGGATTTGTAGTTTGTCTTAAGCCACAGTGATAACCTCCCGTATGGTTCGTTAAGATTGACACTAGTCATTCACCCAGCACATACGACAGTACCTAACATACGATGGTTAAAAGACTAATCAAGCTGTATTTGGCGAACACACCTGGAACATAACACACTTAGATACTAATCAGACTTTGCGTAGGAGGTGGTAAATACTCGTTATCAGCTCATCGCCATCCGTTTTAAATAGCTTTGCCGGAAGTTCGTCGACACTGGCTACTTTGTTGTTTTTTGGTGTAATATTGTATTTCTTATCTCGCTTTGGCTTAGTGGGGAGCAGCCTTAGCCTTAATCCATCAGGATATGATGGGAGGAGGATCTTAAATCAAGATTTGACGGCATAATAACAAATTATGGTACTGCACCGACACTTGTCTTCTCATTGATATTTCATTTGTCATTGAGAGACATCCGGTAGCGAGGACTTCATAATTGAGAACTGAACAACCAATCGTCTTGTATGCCACTACAATTGTCTCTTTGCCCAATAATGTGCCAGTTAGGGCTTTGATGACTTTATTCCGGATATTTACTTTGTTCTTGATGAGCTGAAATGCTTGGAAAATATAAGGAGAATGTCGAAAACTACTCTGAAAATTTTGGTTGTGATCAAATTCCATCCTTAACTCCTTTGTTCAATAAGTAAATACTGACACTGTTAATTTTTGGGGTGATAACTTTAATTTGTGTACCTGCAAAGTAGATAACCGTCGAAAGGTAATGTCAGGTCAGCAAAGTAATGTCAATTCATAATTTTTCTCATTTTGTGCTTCAAAGATTTAAATTTACCAATTACACTATGTCGCCAAATAAAATAAAAATAAACATCAGTATTCCCGCTCACCCTTATTTATGAACTAATAGTAGATAAAACCTCAGGAAATCGAAACCTTTGCCACACCCCCTTAGGCACCTCCTCGACCGACCCCAACTAATTCCTCCCATACAAAATTACCAATTTAAAGAAAATTTATATTTCTTCCATTACATGAAAACCAACAACTGGAGGATGCTTAAATTTGTGTTCTAATGTTGTGATAGTATAAAATCCTCGAAATGACTAAACGTTTGCCATACCCTCTCTAGTATCTCCCATAAATTTCTATACTCATATCTTTATATTAAGTACACTGAATTTAGTGAAATTTTGTACAAGGGCTCTTTGTGCTGCCCCTACTGGTACTCCCTACACAAATATGCTTATGAAAGAAACTTCTCAAGACGTTGCAAATATTTTACTTATAATATTTTGCATTCATATGCGAAACTTAAGAAACTGGGTGTTTACCCAACTCATTAGAAATAATGATTTCTTTAGAGCTTTTTGTGCGAAAAGGCCTCTTTCGGTAACCAAACACAAAATTACAATACATCTCTGGAAGTATTGTAATTTAAAATTTTAAAATTTTTATAAAAAATTAAACGACTTTGAAATATTTACAACTTCTTACGTATGAGTGTTTTTATTTATCAATTTTTTTTTCACAGCCAAGATATTTTTTGGTGAATGACAAGAATTTTACAACGTAAAGTTTGGCAAGCGTAGAGATTATAGAGTTTATATCGTTTATGTTCAGTCGCATCTGGTCGGAAATCTGGTCACGGACACTCAGAGTGTGCTGCAAATATGGAGGGAACACTTTCAATCTCTTCTCGTTCCCGAAGGCAGCATAAGTGACGAAATCGCACCAATCATCGACGATGGAGTAGACTATCCACCACCGAGCCAAAACGAGATCAGCACGGCAATTGCCCGGTTAAAAAATAATAAAGCTGCGGGAGCCGATGGACTGCCGGCAAAGCTTTTTAAAGCCGGCGGCGATGACCTGGTAACATGCATGCACCAGCTCATAAACACGATTTGGCTCAGGGAATGCATGCCCGATGATTGGAATCTGAGTGTCCTATGTCCCGTGCTTAAGAAAGGCGATCCTAGTGTATGTACCAACTATCGCGGGATTAGCCTTTTACCCATCGCATACAAGGTCCTGTCTTGTGTGTTATGTGAAAGAACCTGATTGGACCTTATCAGTGTGGCTTTAGACCTGGTAAATCCACCACAGGATTTCACGCTACGACAAATCCTGGAGAAGACCCAAGAAATGCAGATCGATACCTACCATCTGTTCATCGATTACAAAGCTGCATTTGACAGTCCGATACGACAGAAATTGTTGGATGCTATGGCTGAGTTTGGTATCCCCGCAAAACTAATTCGACTAAGCGGGATGACACTGACTGACACGAAGTTTTCAGTGAAAATTGGCAAAAATCTGTCAGAGCCATTTTCTACCAAGCGAGGCTTTAGACAAGGCGATAGTCTGTCCTGCGATGTCCTCGATGTTATTGGACGTGGATTGCGAGATGTTACTGCGGCTTTTTCGAGCATTGAAAAGCAGTCGGCTGAAGTGGGTCTGGTGATAAACGAGGACAAAACCAAGTTATTTGTTTCAACGAACAAAGAGTCCACTCGTCTGGGACACTGCGTGAACGTTGACAACTATAATGTTGAAGTGGTAGATGATTTTGTCTACCTTGGCTCCGCCATAAACAAAAATAATAATGTCAGCCTCGAAATCAAAAGACCGCAAACCGCAAACCGCTGATACTATGCGCTAAGCAAGCGATTTAACGACAAAGCGCTCTCTCGAAAAACAAAGATCCAGCTCTACCAGACTCTGATCCTACCTGTCTTGCTCTACAGCGCAGAATTGTGGGTAATGACACAAGCGGATCAATCTATTCTGTGAGTCTACGAGAGAAAAATACTCCGCAAAATATTTGAACCCATCATCGTGAACGGGGAGTACCGTCGTCGAATGAATCATGAGCTGTACAACGACATCGATGTGGTCAAGCGCGTTCAAATAGACCGAATGCGCTGGTTTGGACACGTTGTACGAATGGACGAAAACGCTCCGGCTCGAAAAGTCTTCGGCAATAAACTCGATGGGCGGCGCAGGAGGGGGCGACCAAAACTCCGATGGATGGACCAGGTGACGGAAATGTTAAGTAAGCTTGGTATGACGAACTATCTACGGAGCGCAAAAGACCGAAGCGCTTGGAATGGTTTTCTACGTGCGGCTACTGATAGATGAATTTCTGTTGTTGCTGCCAGTAAAGAAGAAGAAGAAGATGTTCAGTCGCATTTGTCTCATCCCCTAAATGGCGGCGATAAAAGCCTTATGTTTTTCGAGGACATACGCCAGATCTATATAACGTTTGTGCGTGTCGTCAACATTTGGGGATTCCGTTTTTTACATTTCGTTTGTATTTTCTAAGACAGTATTAGACCTGGAGCCGACCGTTGCGTGGTGGTTAGTACACGCTATTATCAAGCGGGAGTTCCATGGTTAAATTCCAGTCTCATTCATCTAAGTTTCTCTTATCGGCGGCCCCCTCGGTGATGTCGACAGCAACTTTGCAGTAAGCCAAGTAAAAGCTTCTTCAACAGCTGACTTTCGCATTTGTCTATAAACAAGTAGGTGCCTTTATATGACTCTGGAAAATAGAAAGCTTGTTAATTCATAATAATGCGATAAACTATCATATACCTCATTTATGGGATGTAAAGGGAACTTAAGTTTTTATAATACACTGGATTTTTTGGTGCATATGTACTTGAGAAGTCATAATTCAAAAACTGAATATGAGGAATGAATGTGAATCAAAAACTACACTTTTACATCCAACAACAAGAAAATTGTATTTAGTTAAGTTTATCCTTTTTGCACTTCTTTATCATACAAAAATGCCTTTCGGTCCGAAGCCGCTATGCCGATTTTAGCTCTGCAACGCTATGGTATTGCCTGTTTTTGGAGTAAATTTTATGAACGAGTACACCCCATACATTTTCAATAGGGTTTATGTCATGGAAACACGTTGGCTCCTCTAAGACTTCAACGTTTTCTGACCGAACACAACCTTTTGTTTCCTTACTGGAGTAAGTAGACGCATTCTCTTGATGGAAAATTAAATTTATCTCCTGGTTTAGCTTCAAGAAGGGCAATAAACTAATTTTCAGTATATCTCTTCTGAGTTCACACTCTTCTAAGTTCATGTGATAGCTTGGAAAGGCCAGCTCCAAAGTTAATTTTTTACAGAATCCAGCCCAAACCACCATCGAAATTTCTCTTAGAAGCGTGGGTCTTTGCGCAGATCCCTCCAGTACCAATTGAATTATTCTCACATTCATTTGTTGTCAATAAGTTTTTACTAAAATGTCAAATACTGAGCTTGAATTATTTATAAGAGCTGGGAATATTGTTATGGATGTTTTAACCCCCAAAAAAGTGGAGTTTGTATGGGAGATCTTGCTCATTTTAGAACTTAACCTCAGCATAGAGGATTAAAGCTTGCGTACCAAATTTCAGCTCGATAACTACACAGTACAACATTTTTCAGTTAATTGATTGCCAACTCAATTCTGTGAACTGTATGTGAAATTAGACCCAAAAAGAAGAATTTCTGCATCATTCGTTTTGTCTTCTTACCTGCGATTTGAAGTTAGTATCGATTTGAAGTTAGTACTATCGTATAGGGGAATTTATCACGTTTTAGGCTCATTTGTTATATTGTTATATGGTGGCGTATGAATACCATAAGTAATATTCGACTTAAATCATACGCCACGGAGTACAACAGTTTTATTGTAACTGTTACAAAATAAACTCAGTTCAAAATCATTTGATGAATGGAAAAAGAAAACTTTTGCTTATGTAGGGAAACGTTATATGAACAGATTAAAGAAATTGTTATTTTTAATTTTATTGAGCAAAATCGGACTAGTGGTTCTCGAGTTATGTCAAACAACAGGGCCTAAAACGTGATAAATTCCCCTATACGATAGTACTAACTTCAAATCGATACTAACTTCAAATCGCAGGTAAGAAGACAAAACGAATGATGCAGAAATTCTTCTTTTTGGTTCTAATTTCACATACAGTTCACAGAATTGAGTTGGCAAATCATGTGTTGTACTGTGCTATTAAACTACGGCTGTAACACCGGAAAATATTTGTAAAATGGGAGGGTTTGTATGGGAGGTAGTTTTTGACCGATCTATCTCATCTTAGAACTTATCCTCGGCTTGTTTTCCAAATTTTAGCTCTTTATATCTGAAACAGCGCCTGTAATCGCGGGGACGAACTGACAGACATCTATAAAATGACTCAGAATTCGATGCTGTCGTACTTACTACGCCGTCTTATGGGCGTTACAAATGGTAAAACAAAACAAATATACCATTCACTCCGCTCGTGCGCGGGTGAAGGGTATAATAGTAATTTGCGTGTACAAAAATTGGAGGAATTGCAAAAACAAATCATTACAGAAATTGTTAAACAACTATCGTCCTTCATCCTACCCCTAGAGTTGTTGGTATCATAAAATATTAACATAATATTACCAATGGCCAAAACATTAGCATCTACAACATTCTATTGATCTACAGAATTCAACTTCAACTTTTAGATATACCAATGAGTCAAAGCAAAACATCGAAGAGGTTATCGTTTATTTACCATAATACACAGATATTCAGTATTCACATTGACATTATAAGTCACATGACATTCAACTAAATAATATAGTCAGTGTCGCCTAAACATAAAAAAAAAAATATTCATTATTTTACTGATGGCCTACTTAGTATAAACTTTTGATCCCAACACCTCTTTCTTATACACAAAATAGAAAAGCCCTAAAAACGGAACTTTATTTAAATGAGTGCAATTTGTCATTTGGAGATAGCTACTCCGTTGCCACTTTCACTACCTCTTCCATATAATTTCTTCGGATGCCACCTTCAACCATCTCGACCACAAATCCGTCATCTGGCATTTTGTCTGCCAAAAAATGCACTATGACATCCTGTTTGCCAGCATTTGCTAAATGTTTTTTTTTTCGTCGTCTCTTGTTGAAAGTGTCTGACAGTCAAAAATGCGCCGGCAGTCGTCACCATCATCAACGGCGTCCTTCTACCTTTATCATCATTGTGTTCGTTGTTTCATAGCAAATCGGTAGTTTTTTTGCCACAAAGGCAGTCATCTAATTGCTTTCACATTTCCGCTTCATTACCAAAGATGTTGTGTTGCTGTTATCAGTTTTTGGTCGTTTTGTAGCTGGCTTGCAAATTATGTGTGCACATTATGTGCACTCTTTGGTGTGTGTGTGTGTGTCATCAGCATGAAGTCTTTCGTTTGCCGCTGATGTAGTTGCAGGTTAACAGTAACAGCTGCTGCTGCTGCTGCATTTACATTTAGGAAAGTATTTGTGTGGTTGCCAGAAATGTTGGCAAGAGTTTATCAAATACTAACTAACATGGCGAAACATTTACTCGGTTACTGTGTTTTAGAGGATATGATAATTGGGGAAACAAGTTTTTAAGTAACAGCTAAATATATAGATTTTAGGAAAATGGTTTTACTTTAGTTCCTTACTATTTGCATCTGCTTTTCAAATAATTAACACTATGCGACAGTCAAAATCGGGATGGGATGAAACCAACGGGAAATGTAATATCGGTCAAAAACAAGTTATACGTGTAATTGTCAAAAGTAAAAATTATCTTCAATCTATGAAAACAAACTATGAAAACAATATCATAACGAAAAATGTCATATAGTTGCTTAATAAACGTCTAATGTCATTTAATATACATATATGTAGTTTCTTGAGACGATACTAACCCATTTATACGATACATATCTCAGTTTTTAATATTTAAACAAATCACTTACAATTTCATTCTTATAATACTTTTAAAGTAAGAACATTTCCTACTGCAAAGCAACAACCATTCATTTCCTGTAAAACTTAGACATTTCCACCTTACCTTATCCAAATCAAATCACCGTGTTAGCCATTGCATGCACAGTGCTTTTCGTTAATGTTTACAAATGACCAGACAATGTCACTTTCAATTTCCCGTAGCATTTGCCACAAATGCGAATCGCTCTATCTGTCGCTATTCATTTCCACAGATTCATGCCGGTGTCATTGCCAAGAAACAACGGTGATAATTGAATGCAATATTTTTGGCAGCATTGGCGACCAAAGCTTTTGCGATACGGCAAGTATTTGCCACAACATCATATTTAATTTGCCAGCAGGCCAAGACTAAAATGCCGGAATTACAACTTGGTTAATAAAAGAGTATGCACCTAAAAGTATGCAGTGAATTGCAGAACGACTGAATGCCATGATTTTTCAATGGTATTCATGAGTGTATGTTAGGGTGAGTCTTAAAAAATGTTTTTGGAATTTTTCATGGGCCAAGTTAAAATTTTATTAAGACGTACAAAAAAACTCTATGTGAATTTTTTTAATTTTTTTCTTAAAGGTTTAGGGGTCGCTACCGGGGTTCGAAATTCAAAATTTTACCGTCATCCTGAGGGATAAGCAGAATAACTCGAGTAAACCTTAACTGATCTTTATGAAAATTTTTCAGTATTAATATTTTCCATAACGAAGTTATGGAATTGTAAATGGGCAGAATTGCCCCACCCCTTCTGGTACCTCCCATACAAAATTACCTATTTTTTGATAATTATTATTTCTCCCATAACTTTCAAACGGGCAGCTGGATGGCATTTAACCTTGGTCAGTTTAATAACCCTGTAATAAGAGATAAACCCTCGGAAAATCAAAACCTTTGTCACACCCCTTCTGGTACCTCCCATACAAATGACCGAATTAACCCCCACATTTTTACCTACATATCTTTTTAGTAAAAATACTGAATTCAATAAAATTTTGTGTGAGATGAACACATGCAAAAACTTGACTCGTGAGTGAATATGGACTATATCGGCCAACCCCTTCTGGTACCTCCCATACAAAATTACCTATTTTTAGACAAATAATTTTTTACCAATAATTTCCAAACGGACAGCTTGATGGCATTTAAACATTGTCAATTTAATTACCTTGTAATAACAGATAAACCCCCAGAAAATCAAAACCTTTGTCACACCCTTTCTGGTACCTCCCATACAAATGACCGAATTCACCCTCATAGTTTTACATATTTATGCTACTTATTTTACAGAAAATTTTGATTTTTTTCATAGGTTAACTTAAAATTTTGTTAAGAAGTACAAAAGAATGCGTAGTTTTAAACGTAGAAGTCATATAATATGACTTATGCATTGTATTTCGGGAATATCAACCGGTCCTGAAATATTACTTTTTAAGAGGTTTAAAAATGCCTGGACAAAAATTGATCATTCCAATTTTAAACCTGGCATATCGGATGATCTCATATTAAGACAAGTAAAGAATTCTGCGAATGCTATTTGTTTTGCCGAAAATCAGCTTAAAGAGTTTCAGCCACGAGAGGACTACAAAGAGCTACTTAAGCTGACAATAATATTCTGCGGGATGTTCCAAAAACACAAATATTCTTCAGAGCACCAGCAGGTCTTCACCGTGCTAGATGGAAATATATTTATTCAGAGAGCAGTTCAAGTTAAACGAAAGCGAATTATGTGGAATACAGGATGTTTGCATTTTTATAATTAATATTTACCTTAAATATTGGTTTGAATCCACTTCTGGAGCTTCTGCTTCAAGAAATGAATTCCAGTTATTAAAAGACTTGAAGTCTTATGCAACAATTAATAAAGAGACAGCGGCAATAGCCTTAAACAAAATTCTAGGTCATCTCTGGTATTTTTAGAAAGAGCTAGTTGGATTTGCATTTTTGATGACAAAGTATCTCATGAAATTAAGAAGAAGATGGTAAATGCTTTAAACATAGAAGGAGTAAATCATCCAGAAAAAAGAATTACAGTGGATGGAAACCTACTACATTCCAAAAGTCTTGAGCATTTTGTATCCAACAATACTATTAAATTTTTCAGCAGAACGGGTATTATATCGGGTTTCCTAAAAAAAAATGTTGAAGATTGGGAGTAAGATGCAGACTTTAAATTAAGTAAAGAATTAGTTCGGTCTATTTTGAATGATATTGCTGAACACGGAGTGGCCTTGATGCAGGAATACAATAAATTGCATACACATAATGAAGAACAGAAGCAGTTCCTATTATTATTGGTGAAAGAATTTAGAAAAAAATATTCAGATCCAAAAAAAATCTACCATGTGTAAATAATATTTTACAATATTTTAAAATTTAAAGGAAATTGTAAGCAGTAATACAGTTGTTTATAATTATATTTTCTAATGTTAAGTTTTTCATGCAATGAATTCATGTTTAATATAAATATATTAAATTTTTATTTTAATATTATTTTTTAACTGTTTAATTTAATTTTTATTTTCGAAATACACCTTTTTAAATAATAATACAACAAAAACTGATGAACAAATTTGAAATAAATCATTTCTTATTAACTGTACTGTAAAAATTCCTAAGTTGAACTGCAAATTAGTGGAGGGGGGCAAGATAATAGCGTTGCATTATCTATGTTGAATATCTAATAACATTCATTAAACTAGATTTATATTTAAGATAAGCATTAGTAAAATTACAATAAGCGTATATCTTTAGCAAAATATAAATGAATTCAGCATACTTAAAAAAAATGTATGTAAAAATATAGGGGTTAATTCGGTCATTTGTATGGGAGGTACCAGAAGGAGTGTGGCAAAGGTTTTGATTTTCTGGGAGTTTATCTGTTATTACAAGGTTATTAAACTGGCCAAGTTTTAATGCCATCCAGCTGTCCGTTTGGAAATTATTGGTAAAAAATTATTTGTCTAATAATAGGTAATTTTGTATGGGAGGTCCCAGAAGGGGTTGGTCGATATAGTCCATATTCACTCACGAGTCAAATTTTTGCATGTGTTCATCTCACACAAAATTTTATTGAATTCAGTATTTTTACTAAAAAGATATGTAGGTAAAAATATGGGGGTTAATTCGATCATTTGTATGGGAGGTACCAGAAGGGGTGTGACAAAGGTTATGATTTTCTGGGGGTTTATCTGTTATTACAAGGTAATTAAACTGGCCAAGTTTTAATGCCATCCAGCTGTCCGTTTGGAAATTATTGGTAAAAAATTATTTGTCTAAAAATAGGTAATTTTGTATGGGAGGTCCCAGAAGGGGTTGGTCGATATAGTCCATATTCACTCATGAGTCAAATTTTTGCATGTGTTCATCTCACACAAAATTTTATTGAATTCAGTATTTTTACTAAAAAGATATGTAGGTAAAAATATGGGGGTTAATTCGATCATTTGTATGGGAGGTACCAGAAGGGGTGTGACAAAGGTTTTGATTTTCTGGGGGTTTATCTATTATTACAAGGTAATTAAACTGGCCAAGTTTTAATGCCATCCAGCTGTCCGTTTGGAAATTATTGGTAAAAAATTATTTGTCTAATAATAGGTAATTTTGTATGGGAGGTCCCAGAAGGGGTTGGTCGATATAGTCCATATTCACTCACGAGTCAAATTTTTGCATGTGTTCATCTCACACAAAATTTTATTGAATTCAGTATTTTTACTAAAAAGATATGTAGGTTAAAATATGGGGGTTAATTCGATCATTTGTATGGGAGGTACCAGAAGGGGTGTGACAAAGGTTTTGATTTTCTGGGAGTTTATCTGTCATTAAAAGGTAATTAAACTGACCAAGTTTTAATGCCATCCATCTGCCCGTTTGAAAGTTATGGGAGAAATATTAATTATCAAAAAATAGGTAATTTTGTATGGGAGGTACCAGAAGGGGTGGGGCAATTCTGCCCGTTTACAATTCCATTACTTCGTTATGGATATTATTAATACTGAAAAATTTTCATATGGATCAGTTAAGGTTTACTCGAGTTATTCAGCTTTTCCCTCATGATGACGGTAAAATTTTGAATTTCGAACCCCGGTAGCGACCCCTAAACCTTTAAGAAAAAAATTAAAAAAATTCACATAGAGTTTTTTTATACGTCTTAATAAAATTTTAACTTGGCCCATGAAAAATTCCAAAAACATTTTTTTTTTGCCAAATAAGAATCAACCTAGTGTATGTGTTGGCATGTAAGCCGGTTAAGCTGTCAGTAAAATTTATGATGTGGATCAGCTTATTGAAACATAACATTTGATATATCGCTGTATAGCGATATGACAATAAATTAGACATTAGAATTTGTTTTTTCATTTTATAGTCTGTAAACTTAAAAAATTTCTTTTGAAAATTAATTGAGTCTTAACAATTATAAATTAAAATGGGTTATAAGCAATCGGTATTAGGACTAATAACATACACAAATGTCATGCAGCTGAACTGTTTGGTACAAATGTTAAGTCAATGATGATTTGGATAATGATTTCGGTTTCAGCGACCCCAAACACATAATGTAGTCATAGTCTAATCCCTTATAAATAAATATTTATGTTCTGAGTTCGAGCAGACGTGTTAGAACAATATGGGCTTCAGATTCAAATTGAACGCATCAAAATACAAAAGTAAAGGGTATGTTAAGGCTTTTTTTTATTATTTTCAAAAATTTTTGGATAAATTCAGTACAGTACTGCCTGATAAATGCCATCACACATATGAGTATCGGTATACGATTGCGCATAATGAACGCCACCATAAGGTGTAATTGCCTGATCGCCTTATTTTCTTTATAATGCGTCGAATGTTAGCTGCTAAATGATCAATTATTGCTGATTTATTAGCATAGACCAGAAAATGTGACATACTTACTTACTTACATAATTAAGTGGGCCACTACAACTTACGAACGTGGTTCAATAATTAGAGGCCTGAAGTATTAAAAAATTCCACACTCTTCGGTCTTCTGCGTGTGTTCTCCATTTAGCCCTACCAGATGGTGGCACGTCGCCTACCCCTTGGTCCTTCCAACGAAGTTTGGATCTCCCTGCTCTGCGTCGTCCTTCAGGATCGCCTTCAAACACCTTTCTCGCTGGAGCATTTACATCCATTCTGGCAACATGTCTCAGCCATCGGAGTCCTTGGATTTTGACTCTTTTAGCTACGTCGATGTTGTGGTAAAGCTCATACAGCTCATGGTTCATCCGATGGCAAAACTCGCCGTCGACACAGAAAGGTCCATATATTTTTCGGAGTACTTTTCTCTCGAATCCTCCCAGGTTTTGTATGTCCGTTGTCAAAAGCACCCAGATGATTCGGCTACATGCAACAGAACGGGTAAAATTAACACCTGATGTAGCTGTTTCTTCGTATCCCGAGATATGGTAGTGTTACTAAAGTGCTGCCGAAGTCTGTAAAACTTCTATTGGCGAGCACTATTCTCCCCTTGATTTCTTGGCTGACATTATTTTTCTTGTTGACGGAAGATCCGAGGTAGGTAAACTCATCTACTACCTCAAAACAATAATTTTCAACGTTGACGGTGCGTCCCCATCGAGAGAACTCTTTGTACATCGAAATCATTATTTTTGTTTTGTCCTCTTTGACCACTAAAAAAATTTTTGCTGACTCCTTTTATAGCGATGAGAAAATTGCAAACATCAAGCAGATTTCGGCCAATGATGTCTATATCATCGGCATAGGCTAGTTGCATGTGCCTCTTGTGGAATATGGTGCCAGACATGTTGACACCAGCCTTTCGCATCACTTTCTCCATAACTATAATAAATAGTGTACAAGACAAACTATTACCCTGCATGAGACCTCTTTCCGTGTTGAATGGTTAAGAGTGATCCTTACCAATCTTAATAGAGGATTTGGTGTTTTCCAAGGTACATTTGCAAAGTCGAATCAGCTTTGCAGGAATACCAAACTCAGACATGGTCTCATAAAGCCTATTCCTTATCGGAGAGTCGAAGGCAGCTTTGTAGTCGACAAAGAGGTGGTAGGTGTCGATCTGCTTTTCATGGGTTTTTTCCAGGATCTGTCGTAAGGTGATTATTTGATCCGTCGTAGATTTGCCAGGTCTAAAGCCGCACTGATAAGGTCCAATAAGTTTTTCTTCAATTGGCTTTAGACGTTCACACAATATGCTTGAAAGGACCTTGTACGCAATTGGTAATAGGCTTATTCCACGGTAGTTCTTATATTCACTGCGATCTCCTTTTTTGTATATGGGACATAACAGACTGAGACTCCAATCCCCGGGCATGCTCTCCTCCAGCCAGATGTTCTCCATCAGCTTATGCATGCTCCTAATCAGTTCCTCTCCACCTGCCTTAAACAATTCGGCCGGGAGACCATCGGCTCCATCTGCTTTGTTATTTTTAAGGCCGGGTTTTGCCACACCGATCTCACTTTGGATCGGAGGTGGACAGTTAATATCATCGTCATGAATTGGAGCGAGATCTTCAGCAGATTTCTGAAATGTTCTCTCCATATCATCAGAACGTTATCCGGATCCGCCACTAGCTGGTCATCGGTGTCTTTGCAGGAAGGCAACCCTATTCCACGCATTCTAGCCTTAAATCTCTGGTAGAATTTTCGGGCTTCCCCTCTACTTCGGAGTAACTCTGTGAACTTATTCTGTCTTTTCTTCAGCTCCTTCTTTTTCCGTCTAAAAAGACGAGTTGCCTCTCATCTCTTCTCCCAGTGCCGTTCACAAACAGCCCGCATTGCTATTGGCTGCAGTTTCGCCCTGTATGCAGCATCCGTCTCTTTCGTGGCATTGCGACATTCATTATCGTACCAGGCATCTTCTTAAGACGGCTTTGAGTACCCAAGTACGCAGTCCGTTCTATGGAGTCAGCTATATACTGCCACTGCGATATTTGGAGATAACCATGTTGCCTTATGAATATGTCTGTGGTCATATCTAGTGCTGCTACTATATTTCTTGCCGCAGAGAAATCAATCAGTCTGAAAAACTTTGTCTTGACTCTTATTGTAGCTATTCGTTTACACATCGGGTTGAACCTTGAAACTAGGTGTCGCAATCTCTTGCCAACCACAAATCCACATCCAAACTCGTGCTTGTCCGCATGGCTACTATAGTATATGTCGCACGTCTTCATGAGCGAGCACCAGTGTCCCGTCCACCGAATTTCCTGGAAAGCTGTTATGTCAGCCTTGTATTCTTCGAGGACTTCCGCCAGTTGGATGGAGAAATTTGACATATCCCTACAAAAAGTTCATAGGTGTCCATCACATGCAATGTAGGCACCGGTTTCGCATTTACAGACAAATGGGCCGATAATGCCTTTAGCATGTAAACCGCACAGAACAGCGATTTTTTTCTGGATGTAATGGAGTCACAAGAGCCTTATTAATATTGTACTCTCTCCAAAAATCACAATGAGCTTCATCACTGAAGATGACTTGACAAACAGAGCACGAATTTTGGAAATTAATTTCCACTATTTGTAAACGTTGCTCGGGTGTAAGTCTTTGCATAGTACTACCATCATCCACAATGCAACAAACATGGTGTCCAAGTGTCGCAAATCCGAATACTTTACAGAATTTTTTTAAGATGACTGAGATATGTCCCTCTATGTGGCTGGGCTGCTGATCGGCGGCATAACCCTAGTTAGCCTTCCCAGATCCGTATTCAAATTTACAAGTCATCGTATTTTCTCTAATTTTGTTATGGGATAGTAAATAGACGTAATAATCCCACCCCTTCAGGTACCTCCCATACAAAACAACCTATTTTGGAAAATTAATGTTTCTGTTAAAAGCTTACTTTTACATAATTTTTTAATGTCCGGCCCCTTGTCGTACCTCCCATAAAAAATTAATATTTTTCCATTAAATTCTAAATGAAACTCATCAATTTTGTATTTATGTATAGGCAAAACCTCGGGAGGTTTACCCCAACCATTAGAAAAAATTATATGTTTCAAGATTTTTGTCAGTTAACCTGACTGAAATTTCTGTACCGATTTTGTTTTCTTTTATTAAATCTAGTCTAGTAAAAAGCTTCTCAAACATTGACGTTCGCATTCGTCGATAAACAAATAGGTGCCCATGCCTCATTCATATGGTGGAGAAAGAAATTAAGTAAGTAAGTAAAAGACATAATCCTTTTCAATAGGTCACCACCATCAAATTCAAATTATAAATCATACGCCAGTCTCTCCTTTATAATACCGTTGAATGCCCGTTAAACTGCTAAATCAAGAACAATTAAGCAAAACTTTATAATACTACAAAGTTTTCTCACACTCCCACAAGAATACTCGCTGTGAGTCAAAGGTTCATTACAAAATATACACATGTGCACAGTCCTACATACACACACAAACACCCTGTCAAAACACATGTAAGTATTCTAGAAAAAAATATATTATTTTTGAGGTCATTGTATTGTAACAAGGATAAAAGTATAATAACATCTGTTTGTTGCAACTATAATCATAACACCAACACCACTATTACTACTTATACTCATGCTACTCATCTACAGTTACACACATCACATAATACTATTCCAGCCACAACAATGGCACTACAGCAATAACAATAAGGCACTGGAGTGATGTAGCATACGAGTAAAATGAAATTTATGTGTTTGTTCTGCATTACTCAAGTACACACGTCAGGGGAAGAGACTGAAAGAGACATAGTGTGAGAACGGAAGAAAAAGAAAGTGTCGGTACACACGTACACACGTACACAATTGCAAAACAAAAAAACAATGAATCTTATAACAAACACAACCTTTTAACACACCATTCTTACATTTTGCAGTAGATTACAAGGAAATCCTCACACACACACACACACACAGATAATCTTGTAGATGTTTTGCGTTCGAGTATGTGTTCAGTATATTATTACCACATTGGCAGTAAACATTTTGGAAAATTAATATTTCTCTCATAGTTCTATGTGGAAACTTGCAGAATTTTTTCTTTTATTTTTTCTAGTAAAAATGTTTTTTATTTTCTCTGTCTTAAAAATTAAATAAATCTATGGTACCTAGCATACAAATTCGATAATATTGTCGTTTGCATCTTTTACTGTTTAGGTTGTAGATTTCTAAACATGAAAAGTCTCCTGGATAATATATGCACTTTATTTGCACGAACATATCCCACAAAATTCCATTGTTATTGTGTTGTTCAGCTTGTTTCTCCTAACTTGTGTGAGTTTTTCTTTTTATGCTTTTCACACATCAATTTATAAAAAGGGGTAAAGAAACAGTAAACACATAAGAATGGAAAATGTAATTGATGATATTTCGTTTGGACATTTTATTTGCACCACCACAATCACAAACATCACCCACAGAAGAAACGGGTTAACTTGTTTCAGACTTTATAAGTCATTTGTTTAGCTGTCGTTATGTTTTTCATGTCGTTTGGCAAAAATGGTCTGTGAAATATTTCTTACATAAACCTGAATTGTTATGTTTTGTTAGAACGTAAACTGAGAGTTTATGGTGCGTTGATGTTTTGTTTATTAATTAACAGATGTTAAGAAAGCCATAAATTGTGGGTAAACAATTGATATCAACATTTGCATAGTACAGTCAATGTGAAAAAAATGTCAATAGAGTAAGTTTGAGTTGCTTTAAGGTAACAACGCTAGTTATGGTTAGAAAAGTAAAATAATGTGTATGTTTTCAATAAAGCATGTGCAAAAAAGCGGGTAAACACATTTCTAATTGTTGTTGGCGGCCTGTGTTCCGTTTATAGCATTTTTAAGTATGTTTTTTTACAGTAAAGCAATAGTCAATAGTTCAATAGTCTGAATCTTATAAATGTAATGTAAAAACAACTTAATTTAATTTTCGACTAATTGTGTGAATCTACATATATAAAAATGGTGGCAAAAATGTATAGTAATTCATCAATTGAAAACGGCTGGGCCGATTTTGCTCAAACTTTTTTTCAGTTGTTTGTTATAGCCAGGAGAAGGTTTATGTGAAAGAAAATTTTGGGAAAATCTTCCGGAAAAGTCGGAAAATTGGAAAAATCTAAAATTGCCTTTTTGTATGGAATTTTGTGTGCAATTGTTACAGAATGGCTTTTCGAATAGAAAAATGGAAAATTTTTGTTGAAAAATGCGGAAAATTCCGAAAAAATTCAAAAAGTTTTAATTAGTTTTTTCGACGAAATTCTGAATTTTTTAGTTTGATTTAATAAATTTGGACGATGGAACTGTGAAAAATTTCGGATAATTATTCCAAAATGACTTTTCGAATGGAAAAATAGAAAAATGTTTGGTGGAATACTCCGAAAATTCCAGAAAACTTTGATTTTTTCTACAAATTTTGCATTGTATTGCATGATTTGATAAAAATCGATAATTAAATTTTTGTTTACAATTTTGTGTGCAATTGTTTCGTCTAAATTTTTTTAGACGAAATTTTGAATTTTATCTTATGATTGATAATTTTGGACGATCTGTAATATTTCGGATAATAGAAAAATTCTTGGTGGAAAACTCGAAATATTTCGTAAAAACTAGAAAAATTTAGATTTTTTCGACGAAATTCTGCACTGTATCGCTTGATTTAATGATTTTTGTTGACGTTAAGGTGGAAAATTCGTTCTAATGCTTCGAAAATTTGGGATTATTATGTTAAAAGATTAAACACGAAATAATCGAAAAATTTCAAAATCTTCTGCATGAGAATAACGCATTGGTCCGATTGTCCAAAACCGCATATAATACAATGCATTCCGACGACCACTAAATCATTATCAGAGCAGACAAAAGACCTTCTGGTTGCCATGCAGAACAATTCAATGCACCCACTATAAATAAAGACGCAGTGGTGATTGTTGGGAAGAATGTGGAATCACGCGATATTGTTCTCAAGCGTGGAGATGGTAGACAACTGAGGCATGACCCATCGGTCATATGATGCACTTCAATACCCGTTGATGTTCTGTCGTGGGAGGATGGCTATCACATTAATTTAAAAATGGTCAATAGAACAAAAGGTTTGTTTACAAGTCACCACTTCTTTTTCATTTTCCATTTAAGTTCGAATTTCGATCTTGAAATTAACTTCTGATCGAAGACATGTGCGTGAACATGTGCGGCTGTCTACTGTCGAAATTGGAATACCAGAGTCAAATCGTTCGATGCACGATGCATTCAATCGCTAATTGCAACTAGATCAAGCATTGATCGAGATGAGCTGACTCAAAGAGTCCGAAAAATTGTGCCGCCATTGAATGCCGAGCAAACGAACGTGTACGATTCGCTGATGTAGGTTGTTGACGATGGAACGGGAGGCATTTACTTTCTCGATGCTCCCCAAGGCAAGACATTCGTAATTTCTTTCATTCTGGCAAAATTTGGTCAAGATCGCAAATTCCGTTAGCTGTTGCATTCGCTGGTATTTCTGCCACATTGTTCAAACGCGGTTGACCTTTACTTTCCGCTTTGAAGCTGCTGATGAATCTTCTCACGGTTGACAAGCCAGCGTGCAGCGAAATTGTTGCGAGGATGCAAAATCATCATTTGGGATAAATGCACGGAGGCACATAAACGAGTTTTGGAGGCAGTTGACCAAACGATTAAGGATTTACGAGGTGATTCGAGATGATTTGGTGTGGCCATGGTATTTTCGTCAAACGCTTCCCATCATCCCAAAATCTACTGCTGCTTATGAAATTAACACATGCCTGAAATCGTCATCTTTACTGAATTTTCAAGACAGCTACCGGCACTTGGTAATGGTGTTGATGTTTCAACTGGATTGATGACGTTCCCGGCAAATTTTTTCGAGTTTACGTCGTCAAAGGAAGAACTCATCACCAAAGTTTTTCCCGGCATTGCAAAAAATTATAAAAATCTAGATTGGATAAGTGAACGGGCCATACTAGCAGCGAAGAATAAGGTCGTCGATAGCTTGAATGTTATTATTCAAAGTCGAATCGATGGAGAACTGCATTCATACAAATCCGGTGACAGTGTGACCAACGAGAATGAGGCGACCAACTATCAATCTCGAATTTCCCTGCTTCTAACATGATCAGCCGTACGTTGTCTGTTCGCGTATTGGCAAACCGTCTTCTTTGTGTGTTTTTACGCCGGAAAACAAATCGAAAAACATTGTTAATCAGATCGCTCTTCACCAATTTCGATTAAATTCAAATAAATCACCCCTGGACCTTATATGAATTCGTTATCTTAGGAGCGAGACGAAGTTTGCCGGGTCCGAAGTTGTAAGGCAAAACAACGTTTGCCGGGTCAGCTAGTAAAATATAGTTGTAGTGCAAATAACCGGTTTTATCACCATTTTTACAAATGGTGAAGGGTATCTGAGCTTCGGCATAGTGAAGATAACCGCCTTACTAGTTTTTTTTATTGTTTTAGTGTATTTTCAAGAAAATTTAACGAAATTTTATTTGGTGGAACGTTTTAACTATTTATCCTTACGTGTCATTATCTTCCTTAATTAGAGAAAATTCAGAAAAGTGCATTAAAATCGGACTTTACAACA
This sequence comes from Muscina levida, assembly GCA_964034835.1. Lineage (NCBI taxonomy): Eukaryota > Metazoa > Arthropoda > Insecta > Diptera > Muscidae > Muscina > Muscina levida. The sequence continues at coordinate 107,835,998 of OZ035881.1, forward strand.
TTTAAATGTTCTACAACAATATTGCTCAGAAAATTTAGCTTTGAATGTTATAAGGCCAAAAATCGATATCTCCAACTTTTACAAATCATTTTGTCCCTTTTAATAGCACCGTTAGGGATTATTTAATTTCCTATTTTTTGTTGTTTTTCGTTCTGCTTAATCATGTGCGTATCTAAGCTGCAACCAGTTAGTGATCCGAATCAATGTTATCACCACGGATCACGCGCACATCCATGACAGTAAATTTAGGCCTTACATTAGTAGTACTATATCCAATTTTATTTTTGATGTTTTGATTGGGAGATAGTCAAGTTGCTTGCGTGGATATCTTTTTGCAGAAATCTGGTTTTACTCACCTTTCCGTGGCAAAACTTATCAGTCTATATCCGTTGTCGGACTTGTTGATGCATTTATTGATCAGAACATTTTCCCTTTCTATTTTTTATAAAAATCCCCCAGAACCGTTTTAAAATCTAACGGTTCACTCATAGAATGTATTTCATCGTCTTTATCTTTGGTCGGGGCATGTAAACAAATCAGTGTTATGTACAAGTATTTCGTATTGATGAATGTTGTTAATCGATCGTTTGTTTAAGTCGCTTGCCTATTAAAAGTCATCATCCGTATTCGTGCTTTTACGCGTAGCAGCTGTGATATATGAGATAATATTTACGTCGGGTGAATCTCCGTTTTTTCTTTCTAATCCCCATACTGTTGTCAGCCTTGGACTTATCGAGGACATTCGACATTCGGTTGGTAAGTCATGGTCCATATAATGATTGCATAGATCGCCAGTAATTCGGAGGTTTTATTTGTTTCTTTTTTGTTTTCGTAGCCAGTAGGGTCATCGCTCATCATAGTGAGCTACCCATGCAAACAATGTTGAAATGGTGCCACACCGGGAAGCAAAATGTTCCCATGTGCCAAAACACATGTTTTGCATCACTGCACAATGGTCTCTCTGAGCAAATACGTGGCCAAAATTATTTTTTTTTACTTTGTGTTTTGTAATGGATAATCTTACTCATAGTAAGTATTTTAATAATTCCCTATTACAAGTTTGAAAAAAAAAATAACTAGGACAAAATTTGCCTTGTTTACATGCATATTTAATTTTATAATTTTTCCCTTTTTTCAAATTGACTTAAAGTTTAAAAAAAAGACCAAGTTTGTCAATTAATTTTCAAAAACAATATGTGATCTGCCCAACTTACTTAACTTAAACTTAATTTCCCTTTGCACCCCATGAATGAGGTATGGGATAGCTTCTCGCGTTGTTGTGAATTAATACGCTTTCAATTTTTAGATTCACAACTAACGGCACCTACTTGTTTATCGACGAATGCGAACGTCACTGTTTTGAGAAGCTCTTACTAGACACGACGATTGAATCGACGCTTAATACTGCGAAGTTGCTGTCAACAACATTCGAGGGGAGCCGACAATGAAAGAAAATTTTATTTATTTTTTTCTTTTAAGATGACTGGAGCCAGGTTTGAACATGCGATCTCCCGCATGGTAGTCGCGTGTTCTAACCACTATGCCACGACCGGTCCCAACTATATTCTTTAATTAAATCTTGCGAATACTTGCGATTATTAAATGTATATACATTTTCTAGACAACCTTCGCTTCAAAAATATTAAGACGAATATGACGAAATATGAAGAATATGAAGATGGTAATATAATCTTAGAGTGCGAGCTAGACATAACTGACACTGTATAATAACAGATAATGTACAATTTTATTTTCACACCATAAATTTATATTTGTTAAATTTATGTTTGTTTTTATTTATTAATTATAAGTTAGCAAAACAGGAAGCAGAACTTTGGATCAATTAGGAGGAAAAAGTTATACAATTGACAACATATAACAATACTAATGTATTTCTGAACAAAAATTATCATTTTCGTAACTTTAATAATTTTGACCAGAAAAAATTGATTTGAAACCATTGTGCACTGATGGAAAGTAAACATTTCATATGGAATTTGTAAATAAGAACACAGTCTTCACACAAGGATGGTCGGAAGTTAAAAAAAAAATGCAGCATTTTGTCGGCTTCAAACCCCAAAAATTATAAGTCTTTGCCGATTTTAGGATAGCCAAATTTTTAGCACGATTGGAGTATGTTAACCCGTGCCGCTTTGGGCTTAAAGCTTTTAAGCTCCTACAGCCAAGTTTGGGAGGCATAACTCAAGAACGACTTGTCCAATGGTTTCGTAGTTTTAAATAAATTTATGAAAATAAAGATAAAAAATTTGCCTGAAAATTTCTAATTAAAAAATTATAAAAAATCCAAAACAAAAAAAGTGTCAAGTCTTTCTACTTTAAAGTAATCCCACATTACATCTTAGAAAAACGAGACATAGATCACGATTTTATTCACAATTTCTAATTTTAGAAAATATAAATGTATTCTACTCAGGATATATGGGAGCTGGGCGTGTCCTTAACTAAGAACTTCGTAACTGGCAGGAGAAGCTTTTCATGCAAGAAAATTTTGGAAAAATCTTTCGGAAAAGTCGGGAAATTGGAAAATCGAACATTCGACTAAATAAATATCGTTCCCTGCTAATTTTTGCGAGTTCACATCGTCGAAAGAGCAACTTATCACTTAAGAGTTCCCCGGCATTGGACAAAATTATAAAAATCTCGATTGAATTAATCAACGGGCAATACTAGCAGCGAAGAATAAGGACATCGATAGCTTGAATTTCATTTTAGAAAGTCAAATCGCTGACCGACGAGGATGAAGCGTCCAACAATCCGACCGAATTTTTCAACTTGCTTGATGTGCCGAAATTGTGCAACGGTCCGCCGTTTGATCGTCAAGAAACTGATAAACAATGTGATTTTACCAACGACCATCAAAAGCAAATTCAACGATTAAGTAGTCCTTATCTCTCGAATTTTGATTATACCAACTGATCATCAAGGACAAAATTAACGATGAAGTAGTCCTTACCTCTCGAATTTCGATTATTCCAACTGATCATCTATTCCAATTCTCCGTTCGGTTGGCTTTGGCAATGAGAATCAACAAATTGCAAGTCCAATCGTTGGAAGTATGTAGGATTAATCCCGAATTACCCTGTTTTTCATGCGGTCAGCCTTCGTTGTTTGTTTTTTAGCCGGAAAACTAATCAAAAAACATTATCTGAAGGCATTCAATTGTGGCAAGACGAAGTTCGCCGGGTTCGCTAGTAGGGCTATAATTGCAGCCGAACAGGCATGTTGCTGGATGTTGCAATCGCTCCATAAAAATTTTGCATGGAAAACAAAATTTATTTTCAAATAACCAAAAAACTATACCTGATAGCAAAATTCTGATTTCGTATTTGAATATCCCATGGCAAAAACTCTCAGAAACACATAATGGAACACAAGAAAAAAAAACCTTTTTCGAACAGTGTAATTAACATAATACATTCACATGTTCTTCCTTCAAGAACCAGAACTTGATGGAGTGCTATTCGGTGACCAAATTGTTATTCTTGTGCTTAAAGAAGTGCATCCATTTGTCGTAATCTTGTGGTTGTGTTTTTGATCTTTACACCTATCTTATTTTTCTAAATTCTCGGTCTACCGCTTTATTTATGCTTAAATGTGCGGTTCGCCCGGAGCCACAAAATAACCCCCTATAAAAAAAAAACACCAAACCAAAAAATTAAATAATGCCCAAAAAAATTTAATAACCAGTACAGAAATTTCAGTCAGTTAAACTGACTGATAGATACCATCACCCAATATAAGATATTGTTTAAGTCTTGAGTTATTGAAATTAACCGATTTGTAATTAAAACCAGTTAGAAAGTTTCAGTCGGGCAACCCAACTTACATTTACCCTTACCCTCAGTAAAACAAATAATTTTCTATTATATTGATATTATTACTCGATTTCTAAAGTGGGCGGAGTGGTACATTTGTATGGGAGGTACGAGAAGGGGTGTGGTTAGGCTTCAAGATTTATTCTCCATTACTTTATCCTGTTACAGCTTTACTAATTACAGAATTTTTGCACGATTGCCTTGGGTGTACTGATATTATTAGTACATCCCTAAAGTGGGCGGAAAGGTACATTTATATGGGAGGTACCATAAGGGGCGTCGCTAGACTTCCAATTTTTTCCCCAAAACTTTGTTCTATTATAACATAACAAAATACAGAATTTGATCACGATCGTGTCGAGTATATTGATATTATTACCCTATTTTTAAAGTGGGCGGAGTTGTACATTTGTATGGGAGGCACCAGAAGGGGCGTGTCTAGACTTCCAGATTTTTTCTCCAAAACTTTATCCTGCTTAAACTTTACCAAATACAGAATTTGGGCACGATCGCGTTAGGTCTTTTAATAATATTAATCGACTTTCAAAGTGGGCGGTACCAGATGTGTATGGGAGGTACCAGATGGGGCGTGAATAGACTTCCAATTTTTTTCTCCAAAACTTTATCCTGTTATAGCTTTACTAAAAATAGAATTTGGGTACGATCACGTTTAATTTATTGATATTATTTCTCCATCTCTATAGTGGGCGGAAAGGTAGATTTGTATGGGAGGTACCAGAAGGGGCGTGGCTAGGCTTTCAAAATTTTTTCCAAAACTGTATCCTGTTATAGCTTTACTAAATACAGAATTTGGGGACGATCCCGTAGGGTGTATTGATATTATTACTCGATTTCTAAAGTGGGCGGAATGATGTATTTGTATGGGAGGTACCAGAAGGGGCGGGGCCATGTAGCCCATTTGCAATACCGTAAGTAGTTTTGAGAAAATAATAACTCGTGCAAAATTTCAAAACATTTGGTTGCGTCTTTCGAAAGTTATCGTGCGAACCAGCCGGACAGCCACCAGACAGACAGACAGACAGACAGACAGACAGACGGACATAGCTCAAACGACTTAAAAAGTCATAAATCGAATTTCGTTCAAAGAAACCTAGGGTCTAAAGTCACTCCTTCTATGTGTTACACTTTTGAGTCGTATCAAATGATATATACCCTCATCCCTAAGGGTGATGGTATAACAAACAAATTTAAACACTTCCATTAATAGGAGACTATCTCGGCAAGTAACCACAAGTTGACTTAGAATATAATAAGCAATGTGAGTTGTTTCGCAGAAATATTTTTATGTCGAATAACATTTTAACAAGTTCATCAATTTATTGAGTAATTTAGTTGCAATTGAACATAACTGAAGTAGTGTTCTTAAGATTAAACTCTCTAGCGAAAACTAATGCAAAATGTAAAGGGAATTTACCTTCGAAAAGGTGCTTACCTTCGAAAAGGTAAATTCCCATATTTTTTATTAAAAATCTAAGTACACAACAATTATTTTGACTAACTTGTTGTGTAGGAGCATGAAGATTTTCCAGCACAAAATGTAATCAAGCGGTGGAGCAAAACTGTGATTAAAAGCACAATGCATTTGGAAACCTATTCTATATGTGATTATAAACGATATTGGATTCAGCAGTACAGCCACTTACTGAAATAAGAAATATATCTTATAAATAACGTTAGTTTTAAACATCGTTCCATTTACACTAATGATTATACAGATTCTATTGTTTGCTTTTGAAATACCTGTCCCTTGTCCACTGTAAACTTTACAAATTCTAAGAACACTGTACAAATCTGAAAGTACGAGATATGACATTTTGCAACCAAAATCACTTCCACTTATTATTTTTATAACACTATTAAAAACCTATTCGCCAATAATCGAACAAGAATCGCTGATAACACCAATCACACTGGAAAAAGAAATACTAAGTAAACGTCACACATTGGCAATCACATTATTTCCAGCACATGATTGACAACCATCCCTGTGCGAAGTGATTCATTGTGTCTTATACGGTAAATGATACTGCAATTCCCGCATAAGTCGATAAGATAACTCTCTCTCCAGTATTGGCATAACAAAGTTTTCTTTGTCCGCTCATGAGGCGATATTTGAAAGTTTTCCTATTAATTATTTTCTTTCTTTAAAAAATTCTTAGACATTTTTATCTAATGCGCATTATGGGCAGAGAGATATTCACCTTTCAAACAAAGTAGGTGAATACGCATATTTAAAAATAATTAAAACAAAATGATAAGCATAGTAATTAAATTTCATCATGTTCAATAATCAAATAAATATCAATTTGCAGACACTTGTGGCCAAACATTTTACTAGACGGAAAAATTAATACCGAATATTTCAAGCTTGTACCAATTGGATCAGATCATGACATTTTGAATCTAATATTCATAAAAATGTAAATTTGAAATGTGGGAACAAAGTTTTCTAAACTAAATTTCATATTGGGAATAGAATTAAATGTAGGGTGTTAAACTACTTTTTTATATTATATATGATGTAAGGCGTATTATTAGTATTTACGAAATCCCACACTAAATGTTTATAGCCGTACTTTTAGAGACGTAATAATTTATGTATTGTCTAAGACAGCATTCAGCCATGGCTTCTAATATTCATTGCTTAGGAAATAGGCAACATAACTAGACTTGCCTAATCGTTATGTTTTATAACCAAGTACGGTGATTGTGGAACATCATGCCACTGTAACGAACATCCGATTTAGGGTCGTTTATTTGCAGTTTTTGGGAGATATGGTTGGAATAGGCATTGACTATTTCGAGGGTACGCAGCTTTGCGATATAAAGCTTTCTTTTCGTGTGTTTATATGCGTTTTTGGCATTGATTAATTTCCTGCGTGCATTGGCTGCAAATTGATGATGATCTGAGCATACGAATCACTTGCACGCCCATGAGGATATGCCTTCTATCAATTAACACGTGGGCAATTTGGTTTCCCGTTTTATGATAAGGGGTCGTTTTGTGGGTATTATGATTTGTAAATCTGGTTCCACCCCCCACAATCATGTTTCTTGCAGACGCAAAGGTAACCAGTCTGAATCCGTCATCGGACCGTTTATTTTCTGTGGACACTAAATTTTCCGATTGTTGAACGAAGAAAATCAGCGGTAGAATGCATCTTCCTTATAGCGGTAACAGTTCTGTAAAGAGCGTGGTGCATATCCTTTTTCCATCCTTTCCTTTAATTATTCCTTTTCTAAGTGTTTTCATAATAATTGTTTTTCTTTTTAGGAGAATGGCTTATTAGTCCACAGCGCTTGAATCTAGTTTATTTGGAATACCAACAAAACAAAAAGAGCTATTGTGTTATGATTCAGTAACGTCTGTTACCTACTCCCTAAGATGCGTCGGTGTGCATAATGATAATGAATAATGATCAACAAAATCAAGTTAGAAAATTCCCTATCCCCCTGTTACTGTAGCCATTGATCCAAAAATGGGCATCTTTGCTAAATATGATTGATCGGCTAAAAGTGCGTTTGCATTAACGAACATTCATTTTTATACGAAAGTTTTATCATTTCGATGTGCAAAATAAGATAGAAATTACATAATTCAACGCTTACTTCGGTCTTGTGTATAAATGATACAAAATTGTAACCTCTTGGCGCTTTCCGTTTAGAATAATTAGAGCAATATAAATTTTCAGAAAATAAGAAAGAATGTAGGATTCGAAACACTACAGTAACCGCACAAAAGTGGAGTTTGTATGCGAGGTGGTTTTGTTAAGTTATAACAGGATAATGTTTTAGAGACAAAATTGGAAGTCTAGCGGCGCCCCTTATGTTACTTCCCATACAAATGTACCTTTCCGCCCACTTTAGAGATGGAATAATAATATCAATACACCCGCGATCGTGTCCAAATTCTGTATTTAGTAAAACTATAACAGAATAAAGTTTAGGAGAAAAAATCTGGAAGTCTAGACACGCCTCTTCTGGTACCTCCCATACAAATGTACCACTCCGCCCACTTTAGAAATCGAGTAATAATATCAATATAATAGAAAATTTTTTGTTTTACTGAGGGTCGGAAATGCGATGAACGAGACAGGGATGCACAGGACAAATAACTGCGACATATTTTCTGCCATGCAGAAAGAAACGAATTTGAATGCGGATTTATAGGCGGCAAGAGACTTCGATATCTGGTCTCGCGGTTAAATTCTGTAAGTGACCATATAGCCACTATCCCCATCAGGACGTATTGTTTTTTTTCTACATCACTCTGATTTGAGTTTACGCCCCGACGGAAGACTAGGACATTAAAGATGTATTCTATGAGCGCCTGAGATTTTATGGCTTACATTGGAAGGGAAGATGCTCTTGCACCTCTTGCAACAAATCCAGACTGGTTAGCTTCGCGTCAGCAAGAAACATGGTAGTGAGTGGAAGCAGATTCCCGCATAAAGATACCCACAAGTCAACCCTTAAATCCACTGTAAAAGGCAAGAAACCAGATTGATCACGCGGTAATCGATGGAAAGCATATATCTAAGGTTATGTAAGTGCGTGTGATGCGCGATGCAAATATTGACTCAGAAAAAGCGTCTATGGAAGAAAAAAATAGAGCCAGAAGATCAACAAATTACAGAACTACACGTCCGAAAGTTTTACCAAAAAATAAAAAGCAAAGGTTATGGAACAGAGATCCTCACCTATCATGGCATAGACGGAAATCTAGTCACGGACACGCAGAGTGTGCTGCATATATTGAGAGAACAGTTTCGTACTCCGCTCATTCCCAAAGGCAGCATAAGTGATGAAATCACACCAGTCATCGAAGAGGAGGTGTACTGCTTTTTAACTCCGGCGGCATTGAGCTGATAAAGAACATGCAACAGCTCATAAATGCTATTTGGTGCACGAAATAAACGCATGCCCGAATATTGGAATCTGGGTGTTCTATGTGAAGTGTGTTATGTGAAAGACTATAGCCCATCCTAGTGAACCTGATTGTGTTATGTGAAAGACTATAGCCCACCCTAGCGAGCCTGATTGCACCTTATCAGTGTGCATAAAACTTGGTAAATTCATGACCCACCAGATTATCACACTATGGTAAATCCTGGAGAAGACCCAAGAAATTCAGATCGACACCTACTACCTGTTTAACGATTGCAATGATGCGTTCGACAGTCCGATACGACAGAAATTTTTGATGCTATGGCTTAGTTTGGGACCAGTCTTGGCATAGTGGTAAGAACACGCGTCTACCATGCGGGAGAACCGTGGTTCGATTCCCGGCTTCAGTCATCTAAATTTTTCATTCATTACAGGCCTCCTTGATCGGTCAATCGGCATGTCTAGTAAAAGCTTCTGAAACATTGACGTTCGCATTCGTCTATAAACAAGTAGGTGCCGTTTGTTGTAAATCTAAAATAGAAAGCGTGTTAATTCACAACAACGTGAGAAATTATTCCATACCTCATTCATGGGGTGTAAAGGGAAAATAAGTTTTTTTTGGCTGAGTTTAGTCTTCCCGCTAAGCTGATACGACTTTGCTGGATGTCACTGACTGATACAAAGTCTTCAGTGAAAATTCAGAGTCATTTTCCACCAAGGGAGGATTTAGATTTAGAAAATGCGACAGTCTCCCTGCAGCTCTGGATGTGCCGATTGGCCATGCTTGAACTACCTATCCACTACTTCCTACATGGTTACTTATTTGAGTGATCATATGTTAAGCGAATGTCGAACCACCGATGGTTAGAACATGCGACTATCATATAGAAGATTAATGGTTTGATTTCTGTTCCTAGTCATCTAAACTTTCCTTTAGCGGCTGCCCTACTTAATCAGGTGGCGTTTGTTGTGACTCTAAAAATAAAAAGCAACTTAATTCACAATAACGCGAGAAGCTAACCCATACCACACCACCCCTAACATGGTTACCTATGTAAGTACCTTTCACATGGGGACCCATTCCACTAGTTCGTGGTAAACGATGTGATGGCGATTGACCCTATTTGCGGACATTGCATACAAAAAAAGAAATGATGAAATTCATTGCATATGGGTGGTCCCCTAATAAGTAGTAATTTCACCACCTACGAACTAGTGCCCAGCTCTATAAGTCCGTTATATGATCTTTTTACCATCCTAAAAGACATGATCATGCGGAAGCCAGCAGTAAACAAGACTAGACCAGACCACCCATAATAAAGTCACATGTTCCTCGCGTATGCCGATGATATAGCTATCATTGACCGAGGACTGTGAGATGTTAATGTGGACATTTCAATCATTGAGAAGCAGAAGTGTGTCTTGTGATAAATGAGGAGGAAACCAAATTATGTATACCAACAAACAAAGAGTCCACTTATTTTGTAGAACTTTGTGGTAGATGATTTTGTCTACCTTGGCTCCGCCGTAAATGAAAATAGTAATGACAGCCTGGAAATTCAGAGACGAGTATTGACCGCAAACCGCTGCTACTACCCTCTAAGCAAGAGTTCTGCTTTAAAACGACATCGACGTAGTCAAGCGCATTCGAATAGACCGAATGCACTGCCTTGAACACGTTGTAAGAATGGATGAAAATCGTCTAGAGGACATAAACTTTCTTGGATAGACCAGGTAAAAGAGCAGTTGTCAATTTGGTGTGACGAACTATCTACGGAGTGCAAAAGATCTAAGCACTAATCGCACCACAACTCATTATGAGTATTTCAAATGGATAACAAAGTGAATATACGTGCATGCTCGTGGTAAAGGGTATACAAGTATCCACCAGAATTTTGGAGAATTTGATCAGTAGGTTTACGTGACTGTCATTTATTTACAAGTTATTCTAAAGACAGATATAAACAAGCTTTATCATTGTTTAAATTCCTTCCTCAGTGGATGTGAAGATTTTGTCGATGGAATAAGTTTCAATGCTTATTAAAATATTTATATAAGGCATATAACTTTTTACAATTTTTGCAAAAAGGAAAAATGGCATAGCATAGTCGAATAGAGCATAAAAAGTATGAACTCCCATTATTTGTTTTTTTTTTTTGAAATTGCAAAAAAGTTTCCGCTCCAAACGCAATTAATTTTTATACCCTTCACCATGAACATGAACAGGTGAAGGGTATATTCATTTTGTTCTTCCATTTGTAACGCCCATAAGGATGCATGGTAGGTATGACAATATATATATATATATACTAGTGGGCCCGGCAATGCTTCGCTATTGCATATTAACTTGTAATATATTTCACATTTAGGTCTACAAAGTACTTTAAAAAAGGTACTTAAGCTTAATAATAAAATGTTGAGTTTATTAACATATGTAACTAATTTCAAGTAACTCCTAAACATGGAAGTTAACTAATTAAGTTTTATTGTTTTAAATTCTAAATAAGATAGGCTCTATGACGATAGTAAAAAGTTCATCATCAAAGTCATATCTATAGTTTCGACATGTAGATTAAGTTTTGTCTGTATGTAGGGACAAAAAAAAACACTTCTTTTACAATTCGGAAACAGAAATTCTACCAGTTGGATTTTATATAAATGTAGACCAAGATCTTTCCTTAGCATTTGCAGAGACCGAGTTGCTGAGAAAGGCGTCGGTTGGATAAATTCGAGTCCCCTGTCATACGTCATACGTCTACAGCGTCGATGGCTTCTATTAGCTGCTCAGATGGATGATTATATAAACCCTAAACTTCACAAAGGGCTCCATAAGTTTGGCGAACAGAACGCGCATTTTATCTATAGGATTTATAACCGATTCGCTCTCCTGAAAAGTAATTAAAAAATATATATCTGTAAAGTAAATTAAAAACAAATCACTTTTTTAGTCTGCGCAGCTACCATGTGTCCTAAATTGCCTGATGTACGGACCATTATTTGATACATTTAAAAAGTTAAATATTGAAGTGCGTGGGCAGAGCCTCGGCACTTTTTACTTATTAAGTTTCAAATAGCCTGTTCATTAGGGCGGATCAATTTGTTCGCGTCGAAAAAAACGTGGTAATCGTATACCAATATCGGAATCTACGATGAATTCTTAGAAAATTTCACTAAGAAACAATATGTATAAAATCAATTCCTAGTTCGCGCTGAGAAGCATGAGATTTCAGGTAGACATATTTTTTTGACAATGAGCAACTATTGAAACCTTCAGACCTATGGGCCCCGGATCTAATTTTACCTATGCTTGGAGGCCAAGACGAAGAGAATGGTATATTTTTAACATTGTTTTCTGTATGCCAACACTCAGAGGCCATAACATTTTAACCAATTCAAAGATTTGCTTTTGTAATACTTCATTTAGTTTGTTGGAAAGTTAGTTTTACGCATAAGTTTTCGGTTTGTGCTCATTTAAAAACAAAAAGATCTCTATCTGAAATCTTCCTGCTTCCCAGCGCGAGCTAGGAATTGATTTTAGACACAAATTTTATAGGTGAAATTTTCTAACAATTCAAAATCTACGGATTTTGGTTTCGATTTTTACGAATAAAAAATTGGCCCACCTTACTATTCATATCTCTGGGCGAACTGCAATATACTGTGGAATTTTGACAGTTATAACTACTTATTTAAAAACGGGTGAAGCACAGCCTACTTCCACCCTTACTGTAATTCATACTGTATCAAATACTGTAACAAATTGCATCTTCATACCTCTGATAGTTCGTGAAATATAGACTTTTTTACTTTAAAGTTGTATGGGCGGTGCCACTCTCCTTTATATAATCACAACTAAGTACAGCCAGAGACTAACATCAGGTCATCAGTACTATTATAAAAGCCGTCAGAGAGATTTTTGAAAAAGGGCGAGGCACCGCCTTCTTCCTACCTGGCAGTAGTTAATACTGCTCCAACAACATATATACCAAATCTCATCTTCATAACTCTGATAGTTCATGAGATATAGCCCTTTTGACTTTCAAGTCGTATGGGCGGTGCCACGTTCCTTTATCAAATCACAACCAAATACATCTAGAGACTATCAACAGGTCAACAGTACGACTTGGTAAAATTTTTGTAACAATCGGTCTATTAGAAAAGAGCGATTTTTGAAAAGGGGCGTGACACCGCCCACTTCCACTCTGGCTGTAATTATTACTGCTCCAACAACATATATACCAAATCTTATCTTCATACCTCTGATAGTTCATGAGATATAGCCCATTTTATATTCAAGTTGTATGGGCGGTGCCACGCCCCTTTATCCAATCACAACCAAATAAAGCCAGGGATTATCTACAGGTCAACAGTACCACTTGGAAAATTCTGTATCAATCTGTCTATTGGAAAAGCCTGCAAAGCGATTTTTTAAAAGGGGGCGTGGCACAGCCCACTTCCACCCTGGTTAAAATTAATACGGCTCCACCAACATATATACCAAATATCATCTTTATACCTCTGATAGTTCATGAGATATAGCCCTTTTGATTTTCAAGTTGTATGGGCGGTGCCACGCCCCTTTATCCAATCACAGCCTATTATAGCCAGGGAGTATCAACTGGTCAACAGTACCACTTGGTAAAATTTTCGTATCAATCGGTCTATTAGAAAAGCCGTTAGAGCGATTTTTGAAAAGGGGGCGTGGCACCGCCCACTTCCACCTTGGCTGAAATTAATACTGCTTCAACAACATATATACCAAATTTCATCTTCATACCTCTGATAGTTCATGAGATATAGTCCTTTTTATTTTCAAGTTGTATGGGCGGTGCCACGCCCCTTTGTCCAATTGGACCAAATGCTATCCTATCTTTCAAGTTGGATCAAACCGAACACGGTGTGCAAATTTGATTCAAATCGGTTAAGTAGTTTAGGAGTCCATCGCGGACAAACAACGTGACACGTAATTTATATATATTAAGATAAATGATCAGCATCGAAATCAGAGTCGATTTATAGGTGACCGTCTGTCCGTCCGTCTGTCCCCGCGATTACAGCCGTAGTTTAAGAGGTATCGAGCTGAAATTTGGAATGCAAGCTTCTGTCCTCTGGTTAAGTTCTAAGATGAGCCCGATCGGTCAAAAACTACTCCTACCTCCCATACAAACTGCCCCTTTTTGAGGCATGTCCCTGCGATTACAGCCGTAGTTTAAAAGCAATCAAGATGAAATATTGTATGCAAGCTTTGCTGCCCTAAATGGAGGTTGAGTTCTAAGATGAGCCCGACCGGTCAAAAACTACTCCTACCTCCCATACAAACTCCCCCTTTTTGGGGTCTATCCATACGATTACAGATGTAGTTTAAGGGAAATTAAGATGAAATTTTGTTTGCAAGCTTCCCTAAACTAAGCAGAGGTTGAGTAGTAAGATGAGGTCGATCGGTCAAAAACTACTCCCACCTCCCATACAAAATCCCTCTTTTTGGGGGAGTCCGTATGTCAGTCCCAGCGATTACAGTAGTAGTTTAAGAGCAATCAAGCTGAAATATTGTTCGCAAGCTTCCCTACTCTAAGCTGAGGTTGAGTATTAAGATGAGACCGATCGGTCAAAAACTACTCTCTCCTCCCATACCACCTTCCATTCAAACCACTTTTTTTGGGGTGTCCGCCTTACTGCCCCGCGATTACTGACGTAGGTTAGGAAATATCGAGCTGAAATTTGATATGCAAGCTTTAACCCTATAAAAGGAGCTTACGTTGTAAGATGAGCAATATCAGACGAATACTTCTCCCACCTTCCATACAAACTCCCCCTTTTTGAGGGTGCCGTCTGTATGTCCCTGTAGTTTATGAACTTTTTGGCTGAAATTTGGTTTGTAAGCTTCTGTAGAGAAGCAGAGGTTAAGTTTTAAGATAAGCAAGATCGGATTTAACCTACTCCAACATCCCACACAAATTCCCATTTTTGGGGAATTACAAAATTCATAAAAAATATGCTCTAACTTACCAACTTACAAACTTATCGGTAAATCGAATAAAATCTATAAAACTTATTGACAAAAAATGGATGTGTGAAGCTAAAAGTAACGTCCACTTCTTACCAACTCCCCTGTTTTGTGGTACAAAGTATAATAAAATATAGCTGTTGTGCAAATAACCTGTTTTATCACCATTTTTACAAATGGTGAAGAGTATCTGAGCTTCGGCATAGCCGAAGATAACCGCCTTTCTAGTTTTCAGATCATATAGCCATTCAAGGGTTTCCTACGAAGATTACGTCATCCCATCAGCTGTTTTTGACGTTTTGCTTTGTTGTTTTATTTCTTTACAAATCTGTCAAAGTGATTTCAATTACAGAGTTGCCAACTCGCAGCAATTCATACATTTTGTCATGTATTAACTATATTAACTAATAGTAGCCGGGTATAGAGCTGGCAGCCCAGTTCTTTTTGACGTTTGTCACGAACGACGTCATCTGCAAGACATTTTGCCATTTTGTAAATTATCACATACTTTAACTTTAAAAATTATTTCATATAACAATTGAAAATATTAAAAACAAAAATCTGACTTTTTTTTAGAAATACAAGTGAAATATGACAACATCCCGAAGGCGTGATTAAATAATAAAAACTGTCGAAGTAATAAATGGCTGATTAAAAATTTTCATATCTAACAAAATATGTAAAGCTATTATGAAATTTGTCTATGTGTTTTTATTTTCTGTTATCAATTTTTCAAATGTTTTCCAAATACATATCTGTGGTAACAAAACATTTACTTAGCTGAAAAACAATTTGAATGGATTAAATGCATTATCTGGACGAACCAAATGTTTTGAGTGTATACATATTTTTTATAACAAAGTTGCACTTTAGCTGAACAAGGAATTCCTGCTATTGACATTTCATCTATTGTAGTGATAAGCTAATCGGAAGTTTTTTTTTTGTCTTAACACATAAGCTTTTTTTATCGCATAACAATAAATTTGTACTTTAGATTTAGTAAAAATATAATAATTCTCCAAAACGAAAATGTGCAAAGTTATATGCGTTTGTACTTTGTACTCGTACTCTTTAACATATGTATAAAGTTTCGACGCCGCGACCCTATGACTCATAACCAGACAAACCAGTTATCATTTGCCAATATTTGTGTTTCAAATGCCAACACATAAAATAATTGTATTAATTGTTTTTTTTTTGTTTCAACTTATAACCACGGTGTATATTTATGTTGTTGTTTATTTGAAATAATTTTATTTTCAATTTATGTTGTCTTGTATAAACAAATAGAGACAAACGAACCACTTTCAGATAACAATTATTACACCTGACCAATTAAAGATATTTATAGTTCGAGAAAAGAGAGAGTTACCTCTAAGCAAGTGATTGAATATTGTTATTTGTGAAAACTTAAATCTAAATGCATATTGTTATTTATAATATTTGTTTTCACAGAGCTGAAATTATCACAGCCGAAAACTTATATATATATGTGACCCGGTAAGTTAAAAGGGACCTATGGGTCGAAAAAATCGATTTTTACTTTTTTGGTGATTCTTATAGTAGACAACACGCACTTTCTAATGCAACAAACCACAGCTTTCTAGCTGCATTAGTTTCCGAATAACAAGTTTCAAGCCATAAAAGCGTTCAGGCGCATCAAAATCAACTTTTTAACTTCAAAGTCGTTTTTATCCAAAACTTATTTTCTGAGCATAGGTCCCTTTTAACTTACCGGGTCACATATTTTAAAATTTATAGCTCGTCCGCAGTTACTCGCAATACTCTATTTTATTGTTTTGTACTAATTTTTCAAATCTAATATTTTTTAATACTAAGAATATTTAGAAAATATTTGCAGCCACTTAGGTCAGCATTAGCAAAATAGTATTTCTGACGAACTAATATTTGATTTAACACCTAGCCATAGTCAATGACACATTTCACAGAAATATTTTATATTCGCAAAAATATTTATTTACTAAATAGAGAGAAAACGACATTTACTCTCAGGAGCATGTTCCACTCTCATTTGTCGCCAAAAATTAAAGTGTCGATATGAAGTTCCATTATCGTTATCAAACAACTGATTAGAACAACGACCGGCGTCGATGACTTACCTGTTGGCTTGGTCGGCTTTAAATGCTACACTACAATAGAAAAAGCTTTAAATATGTAGCATAGGTCAACATAAAGATGTAGGTTTTTAAAACAATAAAGCTCGAGACAAAACTGAAAGGGTTTCATGACAATTTTAGGGTATTTCATATTTTAATAAAAGCTAACGAAATGTATGTATTTAAAGTGTCTGAGCATATATATTCCTATTTATAAAAAATGTTATATGTTTGTCAAAATCTCATCTTTTCAAATCTCAAAATTTTGCTAATAACATGAATATAGTACTTTAATTTATACCTTCACATTTAAGGATAATGGTTTATATCATAGACATCTAAAACAAAATGAGGTGACATAAGTAAGAGGATGACAGACCGCATAGAAAGCAATATACTGCGCATTGTAACATTATGCTACTGAATAAGACAGAAAACCAATATGTGTGAATTTAGCGAGCATAATTGCGACAATATTGGACCCCTTTGGCGTCCAATGTATCTGGACATTTTTACATGGGTAAACAACCCGGTTTCTAAAGTTCCACTTACTTACTTACTTACATACTTAAGTGGCCCATTACAACTTACGAACGTGGTTCATAAGTTTGAGGCCTGAAGTACTAAAGATTTCCACACGCTTCGGTCTTGTGCGTGTGTTCTCCAGTTAGTCCTACCAGATGGTGGCACGTCGCCTACCACTTGGTCCTTCCAACGGAGTTTGGGTCTCCCTGCTCTGCGCCGTCCTTCAGGTTCGCCTTCAAACACCTTTCTGGATCATTTACATCCATCCTGGCAACATGACCCAGCCATCGTAGTCGTTGCATTCTGACTCTTTTAGCTACGACGATGTCGTGGTAAAGCTCATACAGCTCATGGTTCATCCGATGGCGAAACTCGTCGTCGACACAGATACATTTTTCGGAGTACTTTTCTCTCGAATACTCCCAGGTTTTGTATGTCCGTTGTCGTAAGCACCCATGATTCGGCAGCATACAAAAGAACGGTAAGCACCTGGCATAGCTGTTTCTTAGTATTCCGAGATAAGGTGGTATTACAAAAGTGCTGCCGAAGTCCGTAAAAACATCTATTGGCTAGCACTATTCTCCGCTTAATTTCTTGGCTGACATTATTTTTCTTATTGACGGAAGATCCAAGGTAGGTAAACTCATCTACTATCTCAAAACAATAATTTTCAACGTTGACGCTGCGTCCCCATCGAGGGGACTCTTTGTTCGTCAAAATCATTATTTTTGTTTTGTCCTCGTTGACCGCTAAACCCATTTTTGCCGACTCCTTTTCTAGCGATGAGAAGACTGCAGTAACGTCCCGCAGATTTCGGCCAATGATATTTATATCATCGGCGTAGGCTAGTGGCATGTGGCTTTTGTGGAATATGGTGCCAGACATGTTGAAACCAGCCTTTCTCATCACCTTCTCCATAACTATATTAAATAGTGTACAGGACAGGCTATCGCCCTGCCTGAGACCTCTTTCCGTGTTGAATGGTTCAGACTGATCTTTACCAATCTTAATCGAGGATTTGGTGTTTTTTAAGGTACATCTGCAAAGTCGAAACAGCTTTGCAGGAATACCAAACTCAGACATGGCCTCATAAAGCCTTTTCCTTATCGGAGAGTCGAAGGCAGCTTTGTAGTCGATAAAGAGGTGGTAGGTGTCGATCTGCTTTTCATGGGTTTTTTCCAGGTTTTGTCGTAAGGTGAATATTTTATCCGTCGTAGATTTGCCAGGTCTAAAGCCGCACTGATATGGTCCAATTAGATTTTCTATAATTGGCTTTAGACGTTCACACAATATACTCGAAAGGACCTTGTACGCAATTGGTAATAGGCTTATTCCACGGTAGTTCTTACATTCACTACGATCTCCTTTCTTGTATATGGGCCATAACAGACAGAGACTCCAATCCCAGGACATGCTCTCCTCTTGCCAGATGTTCTCCATGAGCTGATGCATGCTCCTAATCAGCTCCTCGCCGCCAGCCTTAAACAAACCATCGGCTCCAGCAGCTTTGTTGTTTTTAAGGCATGAGATGGCCATACGTATCTCGCTCTGGCTCGGAGGTGGACAGTTAACAATCGTCATGGATTGGAGCGGGGTCTTCTGGAGTGGTGTCAGTATCCAGTAAATTTCTAAAGTGATCTCTCCATATCTTCAGAACGTTATCCGGATCCGTCACTAGCTGACCATCGCTGTCCTTGCAGGAGGGCAACCTTGTTCCACGCATTCTCGCTTTAACTCTCTTGTAGAATTTTCGGGCTTCCACCCTACTTCGGAGCAACTCAGTGCACTCATCCTGCCTCTTTTTCAGCTCCTTCTTTTTTCTTCTAAAAAGACGGGTTGCCTCTCGTCTCTTCTTCCTGTGCCGTTCACGACCAGCTCGCGTTGCCATTGGCTGCAGTTTTGCCCTATATGCAGCATCCATCTCTCGTCAATTGATCTGGAGATAACCATGTTGCCTTATGAATATTTCACACATCGGGTTGAACCTTGAGACTAGGTGTCGCAGACTCTTGCCAACCACAAATCCACATCCAAACTCGTGCTTGTCCGCATGGCCACTATAGTAGATGTCGCACGTCTTCATGCGCGAGCACCCGTGTCCCGTCCACCGGATTTCCTGCAAAGCGGTTATGTCAGCCTTGTATTCTTCGAGGACTTCCGCCAGTTGGATGGAGGCACCTGGTTTTACATTCCAGGTGCATATCCTTAAATCATGGTCCTTAATTCGTTTGCGGTGGTCGTCAACATTTTGGGGGGTCCATTTTATTATTTTCTTACTTCTTTTCATTGAAATAGTTTATACGTCGGTGGCGGGTTGCAAGCCCAGCGCTCCACGTCGCAGTTTTCTCCTCCTACCAGGATTTTATTACAGCCGCCCATTCTGGGTCAGACGCTGACCAGGGTACCGCTCACTCTGAGCAGACGTGCCTGGGTTTTAGGTTTCGCCCCTCACAGTTAGTAGTGCGCTGACGGGTGTCAGAGGCACGCTTCCAGGCGTCACCGCGTGGAGGTATTCCGTCCGCAGTAGTACTATGAATACGGAGCTCTGTGAGTAGACTTGAAGTGCAATTGGCATGGATCACGCTGGGTTTGCCAAGTTAAACCGATCAGAAGCTTTACCTTGCATCACACTCCCGACGCCCGAGGTACCAGTAGACTTCGTCCAATAAAGTGAGTATTCATTACGAATGCAAATCTTCAATAGCGTACTTCCTACAAAAAATATGACTGAATTTAGTGCACCTTTAACATAGATATATAAGTAAATATATTTGGGTTAATTCGGTCATTTGTGTGGAATGTACCAGAAGGGCTGTGGCATAAATTTCGGTTTTCTAAGGATTTGTCTACTATTACAAGATTATTAAAGTGTCCAAATTCAAATATCCTTCAGTTTTTCGTTTGTTAGTTATGGGAGTAATTTTAATTTTCGACAAATTTGTGTGGGAGGTACAAGAAGGGGTGAATACTTAGCCTATTTGCACATCCAGTAACTTTAGCTTGAAAGATACTAATACTGGTAAATTTTTATAAAGATCAGTACAGGTTTACCCGAGTTATTATTCCTACCTTCCCAATCGCCTTAGAAAGTCCTAAGGCGAATTTTGTCTAAGATATTTTTCTCGTATCAAATTATCCCTGAAGGTGAGGGTATACAAAGGGCTTATTCCCCGAAAATAACTATAACTAATAACTAATTTCTTATGGAAAGTATTCATTTGTTGAGGAATTCATTAACATTTTGTATACTGCAACATTTCCTCTGGTTTTTACTATTGGTCATACGATCGAGTAGCTAAATAATAATTCATAAGTAATTTCACTTAAAGATTAGCTAGTTTCAATAACTCAGAGATAAACAATATCCGTCAGCATTTTGGATAACGGACATAGGGTGAGGGTATTTAGCAGGCAGTTAACCTGACTGATATTTTTGTTTTAGTTATGTAGGTGCTTTTTTCAAAGACGTCGAAAGCACATACATATGATCTTAAAAACTGTAACTCTCTAAAACTGTAACTCCCTAAAACACTACAGTAGGCAACCATAAACTAAGTATACCCTCCAAAGATATTGTAGGGCTCCAAGTATACAACAAAACCACATGTGCTTATCTACATTATTTCCTTTATATTTACTTAATGGTCACAATGCGATTCCAAATATTTTGTTGTTGTTTCGTGTTTTTTGTGAACTGGTAGTAATATTGATATTAGAGATATCAGTACATGATATTGACACTGAAATGCCAAAGAGTAACATAAATTTTGATATTACCGCTTTCTTGCGATAATTTCTCCCCCGAAGGTGGTATAGAATATTTCAACCAGCGAGAGAATTATTCGTGAGGCAGAAGGCCGATAGTAAAGAACGGTAAACGCGCAAAACACAATAAATAAAAAATCAACAAAAAAGAAACAAAATAAATTAAGTTTCTAATTTATAAATTAGGAACAAAAACGAAGTGAAGAAAAAACAACAAAACATAAAATACTACAAAGTGATATAGTGACAACAAATATAAGAGCGTTTTAATCTCTTTTAATACGAGAAATTTCAAAAATTTGTTCAATAAATATACACATATATAACAAAAACAGTGCTAACTGGCAGTTATGCCTTTAAAAATAAACTATTTTTAAACTATATAAATATCGATAAGAAATCAACATTAGCAGCAGAATGGCGAATTTTCAAAGTGATCATGTGAGTGCCACCTGTGAGCTTTAAAAATAAAGCTGTGCATGTAATTGAAATTATTCGTATGAAATTTTGCACACTGCATAAAAAATATTGGGGCACTATTTAGACAGAAAAGAAAATATATGTACGTTGTTGCCAAAAATCCTTTTTAATGATGTGGCATTAATTGCTATTGATTACTTTTGTATTTCTTATCTTTAAAAAAAATCGTTTATTTTTGTGATAAAACAAAAACAATGTGAGATAAAACACAAATGACAACAAAAAGCGTCTACATGAAACGATATCGAAACTATGAACAAAAAGTGAATACAAAACAAAAAGTAGCACAGTAACTTGTAGTTGTAGGGAAACAAGGTGACCATGTTTTAATAATAATACAAAAAAAAATTGTTTTGTTTTTGTATGAGGTACGAATGAGCTGCTCTTAGTCAGTGAGTTGAATCAAATGATGTTATAAGACTGAGATTCTACAGTTTACTGAAATTTTTTCTGATGTCAACTTTTGCCAAAGTTTTTTTTTATTCAGACACACATTAGTTCGAACTCTTTTCTATTCAAAAAAAGGACAGTACTAATAATTATTTGTTATGATATGGGCCAGGAAAATATTTTTTTCTATCAAGATAATTTTGGTAATTGCAAATGGGCAATATTGGTCATGGACATAAATTGACTGGCACACAGTGCTGAAAAATTAAAAGTTTCTTTGTACATTTGAAATTTTATAGTGCAATTTTCCAAAAAAAAAAATATTGTACCATTTCACAGCATTTCAATATTTAAAACAAAAATAAATGATTTCAAAAGATTACACTATGCAGTAATTTGAGGGTCATTGTCTCGGGGGTGATTGAAACCAATATCAAACGATAGCATTTGGCCTCAGTAACAAAACCTTAAACTCCATGTTGCTCCACTACGTCACAATTTTTTTTTACAGTGGTTTAAAAGTTTAAATTTTTGATCAAACCTGTATTAAAATTTTTCGGGCAATATTTCCTCCGAACATTTTAACCTTCTTTCTCCCACCTATGTGGGACATTTTAGGCCCATTTTTGAAAAAAAGCTTTAAATACAACTTTTGCTTAAAAAATGGCATATTTAAAGCTACTTACAGAAAAAAATGTGTATAAAAGTATGGCTGAAGTCCAGAAAATGGGGCGGGGACCCCAAACATCGAAATGATAGGTCAAAGTTGGTGCTCAGGCCCATGGGGCCCGGGGGGTCAAAACAGTGGCCTCTTTCGGTTCTATGATGACCCCCCATGTGCGGGTACTCAAATGAATGATATTGTCGAGACGTATCCAACGATGTTATTTTTAAGTTCCTATGGGTCTCCTGGACCGAGTTAGAGCCATTTAAATTTCCGAGATATACGAAAAATAAATTATTTTTCAAAAAATCGCGCTTTTACTCCCATATCCATTTTTACTCTAATTTACAAAAAAAATATTTTTCCCGGAATATACCAAAAAGAAATTTTTTTTTTAAAAAATCGAGCGATATTTTTAAATAAAATTTTTGCATGCGGCGCTGCTGCAACCATCTCAACCTTTATAACTATAATTTAAAAACAAATAATAATATTAAGGGATATATCATAAAAAAAATAATACTTACAAAACAGGTTTTTTTAAAATATTTTTAAAATTTACCACTTTTATACTTTTATTAATCAATTTTCTTTTTTCAAATATTTCTCTTTGGACTTTTTCTTGAATTTTTTTTTAAATATTTCTTGAAATTTTCCATTTGTTTCCTTCATTTTTTTAAATTTTTTCTCAATTTTCATTTCTTAAATAAAAAAACCTTAAAAATTCCAAAAAATTTTAAATTTTCACACATTTTTGATGACATTTAATTTTTCTATGGAATTTTTAAATTCATTTCCTTAAATTTTCCAATTTTCCAAAATTTTTCCCATTTTTTTTTTTAAATTTTTTACTGGGTTTTTTCAGAAAAAATTATTTTTGTTTAAAATTCGCGCGGTTTTTAGATTTTCTATTTTTTTTAGAATTTTTCAATTTATTTCCTTAAATTTTTCTAACCCGAAAATTTAAATGTCTCTAACTCGGTACCTACACATGGGGTTCATCATAGAACCCAAGGGGCCCCTTTTTTTGGCCTCCCCGGGCCCCCCCGGGCCTTAGCGATAACTTTGACCTCGATTTACGTGTTTTGGGGCGTATTTGGGGGTTGGCATTTTTTTTGTTGGGCTCCCGCCCCATTTTCTGCACTTTTGCCAAAAGTATGATGTTTTGCCTCCTATTACAAGATAAATTAACAGATCAAATTTCATTATCCCCCAGGTGCCCCTTTAGGAGAAATATAAATTTTCCAAAAAAAAGGTCATTTTGTATGGGAGGTTCCCGAAGGGGTAAACAAATATAGTCTATATTCATTTCTGAGTTAAATTTTTATAAGCGTACATCTTACGCAAAATTTGACTGAATTCAGTATACTTCCAAAAAAGATATGTAAAGAAGACTATGAGGATTAATTCGGTCATTTGTATGGGAGGTACCAAAAAGGGGTGTATCAAATAGTTAGGTTTGCTGAGATTTTGCCTCCTATTACAATATAAATTCACTGACCCAATTTCACTATGTCCCAGGTGTCCACTTGGAAGTTATGGGTGTAATTTTAATTTTCCCTAACTAGGTCATTTTGTATGGTAGGCACCACAAGGTCAAGGGTCAACCCATATAGTCCATATTCATTCGTGAGTCCAATTTTCGTAAGCGTACATCATTCGCAAAATTTGACTGAATTCAATGTAAATACAAAAAAGATGTGCATGTAAAACTATGAGGTTGAATTCGGACATTTGTATGGGATGTACCAGAAGGGGTGTGTCAAAGTTTTCGGTTTTCTTAGGGTTTGTCTTCAATTAGAAGATAATTAAGCTGACTAAATTCAAATATTCTCTAGTTGTCCGTTTAGAATATATGAAGACAAAATTAATTATCCAAAAAAGATAATTTTATATAGGAAGTACCAAAAGGGGTGGGGCAATTGTGCCCATTTACAATCCTATAACATTATTTTAAAAAATATTAATACTAGTAAATTTTCATAATAATCAGTTAAGGCTTACTCGAGTTATCCTGCTCTCCAGCCATCCAGCCAGACAGACGGACAAAGCTTAATCGTCTTAAACGAATTTGGGCTTAACGAATTTGGTCTTAAGATACACGGGATCTAACTCGTCTCCTTTAATGCTTTACACTTTTTCTCGTATCAAATGATATATACCATCATCCCTAAGGGTCCCTCGAGTACAGCCGTAGTTTACAAGCTATCGAGCTTAAATTTGGAATAAAAGCTTATATCTTCAAAGCGGAGGTTACGCCCGATCAGTCAAAAACTGCTTCCACCTCCCATATAAACTCTCTCATTGAAGAGCCTGTGATCGCGATTACAGCTGTAATTAAGAATCCATCGAGCTGAAATTTGTAATATCGATTTGAAGTTTGTAAGTATCGTATTGGGGAATTTGTCACGTTTTAGGCTCTTTCGTTTAACATAACGTAAATACTATATGGTAGCGTATGATTATTATAAGTAATATTCCACGTAAATCATACACAACGCAGTACAACAGTTTTATTGTAACAGCTACAAAATAAACCCAGTTCAAAATTATTTGATGAATGGAATGCTTATGTAGGGAAACGTTATATGAACAGATTAAAGGACTAAATGGGACTAGTGGTTCTCGAGTTATGTCAAACAGAAGAGACTAAAACGTGACAAATTCCCCTATACGATATTTACTAACTTCAAATCGATATTAAATTATTATGGCATGTAATTTGACAAAACTAATGATGCATAACTTCTTCTTTTTGGGGCTACTTTTACGTGCAGTTCTCAGAATTAAGTCCCAAATCAATGAGCTGTGTAAACTGTGTAAATTGTGTAATCAACAAATATCAGCTCTATATTTCTTGAACTACGTAGAGACAAACAGACAGACGGACTTCTTTAAATCGACTCAGAAGTTGTCACTGATCATTTACAGAAGTACATTAGTGTGGGTCGAAAAAAAAAATTGATGTGGACACCACCTACGATTAAAGATTAAGCAAAGACAATTTCAAAACCCAAAATTTTTTTTGCTCCATGCACCCTACATACGGCCCAAATACATTTTATTGAGTAGGCTTAATTTTTTTGAATGGGGACCGACCGACACTAATGTACATTGTCATACCGACGACGCACAGTGGGGTATTGAACACCCAAAACGGAGAGTAATTCAAGGAAGCGTCCCATCTTTGCCAAATTTGGCACAGATATTCCTTTTGCTATAAGATCGATTGGTTTGAAGTTTTTAAGAAATCGGTCCATATATACATATAGTCCCCATATATATACTTACATGTATAAATACTGTAGTAGAATCAAACCTTTATAAAAGCTACGGTTTGTATCCGATCTCTTTGAAATTTAATATTGACTTATGTTTTAACTGTTTAAAATATATATAAATGCTTATTTACATATGCATACACACTTATCTGTTTATATACAGAGTGGACCAAAAAGCTGTATACATTTGAATAAGTACGTGCAATCTCGGCGGGGTGGGGCGGAGGCGTTGGGAAAGGAATGGGAAATCATCATTACAGCGTCATTCCTAGTTGTTGCATATCTAATGCAAAGCGTGCACCAATTGCTCACGGTGTCTAATCAACTTGTCGGCATCTTTAGTAACGGTCTCCGCTACAGGCGCAATTTTCTCCACTATGTCGGATGGAAGTGGTATTTTTGGTTGCGTATTATACAGTAACGTACACTGAGGACAAAATTTGAGAATAATATTGACAATAGCGCTCTCAAATAGTCTATTATACATACTACTTGTTGAGCGAAGGGTTCGAAAAACATATTTTACAAAAAAATAATTTTTGGAGCTTCCAATTTAGTTTCTTCACGACAAAATGTCTAACAATATTAAACACCAGTCAAATAACAGTTTGCAATCAGTCACTCGTGTTTAGTAAATAAAACTATTTAAAAAACTAACCTCGAAATGAATCACATTTTACAAAAGTAACTTGAACTAGTTAGAAGGTATTTCTCTGAATTTTGCATGAAAAACTAGTTTTAGTGCTTGTTATTAATCAGTTCTGAATTAATTTTCACGAATATGTTGATATTTTAGCCTTTTGAAAAAATTTTCTGTGACGGCTATAAAATCTAGAGTTGTTAAATAATGTCATTTAACCATATTTTCAATTTGAATTTTATCAAGGCAAATAAGCATATATTGCCTTATGTAGGGTATAATTAAAAATTAATGCTCAGCAACAAATTGCAATACAGCAAAATCAAAGATAATGAGGCCAAATCAAACCAAATAAATTTTCCACCGTTTTCGCAGGAGTGTCTTACATCACAATTTATTTAATAAAACAAATTGGCGCAAAAACGCGCAAAATGTTTTTCTTGATTTTGAAAGTACAGATGTTATATTTTACAATTATGTTAATTTTTCAACACGGTTTTACCCGGAACCATTTTAATAATCTACATACATTTTAAAAATACCTTAAATTTAGACCATTTTTTCAAAAATAATTAAAAATTATTGTACGTATTTATTTTATACAACTAATTGTTATTCCTGTTCCTCAATAGCTGACGTTGAATGATCAATAACAATAATTAGATTTTTAAATGACTAAAAGGCAAAAACTTTCACTTCAAAATATCGATATTCCACTTTTCGCTAACACGAAGAAAAAGTGAAAAAATTTCTGAAGTTTGAGAGAGCATAGAACTTTAAATAAACAACATATGTAATTGATTCTAGTATCTATTGAATCAGTATTCTGTGTACAATTATTGAGAACAAAATTTTAATTGGAAATCGCAATTTTAATTTTTTAATTAATCTCCGTTTTGGGGGTCCCAGACCCCACTGTGCGACGCCTCCTTACGGGCCTCACACATGGTAGTCCGTCCGTTAGCTTACTGAATGGTGTATAAATTTTCCACCCAGTACTGCAATCTTCTAGTATAGATTATTTAAATCATGGATTATACAGCTGTCACAAATGAGAAAAAATTTTATTGTTTTAAACATAAACAAACGTACTCAAAACCATTTAACAATGAATGCATAGCAAAATCCTTTTATCAACATTTTATAAATTATCACTAATAAAGCTCTGAGCTTATTGAACAAAATAAGCGACAATCGATCAACAGCAGACTATACCTAGGGAAAACCTTTATAATGTTATCATTCCAACTTTTTAATAATTTTAGCGTTATCAATAATCGAGCTTTATTTTAGCTTAAAACTTGGCTTAACTGATATTAAGCATAAAATTTATAGCGAATCGCATAACTGAGAACACAAAGATGAAATTTTACATTTGCACGTGCAGAAACAGCAATAACAATCGCTACATTCACATATAATTCGCTTTTTTCTGACAACATTGCTTCTTTTGTGCGTGTATACCAACATAAATTATTAACGTTCCGTTTTCTTGTTCCATTAAACTTTTGTTTGTCTTTAAATATGTCATATTGCGCGAATCTCTTAATTAATTGTCAATTTGTTCATACAACATCGCTCACCGGCGAAATCTTTCTGTTTTGCTGAAATGCGGCAACCATTTGCACAGCAACTAGATCAATAAATATTGATAGTTCCTTCGTTATGAATCATCGTATGGAAGAGTGTGTGTCTATATATAAGTATATAATGATAATAGCAAATGGGGCCAATGCACGTTTATGTACCTAGCAAACTTAACACACGTTGCGTTATCGGTTATTTGTGTACAGATTATAGATAATTCGAATATGATGATCTCATAACTGATGTTAGATACAAGTTGCAAATTGTAACTATGCTTTTGAGGGGATTGAAGGCAAAGGCATTGTTATTATATGGGATAAAGTTAAATATTTATATGTTCTTAACCATTTCATCATCCAAATTGATTTTTTTTGATTACGTATTTAAGCTCTTGACACTGTGACTTTGTGTTTCGCAAAGAGAACGATTGTTGCTACATATCTGATATACCTTATTTTTTATTCTATTAGAATAAAAATTTTTTTTAAATATTTACTATCTCTGGCTACCTTTAACCGCTTATCTAATACACATTATATTTGTTCATAGTTCTTAATTAACAATTAATTAAACGTGTCAGACTTGAGAGTATTAAAATTTTTAATATGTGTGTGAAATGTTTCGACGAATTGCGATATTTGTGAAGTATATAAAACCACATAAGACTTTTGGATACCTTAAAAGGTATTGAAAGAGGGTTAGTTGATGAAATTATCAACATTGGTGTCTGATAAAAAAAAAAAAAATAAAAGAAAGAAAGAAAAAAATTAACTTAAGACATAAGATTTATTAGGAAATTCTTACTCGTGTGCAATATATTAAAAATATGAAATTTATTAAAATGGCTCCATAGTTTCGACAAAATGGAATGTTACGAGTATGTACACGTGAAAAATTAATGAGAGGCATTAACACATTTATTCAACATAAGTATGTGAATAATGACAATTGTTAGCATTTATAATATATTGACAGAAATATTTATTATAACATTACTAAAAGATAGCGTTTTATTATTAATGACAGAAATTTTTATTATAATATTACTAAAAGATAGCGTTTTATTAATTTGGCCACGAGACGCCACATCATTAAAATTCCATAAAGTTGTAGATAGTGAAAAATAAAGCAAAAGGTGTGTCTTATTACATTTAAATAGAATAAAGCAAAACTGTTTATATAGTGGAATAAATAAGTATAAGAATACCAACAAAGCAGTAATTATTTCCAGAAGTAAGAAAAAATCGAATATACGACGCAAAGAAGGTTAAATTTCCGAAACATTTTTTTATTTAAGAATATGAAATTCTACCTAACTATAGAAAGTTTCAATGTTATGTTGTTTACTTTTCCCGCTTCTTTTCCTTCTTATTTGACAGCAGAAACTGAAATTCATCCATCAGTTGTCACATGTAGAGAATAATTTCAAGTTCAGATAACAAATCTTTCAGCTATTCCATCCAAAGAAGTTTAGGTAGCCACCCAGCAAGTTTGCTGCCGTAGACTACGTACCAAGCTAGCGCATTCAGTCTATTTAAATGAGCTTGGATACGTTGATGACGTTGTACATGGTTCATTCGACGATGGTACTTGTCGTTTTAACGATAATGGCCACAAATATTTTGCCAAGTATTTTTCTCTCAAAGACTTCCAGCATAGCTTGATCCGCTTGTGTCATTATACAGAATTATGCGCTGTACAGGCAGGATAGTTGTGACAGTGACAGGGGTCTGCGATCAATACTCGACTCTTGATTTCTATCCTTCCTCTTCTTTTTTAATGGCAGCAACAACAGAAATTTATCCATCAGTAGCGGCACGTAGAAAAGTATTCCAAGCGCTTCGGTCTTTTGCGCTTCGTAGATAGTTCGTCACACCAAGCTTAGTTGACAGCTTTTTCACCTGGTCCATCCATCGGAGTTTTGGTTGCCCATCGAGTTTATTGCCAAAGACTTTTCGAGCCGGAGCGTTTTCATTCATTCGTACAACGTGTCCAAGCCATCGCATTCGTTCTATTTGAACGCGCTTGACTATGTCGATGTCGTTGTACAGCTCATGATTCATTCGACGACGGTACTCGCCGTTCACGAAGATGGGTCCAAATATTTTGCGGAGTATTTTTCTCTCAAAGACTCCCAGAATAGATTGATCCCCTTGTGTCATTACCCAGGATTCTGCGCTGTAGAGCAAGACAGGTAGGATCAGAGTCTGGTAGAGCTGGATCTTTGTTCTTCGAGAGAGCGCTTTGTCGTTAAATCGCTTGCTAAGCGCATAGTAGCAGCGGTTTGCGACCAATACTCGTCTTTTGATTTCCAGGCTGACATTATTATTTTTGTTTATGGCGGAGCCAAAGTAGAAAAACCCATCTACCACTTCAAAGTTACACTTCTTAACGTTCACGCAGCGTCCGAGACGAGTGGACTCTTTGTTCGTTGAAACAAATAACTTGGTTTTGTCTTCGTTTATCACCAGACCCACTTAAGCCAACTGCTTTTCAATGCTCGAAAAAGCCGCAGTAACATCTCGCGATCCACGTCCAATGATATCTATATCATCAGCATACGCGAGCAACATGTGACTTTTGTTGAAGATGATACCATTTCTGTTTACTGCAGCCTTCCGCATGATCAACTCCATAACGATGATGATAAAGAGATGGCTCTGACAGATTTTTGCCAATTTTCACTGAAGACTCCGTGTCAGTCAGTTTCATCTCGAATTAGCTTCGCGGGGATACCAAACTCAGCCATAGCATCCAACAATTTCTGTCGTATCGGACTGTCGAATGCAGCTTTGTAATCGATGAACAGACGGTAGGTGTCGATCTGCATTTCTTGGGTCTTCTCCAGGATTGTGTGTATATCTCGTCTGTCGTGGGTTTACCAGGTCTAAAGCCACACTGGTAAGATCCAATCAGGTTCGCCAGAATTGGGCTTTAGTCTTTTACATAACGCACTAGACAGGACCTTGTATGCGATGGGTAAAAGTCTAATCCTGCGATAGTTGGTACACACACTTGGATCGCCTTTCTTAAGCACGGGACATAGGACGGAAGTCCATCGACTCCCGCAGCTTTATTATATTACTGTCATGCTGAACTCGTTCTGGCTCGGTGGTGAACAGTCTACTCTATCGTCGATGATTGGTGCGATTTCGTCACTTATGCTGCCTTCGGGAACGAGTTGAGATAGAAAGTGTTTCCTCCATATTTGCAGCACATTCTGAGTGTCCGTGACCAGATTTCCTTCTCTGTCCTTACAGGTGGGGATCCCTGTTCCAAAGCCTTTACTTTTTACCTTTTGGTAGAACTTTCGGGCCTCACCTCTATCCCTATAGTTGTCTATATCCTGGCTCTCTCTTTTCTTCCACAGACGCTTTTTTCGTCTGAATAGGTGTTTCATCTCCCTCCTCTTCTCTTTATAATGCTCACGCGTCATTATTGGCTGCAGTTTTGCCTTGTATGCAGCATCCATTTCCTCATACATTTGGCGACATTCATCATCGCACCAGGGCTTGAGACATGCCTTAAATCTATAACCACGAGATCAATCCGTTGTCTTTTGATCGGGGGACCTTGCCTTGTGAATATCGGGAATCTGGTTCCACTCACTATCATAGTTACTTATTGCTGACGCGAAGCTAACCAGTCTGTATCCGTTATCGAAGGCGTTTTTGTAAAGGTAGAATTTTCTGACTGCCGAACCAAGGACATCTTGCCTTTTTATATAAGCATTAAAAACAACTAGCAACATTTTAATGTCATGGGCAGGGTAGCATCTTTAATATCCTCGTCTTCGTCTTGTGTGTGATGTAAAAATACTTCTCCTTGATGCTGATTCGGTCACTTAAAGGATTATAACGCAAGACCAGATGTAGAAGTTTCTTGCTGACTATGAATCCGCATATAAATTCATGTCTTTCTGTATGGTAGCTTTAAAAGATTCCACAGTTCTTTTGTCGTGTGCATCCCTGTCTCATTCATTGCATTCCCTTTATTTTGGATAGAGGTACCATCTCTGTAGAGAGTTCTGACATTGCTAGTGAATATACCTTAAATCATGGTCCTTATAACGATTGCGGGGATCATCAATATTTCATGGGGTTCTTCTTTTTTCTTTTCTATGTTTTTTCTACCCAGCGGCGTAATTTGAGAGGCCTTCTTTATATAAAGCATGCAGTAGTTCTTACTTGAGAATAATTTTTCAAATAAGGAATGCAGAACGCATGATTTTTCATCAGATTTAGGCATTTTATGGATAGATCAGCCAAAGGCATTTAAAAAGAATGCAGAGAGATTTCATACACATCCCTGCTCGCTTCCAAATAACAGGGGTATTGCATGCCTTCTAAATGGAAAGAATTGTTAATACATTTTCTTTCAACTTTTATGAAGGCCTGCCAGAGGCCATTGAAAAGAATGCAGAGGGATTTCATACACATACCCCTCGCTTCCAAATAACAGGGATATTGCATGCCTTAAAAATGGAACGAATTTGTGATTTCCGTTGAAGGTGTCATGTGTTTTTTTTAAACAGTGTATCATTAGTTCCAACCATCTTCATAGGCTAGACAGTAGCATAGCTGACTAACAATCATGAGGTAGTGGCTTCAAACTCATGAAAGAAGGCCTTCCTTCTTATGATTTCCGTCGCTGGGTATGTGTAAAAACTCAAATAAGGAAATTCTTCATCTTCCCCAATTTCATAATATTGGGCGCTAAGAAACAAAACATTAAGACGGGTGATTGGAGCTCTATCTACCGGGTCTACCTGTGAATCCAAATTATCTATTAAAAATTGATATATATTTTGTTCTTATCGTTGGCTTTAAGATATATTTTCCATTATTGCTATAGAATTTGTTTCCAAGAGCTGTGTGAACTAGATTATGTGACAGTTGGCAGGGTGGATAGCTATTTCTATAGTTTCCGAACTACCTCATCAGTAAACTTTGATCATCACAACCTTAAGTGATAAAAGTGTTTTTAGTTTTCAGACGTGGGTATATAGGAATCTGTAGTTGCTTTACATCAAAAAATAATTTTAAGTGGGATCTCAGTCAATTGGTATCCACAATGTTATCAGTAATCTATCTTTTATCTGTTTATTAGTCATTCGTTTCAAGTCATCAGGTTTATAATATAACATCAATCGTATCAATATCACAGTAATATGTCGACAAATAACATATCGAATATACATTATCATTGCATCTGCTACGCAATACTCTATATTAGGCACACAGCACGAGTCTTTCCCAATCGCGATTGCACAGATAGAACTCAACGTCTAAGAATAACAATGACTGTGATTCAATATGTTACCAATGGAAATACCCATACACCAAATAGATAACATTTACTAATAACATAGTTTGTGTTTTTTTTTTTCTTAAAAGAATTGATAAAATTATTTTAGTTGTGGTAAATTAAATTTTAAAACATAAACAAATCATAAGTTTGCCGCGATACCAACATGAAGTTGATTGCGATAGTTTATTATATCTTCACGGTATCTGTTGCTCTCTTTCTCTCAAGCAACAAACTTTACCAAGGTCTTTTCAACAAAATTAACACAATACAACTGGACCTGGTGGCGACTGTTGAAAAAGAAACGTTTGCCCGATAAGATTGGGGTTTTATCTATCATGGGAATAAATTTAGTTTTTCATAGCCATAAATTACCTGAATACTCGTCACTGCTCATGATAGAGACAAATATTCAGGTAATTTACAGCTTTGACGTATGACTTGTTTACGTTATAATTTGTTAAAAGCGCAACAACTCAACAATTTATATTTTGTTATTTCAATGGTTTTTCTATTGAGGTGACTTTCTATATATGAAAGGCATAATTTTATAATAACATAACTCAGGAATAACCAGAATCTCCCTCAAACAGCTCACAACGTCCTATAGATCACGTCTTGTGAGATCTTTTACAGCTGCCATGGAGGATAACACGAATTTGAAATTAGGTTCATAAAACTGCAGCTACTGGTGACGCACCTGTGATTGAAATCAAGAAAAAGCCAGTGAATCGAAAATTACAGGGATAGAGATGAAGTTGTATGTTGAATCAAAAGGTGAAAAGCATAGGTTTTGGAACAGGGATTTCCACCTGTACGGATAGAGATGAAAATCTGGTCACGGACACGCAGAGTGTGTTGCAAATATGGAGGGAACATTTTCGTACTGTGATTGTTCCCGAAGGCCGTTTTAGGGACGAAATCACGCCAATCATCGGCGACGGAGTAGACTGTTCACCACCGAGCCACAACGAGCTCAGATCGGTAAATTTGGCTTATAAAATGCATGCCTGGTGATTGGAATCTAAGTGTTACATATCCTGTGATTAAGAAAGGCGATCCAAGTGTGTACGCTGAGCACTACGGCATCAGCTTTTAAGTCCTGTCCAGGATTCGTCGTCAAGTGAATATTTGATCCGGTGTAGATTTAACGCACTGATATGGTCCACTTAGTTTTTCTACAATTGACTTTAGACGTTCACATAATATGCTCGAAAGGATCTTGTACCCAATTCGTAATAGGCTTATTCCACGGTAGTTCTTACATTCACTGCAATCTTCATTCTTGTATGTGGGACATAACAGACTGAGACTCCAATCCCCGGGCATGCTCTCCTCCAGCCAGATGTTCTCCATGAGCTGATGCATGCTCCTAATCAGCAACACTCCACCTACCTTAAGCAATTCAGCCGGGAGATCATCGGCTCCATCTGCTTTGTTATATTTAAAGCGGGATATTGCCAGACTCTCTCTCTCTCTCTCTCTCTCTCTGGCACGGAGATGGACAGTTAATACCATCGTCATGGATTGGGGCGAGGTCTTCTAGAGTGCGGTTCGTCTCCAGCAGAAAATTTTAAATGCTCTTACCATATCTTCAGAACGTTATCCAGGTCCGTCACTAGTTGGTCATCGATGTCCATGCAGATGTCCTTAACTCTCTGGTAGAATTTTTGGTCTTCCCCTCTACTTCAGAACAACTCGGTGCACTCATCTTGTCTCTTCTTCGGCTCCTTATATTTCCGTCTATAAAGACGAGTTGCCTCTCGTAACTTCCCCCTGTTCCGTACTCGAACAGCTCGCGTTGCCATTTTCTGTAGTTTCGCCCTGTATGCAGCATCCGCCTCTCTCGTGGCATTGAGACATTCATCATCGTACCAGGCGTCATCTTGAGACGGCTTTGAGTACCCAAGTACGCTTCTCGCAGTCCGTTCAATGGAGTCGGATATATATTGCCACTGCGAGGTATTATTTTTAGGAGTTGGAGCATTCCGTAGCAGTTGAGTTAAGTTGTTGGAGTAGGCATCCGCTACCTCTGTGACGCGCGGTTTACCGATGTCCAGACTTCGTTGTACCTGGTTACGTACGTTTTTCGCCATGCTTAGCCCTGTGCGTACCTTAACTGCGGTACGTCCAGAACACTCGATGCGTGCCTTCCATCGACCACACGTGATCTATCTGATTCCTTGCCAATTGATCTGGAGATACCCATGTTGCCTTATGAACATTTCTGTGTTCAAATCCAGTGCTGCTAACAACCATATTTCTTGCCGAAGAGACGTTTCGGTGTGCAGACTGAATTTTCCGATGGTAGGCTCAAATGCGGTCTCCCTGCCTATTTTAGCATTAAAATCGCCTAGTACAATTTTATTGTCATGGCTCGGGCTACGTCATATACATTCCCTAGGCTCTCGTAGAACTCGCCTTTGTCCTCATCG
Source organism: Muscina levida (assembly GCA_964034835.1). Classification (NCBI taxonomy): domain Eukaryota; kingdom Metazoa; phylum Arthropoda; class Insecta; order Diptera; family Muscidae; genus Muscina; species Muscina levida. Next base: position 107,871,937 of record OZ035881.1, read on the forward strand.
GTTTTCTCTTCTGTCGGAGCATGGGCACATATGAGTGTTATGTGGAAAAACTTTGTCTTGGCTCTTATGGTGGCTATACGTTTACACACCGGATTCAACCGTGAGACTAAGTGTCGCAATCTCTTGCCAACAACAAATCCACATCCAAACTCGTGCTTGTCCGCATGACCACTGTAGTAGATGTCGCACGTCTACATGCGCGAGCACCCGTGTCCCGTCCACCGGATTTCCTGCAAAGCGGTTATGTCAGCCTTGTATTCTTCGAGGACTTCCGCCAGTTAGATGGAGGCACCTGGTCTATACAGTGTTCTAACATTCCAGGTGCTTATCCTCAAATCATGGTCCTTAATTCGTTTGCGGTGGTCGTCATCATTTTCTTTTCTTACTGCTATTCATTGCAATAGTTCAAACGTCGGTGGCGGGTTGAAATCCCAGCTCACCACATCGTTGTTTTTTCCTCCTGCCAGGATTTTATTACAGCCGCCCATTCTGGGACAGACGCTGACCACGGAACCGCACACTCTGAGCCGATGTGCCTGGGTTTTAGGTTTCGTCCCTCATAGTTAACCGTGCTCTGACGGGTGTCAAGGGCACGTTTTCAGGCGTCACCACGTGGAGGTACTCCGTCCGCAGTAGTACCACAAACACGGAGTTCTGTGAGTAGACTTGAAGTGTAATTGACAAGGATCACCCTATGTTTACCAAGTTAAACGAATCAGAAGCTTTACCTTGCATCACACTCACGACGCCCAGTAGACACATACCACATGTTTATCGATTGCAATGCTGCATTAAACAGTCTGATGACAGATACTATTAGATGCTATGGCTGAGTTTGGTATCTCTTCGAAATTGATACTAACGTGCCCTACTACGGCATTGCTGCTTCATTCTGTCTTTAATTTAGAAGGACGAAAAGAAGGACCTATAAGGCCTTATAAAACGCCTTCTAAAGCAGTCCGTAGGCCTGCCCTCTGAATTCCCTCTTCCTTTCCAAATTAAATAGGGTGTCATTGGGAGGCAAGCACATGAAAAAAGAAGGTCTTGAAAAATAAAAATTAATATGCAGTTGGTCACCCTTAAATTGTTTAGGTTATTTTTAGTATTTCTCACCTATATTTTTTCTTTATACTTACACTTTTTTCCCAACGACAGTAAACATGAACACGCGAACAACTTCCTCGTTGCTTTTTCTTTTCATGCCTTCCATGAGAAGGGAGACGGAATGTGAATACACACGAAATGTCGAAAATGTTGATTCTCCCTTCTCAAAGAAGGCCTGCAGCAGTGGTCTTGAAATAATGGAGGGAACGTGTGCTCGGGATATTTCAGAAAGGAAGGAGAAGCCCTGTTTTCAGGCATGTGAAATCAAGGCCTTGAAGACATGACGGTTTCATGCCTAAGAAGGCCTTGTTGCATGACTGCTTGAAGAGGCCTTGCTAATTTCGCCGTTGGGATATCAGGGTTTTACTGAGTCACCCTCATACATATACATTCAAACATCAGCACTTTTTAATTATTTGATTTGAAGTGGCACTTATGTGACTTTGTAGTCCAGACGCTATTGTGAAGGTGTAGTTGGCACTTCTCTTTGTGTCTATTTTAAGAACATTAAATTACTCAGACTGTAATGACAAACTTATTTCATAGGTACTCACAAAAATGGAGAACAATAACAATACATATATAAAAACTGCATATTTTTACAATCATAATCTCTATAATCTATCAAATAGTGGTAAATATGCAAACTTCTGCGAATCACTGTGAATATGAGTTTAATTTCTAGAAATTTACCTTCTCTCTTTGAAATGCACATAAGGGTAAATTGGTCATTAGACCATTTAGTTACTGGCAAGCAATTTAACTAGAAAAAATTGCCCCAAATCGAAGGTTCATTTATAACTCTTAAGCAATAAATATTTAAATATAGACTATATTGGTCAAACACACTATAAATTTAAGATAAGAGCAATTCATTGAAATCGCCATGGTTAAATTAATAGCCATTATTAAATACATTTTACTGATTTGTCGTGCTTGGTGTTATATTTTTTTGCAGGCAGAACATGTGTGGATCAAACCTCAACAACCTGCCGACAGCGAATTTGCAGTGCCCTTCGGAGCACGGGTGATAAGGACTGATAAAACACGCACCCTGGTCATCGATGACGATGGAAAACAGTTTTGGGTACCCAATACAGACATTGTTAAGGCGATGCATGCCACCTCACAGCATGGAGTGGAAGATATGATTACACTGGGTGAACTGCAGGAGTATACAATACTAAGGAATCTGGAGATGCGCTACAAGCAACAGAAAATCTATGTAAGTTGTCTTAAATGAATTGGGAAATGTCTGAGTTGTTTTAATAACTGAAACTATCTTAACTTACCACTATTGACAAATTTAAGAGAAATTGAACTTAATGTGATAAATTACACAGTACAACATTTTTCCGCTTATTGATTTGGGACTCAATTCTATTCTATTATGTCAAACAAAAGCGCCTAAAACGTGACAAATTCCCCTATACGATACTTACTTACTTCAAAACGATATTAAATTATTATGGCATGTAACTTGACAAAACTAATGATGCAGAACTTCTTCTTTTTGGGGCTACTTTCAAGTGCACTTCTCAGAATTGAGTCCCAAAATTATGTGTTGTACTGTGTGAGGAAATGTTCCTAATTAACTCTGAGGACCTTATGGAAACCTATTATTGGAAAGAAATATGAAATTTAAAAAGTTGGTGATCTAATGTATCAAGCAAGAATGATATTAAAAAAATTATCTTCTATTAAAAAAGTCACTTAGTTATCACACCGACTTCGCAAATAATTATCACCATGCACTTTAATTCAATAATCTTGATTCCGATTAAAATAATACAAACAAGTTGTCCAATACACTATAAATCCCGTTATAAATATTGGCCTTAACAGCAATTTTGATAACAATTCAGACCCAGACAAACAAGTTTTAACAATTTCTGCCTGATTATCTTGCGATAACCAATTTTGCGGAAAATTTGCAAATCAAATCCAAAATCAGTTATTAAATTATTGCCGTAATCACTGTCGCCTAAAATTCATTATTATGACTAACTTCTATTTTTATTTCTTAGACCTACACCGGTTCCATGTTGGTCGCCATTAATCCCTATCAAGTCCTGCCCATCTATACCAAAAAGGAAATCGATCAATATCGTGGGAAGAAAATCAACGAACTACCTCCACATATATTTGCCATCAGTGACAATGCCTTCCAGGAAATGAATCGCGACAAGGCCAATCAATGCATTGTCATTAGCGGAGAATCGGGCGCTGGTAAGACCGAGAGTACAAAACTAATACTACAATACCTGGCGGCCATCAGCGGTAAACACTCGTGGATCGAACAACAAATCATTGAGGCCAATCCCATACTGGAGGCTTTTGGTAATGCCAAAACAGTGCGCAATGACAACTCCTCTCGTTTCGGCAAATACATTGACATACGCTTTACGGAAGCGGGAAATATACAGGGTGCCAAGATAGAACAGTATCTTTTGGAAAAATCACGCATTGTTTCACAAAGTCTTGATGAGCGTAATTATCACATTTTCTACTGCATTTTAGCGGGCCTCAGTCAAGAGGAACGCAAACGTTTGAACCTCTTGGAACAGTCTCCCGCAGAGTATCATTACCTATCACAAGGTGGCTGCTATACGTTGCAGGGGAAAAATGATCAAAAGGATTTCTCAGATATTAAATCAGCCATGCAGGTGCTGTCTTTTAAACCCGAGGAGCAATGGCAAATTTACAGTTTACTGGCTGCCATTCTGCATTTAGGCAATTTAGAAATTACCGCAACAGAAGTTCGAAACATGGAAGCCGCAGAAATACTCGATGACACAAATGTAACAAGAGTCTCCTCGCTACTGGGTGTCACAAAGGAGGCATTGTGTACTGCTTTGACACAGAAAACTATTATTGTGCATGGAGAACATGTGGTGGCCTCGCTGTCCAAGGAATCCGCATTAGAGGGTCGGGATGCTTTTGTCAAATCTTTGTATGGCAACATTTTTGTGCATATTGTGAAACGTATCAATGAGACGATAAACAAGCATCCAGGCAAGGCGCAAATGAATTCTATAGGCGTCTTGGATATCTTTGGCTTTGAGAATTTCAATGACAACAGTTTCGAACAGTTGTGCATCAATTATGCCAATGAGAATTTGCAGCAGTTTTTCGTGAAACATATATTTAAGGTAAGTTGAAGATGTATTGTAAAAAAGTTTGAGGAGAAAGGGAAAAGTGGAGGTATATCATTCCTCAAAAAGGATTAGGAATGGTTATTGTATTGAAAACTGTAAATTTTATCTTTCCCGCACCCGACTGTCATCCAAAACTAGAAAGCGTGGGTCAGCCCTCTATGACTTGATCGGATTTATTGGAGGTTTACTCGCCGTCAAAAAGTATATTACGTTAATTTTCTATATATATAAAGGGCGTTCAGTAACGTATCTCCCAATACGATAGCCATGGCACTACAAGTATCAAACCTTTAGTCTGACGTCAGTATTAGCATTGTTGTTTACGATCTTCATATTATCAGGGCCAAATTAGAGTCGTCAGACTTAAAAATCACTGGAGGTACACCCTAAGGTCGTGTTCTATCCCCCTACTATGGAACCTGGCTCTGAGTGGTATTATATTCTCTCTAGAGGGGTTTGGTGTCAAAATTGTCGCACGATGCGGCAATAGCAGACAGGGGTAAGTATATAAGTACACTCAGAGACATCCTTCAAAGATCTCCCCTCACTATAGCGAAGTGGGTGGGACCGTGAAACCTATCTCCTTGATGGCAAATAATTCCCTTTGGTAACTGTGCAAAATACATCTGGTATCGTCTTGTCTACCTGACCAGATGGTTGGCGGGACGAAATTCAATTATACAATTAAATATTCAAATTGTACATATCTCTAAAGCAATATTGACTGATAAGTACTAGCTCAGGGCTTGTATTCCGTCATATAGTCATATGATGGTAACATATTTCATACTCACGTCAAATAATGCAGACACGCCGCCATCTGCTAGGAACCAAAGTTCCCCATCTGGCCGGTCTATTATCTATTATCGACCTATTACTACTACCACAACAACACCTCTCATCAACACCAACTGCTAGGAGCAAAGATCCCCATTTGGCTGGCCTCTTCACTACCACATCCGGCTGGCCTCTTCGTTACTTCTGCAGAAGTACCCCATCCGGCTAGCGTCATCATTTTAACCATTCGGTTACACCCTGTGAAATTAATACAAACATAAACTGAATCTTATAATAATCTACTTGATAGGAAGCATCAAAAAGTACTCACAATTATGACACAAAGAGAAATGCGAGTATCGTATGGTGTCTAGCTCCATAATCCGATCATCAAACTTTAAATAAACCAGCATAAATTTTGGTTTATCCACAGCGACGAAGTGACACCACCGAAACGGTTCCTTGCCCATTCGAACAGGAAGGGTAGGTAGGAGACTACCCTGGGTATAAAGCCACCCGTAGTACCATACTTTCATACAAGGAATACATCCTTGCTACCGTTTTTACAGTTTCAAAGAAATGTGAGTGTTTAATTAGAAGTCACGCAATGAGATTGAAGGTTGCGACTAGTGAAGCTGTGGGAATGAAGAGGTGGAGGAATACATAAAACACCTTCTCTGCACTTGCCCTGCTCTGCCGGGGGGATCAATACCGGCCTCTTACTTTATTTTGGACGTAGGTGACCTTACCAATATTGATATTGACCGACTCAGAAACTTTTTTAGATGCTCATGATGGTTCTACTGGGAATATAAGTGATATGACATTCGACTCACTCTAAATCAGTCTAATTTTCAGACTACATACATATTCAACCCGACAGATGGGACCCTCGATGGGATTTGAAGAATTCTCACACAATGCTGTCGCCATTCAATACACCGTGCAACAGTTGTTTTCACACTAGATGAAGACCATATATACTTGAAACTAGAGCCCTTATGTAGTAAAACTTCATTCACAGTTTATCGCCAGAACGTCAGGATTTTTTTTAAAGGGACTTCAAAGTTTCGAAGGGTACACCACTTTAAAAAAATTAAATCAAATATTTTCACGAACCATATGATAACGATATGAGTATCAAATGAAAGGTAAGAATCTCAGCAATGCAAAAAAGTAACAGATTCTAATGGATCTGGACCAAGAATTTCAAATACGTCCTTTTAAGGTTTTAAAGCTTATTACACAATGCAACAAATTTTTGATCCCGGCTTCTAAATAGTTGATCCTTATGTAAAATTTCACGCTGAATTCAAATCTGCTTTTAGATATGTGGAAAGTAGAACAGATTTTGAGATATGGTCCAATTTCCATTTTTAGTGTTTTGAAAAAAGGTAGGTCTACTAAAATGCCCTTTTCTCTGGCTATAATTCACCGATTTTACTGAACTGTAACAAAAATAAAAGTTAATAAAATTATTTCTTAAAAAAACGATAGTTGATTAAAATCCAATCATTAATGACGAAATTGTGGCACTTCAAAGTTGGATTTTTGTAAAAATTTTAATGATTTTTCAAGTTTTAGCTGCCTCTAATTAAGTTTTTTTCGCGTTTCCGTAAAAATTGCTCCGGTTTCAGACTATTACATGATAGAATAATATGTTACAAAAATTTTTTGCACTTGGTCATCACAATCGGATAAAAATCCTTCCGCATTTGCAGTATTTGGTAAAATAAACCAAGTTTTTTTTTTAGATATTCCTATGTGACTTGTTTAACAAAAAACTTGAGTTATGTTTCGGAGGGCAAGCAAAACAACAATTACTACTACTCTCAAGAAGAGGTATCTGTACTTAATTGTGAATGTAGCGTTTATTTTTCAACCGATTTTGATCACCAAGGGCAAAAAAATTTTGTAACATATTATTCTATCATGTAATAATCTGAAACCGGAGCAATTTTTACGAAAACACGGAAAAAAACTTTATTAAAGGCAGCGAAAACTTGAAAAATCATTAAAATTTTTACAAAAATCCAACTTTGATGTGCCATAACATCGTCATTAATGATTAGATTTTAATCAACTATCGTTTTTTTAAGAAATAATTTTATTATCTTTTATTTTTGTTACAGTTCAGTAAAATCGGTGGATTATAGCCAGAGAAAATGGCATTTTAGTAGACCTACTTTTTCTCAAAACACTAAAAATGGAAATTGGACCATATCTCAAAATCTGTTCTACTTTTCACATATCTGAGAGCAGATTTGAATTCAGCGTGAAATTTTACATTAAAATTTATTATTAAATGTCCCGGATACAGAAACTTTTGAAATTTTGTGACATAGTGTTATCATTTAAATAATTTTTTCTGAAAAAATATATGTGGAAGTAGTTTTTGTACATTTTTATTAATCTAGCTTTACTAGTTTAGTAAAAAAGGAAAAAAATGTTAATCCTGTCTCAAAATATTGTATGTATATAAAAAAAACTGAATAAAATTAAATAAAATGTAAACGTTGACTTTGCCGCTATCATCTGTGCAAGACATATTGTCAATATTCTTCCATCATATAGCATGCACTTTTTCCTCCAAATCGATTTTCAATCTTCGCGATTTCTTAATGAAATCCACCATGTTCATCAATGAAATTTCCCAAATTGTCGGGAGAAAAAATCAAGTCTAGAAAATTAATCTTTTTGAAATTTTGGGTCCAGATCCATTAAACTGTGTTATTTATTTGCATTGCTGAGGTTCTTACCTTTCATTTGATATCCATATCGTTATCATATGGTTCGTGGAATTATTTCAATAAATTATTTGACTGTGGTAGATCCTTTGAAACTTTGAAGTCCTTTTAAAAATAATCCTGACGTTCTGGGGATAAACTGAGAACGCAGTTTTACTATATAAGGGTTCTAGTTTCACGTATATATGGTCTTTATCAAGTGTGAAGACAAAAATTGATAATTGTCGCAGGGTGATATCCGATGGGACATTGTCTGATTAGAAATCACGCAATGATGTTGAAGTTTGCGACTTGTTATTTCTCCAGAATTTGTGGGGATGAAGGACAAAGATCGCCTTCTCTGCACTTGCCCTGCTCTTCCGGACAAGTGGGGATCAATACTGGCCTCTTACTTCAATATGGACTTAGGTATTCTTACCGATATTGATATTGGCCGATGGATGGTTCTACGGGGGATACTTGTGATACGACCTCCGACTCACTCTAAGCCAATCTGATCTACAGACTACCTCAATAACATGACCTAACCTAACCACGCAAATGTGAAAAGCTTTCCCATATTACATTTTTGCAAGAATAATAATTTATACATTTATTACAACTCCTAAACTCAGAAAACATAGATGCTCCCAAAGACCATGGTCCCTTCAAAAAGTCCAAAATAGGGTAATGTTGGACGCTGTTAATCCAAGAAAAATGTCATTCAAATCCAATAATTGTGATATTTTCATACCAGCATTGAATGAGAAAAATAATTTTTGTTGGAAGAAATACTGGAAATACCACGAAATCTCGTGAAACCCCTTTACCCTTGGGTGGGAAGATGTTTTTAACGAATATTTTAGCTTAGATCAGGTTATAAATGTTGCACGACAGCACACTATTTAGCACTGAGGAGAGCGGAGTTTCTAAAACATAATCTAAAAGCGTGTTAGTGTTTCTATAACTACGGATATTTTACCTCTCTACAAGTTAATTAGTTGCATAGTCCTCTTATTGTACACCTGTCACCAGAGAACTCTGTTTTGTTTTAAAGTTGGAGTGAATCTTAATTTATCATTGAAAATAAATGGTTTTCCAATGAGAGGTGTTATTGTGAATGGTCCGCTATTTCGGTAGCTGTCACTTTTGAAGCTTTTATTCTTTGACATTTGACAAGTAAAAACTACGCCATTACTAAAAGTGGAATCATACACGCTTCAACAGAAATTGGTGGAAAAATTCGAGCTGTTGGGACAGTTTAGTGATGTGAAGAATAAAACCCTTGCACGTTGCTTAAGAACAACTGAGTATATTGCTGCTGTAGCCAAAAGTGTTAAAGAAAACCTATGTTTGTCAATTTCTCGTCGATCTTTGAAATTGGGCATTCCACAAACGTCAATACACCATATTTTGCATAAAGACTTTGGTCTTAAGGCTTATAAAATTCAGTTAACACAAAAACTTAAGCCGGCCGATCATCAACAAAGTCGTGTCTTTGCTGGTTGGGTCCTTGAAATGCATAAAAATAATCCGGAATTCCATCGAAAATTCATCTTGACTGATGAGGCCCATTTTCACCTCGGTGGCTACGTCAACAAGCAAAACCAAGCGGAAACCCCAAGAGTTATTGTTGAGAAGCCTCTCCATCCTCAACGTGTGACTGTTTGGTGCAGTTTATGGTCCGGCGGGGTCATTGGACCTTACTTTTTTAAAATGAGGTTGGATCAACAGATACGGTCAATGGATTGCGCTATCGAGAGATGATTCATGATTTTTTATGGTCGGAGTTGGATGGTACTGATCTGGACAACACTTACTTTCAACAACACGGCGCTACGTGCCACATATAACGAAACCATTGATCTTTTACGGGAAAAGTTTCCGAACCTTGTTATCTCTCGAAGAGTTGATCACAATTGGCCACCGAGATCATGTGATTTAACACCTTGCGACTTCTTCCTTTGGGGCCACGTAGATTCAAGACCTCATAGTTAAAATTCATTCTTGAGCCTATCGAGGACATAGGGCACCCACATTGCGATTTGGTTATGGAAAATTTCATGAAAAGGATATGGTCCTGTAAGCGTGCTCGTGGTGGCCGTTTGGCTGATGTTGTTTTTCATAAGTAACGGCATACCTTCCTATTTATTATAAAATAAACATCCGATCATTTATCGCAAAAAATGTAAGTTTTCTTTGAGTACCAAAATAACACCTCTTATTGAAAAACCCTTTATTATCAACCCATTGCCCATTGAACATGTGCTGTATTATCCTGCCACTGTGTCCCGGTACTCACATAAGCCAGAAAACAAAATACTCAGCCATCGCCCTAAGTGACAAAATGGGGATGTAGCAAACATCACTTTCAAGGATTTAATAGCAGCGTGGCTGTCTGTGTAGACGCAGATTCTTCGGATTCTTCTTTCAGTAGTTCAGAAACTTCATGTACAGTAATGATTCCCGTCTCATATACGCTGCAATGGTCTGTCTGGCAGCTTGTAGGAGATAGTAATATTAAGTTCCAGTGAACGGACGCCATAGCCTACTCTCTACCTTGTGACTTTTTTCAGGTATTCGTATGCCTTTTTGGCCCTCTTCTTTTCTTGCCCTATCAACTGCATTTGCACTCCTTTTACTGACGGTGGTTAAAATTTTGGTATTTAATAATTCTGAGAAACAAGTGGGTTTAAAGATACTCCCTCGATGTGTAGGAAAGTCTCCAGAGTGTAAATCTTATTCTCCGACAACTCCTTGATTTAACTGACTATCAAAAGCAGTCTTTAACTGAAGCTAGCATAGTTTTCAACCGTTTTTCTTTACAAAAATATTATCTTATATCAACCTACTTAAGTTAAGAAGTATTTTCTCTTTATTATATTACCTCTCTTACCTTCTTACCTTCTTCTCCTCCTTGCAGATGGAACAAACCGAATATCAAAATGAAAAAATCAATTGGCAACATATCGAATTTCAGGACAATCAAGAAATACTCGATTTAATCGGCATGAAAGCCATTAACATTATGTCGCTCATCGATGAGGAATCGAAATTTCCCAAAGGTACAGATTTCACGTTGCTCGAAAAGTTACACGTGCAACATGGCAATCGTTCCATATATGTTAAGACGAAATCACGTCAGAGCACTATGTTTGGCATTCGTCACTATGCCGGCGTTGTCATGTATAATCCTCAGGGTTTCTTAGAGAAAAATCGTGATTCGTTCAGTATGGATCTAAATGATATGATTGTAAGATCGAAGAATCAATTTTTAAAGGATATCTTTCCACACTCATCGCCCTATGATACGGTCAAGAAACAGCCAACGTTATCGGTTAAATTTCGTAATTCATTGGATTGTTTAATGAGAACGCTGTCGGCATCACATCCATTCTTTATCAGATGCATCAAACCAAATGAATCTAAGGAGTCAAATGTAAGTGGTACATTGAAATATGTGTATAGAGATATTTAAAAATGTTTTGTGTTGTTTTACAGAAATTCGACAGAGAATTGTGCGTGCGCCAATTACGTTACTCCGGCATGATGGAAACAGCCCGCATACGACGAGCCGGCTATCCTATCCGCCACACCTATAAAGAGTTTGTGGAACGCTACCGTGTCTTGCTACCAGGCACCGAACCCATCCATAGGCTTAACTGTCGCCAGGCGACTCAACAAATTTGCCAAAAAGAATTGCCCTTAAAGTCTGATTATCAATTTGGCAAAACCAAAATCTTCCTTAAGGACTGCGACGATGACTATTTGGAGGAAGAGCGATCACGCGTCATACTCAAAGCCATTGTGACCATACAAAGGGGCTTACGTCGTGTGATATTCAAAAGATTCCTGGAGAAACATCGTAATGCCGCCATTGTCATACAAAGAACTTGGCGTGGCTACAAACCCAGACGTGAATTCAATACAATGCGTAAAGGTTTTCATCGTTTGGCTGCTTCGGTGCAATCTCGTCAGTTGACCCAAGACTTCGCTAGCGTAAGAAAACGCATGATAAAGCTACAGGCACAGTGTCGAGGTAATCTGGCACGCAAGAGATTCCGTGCAAAGTATGCCGAATGTTTGGCCAAGTTAAAGGAATTCCGGGTGCTAAGAAACAAGGAGGAAGAACAATATCGTCGAGCTGGAGAACGATCATGGAAGGAACATGCCGAGGATAACTATCAGAAACGTTTGAAGGGCATAGATCCATTGAAAATACAACCAGTGCCTAAGCAACCGGCTGTCACAAATAGACTTTCAGCAGTGGAGGAAGTGAATAACTACAACAACAGCAACAACAACACCAACAATTACATCGACGTGGAGTCGTCAAAGAAAATTGTCGATGATGTCTTTGGCTTCCTTGACGAAGCAGATGTAAGTGGTCCCGTAGGTCCGAATGTGCGAGAGAAATCTCTTATGTTCGAGAAGGTATTAAGTAGGCCAATATTTGTACCCACGAAACTGTTGTCAAGACCAGTCAATTATTATGAATCAACGCAGGCACCGGCGGCACCGCCTCGAAAATATTCCTATGTGAATCAGACGCGCTTATAAGTGATGTAGTTAAAAAAAACGGAAAGAAATTAAGACATAAAAGGAAAACAAAGCAAAAAAAAGTTACACCTTGTACCTACTATACTATATATATATATATAGTAAACTTACAGGGTTATCCATTTTGCTGCTGGCTGTGTTATGTATATGAATGTAGTCGAGTAGCTGCCATGGTAGTATTTGTCATTAAGGAACCTAAGAGCAAAACCATTTTGTGATAGGTACTGGAGGAACACAAATGATCCTTAAAAAGCTCGGAGCCGGGAGCATTGATATATGATATACCAGTTCATAAATGATAAAACAAATATTATAAAGAAGAGTGGTTGCAAATAAGTCGAAGGGTAGGTCAAATGATGAATGACAAGTCAATAACTAAAATAACCGACAGCGTTTGAGGATTTTGTTTATCAGCTCTTATTGCGATAGTAATTTGTCTTTTAAATGTTATGATCAGAGGTGATGCACGTTTGTGATTACATAATTGTTAGACCGCTTTTTAAAAAAACACGTACTGTGTCTGTACTAAGTGTGTAACTTACATCTCTGTCCAAGTCTTTTGGTAATTTCCTTCACGAGACCTACACCTTATTAAATGAGTAGCAGACAGACAGATTTTTTTCGTCCTTAATCATATCCTTTTGACATTTTTGTAAAACAGTGGTAGGCATAACCGAACGCACGCACACGACAATAAGATCTGATTGTGTTCGGTCGCACACGAAGCATCAGCGCTATCAAATTGTACACGGTGAAAATGTTGTGCTCTACCAACAATCGGTGACAATTAATTCTCTGTCTGTACTTGTGACTAATTTTGTATGGAATAGCAAACAAGCGTGTATGGTGTTGCTTTCGTAACTATCAAACAAAGGCTGCCTGTTTTGAATCAAACAGAACTTGCAAGTTGGTGTGAATAGACAATCGTGTCTGTGTGAAAAAAATCGATTATTGCCAGCCTCGCGTGGCTATGGAATGCCTTTTACTACTGTAGATACATGACATGATATAGACAAAAGTTGCAAACTTCTATCACATTAAAGGATCAGGTGAACTCTAACCACTGTAACTGCGATATTTACAGCTGACATGCACTCTTACTATAGTCTCACTAGAGCTATACGACAAACTACCCCCACACTTATACGATAAACAAAAACATTAATAAGCAAATTTGATTTTACAGCAAAAACTAAAATGGATAACCTGTACTATATATTTTTTTTTAATTCACAAAAACACCACATTAAATCATTATGTTCATAAACCATAGACTTCCATTTATTCCAAAACTTCTGCAACGATAATGTGACAATATTGAAAAATTAATATCAACTATTTTAATTTGTTTTCAAACTAAAATAGAACTTGTTATGTACAACAATAAAAAAAAACATTGAAACATTTAGTATAAGAAAATCCTACATAAATAATGTTGGAAAATTTCAATATACTGTAATTTGCACAGAAATGTTTAAATTTGGACCTTAGCCATTAACTAACAAACTGTTGACTACTATTAACCTAATGTCTGACCCCCATTATGTTTTAGTAAATCGAAATGTCACGTTCATATTTAATTTGTGCCCATGACTGCCTTTTGTATTTCTATTGCCAAAACTCTCTTGTCATTAGCTTTTAATAGACCTATATATATATGATTAAGAAATGTTATGAATATGTTTTTATACCATCACCCTTAGGGATGAGGGTATATATTTTTGTTTTTGAATAATATATTTTTTTCTATGTTTGTACAAATATTTATATTAGAAAATTTAAATTCTTGTTGTTGTTTTGTTTGTCTGCCCGTATTTAGCAACAAATTGTGCATATTTTGTAAATAAATTTTCAAAAATTTTATGTATGTCCATGACATTAAATTTAATATAAAATATGGTTGTTTTTATCTTTAAAAATTATCATTTGGATAAACTAAGCTTAGATGACGGTGATGGGAGCTTGAGCGGTCTGGTAATGTTAATGGTGTTTGGGTCATCAAATCAAAGGTATTCATGGGGAAACATCATACATAAGTAAAATATATATAATATAATGGAAAATCTTGTTGACATAATTAATGTACAGTAGGGTGTTCCATTAAAAAAAATTTTGGGGATCATTCTTAATTTGATTACTCATAAGGCTAAGAATTTTTGAGAATTTTTTCAGATTTTTCGGAGGTGGTTTAGAGGTCGCGCAAATTGATTTTTTACCAAAAATCGACCTTTTTGGGCAATTGTTTCAAAAGTGTAAGGTCATTGAGAGGAGCGTATCGGGGACATTGGCATAGGTAACAATTTTTAATATATACGCTTAAAATAAATGAGGTAAACTCCAGCAAGGCATCAATTTTTGAATTTTGAATGAAAGGTTATAGCTGGTTTCGAAAAATTCATATTTTTAGAGAGTATATTATTTTCATCATCCAGCGAGCTCGGTTTATGGCTCCAGGAGATTTTATTGTTGGATGCGGCTCAGGTTTATCACCCAAAAAAATAAGGCTCAGTTGCAGTATTTCTTTATAATCTTCCCTTGGTTGCATATTCTCCAGCTGCCCTTTTACAAAAATTATTAGATCTTTTCGTATGAACTCCGGAATAATTTTTCCAACAATTTCGTGGTTCATACAATCCGAAAATTTTTTGGATTCCCACCTTCCCTGAAGAGTGACGAAAATTTTAATTTGTGGGGATGTAATTTGATCCTCAATATTAAGGGCCTTAAACCCTGATCCAGCAACTAGTTTCATAATATGATGGCGGCATGCCAAAAATATGAGGCCTTTTTTTAATTTTTGGCGAAGTTAAATGCAAGCCCAAATCCGCCGTCTTGTATTGGAGCTAGTTGTGTCCGCACACATCAATTGGACATTTTCCGTTACATTCCAAGATTTTAGGGCTTGAAATACTGCCTCGGCTTGGCCTCTCCTGTTCCTGATGAAAGTGATACTACTCCCTGAAGCTTGGAGTCTTATAGTACTAAAAATTTCATACAATGGGTGCAAAGCTTTAAAAGGGTATAACTGGAGAACGGCAAGAGAAAATTATATTGTTTTTTTTGCTATCTTATTTAAAACTTCATAATCTTTTAAACTGCATCATTAGTTTTTTTAGTCTTCATACAAATTTTAAAAGTTATAAAGCATTTTTTTTTCATATTTGCTGAAAATTTACGAAAAACTGTTATATAATGTATCAAAATGTGCAAAATCGCTGACGAAACATTACTTATGCACATAAAATTAAGGATCGGAAAATTTTCTTTAAGAATATTTACTCAGAAGCCGAAAAAATGCCGATTTTTTAGCAATTTTCAAGAACAATTCAATAAAAGTCAAAAAAGCTCGATTTTTGGTACAAAATCGGTTTGCGCGACCTCTAAACCACTTCCGAATAATCTCATAAAATTCTCAAAAAAACTTTACCTTATGAGTATCCAATCTCCAATCCAGATCTTCCGAGAAAATCCAAAATTTTATTTTTTTTTGGGACAACATAATGTACAGTAGATATCGCTTACATAAAACAAAATGCTGCTCATTCGGATTTATAAAATACAGCTTATATAAAAAGATATGAAATTCGACGGTAAAAAAAAAATTCTTAAAGGAAAAGAAGGATTGTTAATTATTATTTAATTAAACTCTACCAATTTTGTTAAAAAAAATAAATTAAAATTTGATAAACAAATTCGCCATATATTTGAACTTTGACCGACGAATATACTATGAAAAAATATAGGTAGTTCAAAAATTCCTATGAGAAAAATGTTTGCCTGTATATTTGTAATAAATATGATTATCTCGTATTTTTGTTTACGAGTTATAGCTCTAAAAAGTATTGAAGATTGTGACTGGCCAGTTTGCATACGATGGAACACATTTGGGCAAATCCCAGAGTGTCGAAACGTTTCATTCGTATGTTCTTTTACGAATTTTTATACCATCTAAGGTTATATTTGAGAAAGGTGTATATTATCGAAGAGCTATCTAATGGTTTAATAAACAGAAATTAAAACAATTTTATTAAATTTAACTGTTAAGCTAGATTATTATTTTTAATATGCGTTCGGACGTTTTACAAAACGGAAGTAATTTTGAAACGTCCGAACGCTTTTAAAAATAGAATTTTAGCTTAACAGTAAGTTTGAAAAAAAAATGTTTTAATTTCTATTTACTATACCAATATATACCACTTTGATAAAATACACCTTTCCGAAATATAACCTTGGATTGTGTAAAAATTCTTAAAAGGAGCATTAGAATGAGACGCCCGAAACGCTGGGATTTACCTATTTGTGAGGAATTTTTTTTTTTATGACCAATTTATTAAAAAATGTATTTCATGGGCACTGTAGCATTGAGAGGTTTTTGACACGAAAAGAGCGCGAAATATATATTGCATTTTTAGCAAATCATTTTAATTTTGTGTTTGGGACCTGTTAGCTGGCGGCCTAGATCGTGAGATAAGATATTTTCCCTTTGTGTTTTGTGAAATCTTCATTGATAAGCAAGATAAGATTTATGACTAAGAAACCAACATTACTTGTGTAACTCGTGGCATATCGGTGGCAATGCTGGAGGGAGTGATCAAATGTTGGAATGTTTTTGTCCGAATATGTCGTGGTCGCTACCAACATCTGAATAACATTAGATTTATAAAGTAACTGTAAGAAGTTGCCCTGTGTGAGCGGCACTTCAATTTTCACCCGATCGAGCCTATATGTATACCATCACCCTTAGGGATGAGGGTATATCATTTGATACGACCCAAAAGTGTAACACATAGAAGTAGTCACTTTAGACCCTAGGTTTCTTTGAACCAAATTCGATTCATGACTTTTTAAGTCGTTTGAGCCATGTTCATCTGTCTGTCTGGCTGTCCGGCTGGTACTCACGATAACTTTCGAAAGACGCAACCAAATGATTTGAAATGGTGCACAAGTTAATATTTCCCCAAAACTACTTACGGTATTGCAAATGGGCTACATGGCCCCGCCCCTTCTAGTACCTCCCATACAAATACATCATTCCGCCCACTTAAGATTTCGAGTAATAATATCTCCGCCCACTTTAAAGATGGAGTAATAATATCAATAAATTCAACGCGATCGTACCCAAGTTCTTTATTTAGTAAAACTATAGCAGCATACAGTTTTTGAGAAAAAAAAACTGTAAGTCTAGCCACGCCCTATCTGGTACCTCACAATCACATCTGGTACCGCCCACTTTAGAAATCGATTAATATTATTAATAGACCTAACGCGATCGTGCCCAAATTCTGTACTTAGTAAAGTTCAAGCAGGATAAAGTTTTGGAGAAGAAACCTTGAAGTCTAGACACGCCCCTTCTGGTACCTCCTATACAAATGTACCACTCCGCCCACTTTAGAAATCTAGTAATAATATCAATATAATAAAAAAAAATTTTGATTTACTTAGGGTGATGGTATATGCCTATGGGTGATGGTAGTTTGCCCGACTGAAACTTTCTTACTGGTTTTTTAATTTTTTTTCTAGCCTAAACCTTATGAAACTCACCGATTTTCATATTTCTGTAAATTTTTTTTTTCTTAATCTAACCTCACACAAAACTAACCGTTTTTTTTTGGAAAATCGAAAGGTACCAGAAGGGGCGTATTTAAATTTTCATTTGATTTGTCATCTTTTATAAGATAACAATGCTTCGCTATTGTATATTAACATATCATATATATGCCAGAATATGTTGAGTTTAGTAACTTATGTTGTTAATTTTAAATAATTCCGTAACATGGAAATGAACCAAGGAAGTTTTATTGTTTTAAAAGATAAATATCTTAGGCTCTATGAAGATAGTAAAAAGTTTATCAGCAAATTCATATCTATAGTGCCGACATTAGATCAAGTTTTTTTTGTATGTAAGACGAAAAACGACATCTTTCGCTAATCAAAATATCAATATTTAAAATAACGTCTTAATTATTTACTTAACATCTTAACTAACGAACGTTAGTCCTACCAACGAAGTTTGGGTCTCCCTGCTCTGCGCCGTTTTTCAGGTTCGCCTTCAAACACCTTTCTCGCTGGAGCATTTATGTATATCCATCCTGGCAACATGTCCCAACCATCGTAGTCGTTGGATTCTGACACTTTCAGCTACGCCGATGCCGTGGTAAAGCTCATACAGCTCTTGGTTCGACACAAATAAGTCCATATATTTTTCTACAGTGACTCCTTCTATTGTTACACTTTTTGGTCGTATCAAATGATATATACCGTCACAAAGGGGTCCTAGTGCATGACACACTGAATATGACCAAAAATATCAAACAATAAAAACACTTTTCTGATCGTTAGCCGAATTTGATGTATAATTTGATACACTAACGTAAATTGTGATATATAATCAATACGATCGACAAAAAACTAACAAACAATACAGTTTAAAATAATAATGTCATTCTTGTGACATAGAAAAATATGATACGGTATGACGTCATATTTTCAAATATAAAACTACCGTAGAACGAAACACTTTATTTTATAATTGACAATTTCACAATAATTGTAATGCAGACAATTGTGTTCACCATTAATCAAGTCATAGTAATGCATATATACACGATTTCATTGTAATGAAGCCGCTCCAATTGACATTGTTTATTTCTTTATTACTGCGTCGTTTTGGACGCATGGAATTTTTGATTACAAATTTTAAGAAACAAACAAGCAAACCGCTGGCTCACATTTGTTATCTTAGTAAATACATCGTAAAGCAACGTAATAAAATCAATACCTGTGGTGACCTAATTTTTTAATTACAACTTTGTAAAAAGTGCGTCGTTTTTTCACTTTCTCTACCTCCAAGTTAGCAATTTTCGTAAAAGACCAACACAAACTCAAATTGAATACTTGACCAAATCCAAGAGTCCGTTTAAATCGTTTTTACAGTTACCAGTTAGCAGTTATAAAAGTATAATGTTTCTATTACTGCCACAATTAGATTTACTGCGATCCTCATGAAATACTTATCCTGCCACCCTCCCAATAAAACCACAATACCAAGCAAACAAATTTTCAAATTTATTGAATTTTCCTACAATCCATTCGTAATTCTCGCTCTCTATCTCTGTACGGTGTCAATGTTCTGTTCACTTCGATGTGTTTTCTGCGCTACCTGTGACTAAATACTAAACCACCAAAATAAATTTCCACAGCCAAGACCAACATTATAAACTAATACTCATGTTTAGTCACCGCCAAATAAATATTGACTTATCAATTTATAACAAAAAAAGTTCCATATGTGTGAGGTTCAAATTTGTTGCTCCAACAGCCGCTAATGGGAGCCCGCGTATTTTTTCTGTTTGTTTGCCTATTAGCACGTCTATAGGCACGCCGAGCCATACCAGAGAGCAGACGATACACTTGAACAAGCAGCCCGACATACCCATTTGGCCATGTAGGTATTAGAGGCTCAGCAGATGGATGGCGTATTAGTGCCGTCGCTAACGTACCCATATCACTCGCGTCTTCGATTTAATGCTCGATATATTCCATAAAATTTATAGCTCAACGTTATCACTTAACGGAGCAAATAAAGACATCAAGCGTTGTATAGTATGTGCCAAAATAGAAACCGAACCCTACAAATACGTTGTTTTAATTTATAAGCGTTGTTAAACTACCGTCAAGAATATTTATCAAATTCTAAATAATAATACTCGTAATAATGGTGTACAATATATTTATGAGTTGGTAAAACACTAGAGATTACACATTGTTGTCGCGCAGCCGAACAATCTAAATATGTAGTTAGCTGTGTACAGGGGTCCATAGTATAACAGTTGCCTATGTTGTATAACACCTACGAGTTAACATCAAAACAAAAAAAGCTTATCATAATTACTAAGCATTGAAGGTCATTGTCTCATCTTTCTAGGCCTTGAAGAGAGCCAATTCTACTGGTGGTACTATACGACTGCCCAGACCCAAAGTTGCCGATGTCGACACTTCCGATTATAGTTTTGCTAAGTTTGCGGCCACCTATTTTCAGTCAGGAGTTACTGGTCAATATAGCAAAAAACCGCTGAAGAAATCGTTGCTGGATCATGATTTACCGATGGATGAAATTGCGGCTCAGGTAAGGGGATAACTTTGTCAATAGTTCAAATAGTAATTAAAAATTTTTTCGATGGGTCAATGATTCAGTGATTCAACGAATCGGTGAATGGATGAATCAATGCCTCAATGAATCAACGGATCTGTGAGTCAATGTATAAGTGAATCAATGAATCGGTGAATCAATGAACCAATAAATCAGAGAATAAATGAATCAATGCATCAAGAATCAATGAACCAAAGAATCAGTGAACCACTGAATTAATGATTCAATGAATCAAAGAATCAGTGCACAAATGAATCAATTATTCAAAGATTCAATGAATCTAAGAATCAATTATCCAAAAAATTAAGGAATAAATGAATCAATGATTTCATGAATCAATGAATTAATGAATCAATGTCAATGAATCAATGAATCAATGAATCAATGAATCAATGAATCAATGAATCAATGAATCAATGAATCAATGAATCAATGAATCAATGAATCAATGAATCAATGAATCAATGAATCAATGAATCAATGAATCAAAGAATCAAAGAATTAAAGAATCAAAGAATCCAAAAATCAAAAAATCAAAGAATCCAAGAATTAAACAATCAAACAATCAAACAATCAAACAATCAAACAATCAAACAATCAAACAATCAAACAATCAAACAATCAAACAATCAAACAATCAAACAATCAAACAATCAAACAATCAAACAATCAAACAATCAAACAATCAAACAATCAAAGAATCAAAGAATCAAAGAATCAAAGAATCAAAGAATCAAAGAATCAAAGAATCAAAGAATCAAAGAATTAAAGAATCAATGAATCAAAGAATCAAAGAATCAAAGAATCAAAAAACAAAGAATCAAAGAATCAAAGAATCAAAGAATCAAATAATCAAAGAATCAAAGAATCAAAGAATCAAAGAATCAAAGAATCAAAGAATCAAAGAATCAAAGAATCAAAGAATCAAAGAATCAAAGAATCAAAGAATCAAAGAATCAAAGAATCAAAGAATCAAAGAATCAAAGAATCAAAGAATCAAAGAATCAAAGAATCAAAGAATCAAAGAATCAAAGAATCAAAGAATCAAAGAATCAAAGAATCAAAGAATCAAAGAATCAAAGAATCAAAGAATCAAAGAATCAAAGAATCAAAGAATCAAAGAATTAAAGAATCAAAGAATCAAAGAATCAAAGAATCAAACAATCAAACAAAGAATCAAAGAATCAAAGAATCAAAGAATCAAAAAATCAAACAAAGAATCAAAGAATCAAAGAATCAAAGAATCAAAAAATCAAAGAGTCAAAGAATCAAAGAATCAAAGAATCACAGAATCAAAGAATCAAAGAATCAAAGAATCAAAGAATCAAAGAATCAAAGAATCAAAGAATCAAAGAATCAAAGAATCAAAGAATCAAAGAATCAAAGAATCAAAAAACAAAGAATCAAAGAATCAAAGAATCAAAGAATCAAAGAATCAAAGAATCAAAGAATCAAAGAATCAAAGAATCAAAAAATCAAAGAGTCAAAGAATCAAAGAATCAAAGAATCACAGAATCAAAGAATCAAAGAATCAAAGAATCAAAGAATCAAAGAATCAAAGAATCAAAGAATCAAAGAATCAAAGAATCAAAGAATCAAAGAATCAAAGAATCAAAGAATCAAAAAATCAAACAAAGAATCAAAGAATCAAAGAATCCAAGAATCAAACAATCAAACAAAGAATCAAAGAATCAAAGAATCAAAGAATCAAAAAATCAAACAAAGAATCAAAGAATCAAAGAATCAAAAAATCAAAGAGTCAAAGAATCAAAGAATCAAAGAATCACAGAATCAAAGAATCAAAGAATCAAAGAATCAAAGAATCAAAGAATCAAAGAATCAAAGAATCAAAGAATCAAAGAATCAAAGAATCAAAGAATCAAAGAATCAAAGAATCAAAGAATCAAAAAATCAAAGAGTCAAAGAATCAAAGAATCAAAGAATCACAGAATCAAAGAATCAAAGAATCAAAGAATCAAAGAATCAAAGAATCAAAGAATCAAAGAATCAAAGAATCAAAGAATCAAAGAATCAAAGAATCAAAGAATCAAAGAATCAAAGAATCAAAGAATCAAAGAATCAAAGAATCAAAAAACAAAGAATCAAAGAATCAAAGAATCAAAGAATCAAAGAATCAAAGAATCAAAGAATCAAAGAATCAAAGAATCAAAGAATCAAAGAATCAAAGAATCAAAGAATCAAAGAATCAAAGAATCAAAGAATCAAAGAATCAAAGAATCAAAGAATCAAAGAATCAAAGAATCAAAGAATCAAAGAATCAAAGAATCAAAGAATCAAAGAATCAAAGAATCAAAGAATCTAAGAATCAAAGAATCAAAGAATCAAAGAATCACAGAATCAAAGAATCAAAGAATCAAAGAATCAAAGAATCAAAGAATCAAAGAATCAAAGAATCAAAGAATCAAAGAATCAAAGAATCAATGAATCAAAGAATCAAAGAATCAAAGAATCAAAGAATCAAAGAATCAAAGAATCAAAGAATCAAAAAATCTAAAAATCTAAGAATCAAAGAATCAAAGATTCAAAGAATCAAAGAATCAAAAAATCTAAGAATCAAAGAATCAACGAATCAAAGAATCAAAAAATTAAATATAAAAAAATCAAAGAATCAAAAAATCAAATAATCAAAGCATCAAAAAAGCAAACAATCAAAGAAACAAAGAATCTAAAAATCTAAAAATCTAAGAATCAAAGAAACAAAGAATCAATGAATTAATGAATAAATGAATAATAAATCAAAGAATCAAAGAATCAAAGAATTAAAGAATCAAAGAATCAAAGAATCAAAGAATCCAAGAATCAAACAATCAAACAAAGAATCAAAGAATCAAAGAATCAAAGAATCAAAAAATCAAACAAAGAATCAAAGAATCAAAGAATCAAAAAATCAAAGAGTCAAAGAATCAAAGAATCAAAGAATCACAGAATCAAAGAATCAAAGAATCAAAGAATCAAAGAATCAAAGAATCAAAGAATCAAAGAATCAAAGAATCAAAGAATCAAAGAATCAAAGAATCAAAGAATCAAAGAATCAAAGAATCAAAGAATCAAAGAATCAAAGAATCAAAGAATCAAAGAATCAAAGAATCAAAGAATCAAAGAATCAAAGAATCAAAGAATCAAAGAATCTAAGAATCACAGAATCAAAGAGTCAAAGAATCAAAGAATCAAAGAATCACAGAATCAAAGAATCAAAGAATCAAAGAATCAAAGAATCAAAGAATCAAAGAATCAAAGAATCAAAGAATCAAAGAATCAAAGAATCAATGAATCAAAGAATCAAAGAATCAAAGAATCAAAGAATCAAAGAATCAAAGAATCAAAGAATCAAAGAATCAAAGAATCAAAGAATCAAAGAATCAAAGAATCAAAGAATCAAAGAATCAAAGAATCAAAGAATCAAAAAATCTAAAAATCTAAGAATCAAAGAATCAAAGATTCAAAGAATCAAAGAATCAAAAAATCTAAGAATCAAAGAATCAACGAATCAAAGAATCAAAAAATTAAATATAAAAAAATCAAAGAATCAAAAAATCAAATAATCAAAGCATCAAAAAAGCAAACAATCAAAGAAACAAAGAATCTAAAAATCTAAAAATCTAAGAATCAAAGAAACAAAGAATCAATGAATTAATGAATAAATGAATAAATGAATAAATGAATAAATGAATAAATGAATAAATGAATAAATGAATAAATGAATAAATGAATAAATGAATAAATGAATAAATGAATAAATGAATAAATGAATAAATGAATAAATGAATAAATGAATAAATGAATAAATGAATAAATGAATAAATGAATAAATGAATAAATGAATAAATGAATAAATGAATAAATGAATAAATGAATAAATGAATAAATGAATAAATGAATAAATGAATAAATGAGTAAATGAATAAATGAATAAATGAATAAATGAATAAATGAATAAATGAATAAATGAATAAATGAATAAATGAATAAATGAATAAATGAATAAATGAATAAATGAATAAATGAATAAATGAATAAATGAATAAATGAATAAATGAATAAATGAATAAATGAATAAATGAATAAATGAATAAATGAATAAATGAATAAATGAATAAATGAATAAATGAATAAATGAATAAATGAATAAATGAATAAATGAATAAATGAATAAATGAATAAATGAATAAATGAATAAATGAATAAATGAATAAATGAATAAATGAATAAATGAATAAATGAATAAATGAATAAATGAATAAATGAATAAATGAATAAATGAATAAATGAATAAATGAATAAATGAATAAATGAATAAATGAATAAATGAATAAATGAATAAATGAATAAATGAATAAATGAATAAATGAATAAATGAATAAATGAATAAATGAATAAATGAATAAATGAATAAATGAATAAATGAATAAATGAATAAATGAATAAATGAATAAATGAATAAATGAATAAATGAATAAATGAATAAATGAATAAATGAATAAATGAATAAATGAATAAATGAATAAATGAATAAATGAATAAATGAATAAATGAATAAATGAATAAATGAATAAATGAATAAATGAATAAATGAATAAATGAATAAATGAATAAATGAATAAATGAATAAATGAATAAATGAATAAATGAATAAATGAATAAATGAATAAATGAATAAATGAATAAATGAATAAATGAATAAATGAATAAATGAATAAATGAATAAATGAATAAATGAATAAATGAATAAATGAATAAATGAATAAATGAATAAATGAATAAATGAATAAATGAATAAATGAATAAATGAATAAATGAATAAATGAATAAATGAATAAATGAATAAATGAATAAATGAATAAATGAATAAATGAATAAATGAATAAATGAATAAATGAATAAATGAATAACCCTTGAGCGAATCATGGACGACATCATCAAAAATTCAATTGGCCCGGATCTCCTTTCGAATGCTCAGCATGCTTACACAAAGGGGAAATCGACAGAATCCGCACTCCATGCACTATTGTATCCCATAGAGAAATCGCTGGACAAGAAAGAATTTTCTCTGGTTGCCTTTATGGACATAGAGGGAGCTTTCAACAACATCGAACCCCTCTGCATCATGACAGAGCTCAACAGCCTAAATATCAACTCACATATTAGCAAGCTGATTCGCAACATGCTATTAAAGAGAACTATTACCTCAAAGCTGGGAAATCACACCCTCACTAGAAGAGTGACTAGAGGCACCCCTCAAGGGGGAGTATTATCGCCGCTATTATGGAATTTTGCCGTCAACGACGTTCTCAAACGGTTGGAGTCGGAAGGATGTACAGTAGTAGCGTATGCAGACGATATAGCACTCTGCGTCTCTGGGGGAAGTTTATCTTGTCTCGAACAAAGGATGCAGGACTATATCAACATCCTGGCAAACTGGTGTGCCAGTAGAGGGCTCAATGCGAACCCGGACAAAACAGAACTGGTACTTTTCAGTCGGAAACAGAAATCGCCCGCTACATCCAACATCTATCTGGGCAACAAACAACTCAACTTCTCCGATACGGCGAACTACCTGGGCCTTATATTAGACAGGAAGCTTAATTGGAGACAGAATATTGAAAGCAGATCCAGCAAAGCACTCATAGCTTTATATACATGTCGTAAAGCTATCGGGAAAACATGGGGATTTAAACCCAAGGTAAAACTCTGGATTTACAATGCTATAGTGAAGCCAATACTACAATACGGCTCTATAGTTTGGTGGTACGCGCTCGACAAGAAGAGCAAATTCAAACAACTGGATCGTGTTCAACGGTCCTCTTGTCTCCTGATAACCGGATGTATGAGATCGACCCCCTCTAAGGCTCTCTACACGATACTCAATCTACTACCACCTGATCTGAGCTGCAAATGCTCTGCTCTCAAATCGGCTATTCGACTAAACGAGATTGATCATTGGGATCGTTCCATCGGACATTCAAAGATCCTGAACCACATCAACATCTCACTCGAAACTGACTACGTGCTAAACACACGGAAATCAAACGTTCTATACGGAACTAGAACGCCCTCCAGAAAGGAGTGGGCAGAGAATGAGAACGCAATGTATGGACCAATGAACATATTTACCGATGGGTCCAAACTGGATGACAAGGTCGGCTACGGTATCTACTCCGCGGATCTGGGCCTAAATATAAGATCAAGAATTCCAGATTTCTGCAGCGTTTTCCAAGCGGAAATACTTGCTATTAAACGAGCCGCGGACGTGATCAACGTGAGGAAGATATCACAGGAGGATATTCTCCTGTTCACGGATAGTCTAGCGGCGGTAAACTCGTTGAAGTCCTGTGACATCAAATCGAAAGTGGTCAGTGCCTGCCGGAAATCTCTTAACGAGATATCCAGGAACAACAGAGTTCTGGTTACGTGGATTCCCGGACACAGCGGAATCGAGGGCAACTGCAGAGCGGATGAAGAGGCCAGACAGGGCTCAGCCCTGCTGGAAAGCGACGTTGAACACGTTTAACGTTTAGAATTGCAAACGACAGATGGAAGAATGAAGAAACCTGTAGAAAGGCCAAAATGACTTGGCCAGAATACAACGCGAAACGTGCATCGTACCTGGTAAGTCTTGAGAGGGACCAGATAAGGAAGATTATTGCCTTCCTGACGGGACATGGACCCATAGGCAAGCATGCGAAAAGAATGGGATTCGCAACGAAAAGCGAATGCTACTACTGCGGAAACAGTAGCAGTGAACCATCCACCGACCACATTATTTGTGATTGCCCAGCGCTATACAGAAGGAGACTGGAAACCCTGGGGAAACCCTTTTTAAATGGTGTAGAAGAACTTGCATCGTTAGACATCGGAAGGATTAACAACTTTTGCAAAATTATCAACTGGACGGATTGGATCGAAACTCCGGATTCCCAATCGACAACTGGCAACGCGATCAGTCAGCACACGCGCTGATAGCATAGGTTGAAGGGATGGCACAAATGCCCAACGGGTGTCACAATGGGTCCATAGGGACCTAAGTGTTCTCCTTTGAAGAAGGAGATGCCTGCATACCAACCAACCAACCAATAAATGAATAAATGAATAAATGAATAAATGAATAAATGAATAAATGAATAAATGAATAAATGAATAAATGAATAAATGAATAAATGAATAAATGAATAAATGAATAAATGAATAAATGAATAAATGAATAAATGAATAAATGAATAAATGAATAAATGAATAAATGAATAAATGAATAAATGAATAAATGAATAAATGAATAAATGAATAAATGAATAAATGAATAAATGAATAAATGAATAAATGAATAAATGAATAAATGAATAAATGAATAAATGAATAAATGAATAAATGAATAAATGAATAAATGAATAAATGAATAAATGAATAAATGAATAAATGAATAAATGAATAAATGAATAAATGAATAAATGAATAAATGAATAAATGAATAAATGAATAAATGAATAAATGAATAAATGAATAAATGAATAAATGAATAAATGAATAAATGAATAAATGAATAAATGAATAAATGAATAAATGAATAAATGAATAAATGAATAAATGAATAAATGAATAAATGAATTAATTAATTAATGAATAAATGAATTAATGAATTAATTAATTAATGAATTAATGAATTAATGAATTAATGAATTAATGAATTAATGAATTAATGAATTAATGAATTAATGAATTAATGAATTAATGAATTAATGAATTCAGTAATGAATTAATGAATTAATGAAATAATGAATTAATGAATTAATGAATTGATGAATTGATGAATTAATGAATTAATGAATTAATGAATTTATGAATTAATGAATTAATGAATTAATGAATAAATGAATAAATGAATAAATGAATAAATGAATAAATGAATAAATGAATAAATGAATAAATGAATAAATGAATAAATGAATAAATGAATAAATGAATAAATGAATAAATGAATAAATGAATAAATGAATAAATGAATAAATGAATAAATGAATAAATGAATAAATGAATAAATGAATAAATGAATAAATGAATAAATGAATAAATGAATAAATGAATAAATGAATAAATGAATAAATGAATAAATGAATAAATGAATAAATGAATAAATGAATAAATGAATAAATGAATAAATGAATAAATGAATAAATGAATAAATGAATAAATGAATAAATGAATAAATGAATAAATGAATAAATGAATAAATGAATAAATGAATAAATGAATAAATGAATAAATGAATAAATGAATAAATGAATAAATGAATAAATGAATAAATGAATTAATTAATTAATGAATAAATGAATTAATGAATTAATTAATTAATGAATTAATGAATTAATGAATTAATGAATTAATGAATTAATGAATTAATGAATTAATGAATTAATGAATTAATGAATTCAGTAATGAATTAATGAATTAATGAAATAATGAATTAATGAATTAATGAATTGATGAATTGATGAATTAATGAATTAATGAATTAATGAATTTATGAATTAATGAATTAATGAATTAATGAATTAATGAATTAATGAATTTATGAATTAATGAATGCATGAATTAATAATTTAATGAATTAATGAATTACCGAATGAATTAAAGAACCAAAGAATCAAAAAATTTAAGAAATAATGAATCAAAGAATCAAACAATCAAACAATCAAAGAATCAAAGAATCAAAGAATCAAAGAATCAAAGAATCAAAGAATCAAAGAATCAAAGAATCAAAGAATCAAAGAATCAAAGAATCAAAGAATCAAAGAATCAAAGAATCAAAGAATCAAAGAATCAAAGAATCAAAGAATCAAAGAATCAAAGAATCAAAGAATCAAAGAATCAAAGAATCAAAGAATCAAAGAATCAAAGAATCAAAGAATCAAAGAATCAAAGAATCAAAGAATCAAAGAATCAAAGAATCAAAGAATCAAAGAATCAAAGAATCAAAGAATCAAAGAATCAAAGAATCAAAGAATCAAAGAATCAAAGAATCAAAGAATCAAAGAATCAAAGAATCAAAGAATCAAAGAATCAAAGAATCAAAGAATCAAAGAATCAAAGAATCAAAGAATCAAAGAATCAAAGAATCGAAGAATCAAAGAATCAAAGAATCAAAGAATCAAAGAATTAAAGAATCAAAGAATAAAAGAATCAAAGAATCAAAGAATCAAAGAATCAAAAAATCAAAGAATCAAAGAATCAAAGAATCAAAGAATCAAAGAATCAAAGAATCAAAGAATCAAAGAATCAAAGAATCAAAGAATCAAAGAATCAAAGAATCAAAGAATCGAAGAATTAAAGAATCAAAGAATCAAAGAATCAACGAATCAAAGAATCAATGAATTTATGCCTTCACTTTCTATCCCCATTTACAGACCGTTTGGATTATGATTCTCCGCTTTATGGGTGACATGGCCGAGGCCAAATACACAGAAGATGACGATGTCTCTAAACATGGCACAATAAAATCCAGTGTAATGCAAAGATTAACGCAAACGCTATCGCAGTCTATAGTTCATAGTAAGGATTTTCAGGAGGCTTTAAGCTCCATGGGTCACTTGGATCAGCAGCGGCGCCTGATACGCAAAACCCTAAAGAGGAAAACTAAATTGCCTGAAATCCTTAGAAATGTCTTAGATAATGCAGATGAAATAGAATACTATCACAAAGTGCTAAATACTAGAATGAGTAATTTGGACAAGCTTCACTTTATAATAGGACACGGCATATTAAAACCCATTTTGAGGTGAGATTGAAAATCTAAGTTTTTATTAAAGGATTAGGTAAATGATATTTACTTTCTTTGATGTAGAGATGAAGTTTTGGCTCAGATATGTAAGCAACTTACCAAAAATCCCTACCGCACGTCTTTTGCCAAGGGATGGATATTGCTTTCTCTCTGCATTGGATGTTTTCCACCCAGTCCACGTTTTGAAAACTATTTGAAAAGTTTTCTTCATCATGGACCCGAGCTGTATGGGCCTTATTGCATAGAACGCCTAAATCGCACTTTGAAGAATGGTGCTCGTACTCAGCCACCCTCGTGGCTAGAGTTGCAATCTACACGCAACAAGTCAAGCATAACTTTGGAGATTCTCTTAACCGATGGTGCAATAAAGAAACTACAAATAGACTCTGCGTCAACAGCCAGTGAGGCGGTAAAACAATTGGCCGAGAACATAGGACTTGTCGATCACTTTGGCTTTTCATTGGTGATATCTATTCAGGACAAAATTATGTCCCTAGGCAATGGAAATGAGCATATAATGGATGCTATTTCCAACTGTGAACAATATGCCAAGGAACAGGGCCAAAATGAGCGGAAGGTCATGTGGAAATTATATTTACGAAAGGAAATGTTTTCCACTTGGTATGATCCCAGACAAGATCAATTGGCAACCCAATTGATATACAAACAGGTATTGTTTAGTTGTGTTGGATAATTGTTGTGTACTAAAAGAATAATCTGTTGTTTTAGGTATGCAGAGGTCTAAATTGTGGCGAATATCGCTGTCGTTCCGAAAAGGATGTGGCCATGCTGTGCGCGCTGCAGTATTATGCGGAAAATGGGGCTAATATGAACGATGAGGTAAGCGTCCACTTTTATATAAGATCGGTATTAACTAAGGCACTAATGTTATGTAGAAAGTACTAAAGTAATAGATTCCTTACGCTTTTGTAAATATATTTCTATACGATAATGGCAACCGTTGGTATGTCCAATATTATAGGAAACCGATTCGAAGTTTTGAAATCTGAGTAAGACATATGGACTTATCGGCTTTTTATATTGTCATTTAATATCTTCCCCTTATCTCAGACAAATCTTCCTTTGCCAAATTGTTTTAAAAGTTCTAAAGGACATATAAAGTAAAAAAACCCTTCTTACAAAATCGTTCACATCAAGTTTTGCCATAACTGTATTGATGTATATATGTACTTAGAAACATTTTTCTGTATATGTACGTTTTTGTTTTTGTCAAATATCGGTGAAACCTTTACAATAATGCTATTAATATTTTCCCTTCCTAATATTTTTTTTAAGATCCTTCAAAATTTCATAACTGAAAGCGTTCCCAACGATCTTATCATATCGGGCGAAAAGGCCATCCAGTCCTGGGCGAGTCTTATCAAGGAGGCCTACAGCCAAAACGATTATGTGCAGCAGAAAGCTCCTAAGCAATCAGCCAAAGAAGATATTTGCCTATATGCCCACCTCACCTGGCCCATGATGTTCTCACGTTTCTTTGAAGCTGTACGGACAGCCGGACCAAAACTCTTGTCAGATCAAATTGTTATAGCCATTAACGCTAATGCTGTCTACTTTGTGGACGAGACTGAACAGATTTTAGCTGAATTATCCTATGCGGAAATGTTAAAAGTCTTTAGTGAATCTGACCCACATACTACCATCGATATTTTACATATCGAAACAGTTCAAAAGGAAAATTTTACCTTTAAGTGTTACGAAGCCAAAGATGTAACTGAATTAATTAATTTTATGATCAATAACTTAAAACTGAGGTCCAAGTATTGCATAGCTTTGGACGATGTTAAGCCAGATGAAGAAATGCCCGAAAGCAATCAGGGTCTGTGTCTAAACAAAGGAGACCTCATACAATTGGAGGGTAGTGAAACAGGCTCAAAAATCATGGACCCCCTACAAATACGTTGCTGGGGTGTTTGCAATAATGAGCGCGGTGAATTTCCCTGCAAGGCCGTTACCGTTTTAGCTTGTTTAGCTAAACCTTCAGAGAAGATATTAAAGATTTACAAAGATATGGTCGATAGTGTGCCCCTGAAACCTCTGCGTTCTAAATATAATACAGTGCAGCGGCAAAAAATGCACAATCTAAAGAAATTTGCTGAGGAACATTTTCGCAAGAGCTTAATGTAAGTGAAAAGAGATATATATTGGTGGCCAATAACGTACTGATATTTGTATTATATATTGGCTTAGTCCTCGCAGAAGTTCAACTACTAGTGGTTTACACGCTATACGTTCGGATAACAATGAGCTATGGCGTCACTCCCGTCAGCTGATGAAAGCTCCTTTGCTTAAGCACATACAGCAGGATCATGAACTCTTTGAATTGGCAGTTATAATGTTTCATAATATCTTAAAGGTAGGTGATTTTTAATTTACTTAAGTTATACTTAAAATAATAACGATATAGCACATTTGATACATGCGAAAATGGAACGCATTAAAGTTGAAGCATAATATGCTAAATATTTTAGGATGCAATTCATTTTAGAAATGTTAAAGAGAATTAAGGAAATTGGACTGTGATATCTTCGAAATCTTTGTTGGGAGGTTACTAACCTATTCACCATTCAAACAAAAGTTCCTATATCGAAATTCCGCTAGAAAAAGAAAAATTTGAACTCTTCTTGTTGTAAATCTCGCGCTTGCAGTCTAATAAAAGATAAATTTCCAACCATACCTGCCTGAATTTATTTGAGCTGGCTGTCTCCTATTTCTCTCTAATATTATTGAAAATATTCATAAAATCTACTCAATAAGCTGAGGTTCTAATTCTCATTACATCGATAGCTAGCATATTTCTAGCAACAAAGTTTATTAGCATGTTGCTTTGTAAACGGTTCAACTTGCACTCTTCAGGGCAAATAATCTAACTTTTCGTTAGTTTGGCCCAATTTCGATTGGTTTCTTCCATTTCGATTTAATCAGACTTCGGAATGTTCCATCCATTTTCGATTGATCTAATCGGTTTCAACGGATTTTGATCAGTTCTCTCCAACTTATGCTGTTGTAACCCAATTTCGATTGGTTTACTTCAATTTCTTTCGGTTTTATAAGGCTTCGGTCAGCCTAATCCAACTTTTAGGTGGCTTAACCCAAGACCGATTGGATCGGACTTCGGTCTGGTCCATCTAGCTTTTATTAGATTAAATCGATTAGTTCGATATCGATTGGTATAATAGGACTATGTTCTATCTATTCCAACTTTATGTTGGTGAAACGCAATTCCGATTGGTTTAACTGAACTTCGGTCTGTTCCATCCATTTTCGATTGATTTAATCCGGGTTCGATCGGTTTTAACAGACTACGGTCAGTTCAAACTAACTTTTGTTCGTTTAACACATTTCCTATAGGTTTATACCGATTTCTATTGGTTTAATTGTAATTCGGTCTGTCACTCCGACTTATGCTGGTTTAGCCCAAGACCGACTGGTTTAATCCGATTTTAATTGGTTTATCAATCTAACTTGTATTGGATTTAATCAATTTCGATTAGTTCAACTCGATTTCGACTTTAGTCTGACTATTCCAACTTTATCTTGGTTTAACCCAATCTCGATTGCTTTAATTCGATTTCGATCGGTTTAATATGGCTTCGGTTAGCCTAATCTAACTTTTAGGTGATTTAAACCAAGACCGATTGGATCAATCCGATTTCAATTGTTTTATTGGACTTCGGTATGGTCATTTCAATCTTTATTAGATTAAATCAACTTCGATTAGTTTAATTCTATTTCAACTTTATGTGGGTTAAACGCAATTCCGGTAAATTCAATCCGATTTCGATTGGTTTAATTGAACTTCGGTCTGTTCCATCCATTTTCTATTGAATTTATCCGGTTTCGATCCGTTTTACGGACTTCGGTCAGTTCAATCACACTTTTGTTGGTTTAACAAAATTTTTATAGGTCTGCCTATTACAACTTTTTATTGGTTTAACCCAATTTCGGTGGGTTTAATCGAGCTTCAGTCAGCCTAAACCAACCATTTTGTAAGTTTCACTCAATTTCGATCGGTTAAACCGGATTTCGGTCTGTTCAATCGAAATCCGGATTGGCTTAATCCAATGGCAAGTTTAATCCAACTTATGTTCATTAAAAACGATTTCGATCTGACTGCGGTCTGGCCCACGATTACACTCTTGGTTGGAGTAGCATCGTATTTGGTACAAACAACCCGTCAGGAACGATTAATAATTCACTCGCGTATTGTTATCATCATTTCAATCATCAATACGTTTCCGTGCACGAAAAACAAAGCTAAATTGCCGACAATCCCAAATTACCAACACGATTTCCAGCTGCTGATACAAACCTAAATTGCTGATAAACACTTACTACCAACATGATTTGCAAAAACGAACCGGATTTATGGATATAACTTGAATCAACCACACTATTCCTAACGCAGATACGAAGTTGAATTGCCGACTTACCCGCATTACCAACACGATCTCGAGTTGCTGACACGAACCGAAGTTACCGACAAACCTAAATTACCAACACAATACCGAGTTGCAGATACAAAGCTGAATTGCCGATAAAAATTCAATTATTAGTACGATATCGAGTTGCTGATACGACCTGGAATTGCCAACATACTCGAACTGCTGATTTAAAGCTGAATTGCCGGAAAACTCAAAAAATCGATATGTTGCGAAATTGCTGATATGATTCTGAATTGCCGGAATATCCGAATGATCAATACATTACCAAATTGCTGATATGAATTTGAGAGGCTGGAAACATGGAAACTCATCATTACGTTGCCGAATTGCCGATATAAACTCGAATTTCCAGAAAAGTTGTATCTTTAACACATTCCCACATTTAATATGAACCTAATTTTCCGGAAAACCCGAGTTATTCATAAGTCCTCGAATTGATGATATGAACCGGAAACCTGAAATTATAAATACTTTCGCAAAAATGCGGACATTAGCCTGATTTGCCGGCAAAACAGAGTTATTAGTACGATTCTAAAATACCGATATGAACCTGATTTACCTGACTACCCGAATCATCAATACTTTCCCGAATTTCTTATGTGAACCTAAGATTCAGGAAAACCCAAATGATCAATACTTTCCCGATTTACCGATATAAACCGGAATTGTCTGAAACCTGAATATGAGATGCCGAAAACATGGAATCATCAATACGTTTCCAATTTGCCGGAAAACACAGATCATAAATACGATTCCGATGTGAATGATTGACTGACTAATCAATAAGCTCCTGAATTGTTGCTATGAACCTTAGATGCCGGAGACGTTAAATCATCAATACGTTCCCGATTTACCCATATAAACCTGAATTTCCAGAAAACCTGTATCAATCAAATTGCTGATATGAACCTGAAACCCCGAATCAATAATATGTTGCCGAATTGCTGATATGAATCTAAAATGTCGGCAACCTGGAATCATCAATACGTTTCCGAATTGCAGGAAAATACTTTCCCGAATTGCCGATATGAATTGCTGCCATGAACCTGAAATCTCGGAAACCTTGAATCACCAATATTACTATTGATATGAACCTTTTTTTCCTGAAAACTCTAAATCATCAACTCGTTCCCGATAGCTGATATAATTCTGATTTTCTTGAAAACCCGGATCATAAATAAGTTTCCTGGAAAACTAGAATCATCAATATGTTCCCGAATTGCTGATATGAACCGTTGTTAAGATGCCGGAAACCTGAAACCATCCATACTTTCCCAATAATGACGATTTTAACCTGATTTGCCGGAAAATCCGGATTATCAATCCGCTTCCAAATTGCTGATACGAACGTACATTGTGGAGAATATCACAATTACCCGAGTCATTGCAGTCATAGATAACTTAAAAACTTAATTTCCCTTTACACCCCATGAATGAGGTATGGCATAGCTTCTCGCATCCCATAAATACATCTCGATTAATAAAAAAAATTCTGTTACTATTACCCTGTTCAGTTAAGATCTTCTGGGTTACGAGTCCATAAAATTTTATGGGTCCTTATGACGATCACAGAGACAACTAGACTTAGCTGAGCCGACAAAAAAACAATGTTATAGTTCGGCCGTGGCATAGTGGTTAGAACACGCGACTACCATGCGGGAGATCACAGGTTCAACTCCTGGCTCCAGTCATCTTAAAAGGAAAAAATAAATAAAATTTTTGTTTTATTGTCGGCTCCCCTCGAATGTTGTCGACCGCAACTTCGCAGTATTAGTGTCGAGTAAGAGCTTCTCAAACAGTGACGTTTGCATTCGTCGATAAACAAGTAGATGCCGTTAGTTGTGAATCTAAAAATAGAAAGCGTGTTAATTCACAACAACGCGAGAAGCTATCCCATACCTCATTCATGGGGTGTAAAGGGAAATTAAGTTTTTTTTTATAGTTCCCCCTACAGAATTGATCTTGAATCATTGACAAAAAGAATAACATTTTATCAAAACTTTCACATTGTCGGCCCAATTTTACCGAAACTTTGCACTTAGTTATTTCTACTTAAGCTTCATGTTGGTTGTTAAATGTACGATTGACATAGCATTCGATCTGCTCCAGTGTGTAGCTATGATTTGATCCAAGAAAATCTACAGTTTCTAGAAATGAAAGTGGCTGAATCAGCATCGTTAACTCTCCTTTAAAGATCCTGACATGATGTTCCCTTTTATCATCTAATAACGTTACTTCCTTTTCTTTACAGTACATGAGTGACATTCCCGGAGGCAAACAACAGCACAACACAGACAACATTTTTAAGCCAGCCCTGAAAAATGAAAGTCTCCGCGATGAATTGTATTGTCAGCTGATGAAACAACTAACCGATAACACAGGAAACTATAGTGAAGAACGTGGTTGGGATTTAATGTATCTGGCCACAGGTGTTACCCATCCATCGGGTTTGGTAATGAAAGAATTGTTAGAGTTTCTAAGGACAAGGCCCCACATCTTGGCCGGCGAATGTGTGAAACGTGTTAAGCGAACTCTAGCCAATGGTCAACGCAAGCATCCACCATATGTCATAGAAGTTGAGGGAATACAACAAAGATTCATACATATTTATCACAAGGTAAGTTGTTAAGTAAGTGATAATACAAAGAAATCTTACTGTTCATTTTCTTTCAGATCTATTTTCCCGATGGTACAGTGGAGGCATTTGAAATAGAATCTTTTACACGTGGTCGTGATTTGGCTCAAACCATTGCGTCGCGTTTGAAGCTGCGCAACTTGGAAGGCTTTAGCTTGTTTGTCAAAATCGGTGAAAAGGTGTTTTCTGTGGCCGAAAATGAATTTGTATTCGATTTTATCACCGAGTTAATGCAATGGATTAAACAACATATGCCTTCCCGTTCGGCGGATATACAAAATTCCTGTCCTTATCTGTTGTACTTCATGAAGAAA
Organism: Muscina levida; assembly: GCA_964034835.1. Lineage (NCBI taxonomy): Eukaryota > Metazoa > Arthropoda > Insecta > Diptera > Muscidae > Muscina > Muscina levida. The sequence goes on from OZ035881.1 coordinate 107,909,616, forward strand.
CTTTGGCTCGGCGGCACACCGGGTAAAGACCGCAATGCCGATGTTGTGTTCTATTATCCTCAAGAGGTTCCCAAATATTTGGCAAGCTTTTACAAAATCTCCAAGGACTGTGCTGTTGCCATGTCTGCTCTTATTTATTTGGCAGAGTATGGTCAAAACTTTTTGCCCATGCAAAGGCCTCATGATTTGCTACCTCAAATACTGCCCGATGATGTGTTCGGGTTAAAGAAATCTCATGAATGGAAATCGCAAATAGCCGCACAAGTTAAAGACTATTTACTCAGTGGTATGGACGAGACTTTGGCTAAGAAACAGTTTCTGCTTAAACTGTCCGAGCAGGAAATGTTTGGTTCCACTTTCTTTGTGGTGAAACAGTCGAGTGATGACTCCTTGCCGGAGACTGTCTTCCTGGCCATTAATCGAAAGGGTTTCCATGTGTTGGATCCCAGCACAAAGGTAATTGCAGCACAGCATCTTAACAGATTTATATCAAGTAATTTGTTTTTTTTTTGTACATTTCAGAGTGTCTTAATCTCTCACAACTTTAATGATTTGAGTTTCTGGAGTTCGGGCAATACTTACTTTCACATACGCTTTGGCAACATGATTTGTGCCTCGAAATTTCTCTGTTCCACCAATCAAGGCTACAAAATTGATGATTTACTCTCTTCTTATATCAAATATTTTAATGACAAGCAATAAAAATAGTGAAAACTAGATTTAGTGTGACAGATTTTAGAGATAGCCCAACTCTTTGGATTTATCCACCAAAGCCAACATGCCAGCCATTAACTCCTGGCAATTGGGTAAAATTTGCACGGGTGGCAAAACGAAGCCATAGCGGCCCTTGTCGCGGAACTCGATGGTAAAGCCCACTTTAACGTCTAAAGTGTTGTAAACCCAATCGACGGATGAACCAGAAGCGACATCTGAAATGGAGAATATATATTTATTATAATAACCAAAATAGATTTACGGTATTCTCGGACTTACACAAAACGGAAGCCGTTGAGCCATGAGTGTATATAGTTTTGTACTGCAAGCTTTCGATGGCGGTCTTAAACGATTCACCAATACTTAGTAGATCATTTGAGTTTTCGGGAATTTCGGTTTTACTATGACCGTAAGGTGACAACAAATATTGACCATACGAATGGAATGACAAATAAATATTGATTTTATCTTTAATGGATGTCACAAAGTCAGCTAAAGCTTTAGCCTCAGGTTCTGAAAAAGCCTGGGGACCGGCAAAAGTTTCCGAGCAGGGATTATCGGATGCTCCACCGTTTTCCATCCAATGCGAGTCGAAATTTCTGTTGGCATCAGTTCCAATGCAATTGGAAGTTGTTACAGGTTGACGAGTTTTGCGCCACATGCGATCCTAGAATGATATGCACAATGATGTAGTTAGTATGGACACAAAGGATATTAAGCGAGTGAACAATTATAAAAATATATTAAAACAGTTTAGATAGAAGCCATAAGTCGGCGTTAGAAAACAAAATGTCTATAATATTACAATATTACACAGTGCGACAGTAGTAGCGATCAATGATTGGCGGGGTTTTAGCTTAGTCGAAAATTTATATCGGTCAACTTCAACCCTCTTTTGCTTACTGATTCTCAATGCTTGAAAAGGCTGTGGTAACATCCCCCACGGCCAATAATATCTACATTATCGGCATACGCGAACAGCATGTGACTTTTATCAAAGATTCGTGTTTACCGCATCCATCCGCATGTTCATCTTCATTATGATGCCTTGTCTAAAGCCTCGCTTAGTATAAAATTGTTCTGTAAGATTTTGTGTATTTTCCCGCAAAGACGTATCAGCTTCGAGGGGATACCATCTAATAATTTCTGTCGTATTGGACTGTCGCATGCAGCTTTGTAACCGATAAAAGCCTCACTTAGTAGAAAATGAAAATAAGCTTTTGTGTATTTTCCCACAAACTGGCATAAGTTTCGAGGGGATACCATCTAATAATTTCTGCCGTATCGGACTGTCGAATGCAGCTTTGTAACCGATAAACATATCGTAGATGTCGATATCAATTTCTTGGGTCTTCTCCATGACTTGTCGTAGGTTGAATATCTGGTCGGACGTGGATTTACCAGGTCAAAAGTCGCACTGATAAGGTCCAATAAGATTAGATTAGATGGACTTTAGTAATTTACACAACGCACTCAACAAGAACTTGTACGCGATGGTGGTGGGAAATTTACTCCGTCGTCGTTGATTGTTGTGATGTCGCCACTTATGCTGCCTTTGAGAACGAGAAGAGAACAAAAGTGTTCCCTCTGTATTCGCAGCACACTCTGGGTGTCCGTGACTAGATCTCCATATCTTTCCTTACAGGTGGGGATCCCCGTTCCAAATGCTTGCTTTTTACCTTTTGGTATAACTTTCGTGCTTAACCTCTACCGCTTTACTTTTCTATATCTTGACTGTCTCTTTCCTTCCAATCTCAATCTTTCCAATAGACGCTTTCCCCGCTTAAAGGAGTATTTCATAACTCTCCGCTTCACCTTATGTCGTTCGCTCACAGCACGCGTTACCATTGGCTGCAGTGTTGCCCTGTATGTAGCAATCTTCTCCTTAGGTAATGCGCGACATTGTAGCAGTATTTGTCTGAGCGAGGTTTTTCATATCCTAGTAAGGTCGTAGTCGCAGTGGACCTAGAATGCGTAATGTGCTGCCACTAAGTGTCGAGAATATCAGAATTAGGGGCGTTTGTTTGAAGTAATTGAGAGAGTTGGTGGGAGTAGACCTTAGCTCATCACACGCACGTCCTTAACGCTTAAGACATGCCTTGCACCAATTACCACATGATTAATTTGCGGGAATATGGGTCAACCATCTACCATATTTCTTAAAGACGCGGAATCGCAATCTGAGGTAATGTTGTGTAGACTGAATTCAGTCTGCTGAACCAAGAACACCTTCATTTCCTATTTTAGCATTAAAATCTTGCAGAACAATTTTGATATCATGGCCAGGGCAGCAGTCATATAAAGGGTGGTTAAATTGTAGAGGCCGATGTTGAATGTGAACCACACCTAAACGTAAAGTTCTTTTCTGCATTTTATTTGACATTTCTCAATTTCAGACTAACTTAATTTTAACCATGGAAAGATACACAATCGACCAACGTGTTAAAGATTTTCAAGCTTATTATGAAAACGGGCGTTCTAATCAAAATGCATATCGTGCACTTCGTGATATTTTCGGTCAATTTAATCGTCCAAATATGCGTACAATCGGAAAAATCATGAAAAATTTGAGCAAATCGGATCTGTAGGAGATTTGTGCATGCGCGTACAGCTCGTACTGCAGGAAATATTTCTGCTGTTCGTGATACTCGTCGTCGTGCCCTCTCACGGTCGTCGTTGATGAACATTATGCATAAAGATTTGCATTTACATGCTTACAACATGCAATTGACTCAAGAACTTAACCCTCTTGACCATTTCAAACGTCGTCAATGGTCAGAATGGTGGCAAGAAATGGCAACAGTGGATGATCAATTTTCGAAGAAAATCGTCTTCAGTGATGAGGCACATTTTCACCATAGTGGATTCGTCAATAAGCTGAATTGCCGCATTTGGGCGAATGATAATCCAAGTCTGATTGCCAAAAAACCAATGCACCCACAAAGAATGACTGTTTGGTACGGTTTATGGGCATCATCGGGCCGTATTTTTTTAAAAATGAGGCCGGTCAGGCAGTTACTGTGAATGGTGTTCGCTATCGTGAGATGATAACGAACTTTTTATGGCCCGAATTGGAAAATATGGATGTTGACGATATGTGGTTTAAATAGGACGGTGCCACTTGCCACAGAGCTAACGAAACAATTGCTTTTTTGCGCGAAGAATTCAATGGCCGTGTTATCTTACGTGGTGGCGATGTCAATTGGCCTCCAAGATCATGTGATTTGAAACCGTTGGACTTTTTTCTTTGGAGTTATTTGAAAGAAAAGGTGTACGTCGATAAGCCAGCAACAATTCAAGGGCTAAAGGATAAGATAATTTGGCACATTAACGGCATAGAACCTCAATTATGCCTCAGCGTCATCGAAAGTTTGAACCATTGGATGGAGGTGTGCCGCTGACGTCGCGGCTGCCTTTTGGCCGATATTTTGTTCCATACATAATTGAACCATACCAATATTATCATATTAAAAAGATATGACAATAATAATGAAATTCATTGGAAAAAGTGTTTTGCAAAAAAATTTTGTTCTGTGTAATTTGTGTTTTATTCAAAATCAATATCGACCCTTAAAATGTAACCACTCTTTATATAACGAGGACATCCGCCAATTGGTAGAGGCGCCATTTCTGTAGAGAATTAAGACATACGGAGCACATCCTTAGTTTATGGTCTTTATAACGTGTGCGGTAGCATAATAAGCCACACTCCTTTTTTATTGAAGGAGTGTGGCTTATTATGCTACCGTGCCCGATCATAATTTCAACGTCACACCGTCACTGGTGACCGTCGATGAACTAGTGTCACCAATATAATAAGACGCATCGGTGGTAGCATGCCATTTAGGTTACTTAACATGTCTGCAGTAACTTTCTGTATGAAACTTGAATTATGCTGCTGAAAATATTTGGTTCCAACTTCTCGACGTACTCCAGCCCATGCAAGAAGCACTTACAATTCCATTTAATTCACAGATCACGATGTGGCGAGCCTGATGAAGTGATTTGTTACGGGGAGAACACTCTCCAGAATGTGTGGTTCCCAAAACTAGGAATCATTCGCCAACCGTCACCTGCGGAGCGTACTCTATAGGTTGCAGCCTCCCCCGAGAATTCCACACCATTGCACTGACAGGAAATTGAAATGTAGTATGTATATTCACATCAGTACTGTCGAGTATTTTACATTTTCTAAGGCTAAATAATGCGTTAGCCCCGCCTACCTATCGAATATAGAACGGCTCATTCATATCTGTATTTCCGAGTACTACCTTAGTATCAAATATGTACGTGTATCTGTGTACCAAATCTGAACTTTGTGGGACAAAAAATTCTTTTACCACAACCAGTCCGCCCACTGATCGAAAACAACAATTTCATCTGCAAATTTGTAATGATAGTGCTAAGAACTATAAAACTATCAAATAAAAACTCAAAGTTTGTTTTTTTTCGGCAGCAGTAGTCTGATATTATTGTATATTGAAGGCTCTAAAAAGAGCATGACTCTTATATTGACTTAAATGCCAGTAGCAGACAAAACCGAACGCACTCCCAAAAAAATATTATGTATGTGAAGCAAGCGTGTGTCGTATTGCTTTCACAATGCTTAAAAAGAGACTGACCATGGACATACTGCTTTGAATCAAACATAGCTTCGCGTTCTTTTAAACTTCCAGTCTCTTCTGTGTGAAAAATATATTATTTCCATCCTCGCGAAGCTATGGTGTGCCTGGCACTGGCCTAAAACATATTCATAAGTATATAAATGATTGAAACTTTGCGAGAAGGCACCTTTTGTTGTGTAGGGATAAACTATGAATAGATTTTCTGTAATTCAGAATAGTGGACGTTACAATAATGTACATTAATCAACTTTGTGGACAAACTAACAGAGGTGGTTCTATGACATTTTAGAAATAGATGTCTATCGATAGTGCATAACAGGTAGGTAATGACGTTCTCAAAATACTTATTTGCACTTGGTTAAAATATCGCTACTTACTCTTTACTTATATATTGTAATGGTTCTAGAAACCATCCACAATGTTTTTCATGACCACTTTGTACAAAAACTTTGGCAATACTTACCCTATTATGCGAATACACAAAACCATCCACATTAAACACAGGAATTATGTACCAATCATAGCTTTCAGCCAAATTCTTTACTTTAGCATCGGTTGAAGTCAACAATTCATTGATGAACCAAGTGGCCGATGCTGAGGTGATCCATTCACGTGCATGTATATTCGATTCAATAAATATACCAGGATTACCAGCCTTATGGGAAATCTTAATGCCGCGTATTGTACGTCCTTCAAATGATTTGCCAACTTCGAAACCCTCGGTGATAGTTGGATTTGCTGCCAAAATACCATCTAACCACTGTTCAATGGCGTCTAACTGATAGTAACGTGTCCAGCCGAATTCAGCATTATCAGGCGATAATTTAGAAGCATTGTCCTCATCGTCGATAAGTCTTTGAAATAATACAATTAGTAAGAGATTAGAATAATAATGGCAGACAGTTATTGGTTTAATTAAATTGTTAGTTGATTGCAGTATGAGTTATTGTTTGTTTTTATAGAGTTAGATAGATTTCATAAGATTTATGAATGTGTTAAATAATTCAAGTAATTTTGAAACAACATGATAAGATTAAACTTGAATGCAACATATTATGGTATAATTTGTCGGTGATGGTCAATATATAGAACGAAGCGAAAGGAAAATTGTTGACTCACTAGAGCTGATCAAAAATGCGAATTGAGCGTTTGTAACAATGGAAAACGATAGAAACTGTTAGAAATATGAAAAACAGTTTGTGTAAAATGTTAAGTTGCAAGATTAAATTATAATATTCTCAATTTATAGTTGCCCGATCTACTTTTAGGTCAGTTACTTGAACACATTGAGTAATGTGTTTCAAATTGAATAGAAGAGCATTTTGATAGCCCAGTACTTTTATGAGATTCGCTTGTAGTTAATTGTAAATCAGTGGTAGGCATAACCGTACTCAAGCACACAACGATTTTATGTGTCAGCGCTTTTGAATTGTTCAAGGTGAAAATATTGTGCTCTCCCAACAATCGTGCTCTTATGCTCTCCAAACAATCGTTGAGCATTGTTTTACTGTCTGAACTTGTGTCTGTGTTTTGGCTTGAAAGCAAAACAAGCGTGTGTGATATTGCTCTCATAACAGAGACTGAGTGTTTTGAATCAAACCAAACTTTCGAATACGTGTGAATTTTCGATCGTATCTGTGTGAAAAAAAAGTTAAGTGCGGGCCTCTCGAGGCCATGGGATGCCTATCACTGTTAAAAATCAACACTACTCCTGCCAACCATACTCCGTTAAAAGTTGTCGTACAACTACAAGTGATGTGGACTTTCAAGATATATTATAATGCAGCAAAGGTTATAGACATATTCAACGATTAATAATCATGTCCATATCATAAAACTGTATCATCTAAAACAAGAGGAAAATGAGCCCAAAGTTAACCCAAAAATCACCATGTTTAGCGACGAGGCTGTGTTAAAACGATTAACACAACTCCAACCCACCTAAAGCTTATCAGGTAGCAATGTATTCACAAAAACTTGACGTTTGATGCTAATTTTGGACCGGGGCCGTCCTTCGTTCGTACTTTCCTAAACCGACGTTAATGAGAGATCCATGGTGAGCGAATGATCCATGTTTTGATTCCTACCTTCAGTAAACTACATTTTACTTTCATCGCCGACCTCCTCAATGTTGTCGACAGCAACAACGAAGCACAGCGTCGAGTCAGTCGACATGTCTAGTAAAATCTTTTTAAATAGCGACGAGTGGGTAACGTTAGATGGAAATCAAAAAAACGAATGCGTGTTAATTAACAACAACGCGAGAAGCTCTTCCATACCTCATTCATGTGCTGTAAAGGAATGTCAAGTTAAAGTTTTTAAATTACAGCAAATGTCGGCTTTCTCTTTTAGCTAAAAGACACCAAATTGGGTATGTCAGTATGAGACATAATTCCCATTGGCCAAGGTGAGATTTATCTTACCACCACTGCCACCATGTGGGTCTGTAGTACCTGTTAGAGTGGAACTTCACATTCCTTCCTAAAGACACTACCTTTGGTGTCAGCTACAGCCAGTGCTGCAACTAGGGAACATACAATAACCGATCCCGGGACTCCTGACGCCTAGGGTTCCGACCACACTCATCACTGGGAGCAAACGCTGTAATGTAGACACCACACTTCACAGGATTGGTCGTTTTTTTCGTAAAAAGAGAACACACTGGAACTTTTGCACGACCGCGAATGCTAATGGTTTTCTAAAAATACCCCAGGTTGGCGGGACGATCAATACTGCATTGCAAGGATGCATTACCCTCATAGATGGCAGACGGGGGAGATTCCAAACCCCTTCCGCTCGAAACGGTGAATGTCAACCATTTATTTGTTAGTCTCGTTCCGTATGAACCCTCATGAGATCAATATGATACTTATGCAGAAAGACATGCATTGGAGGCATTGCACATGGGTGTCTCATGTCACCCACGCTGCCAGAAAAAGGTTTCTGATGAGACATCGTAATCGAACTACTTCCCGTTTAACCGCATGCAGTTCAGCGAGTGTTGTTTCCAAAACGGGCTGTGGTAACCGTAATAAGAAATCCGATCCGACCCAACAGACCTAGAACTCAGGCAACCCGGAAAGACCTACCTAATTAAGGTTGGCCTATACTTTATCTCGAAAAATTTCTATGTCGGTCAAAAAGTCTGAAAGCAAACTCCATCGCTCTAGCAAACACTCCTGGAGTAGAGAGCATTTCACTCACGTTTAACTCATTTCCTAATCTAGTTAACGTCCTGGAGATCCCTATGTAATAATATAAGGAAAAATCAAATAATGTGCTTCAAAATGTGCTCCACAGGTGCACGGAGCGAGATGGGAGTGAGCTTATGCTTATGTATGACCCATGCCAAAATTAAAGTTCTCTCCACCATACCTGACACTAGATAAAAAACCATAAGTACCACGTCCGTTATCGCTCTCTTACCAATGTGCTTGACATCTCGATGTGACACGATTACCAAAGAGAGCTCTACGCTGAGCCCTACTCACACTACTCTCTACTTACTCAATAAACATGTCCAAATAACTACATGAGTGGAAATACTTTTCTTAACTTGAAATCCACCGCACGATAGAGAATAACAAGATTAAAACCTGCAGGGCCTTCGACGATACCGTACGACATACTAGCAAACAAGCCAATAACACCATTCTCGGACAAGAGAAGGCCTAACGATTTCCGGAAGCAGTACTCACTACCATATGCATACCACAAAGGAAATCCATATGCCGCCATAGCAACAAAGAGTCTTTGATAAACGGTACAGATAGCTCGTCAACTAAGATCCCAGTCGTTCATAGGCATTCGTCTCAAATGGGCGACCAGCTAGGCTTTCAACGTATGTATCGATGTATGTATCCAAATGCGACAAATAATTTATCCGTCACTTCACTTCACGCAAAAGCATCACTTTTGACTGAGAGGCCATTGATCAAAGACACCCATCATGACCAAGACCCGCTACTCCAACACAGTAAATCAACAGCCTACGAGAAAACTTTGTTCTGATCACCAAGCTGCCGTAGCATGAGTGAAATATGAACTCACGCAAAATCCACATTCATGATATTTTCAATCTTAAAAAGAAAGTCGATAATATCTGACACTCAGCTTGCTTTATTCTATTGTCACTGCAACCCGCCCTTATTGAAACACGCTGTATTTGGGAAGAACAGAAAAATTGGAATAACGATAAATAGACTGAATGTTTTGAGACGAAACAATAACACAGTACAACACATGATTTTGGGACTTATTTCTGAGAACTGCACGTGAAAGTAGCCCCAAAAAGAAGAAGATCTGCATCATTCGTTTTGTAAAGCTACATGCCATAAGAATTTCATATCGATAAAAAGTTAGTAAGTATCGTATATGGGAATTTGTTAAGTTTTAGGCTCTTTTGTTTAACATAACATAAATACTATATGGTGGCGTATGATTATCATAAGTAATATTCCAATATTAACAGTTTTATTGTAACTGCTGCAAAATAAACCCAGTTCGAAATTATTTGATGAATGGAAAAGTGAAACTGTTGCTTATGTAGGGAAACGTTATATGAACAGATTAAAGGAATTGTAATTCTTATTTTTTTTTAATTTGTTTCAGCTAAATCGGACTATAAGCTCTCGAATTATATCAAACAAAAGAGACTAAAACGATACTTACTTCCCCTATACGATACTTACTAAATTCAAATCGATATTAAATTATTATGGCATTTAACGTGACAAAGTGAATGATGCGGAACTTCTTCTTTTTGGTGCTACTTTCACGTGCAGTTCTCAGAATTGAGTCCCAAATCAAAGAGCTGAAAAATGTTGTACTGTCTAATATGACGAGAACTAAAGCTACTTTTGTTAAAACAACTACTATACTACTTATCAAAATTTCAACAAATGTTATGTTTTTTAGAAACGATTATTATTTAAGGTCAACGATGCAGAATATACGATTTTAGGTAGTGACAGGGATCAAAAATATATTTTTTTACACAGCCACAGTTGGCAATTCACATGTACATACTCGAAAGTTTTGTTTGAAATCAGTCAAAATCATGCGTTTGTTTCGCATTTAGAACAAAAACGAACAAAAGTACACACAGAGAAACAATGTTCAACGAATGTTGAACAATTCGGCAGCCCTAAAGCTGCTTGTGCGACCGCACACTATATTGTTTAGTGGGTGCCTTCAGTTTTGCCTGCCACCTATTTATAGTCAATACCTCGGCAGGTTACAATTTATCCATATAAAGTGTGATTTTTTAGCTATTATCTTTTTGGCAACACTGGTTTAAACAGCTGACGCACGTTTCGTGTTTTGTTTTACTGTCAAACATCTTCAGTTTGGTCTATAATTAAACCATGAATCGTCTTACAAACGAACAACGCTTGCAAATTATTGAATTTTATTATCAAAGTGCGTGCTCTGTAAAGAAAGTTCATCGCACGCTTCTTCCATTTTATAGTCAGTTTAATCGACCCACTTAAGCGGTAATTCGGGCTATTGTGACTCAATTTCGCACCAAATTTACATTGTTGGACATTAAACCAGAGTGCGAAGTGAAGAAAATATCGCAGCTGTATCGGCCAGTGTTAATGATGACCATCAATTACGCTATGCAACAAATGAAGACTTTTTGTAAAATACATCAACTAGACAGTATAGGTTTTGATTCAGAAAGTGCACGCTATCACGAGTTAAACGCATATTTGCTTGTAAAAATCGGTCAACAAATAGTTAAGTTATTCATGTTTTCCGAGGGACGCAACTATGCTAAAATCAAAGTTGAAGTAATTAACAACAACACCAAAACAATGCTTCTTCTTCAAGTCTTTGATTTTAGCATAGGACATGGAAGTTGCGTCTCTCGGAAATCATGAATAACTTAACTATTTGTTGACCGATTTTTACAAGCAAATATGCGTTTAACTCGTGATAGCGTGCACTTTCTGAATCAAATAGTAAACATTAGGGTGTCCTTATAAAATAGTGGTTACAAACTTCGTCAAACTTAAAAAATAGTGAAAAAGTCACAAAAGTTAGAAATTTCGAGGCAAAAAACAGACATTTATGACAAGTTATCAATAGAACTATATATACCATTGGAAAGGCCGTAGTCTCTTCTTTATAAAACAGCTGAGAAACTTCAAATTGGTTGATATTCAACCACGTTACTGGCTTTTAAGTGCTTAAAGGTACAACAAACCGGTATCCTAGAGGTCATTCTGAGCTATGTAGATTGCTTAGATCCGTTCAGATTGTATTGGTATGTTCACGAAAGTTATTCAACTTGACCATGGCTACATTTTTGGCGAACATTGTTAGTGAAAAATTTTGACTCCCTCAAAGTAATGCCCAAAAAAGTAAAAAATTAAAATTTTTTTTTAATTTTTTTTTGAAAAAGTCCTGGGATAACCAACCTTTTTGACATAAATTGTTAATAAAGTTAAAGCGCAAAACTCCCAGCTACAATATTGCCGAATATAGTTTAGCGCTATCACGAAGTGTGAGTGAGCTGTTGGACAAAAACTGATGACACCTTTTTTCGAGGGGTTCACTGATTTTGAGAATCTTTTGGGGTCAATAAAAAAAAAAAGGTCACCAATCTCGCCAAACTAAGTATAGGGTTTTATTACCCTTCGATAGTAGAATCGAACCTATACTGTCTAGTTGTTGTATTTTTTTCACTGTTGCACTGTGTTATCGATTCGTCGCCGTTCGCAGCAATTGGGCCTCTGTTACTCAACAACGTGAACAATTTTGCGGAAGGATTTAGGTGTGAAGCCTTTCAAAATACAGCTCTTGCATGAATTGAAGCCAAACGACGTACCGCAACGTAGAATTTTTGGTGATTGCGCTTTTGGAAAGTTGGCCGATGATCCACTTTTTTTTTTCGAAAAATTGTGTTCAGCGACGAAGCTCATTTTTGGCTCTATGGGTACGTTAATAAGCAGAATTGTCGATTTTGGAGTGAAGATCAGCCAAAAGCATTGCAAGAGCTACCAATGCATCCAGAAAAAGTCACAGTTTGGTGCGGTTTATGGGCTGGTGGCATCATTGGACCGTACTTCTTCAAAGATGATGCGAATCGTAACGTAACTGTGAATGTGAGATGATATCCAACTTTTTTTTGCCCAAAATGCAAGAGCTTGACTTGCATGACATGTGGTTTCAACAAGACGGTGCCACATGCCACACAGCACGCTTAACAATGGACTTATTGAGGGGCGAGTTCAGTGAACATTTTATTTCACGTTCGGGACCGCTCAATTGGCCGCCTAGATCGGCCTTTAGACTATTTGCCTTTAGAATATTTTTTGTGGGGCTATGTTAAAGCTCATGGTTATACACACATGCCCGCTTCAATTGAGGCATTGGAAGACAACATTGAAGTATTTATTCATGAGATTCCGGCCGAAATGTTGGAAAGAGTATGCCAAAATTGGACAAAGCGGATGGACCATTTGAGGCGCAGTCACGGTCAACATTTGCATGAAATAATCTTCAAACATTAAATTATATGGACCGTACTATCGATTCAAATAAAGATTTCATGCATTTTTCTGAATTTTATGTGTTTTTTTTTTTAACTTCCCTATAGCTCTGAAAAATCACCCTTTACAACCTTATGTTGTAGGGTGTTCAAAAAACAATTCTACTTACTCTTGAACATTATTAACTATTAACTCCGCATCAAATTTGTAGATCTTCAGTAAATCCCCAAAATTATTGGTCTCATCTGGTTTAACCATAATATGAACTTCCTTGGTGGCCTCATCATACTCCTTCCAGATATTGTACTAAACAGAAACACGATTTATATAGAAAAAGTTTTAGGTTTCACTTCTCTTTAATTCGCAAATTTCACACTCACTTTTTCTTGCATATTTTGGATAAGTTCAATAATCGATAATTGTAGTTTATTTTTAATATTTAACTTATAAACTTTATAATTGTCATAGCGTATCTTTTCTTGCGTTTCGGGCGACGCTGATGGGCCCTTCAATGATGCCGCCGACACACATACCACCAAAGTGGCCACAAACCAAATTAAGCGCATTTGAAATTTAGGTATATTCTTAATGTTCGATGGAAAAGTAACTGAAATACTTGTCGCAGTTTGTTTGCCATTTATATAGTGAAATTATCGCTTAGAATTCTTGATTTCTTATCGTTAAGATTATAAATAGTTTTAGATTAAAAATTTATTGCAATATATACATTTTATTGTGTCTTTATATCAGTATTTTGGTTGCAAATATCAAAAATTCTCTGCTTTTTTTATGAGTGCTAACTAATCGCTCATGGTTTCTTTGCAATTGGATACAATGAGTATGGGCAGGAGGAATTTATATCTCGCAGTATCATTCACAGTTTGACAGTATAAGCGACAGTATTGATATCCACTTCATTGTAAGAATAATCAGCAGCAAAATCTGTAAAGATAAGACATAACTTAATTTCCTTTTACACCCCATGAATGAGGTATGGGATAGCTTATCTCATTGTTGTGAATTAACACGCTTTCTATTTTTAGATTTACAACTAACGGCACCTTCTTGTTTATCGACAAATGCGAACGTCACTGTTTGAGAAGCTTTTTACTAGACATGCCGATTGACTCGACACTTATACTGCGAAGTTGCTGTCAACAACATCGAGGGGAGCCGACAATGAAAGAAAAATGTAGATGGCTGGAGGCGGGAATCGAACCCGGGTTCTCCCGCATGTTCTAATCATCATGCCAACAGTGCCTCTCAATTCCTTTGCTCTACCAATTAATACAACAAATATGTTAATTATACTCTCTTTTAATTATTAAATATTTTAATGACAAGCTATAAAAATATTAAAAACTATATTAAATGCAATAAATCTTAGACATAGCCAAGCTGTTTGGATTTATCCACCAGAGCTAACATGCCGGCCATTAACTCCTGACAATTGGGTATAATCAGTTGGGGTGGCAAAACGAAGCCAAATAGGCCCCTGTCGCGGAATTCAATGGTGAAGCCCACTTCAATACCATTAGTGCCGTAAGCCCAATCGACCGATGTACCAGAAGCGATATCTTAAAGGGAACATTAAAAATATTTAAAATTATAGACTATTCAAGATTTTTTTGCACTTGTACTGAACTTACACAAAACGTTTGCCGTTGAGCCGTACTGATAATGCGTTTTGTACAATAACTTCCAGATGGCCGTGGTAAACGATTTACCAATGCTTAGCAGATCATTGTAGTTTGTGGGGAATACGGTTTTACTATGACCGTAAGGTGACAAAAAATATTGACCGTAAGAATGGAAAGCCAAATAAATATTGAGGTCATCTTTAATGCTTGTTACATAGTCAGCTAAAGCTTTAGCCTCAGGTGACGAAAAAGGCTGGGGACCGGCAAAAGTTTCTGAGCAGGGATCATTGGAGGCTCCACCGTTTTCCATCCAATGAAAGTCGAAATTTCTGTTGGCATCAGTGCCAATGCAACTAGAGTTTGAAACAGGTTGACGTGTCTTGCGCCACATGCGATCCTAAGAATGTGATCAAAGATGTAGTAGAACGATTTCATTAGACCTTCTAACAATTTAAGCCAAACTTACCGTAGTATGTGTATAAACATAACCATCTACATTTAACACAGGAATTATATACCAATCATAGTTTTCCGCTAAGTTCCTCACTTTAGCATCGTTTGACGTCAACAGCTGATTGATGAACCAGGTGGCCGTGGCCGAGGTAATCCATTCACGGGAATGTATATTCGATTCAATAAATATACCCGGATTTCCAGTCTTATAAGAAATTTTAATGCCACGAATATTCCGTCCCTCATACGATTGGCCGATTACAAGACCCTCGGTGACAGTTGGATATGTGGCCAAAATGTCATCTAACCACTGTTCAATAGCGGCTAACGTATAGTAAGACGTCCAACCGAATTTTAGCATATCAGGCGAAAAATCAGGAGCTTTTTGTTCCTCGTCGATTAGTCTATAGAATGACATATTAATAAAAAGATTAAGTTAATGGTAATATGGTTATAATCTAGCTAAAATAAAAGACGAACTAGGATGTGAAGGTCTAAGCCAACAACAACCCCTAGGCGTGCCATAGCCTCGCGAGGCAGGATATACAAACATAATTTCCCTTTCTATGAATTAACACGCTTTCTATTTTTAATTCACAACAAACGGCACCTACGTGTTTGTCGACGAATGCGAACGTCACTGTTTGAGAAGCTTTTACTAGACATGCCGATAGACTCGACACTTATACTGCGAAGTTGCTGTCGTCAACTTCGAGGGCGCCGGCAATGAAAGAAAAATGTAGATGGCTGGAGCGGGGAATCGGATCGCGTTTTCTAACCACTATGCCGGGGCCGGCAAAACTCGCGAGGCAGGAATTCATCTTTTTTTCACACAGGAACGATCGGCAATTCACACGTACTCGAAAGTTTTGTTTCATTCAAAACAGTCAGTCTCTGCTTGAGTGTTACGAAAGCAACACCACAACACGTTAAACTGCTTTCATATGCCAATTATAATTCAAATAATCCATCGATAGTCGTATATAAGTAAATCGACTTTGCATGTATTTTGTAAGGTCTTCACACAAATTTCTGACAGTCATCAGCTTTAATTCAATATTCCTTGTGTAACAGTGTAGTTAAGGGTGTAAAAAACCAGTAAGGAAGTTTCAGTCAGACAATCCGACTTACATATACCCTCACACTCAGTAAAACCTTAAATTTTCTGTTGTATTGATATTATTACTCGATTTCTAAAGTGGGCAGAGTGGTACATTTGTATAAGCGATACAAGAAGGGGAGTGTCTAGACTTCCAAATTTTTTCTCCAAAACTTTATCCTGTTATAGCTTAACAAAATACAGAAATTGGGCACGATCGTGTCGAGTGTATAGATATTATTACTCCATTTCTAAAGTGGGCGGAAAGGGACATTTGTATGGATGGTACCATAAGGGGCGTGTCTAGACTTCCAGTTATTTTCTCCAAAACTTTTTCCTGCTTTAGCTTTACAAAATACAGTATTTGGAAAATACAAAGTGGGCGGTACCAGATGAGAATGGGAGGTACCAGATGGGGCGTGGCTAGGACTTCCAGCTATAGCTTTACTAAATGAAGAATTTGGGTACGATCGCGTTGGTTTTATTGATATTATTACTCCATCCCTAAAGTGGGCGGAATGTTAACATTTGTATGGAAGGTGCCAAAAGGGGTTTGTCGAGATTTCCAGTTATTTTCTCCAAAACTTTTTCTTGCTTTAGCTTTACAAAATACAGAATTTGGATACCATCGCGTTTGGTTTATTAATATTATTACTAGTTTTCTAAAGTGGGCGGAATGGTAAATTTGTATGGGAGGCACCAGAAGGGGCGTGTCTAGACTCCCAGAATTTTTCACAAAAACTTTATCCTGCTTTAGCTTTACAAAATACAGAATTTGGTCACGATCACGTTAGGTCTATTGATAATATTAATCGATTTCTAAATTGGGCGGTACCAGATGGGTATGGGAGGTACCAGAAGGGGCGAGACTAGACTTCCCATTTTTTTTTCTAAAACTTAATCCTGTTGTGGCTTTACTAAATACAGAATTTGGGTATGATCCCGTTGGGTGTATTGATATTATTACTCGATTTCTAAAGTGGGCGGAATGATGTATTTGTATGAGAGGTACAAGAAGGGGCGGCCGTGTAGCCCATTTTAAATACCGTAAGTAGTTTTGGGGAAATATTAACTCGTGCAAAATTTCAAAACATTTGGTTGCGTCTTTCAAAAGTTATTGTGCGCACCAGCCGGACAGCCAGACAGACAGACGGACATGACTCAAAAAATTTAAAAAGTCATGAATCGAATGTGGTTCAAAGAAACCTAGGGTCTAAAGTGACTCCTTCTATGTGTTACACATTTGGGTCGTATCAAATGAGATATACCCTCTTACCCGTTAGGTGAGGGTATAAAAAACACCAATTATACTCACTCTTGTACATTGCTTATCATTAACTCCGCCTCCAAATGGTAGACCTTCAGTAAATCCTCAAAATTCTTGTCCTCCTCGGGCTTAACCATTATATGAACTTCCTTGGTGGACTC
This sequence comes from Muscina levida, assembly GCA_964034835.1. Classification (NCBI taxonomy): domain Eukaryota; kingdom Metazoa; phylum Arthropoda; class Insecta; order Diptera; family Muscidae; genus Muscina; species Muscina levida. The sequence continues at coordinate 107,927,074 of OZ035881.1, forward strand.
ATCATACTCCTTCCAGATGTTATACTAATAAAAATACACACACACATCATGTAAAGCTTTCCTGATTTCTCAACTCTCTAAAAACTCCCACAATATTTCCACTTACCTTATCTTGCATATTTTGCATTAGTTCAATAACCGATAATTGTAATTTATTTTTAATATTTAACTTATAAACTTTATAATTGTCATAACGTATTTTTTCTTTTGCATCGGACAGCGTTGATGGGTCCTTTAACGAAGCCGCCGAGATACAAACCACTAAGGTGGACACAATGTAAATTAAACGCATTTGGAGTTTAGGTATTTTACTAATATGTATTGGCTGTAAGCAGTAACTGATGTTCGTACACAAATTTACTTGGCAATTTATATAGCGATTTTATCGCTGTGCGACGCTGATTTGTTTTTTATCATTAAAATTTAAACAAAACAAATGCAGATTAAATATTTATTGCAATGTCAATGCTTTATTAATTTGTTTATGATTTATTTATGTGGCTACATGTTAATATTTTGGTTGTAAATAGCCCAAACGCTCGGCTTCTTTAATGAGGGCCAATGTACCGGTCAAGGTTTCTTCGCAATTGGGCAGAATATGTGTGGGCGGCAGAACAAATCCATATCGGCCAGTATCACGCATTTCCACAGTATAGGCAATCTTGATGTCCACTTTATTGTAGGCATAATCAAGGGTAGCACCAGAGGCAAGGTCTGTAATGATAGGGATATTAAGACTTAAGTGAAAAAAAAAAAAATTAAATATCACGATGATATGGGTCAAGAAAGCTAACGCTTGGTAAACAGTTCTATATTTATCTCTTGTAAAAAATTGTACATTGTAGCTGAATTCTCTTATTTTTAAAGACGAAAGTTAGGCAGTCAAAGATTGTCTACAAATACTTTTCTTAAAAAATAGATTTGAAACCTTCACAATAAAAAATTTGCCAATTTGTAAAATTTGATGCAGAAATACGACAAAAGTGTTGTATCTTCAGGATGTATCCATATGTGTAATCACAATTTTGTCATATTTCTTAAACATTTGGTTATGGTAGGTAAAACAAATTGAAAGACAGCACACTAAGGACAATGAAGCTCATTATGATGCCTGCAATTTCTCTTGTTGTTTCATCATCCTCCTCCATGCAGCATCTAAAGAGAGTGGAGTTTCTATGGCCTAATCAAAGGGCGTCTTTTTTAACAAGACAATGTCCCGTTAGTGTACCTTTAACTGAGGATATCATACCTCTCGGCAAGTTAGGTATTTGCTTAGTCTTGTTTTTGTTCACCCGGCGCCAAAAATCCTAGCTAGTTTACAAGTATGAATAAGCCTCCTTTTCCCAGCTGCGAAGGAGGGACATAGAATGCCTTTAAAAGTATTTAGTAGGCCTTCCCACTGCAATCTTTTCAAATAACATAGGTTACCGTTGAAAGGCAAGGTTTTTTTTCGTCGTTTTCTGTAAGAAGACCTTATGGAAGGCCTGTATTTACATGAAAAAAAAAGGTGATCACCCTAAAACTGTTTAGTTTTTTTGAGAGCACACCTGTTATTTTTTAGATATTTCCCGTTTCTTCATATTTCTCTCTATACTTAAATTTAAATTTTTTTTCAACGAAAATAAACTTTGCTGAAGTTTGAACTCACTACCTCTCGTTTGCTTGTCATCCATGCTATGAAGATGCATTCGAATTGTGCGGCTGAAACTAATCATAAACTTTTTTAAGAAAAACACACGAAAGTCTTCCACGTATATACACATTCAACCTACCCTCTCACAGAGGAGAGTTCATTTTCCCTTCTCAAATTATGTGCTCGGGATATATCAGAATGGAAGGAGAACTGTTTTCAGGCATGTACAAATTAGGTATTGATGTATGCCTGCTTGTAGAAGCCTTTGTCAATTCCGCCGATGGAATATCATTGAAGGCCCTTTGCCTGATATACAGACGTCTGGTAGAGGTCGCCATATCAACATTTTATTTGGCCGGAAGAATCTGTACCCTGTCTAGCTAGCTCATACGCTAAGAAATTGACCGGAATGTCGATGTGTCCCGCTACCAAGCTGAGCCTAATGAGAATATACCCGACCTTAGTAATGGATGCAATTCCTTCACTGTCGGGGATGTAGCAAACATGGCTTCCAAGGGATGAGGGTATATATCATTTGATACGACCCAAAAGTGTAACACATAGAAGGAGTCACTTTAAACCCTAGATTCTTTGAACCAAGTTCAATTCATGACTTTTTAAGTCGTTTGAGCCATATCCGTCTGTCTGGCTGTCCGGCTGGTACGCACTATAACTTTCGAAAGACGCAACCAAATGTTTTGAAATTTGCACGAGTAAATATTTCCCCAAAACTACTTACGGTATTCCAAACGGGCTACATGGCCCCGCCCCTTCTGGTGCCTCCCATACACATACATCATTCCGCCCACTAAAGAAATCGAGTAATAATATCAATACACTCAACGGGATCGTACTTAAATTCTGTACATAGTAAAGTTATAACAGGATAAAGTTTTGGAAAAAAATGGAAGTCTGGCCACGCCTCTTCTGGTACTTCCCATACAAATGTACTCTTCCGCCCATTTTAGAGATGATGAATGAATAAACGCGTTCGTACCCAAATTCTTTATTTGGTAAAGCTATAGCAGGATACAATTTTTGAGAAAAAAACTTAAAGTCTAGCCACGACCCATCTGATACCTCACATACACATCTGGTACCGCCCACTTTAGAAATCGATTAATATTATTAATATACCTAACGCAATCGCGCCCAAATTCTGTATTTAGTAAAGTTCAGGCAAGATAAAGTTTTAGAGAAAAATCTAGAAGTCTAGACACGCCCCTTCTGGTACCTCCCATAGAAATGTACCTTTCCGCCCACTTTAGAGATGGAGTAATAATATCAATACACGCAATGTGATCGTGCCCAAATTCTGTATTTAGTAAAGTTATAACAGGATAAAGTTTTATAGAAAAATTCTGGAAGTCTAGACACGCCCCTTCTTGTACCTCCCATACAAAAGTACCTTTCCACCCACTTTAGAAATGGAGTTATAATATCAATACACTAGACACGATCGTGTATTTAGTAAAGCTATAACAGGATAAAATTTTGGAGAAAAATTCTGGAATTCTGGACACGCCCCTTCTGGTACCTCCCATTTTAGAAATCGAGTAATAATATCAATATAATAGATTATTTTTTTTGTACTGAGGGTGATGGTATATGTAAGTCGGGTTGCCCGACTGCAACTTTCTTACTAGTTTAGTAGTTCATCAGTTATTTCTGCCTAAAACACGCTGCAATGATTTGTCAGCTTGTAGGAGATATTTATATTAAAGTACGGTGAATAGATGCCATTGCCTACTATTTCGTCAAACTTTCCACACCGCCATCTGTTAGGAACCTAAGTTAATCATCCGGCCGGCCGCTCAATCAACTCCAGTATACCGCAGTATACTGCCGCAACAATAACTTCCTTCACTATCGTCTACTAGGAGCACAGATCCCCATCCCGCTGACCTCATTGACCACGTTCTTCTAGGTGCCGAAGCACCCCATCCGGCTAGCATCACCTTTTTAACCATTTGCTTTCATACCGGGACAATATCACAAATATAAACTGAGTGAGTTTATTACTGTCGACTGGATAGTAAGGGCATTAAAGAAGCATTCACATGTAAGCCCTTGGTAGGACACTTCACTGTGTAACCTGGCCGCCCGTAGTACCCTTTTTAGACACATCGGTTTGATATTAGAGCATTTGCTAGAATTTGGGATGAAAACCACATATGTTTGCTTCCAAATGTTGAGATTGACCCCAGCATAAGGCAGCCCCTGAAAATTACTTCATACGGACCTGTATCCTATAATTGCGCTGGAATTATTCCCATCAGGTTTGGCTGATTTATGCGGTTCAAAGCATTTGATGGCCCACATCACATTTTTCATGCTCACTTCTGCAATTCGGGCTGATGTCAAGTTAGTCATTGTTGGGAAAAAGAGTGCCCAGGAGAATCCCGAGAGATTCTTCCGACAAAAATGTCGACTTTCCGTTATCTTTCATCAAAAATCCTGCGAACAGTGTGTCCTTATATAATAAGTACCTGAAGTGTGCAGAGTGATTGTTGCTCCCTATGATTCACAAAAGTTTCGCCATGACTTACGTTTAGCCTTCTTCACCTTTATATTGATTAAGACTAATTTTCTAAATGCTCCAACTTCATTGATTGTTTCTAGCTTTGGCTTTATTGAAAGTTCCCTAACGGAGAATCTAAGATCCCAATGATCGATGTCCATACATTGTGGCATTTTATTTCTCTTGGTACCATTTCAACAAGTGATTTTCCTGGTTTCATTGAGTGTTATTCTGCATGCATCAGTGCATGTGCTAATTAATTCTTCGAGCTCATATTTATCAGTCGGAGTAATTAGATGGTAGCCTAAACGCCCTTTTGGACGTCTGTGAAAGGTACTCCAGTTATTTTTTGAAATATTTCATAACCTCCGTTTTCAGAGGTTCTATATCTTTTCTGAACCGTGTATTTCTATGATCAGAAATTGAAAATTATTTGCGCCATTCTATATTACATTTAACCTATGATTTAATGGAAGGAGATATAGCACATATGCAACATCCGCTAATACTGCTTATTTATATCATATACATAATATACTTACACATATCTCCAGCTGATGTGCCATAGGTATATGCTGTTTTATACTGCAACGTTTCGACAGCCTGCGCATAAGCTTTGGCCACTTGCATTAAATGATCGATATTGGTTGGCAACTCTTCATTAGTGTGGCCGTAGGGTGACAACAACACTTGACTGTAGCTGTGGAAAGCTAATAAAATATTTAGTTTTTCCTTATTAGCTTGCAAAAAATCGGCTAAGCCTTTAATTTCTGGTTCTGAAAAAGGACGAGGACCGGCATAATTTAAAGCACATGGATCGTCTGAAGCTCCACCATTTGCCATCCAATGAGTGTCAAAATTGCGATTTCCATCGGTGCCAATGCAAGATGAATGAGAGACAGGTTGACGTGTCTTGCGCCACAAGCGATCCTGTAAGAGAATAAATAAATCAATAAATCAATATTAAACCATACCAAACCAGTTTACCTTTTCATGCGAATAGACAAAACCATCTACATTTAAGATGGGAACAATATACCAATCATAATTCTCAGCCAAATTTCGAACTTCCTCATTATCGGAGGTCAAAAGTTCATTTATAAACCAAGTAGCTGTGGCCGAAGTAATCCATTCACGTGCATGTATATTCGATTCAATAAATATTCCAGGATTTCCAGATTTATAGGATATCTTAATACCACGCACTGTACGACCTTCATAGGATTGGGCTATGGTAAATCCTTGGGTCTGCAATGGATATTTAGTTAAAATATTATCCAGAAACTTTTCAATATCGGAAAGTCCATAATAACGAGTCCATCCAAACTCTGAAGATTGATCGATGAGGTCAGTAGAAGTTTGTTCGGCATCGATGAGGCTGTAAAGGAATGGAAAGTGGCATTAATAAATTTTAAGAAAACGGATTGGAGTACATCTCTTATGCGTCTAACAGAAGGCTTAGATTACCATCTAAATACTCTGACTTATAAATCTAAGCCACAAATGCATGTTTCATGGCGAAACTTCTATTAATCCTAAGAGGGCAGCCATTGCCAGACTGCACAGTTAAGGTAATTGCTTGGTAAAGACTCACCTTGTACATGATTTTTACTGAAAGATGATGTAAATTTGACTTTTTGTCCAAAGAATATCTCGGGATTCTCCTGGACACCCATTTTCTCAATAATGTCTTAAAAAATTGTCATTAGCCAAAAATGACACGCGGAAGTCCGCCATACTTAAATACAGTTCGCTCAACAGTGAGCTGAAAAAATCTAATATGGGCCACCAAATGCTTTCATCCTATAAATCAGTCGTACCTGGCGCAATAATTCCAGAGCACAAGTAAGTAATTTTCAGAGGCTGCCTCATGCTGGGAGTCAATCACATCATGTGGTTTTCATCTCGCAAATGCTCTTATGGCAAACCAAAAGACTTTCGACCGATCAGTTTCTCATATTTTGTCCATAATGCATTTGAGAAAAAAAACGTAATTTCCTTTTACACCCCATGAATAAGGTGTGGAATAGCATCTCGCACTGTTGTTAATTAACATGCTTTCTATTTTTTGATTCTCAATTAACAACACCTACTTGCTTATCGATGAATGCGAAAGCTTTTACTAGACATGCCGATTGACTCGACACTTTACTGCGACGTTACTGTCCACAACAATGACTGGAGCCAGGAGTCGAATCTGAGATCTTCCGCATGGTAGTCGCATGTTCTAACCAGCATGCCACGAACGATGCATTTGAGAGGTTATTAGACATTCATGTTCGAAGTAATCTTCTAAAGAATTTACTATTATCAGCATTGCTACACTAAAGGAAAGTCAACTGAGACAGCTCTACACTCTATAACCAATACAATCGAGACCTCCCTAGAAAAAAGATCCACGCTCTGGGAACTTTCCTAGAGGTTACTGCTTACTTTCTTAGCTGGTACTTCTTTGCAATCCCAGTGGATTATATACCGCACGTAGAAAAATATTATAAGCGCCTCGATTTTCTGCGCTTCTTCTCCAGTAAGTCACACCAAGTTCTGTAGGGTTCTCAGTAACCTGGTGTTTCCAACGGAGTTTTGGTCGCCCTCTTCTGCACCGTCCATCGAGTTCATTGTCGAAGACTTTTCGAGCTGAAGCATTTTCGTCTATGCGTACAACATGACCTAGCCAACGCAACCGTTGCACCTTAATTCGTCTGACCACGTCAATGTCAGTGTACAGCTCGTACAGCTCATGATTCATACGACGCCGATACTCTCCGTTAACGATGATGGGCCCATATATTTTACGGAGTATTTTTCTCTCGAATACCGCCATAACCGATTCATCCGCTTGTGTCATAACTCAGGATTCTGAACCATACATTAAGACAGGTAGAACCAGTATCTGGTATAGCTGTAGTTTTGTTCGTTGAGAGAGGGCTCGGTCATTGAATCGCTTGCTTAGTCCGTAGTACATAGCATTTATTTGCAAGCAGGATTCTTCTCCGGATTTCTAGGCTGACATTATTTTCTTTGTTGATGGCGGAGCCTGGGTAGACAAAATTATCTACCACTTGTAAATTATAGTTATCAACGTTCACGCAGTTTCCCAAACGAGTAGATTCTTTGTTCGTCGAAACTAATAGCTTCGTTTTGTCCTCGTTCACCGTTAGGCCCATTTTCGCTGATTCCTTCTGTATACCTGAGAAGGCTGCAGTCACATCCCGCAGTTTTCGACCGATAGTCTGAAAAGAATTCTGCACAAAGATCTCGCATTAATCAGTCACAAAATTTAATTGACTCAGCAATTTAACCCGCACGACTATCCGCTTCGTTATCGATTCGAAGTTTGGGCTACGGCCAACAAAAAAATATCCCCCTCTATATGCATGATCCTGACATTGTAACTCAAAAAACTAAGGGTGCAGGTTAATTCCTCGTACTTTGATTAAGATAACACTATCCTCATTTGATACAACCCAAAAGTGTATCACATAGAAGGAGTCACTTTAGACCCTAGGTTTCTTTGAACCAAATTCGACTCATGACTTTTTAAGTCGTTTGAGCCATGTCCGTCTGTCCGTCTGTTTGTCTGGCTGGTGCGCACGATAACTTTCGAAAGACGCTACCAAATGTTTTAAAATTTTGCACGCGTTAATATTTCCCTAAAACTACTTACGGTATTGCAAATGGGCTACATTGCCCCGCCCCTTCTGGTACCTCCCATACAATACATCATTTCGCCCACTTTAAAAATCGAGTTATAATATCAATACACCCAACGGAATCGTACCCAAATTCTGTATTTAGTAAAGCTAAAGCAGGATAAAGTTTCGAGAAAAAATCTGGAAGTCTTGCCACCCCCTTCTGGTACGTCCCATACAAATGTATCTTTCCGCTCACTTCAAAGATGGAGTAATAATTTAAATGCATCCAACGCGATCGTTCCCACATTCTATATTTAGTTTTGGTGAAAAATTTGGAAGGCTAGCCAGGCCCCTTCTGGTTCCTCCAATACAAATGTATAACTCCGCCAACTTTAGAAATCGAATAATTATTCGATTATTATAATAATACCAATATACTAGAGTATTTTATGTTTTATGAATTTTGAATTCCTTGATAAAAACTCAAAGATCAACATTGATTAGTGTTATTGAGGCAATGTACGCAATGTCAGGTATAGCTAGAGTGTTCAAAACCGAAAACCGTCTAACCGGTTTTTTTCTCCAAAACCATATGCCAGTTTCTTCAAAAATGCCAATTTCAAATACCCGGCATTTAGCATTTTCAGGTTTGTTCTAGGCATATCAGTATAGAAGGTTGTTTATGCTTATATAATATTCTGTGGAAAAATCTCAAAGGATGTTTCTTTAAAATTTCCTTATGTAATACGAAAGTTTGTTTGAAAATTGCTGCTAGATGACTCATTTTATAGTGGGAGTTATTGTATTCATATAAAAAACTTTCACTTATCGTTATTTTCTAAACTAAACATCCAATCGCAAAAAAGAATTGTGATCACCGTACAATACTATGAAGTAGACCTCACCTTGCAATGGCTGGGAAGCCGTCGATATTCATATGGACAACTTAAAGTGCAGTTATCTCCTAAACTATGTGTCCGATCTCAAGAAGGTGCTTATTTCATGATAAACATATAATAGGTGGGAAATCACCAAGATACATTTGGAATATCATTTTAAATAAATGGGTATCTCACCTTGAAATGGGTGAAACACCATTGATATTCATATGAATAACTTGAAGTGCCTTTGCCTCGTCCAATTGTAAAATGGAATTTTATTTAGGATGAAATCGGTACCTTAATTCTAAACCACACTAAGTGTAAAACATAAGTTTTACACATAATTTCAGTTTGGATAGACTGATAATCCTGAGATTTTAAAGGATATAAAATGAAGAAAACTGACAGAATACTTTAAGTCAACTTAAAATACTTTAAGCGGCTATTACACAGGCGAACATGTCTGTAGGCAAGTAAACAAGTTGTAACGGCTTTTTTAATTTGTATGTGTTTGTTGTGGTACAAATCAGATTTTTTCTGCCACAACTGTATTCTTCTATAAACCCTTCCTAGAAACTCACGTTATTATAAGACGCCTTATTTTCACAAATACTTTTAGTAATTACACGAGACGCGCACATCAACGTCAAAAAGCGAACTGAATTGTTATATGAAGCATGACAGACACGCTATTAGACGAGTATGTTGGTATGCCACAGACATCAGAAAATCTAAAATTTTTTAAAACCAACATACAAGTCTGACTTACACGACATACATGTATTAAACAGTGTTTTTTGGAATGCTACAAACATTTATGCCTGTGTAACAGCCACTTTAAAATTAAGGTATCGGTATTCATATGTTTTTATATTTAATTTCATATTTGATTTTATTTTACAATTTCGGAAAAACCGAACGAACCCGGTTAACCCGGTTTTTTACTATATCAGGAATTCGAAAACCGGATTGTTGTAAAAACTTGTTTTTCGAATAAACCGGAAACTGGTTTTCTAAAAAATTCAAGTATTTGAACACTATAGGTATAGCACTTACTGCCATTCTAAACATCTGGAGTCCTGATATCATGGCTGAGAAAAACTGCGTTCCTCTGAAAAAATAAGTAACTTAACCATTTGTTCACTAATTTTTAACACAAATATGCGTTTTACACACGACAAAATAGTGGCTAAAAATGCATTCAAACTTAAAAAATAGTGAAAAAAAATCACAAAAGTTTGCGTTTTCGATGAAAAAAAAAAACAGACAGATCGGACAGGTTATCTATATAAATGGAAAGGTCTATAAAACGGAAAGGTCTAGGACTCTTTTTTCCAAAACCTTTAAGAAATTAAAACTCGGTTAAGAATTGACTGAGTTATAACCCAGTAGGAAGTATCGTCATACACGACTTTGTCGTCAACACTGTCCTCAAGACAAAATGTGAAAAATTTAACTTGTCGTCAAAAAACACGGTTGACGACAAGCTGACCGACAATAGACGAATGTTGTCCTGCATCAAACAAAAAATTCAATACAAAACTGAAGAGAGGAAAGTAGCAGTAAAAAAATTTCAGTTTGTTGGAAACAGCAGTGCGTGACGGTTCATGTATCGCACGTTTTTAATAAAACTATTTCAATTTGTTATTTTAAATTATTAATCATTGGTAACGACAATTTGGCCGACATTGTCGGTCATAAGGTCGTGCATGATTGTGTGCGCGACATGTCGCTTATATATGCATCAACGACAATTTGACCGACATTGTCGCTCATCAGGTCGTGCATGACAAAGCGGACACTTATATGAAAATTTCGTCGACGATTTGTATTTACGGTCCCCTACGTGTCATCAACGATTTACTATGGTCATGCACCTATCCTTGAGGATGTCTTGCAGACACTTCCTACTGGGAAGCTCATAAGTAAGGAATGTTCCGAAAAACCGGGTTTTGAACCCTAAGTCAATATTTTGAGTGTATTAAGATACTTTGGTATACAGGGTCATGTAGTTCTCGACCAGACCTACCACATGCACTAAGTCACTCTCCAAGTTTCTTAAATTTTTTCCATTTTGTCACTGTGATATAAATGTGAAGGAAAACCAGTACAGAAATTTCAGTCAGTTAAACTGGCTGATAAATACCATCACCCAATATAATATATTGTTTAAGTCTTGAGTTATTGAAAATAATCGATTTGTAATTAAAACCAGTTAGAAAGTTTCAGTCGGGCAACCCGACTTACATTTACCCTTACCCTCAGTAAAACAAATAATTTTATATTTTATTGATATTATTACTCGATTTCAAAATTGGGCGGAGGAGTGGTACATTTATATGGGAGGTACGTGAAGGGGTGTGTTTAGGCTCCAGATTTATTCTCCATAACTTTATCCTGTTATAGCTTTACTAAATACAGAATTTGCGCACGATTGCGTTGGGTGTACTGATATTATTACTACATCCCAAAAGTGGGCGGAAAGGTACATTTGTATGGGAGGTACCATAAGGGGCGTGTCTAGACTTCCAATTTTTTCTCCAAAACTTTGTCCTGTTATAATATAACAAAATACAGAATTTGGGCACGATCGTGTCGAGTGTATTGATATTATTACTCTATTTCTAAAGTGGGCGGAGTGGTACATTTGTATGGGAGGTACCAGAAGGGGCGTGTCTAGACTTCCAGATTTTTTCTCCAAAACTTTATCCTGCTTAAACTTTACCAAATACAGAATTTGGGCACGATCGCGTTAGGTCTTTTAATAATATTAATCGATTTCTAAAGTGGGCGGTACCAGATGTGTATGGGAGGTACCAGATGGGGCGTGAATAGACATCCAATTTTTTTCTCTAAAACTTTATCTTGTTATAGCTTTACTCAAAATAGAATTTGGGTACGATCACGTTTAATTTATTGATATTATTTCTCCATCTCTATAGTGGGCGGAAAGGTAGATTTGTATGGGAGGTACCAAAAGGGGCGTGGCTAGGCTTTCAAAATTTTTTCCAAAACTTTATCCTGTTATAGCTTTACTAAATACAGAATTTGGGGACGATTCCGTAGGGTGTATTGATATTATTACTCGATTTCTAAAGTGGGCGGAATGATGTATTTGTATGGGAGGTACCAGAAGGGGCGGGGCCATGTAGCCCATTTGCAATACCGTAAGTAGTTTTGAGAAAATAATAACTCGTGCAAAATTTCGAAACATTTGGTTGCGTCTTTCGAAAGTTATCGTGCGAACCAGCCGGACAGCCACCCGACAGACAGACAGACAGACAGACAGACGGACATGGCTCAAACGACTTAAAAAGTCATGAATCGAATTTGGTTCAAAGAAACCTAGGGTCTAAAGTCACTCCTTCTATGTGTTACACTTTTGGGTCGTATCAAATGATATATACCTTCATCCCTACGGGTGATGGTATAAAAATATACAGGGGTTCTTATGTAGTATTTCTGTTAGACTGGAGTCCATAGAGTAAAGTGATACTTTTAGTTTTTCTCGGTCACTTCGTTAAGTAATGTTTTTATAGCAAATTAAGTAAAATGGCGATATTCCTTAAATTGAAAGTTCCAAAATTCGTAAGTCTTCTCTTTGTAAACCGATTTTCAAAAGCTCATATCTGTTGTAAAGCTGTGTCTTTCACCTTTTATTTAAAAAACGAATTTTGAAAATAGTCAAACGGCGGCTGTTTAAGCAAAACAACCACGAAAAAAAATCGCGAATTCTAATTTTCCCAACGCTCTTAGTTGATCATGAAGCAGCGCAATGTATATTTTTTATTTTTGTATTATGCTAAATTGCAGTTGCTTTCTAAAATAGGTATGTTTATAAGAATCGGTGGAAAAATTAATGAGTTATGCTAATTTTTGTAATATATTTTTCGACATTCTTTGGAATATGTAGTACTAATTACTTGTAGTGATACATATACGTCATATGTATTTGTACAAAGTGACACACACACTCTAAGGAAAAACCACAAAATGACGCGAACATCTTATTAAAAAATTTAGCATAACTCATTCATTTTTTAACCGTTTCTTATAAACTTACCTATTTTAGAAAGCTACTTTAATATAGCATAATACAAAAATATACATTGCGCTGCTTCATGATCAACTGAGAGCGTTGAGAAAATGAGAATTCGCAATTTTTTTTCGGGGTTGTTTTGCTGAAACTGAAGCCGTTTCACTATTTTTTAACCGATTTTCAAAATTCTTTTTTTAATAAAAGGTGAAAGTCACAGCCTTACAACAAATGGAAGCTTTTGAAAATCGGTTTACAAAGAGAAGACTTATGAATTTTGGAACTTGCAATTTTAGGAATATCGCCATTTCACTTAATTTGCTATAAAAACATTACTTAACGAAGTGGCCGAGAAAAACTAAAAGTATCACTTTACTCTATGGACTCCAGTCTAACAGAAATGCTACATGAGAACCCCTGTATATTTTGTGTGTAGCACAGTGTTATTAACACATATTATTTTATAATCAAATGCATTTTTTGTGTGTTTGTTTACATTACCTTTGCAAATTGGAAATCATTTCGTAATGTTGAAGATTCTTGAAAATCGTTACATTTTCGAAATCTCCTTGGGTTTGGGGATTTACCATAATGTCCATGGAATGAATATCTTGATGCCATAGAGAAATCTGTAAGTGTCGTATTTAACATAGTATAGTTATCATATCATACAAATATTATCATAGTCATCTATTTACCCCATCGTTGTGCAAATTTATTAAGTCATTTATTGTCTGTCTTTGCTGTTCATTTTCTATGCGAACTTTATAGATTTTATAGCCATCATAGGATATTTTATTATCCACCGGCAGTGAACTAATGCCAGAAGCTATTACTAATGAAAACACACAGACGTCGATTAACTTCATGTCGCGACTACTTGAGGTTCTTTAAACTACTGCGATTCTTGTAGTTGTATCAACTGCTCAATCAATTATGGTCAATCCAGCAGTCAGTTATTCATGATAAGAAGGCATTAATAGCTGCTAGACTAACTGACTGATACGATCTATATAAAAAAAAGGAATTATCAAAATTATTTGATAGTACCAGATCAATAAAGTAATCTTGATAAGTAAGCATGTTAGAGAAATTTAATATTAATGAGTAAATAACATAGCATTAAGAGAGAGAGAGAGAGATAGAATAACACCTTAGGGAAGTTAAAAGTATCTGAAGCAGTTTTCGCAAAGAAAATATTTGCCGAAAAATAACTGATATTATCCACAAATTTGAAATATTCAATGGAATGCCCATAATGTTGGCTTTATTAGCTCAAAAATTTCATCGCATTTATTGTTTACAAAAAAATGTATGTTATATGGCTTCTGCAACAGCGCCGAGATGCAATGGATTTTCACAAAATTTGTGCTTTCTCCAAAAGCGACTTGTTTACATACACGTTAAGCCAGAAATGAGCCTCATCGCTGAACATGATATGAGGATACAAATCTGTTTTAACTTCAAATTGACTCTGTCTCTGGCCATTCATTGAACACACGACACAATTTTAGGAAAATCTGTAGGCTGCTTTTTGGTTTTTATTTTTGAATCCTTTATATAAACTTTTAACTAAATATATATCTTAAAAGACAGTCGACAGTTATGTTTTAGATAAAATTGATATCTACGTAATTTTTAAGTTTTTTCTTGATAATATTGTATTTTATTATATGCACTGTACTCTCTATATATAGCCCAAAATCTTTCACAATTGTGAGCATAGTCCTTAAGAACATCAAATCTATATATATAAATATATAAATGTAGTTGTCGTATCGACCGTTATATATAGACTCCGTGGCGCAACGGTAGCGCGTCTGACTCCAGATCAGAAGGTTGCGTGTTCAAATCACGTCGGGGTCAATTATTTTTATGTAAAATTTTTCAAAAAAAATTTACTGCTAACAAATAGTAAAATATTTTTCTGTGAGGAATAATTCTTCTAATTTGTTTGGTATATAATTTATAGATTTTTTATGTACGTACATATTTCTTATGATGCATATTTTTTCTTATACATAGATTGTTAGCAGCTTTTCTGAAATTCGTAAAGAATATTGTGTCGTCTCAACATACAATAGTTATTGCTATTAGAACATTAGCTATAAAACATACAAATACACTGATTATTAACTTTCAATATAAATTTAAAAAAAAATATTTTTTTTTGTTTGTAAATCCCGAATATAGAAAACCTTTGTCATTTTTGTGGCCCAGAAAACCAAAAATATTGACAGAGTTGTCAAAAATTTCTCGCTTTAAGACGAATAAAAAAATCAAATTTCTAGAACTCTCCGAGCACCCAAACCTGAAGTGGAAGAATTTCGTTACAGTTCTTTATAAAATCGTATATTATTTGGAAAAAAAACTAAGGAATTGTTAATCATTTATTGAAAAATCATAATTTTATTTTTATTATGTGAGATAAATATAAATATTTATATATCTTCTTTTTATATTAGATGATAAAACAAATCGTGCATAAACTAATTAAATCAAAATTAAAAAAAAAATATTTCAATACGATTTTTTTTAACTCAAATTTTTAAATAAATGTTTATTTTTTAAAGATGTTTCTTAAAAAGGTAAAATATTTAAATACATTTTTTAACTGTTTTGTGTTAAATTAATTGTTTTAAAGTAAGTCTCTCTCTAAAAATATTACTTTTTTTAATAATTTTTTTTAAATGTAATTAAAATGTTAAAAATTTGCATTATTTTTATTTTTTAAATTAAAATTAAATATTTGTTTATAATCAAAATTTCACGTATTAATAATAAGTAAATCATAATTAAGACTTTAAAAAATTTAAAAATCTGCTAAAAATCAAATTTTTTTATAAAAAATTTAAAAAAATCGTAAAATTTCTTCATAGATTTTTATTGTTTTCTGATTTATTTCTATTTTGAATATATTTCATTTTAAAAAGTATAGCATTTTAAATTTCGATAAACGTTCAATTGAACGAGATTTCTTTACAGTTTTGCTGATTTGAGTAAGATGTTGTTGTTTTCTTGATTTTTTCTCAAGGCAAAATTTTTAGATCTGGTTAAGAGCTAAAAATTTGCTGAAGAGAGAAAAGCTATATTTGGAATAGTTCACGAGATATAGACTACTAAAAACCGAACCGCGTCCGGTTATTAGAGCGTCCGGTTATTAGAATAATATTTGTATGGAAACATTAATGCTATAGCTGTGTCCGTAAGTTTGGTCCGGCTATTGCAGCTGTCCGGTTATAAGGACTGTCCGTAATGAGGAATTTCTCTGTATACCCTCCTACTCATAACATAGGGAATGGGTATAAAAATTAACTCTGAAATAGAACTTACCAAATTTGAGGATTATTTGTAAACTAATTTTTTCCAAAATTATCATACAATTTCGTACTATTTAATTTTTTTTAAAACATATATTTTAAAATAACAATTATTTGAAAATCACATTTCCTTATTTTTTACAATCTTTTTTAATTTGCTTATTTAATTAAATCTATTATAAATTAAATTTTTTTGTAATTAAATTTTTTGAATAGTATTAAAAATATTTAATGTAATATTTTAGCTTTATTTTTACCTGTTGTTTGAAAATAAATAACAAATTGTAAAGTATTTATGAAAACATTTAAATTTTTTTTATAAAAATATTTTTTTATTCACTAAAAATTTTTCTTTTGTTAAAAATATAACTGAAGAATTTTTTTTTAATAATAATTTTCAAATATTTTTTTTAAGATTTTTGTCTATTTCATACATCGTAGTTACAAAAATGATGTTGAATCTAACCCTTTAAAATTTAAAGATTATTTTAGTAATATATATTTTAAATCAATATTAAGGTTTTTCCAAAATGAAAATAAATTTTAAATAGTTGTTTATTACTTTAAATATTTTTTAAATCAAATCTTTTTTATAGTTATAATTTGGATTCGCAAATTTTTCTTTTCTTTTTTGAATCACGTATTGAAAAAAAAACTTATTAAAATTAGTTAATATTTAAATTTTGTTAAAAACTAAATAATTTGTAACAAAAAGTTAAAAAAAAATACATTTTAAATCATTGTTTTTAATTAATATTTCGTTGAATTAAACTTATTTGAAAGTCGTATTTTATTATAGCATTTTTTGTAATTTAAATTTCTTTAAAATGTTATAAAGAAACAAACTTTTTTTAAATATTTTTTTACATAGTCCCTCTTAAGTTTTTAATGGTTATTTGAAAATTTATTTTTGTTACAACAAGTTCAAATTTATTTTTTATAAATAATTTTTTTAACAAATTTAATTGAAATTCAATTTCTTACATTCGATTTTCGCATTACAATTCCTCTTGAGTGCATTATTAGCTATTAGACTGTTCATAGATTAACTATATTTGACAAATAAAAATATGAAAAAAAATGTTGAAAATCACTTTTAAACCCTTGACCATGAATACATCGCAAAGCCATAAACAAAATACATTTCAATTTGGAGAAAGGGGACAAATATTATTTGGCTGAGTTTAATGCAACTATCGTCACTGGTTGCTTCCATCGCATTTGTATATTAACATTTTAAGCGACTATATATATATTAGAAACTTATTCTTATGACTAATATGGTTTATAATGTGTCAAACAAATCAATATTTCATATATAGAAAAAGAAATTTTTTTCAGTGAACTAAAAATTGGTTGCCCACCAACAAATAGAGTGATAATCTAAACGAAAATTATTACAAAAAAACCGTTTTTTGAACTTGCATGCCATGAGTATAAACCATGATTAAAACAAGCGTTTTTTCTTCTTTCGAACATTTTTATCATAACTTTTTTTTTAATATTTTTGTTATATATTTTAAAATAAAATTTTTTAACAAAAACAGAGTCACATCGATACCTCTTAATGCTGTAAGTATAAACCATGATTAAAACAATAGACCAAGTGTTTTTTTTTCGAACATGTCATTATCATAATTTTGTTTTCCTTGGTCATTATTTAAACATAAATATTACATTTGTTTTATATTTTAAATATAAAAAGTTTTTAAAAACAAAAACAGAGTCACGACTATCTCTAATTTGACCCCGACGTGATTTGAACACGCAACCTTCTGATCTGGAGTCAGACGCGCTACCGTTGCGCCACGGAGTCATCTGCTGGATCGTTTGCTAATTAGCTTCAACATGCGTTACCACACAAATAGTATTGTAATTACAATTGAAATAACTTAACATACTTTTAGGATGTACAAATGCAGCATAGCTGTTTCGAACAGTCGAGGGCAATGTATTACAGTTAACAGTTATATTGTTGGTGTTTAATAAAATATTGAAATCCAAATCCACTGAAGACAAACAGGGTTACCAATTTATAATATTTATTGTAATTGTAGCATTTCCTGCATTGCTCTTTTTTTGTCAGTCATACCTTATCTACTTGCAGTTATGTTACTAAGAGTTTTTGAAACTTTTTTTCAGCATTCTTTGGCTAATCACAATGGACAGACTTACACCAGAATTAGGGGGTTTTTACATGGTATTTTTGAGAATTTCGTCAAATAAAAGCTATTAGTAGCGATGTTGGAAACAGAGCTCCAACTTATATATTTAAAAAATTACGAATATGTATATTACCTGAAATTTCACATAGATTGTTAGGAATTAGATTGTGCCGCATAGAGGTGAAAGTTCGATTTTGTGTTCAAGTCAGTTTATCACCGCTGAGTATTGAATATTCTGTTGAAGCCAGATTAACTAGTAATATGCCGTTGAATAGGTGGAAAAAATACCTACAAAAGTAAATTTTTGCCCTAACAATATATTTTATAGATATCGCGATATTTGATGGAAAAATGGGGGTATATTTGAAAAAAATATGTATAATTGGTTTTAAGTTTGTAGTATACCACCACATATTTCTAGTCAAAATCTACAAAAAAGGTAAGTCTGCATATTTTCAAAATCAATCTGTTCCCGAGATTAAATATTGCAAAGTCGAAATGGACTTTTTGTCACTTGCATCCTTTTGCTTCTGAGTAATGCGCAGAGAGTACAATTCTGATGAGTGACTTGAGACTCCACTTTGGTGACCGAATTGTGTAAGAAAATGAACACGGTGAATTGACCACCTCGTTCGTGTGATTTGGCACCTTTGGTCTACTTGTTGTGGGAGTACGTAGACGCACTATTCATGAAATGGAAAGGTGCAGTCGCGATGATATTTGTAAGCTAAAAAAGTCAAACTGTTGGTAATTCCATTAAATTTGTTGTGTTTTATTACACAGTAGCACATTTTCCTACTTCAAACTCTTGAACCAATAGAAACCCACAAAATCTGAAAGCTTATGATAGTAGAAGAAAACTCCTAACTGGGTTTTGAATTATAAGCTAAGGTTTTCTTTTCATTAATTTTTGAAGTTTTCGACTGAGAGGAAGATTTTAGTAGTCTATATCTCGTGAACTATTCCAAATATAGCTTTTCGCTCTTCAGCAAATTTTTAGCTTTTAATCAGATCTAAAAATTTTGCCTTGAGATAAAATCAAGGAAACAACAACATCTTACTCAAAACAGAAAAACTGTATAGAAATCACTTTCAATTGTACGTATATCGAAATTAAAAATGCTATGCTTTTTAAAATGAAATAGATACAAAATAGAAATAAATCAAAAAACAATAATTTTACGATTTTTTTACATTTTTGTTGTTTTGAGTGAGATTATGTTGTGTTTTTGATTTTATCTGAAGGTTAAATTTTTAGATCTGATTAAGAGCTAAAATTTTACCAAAGAGAGACATCAAAATTTTGAATAGTTCACGAGATATAGCCTTAAGAATCAGTACATGATTTTAGGACTTTTAAGAACGAATAATAAAAAAACCGTAGCTAATAATTCAAAACCCAGCTAGTGGTTTTCTTCTACCATCATAAGCTTTCAGATTTTGGTGGTCTCAAATGGTTCAAGTTTTACTGCTGCACTGTGTTATCGCATAATCCTAAGGGATGTTGGTATACATATAGCATTTGTAACGAAAAAGTGTAACGTCTTATAACAGACCTGTAAGACGCCAATTATCATAAGACCAACTTCGTTTCATGACTTTTTAAGACGATTGAGCCATGTCCGTCGGTCTGGCTAGATAAATGGTAGGTGATAATATCAAATAAACCCTGAGAAAAGCAAAACCATTGTCACACCCCTTCTGGTAGCTTCCATACAAATTAACCGTTATAGTTTTACATACATATCTTTATAGTGTAACGCTGTAAAGGAGACGAGTTAAAACCCAAGTATCTTATAACCAAATTCGTTTCAGGACTTTTTAAGATGATTAAGCTATGTCCGTCTGTCTGGCTGGTGAGTAGGATAACACGAGTAAACCTTAAGTGATCGGTTTAATAATTTACTAGCATTAATATTTTTCAAAACGAACTAATGAGATTGTTAATGGGTAGAATAGCCCCACACCTTCTGGTACCTCCCACACAAAATTACCTATTTTTGGATAAATTATAAATTTCCGGAGGATATTTGAATTTGGTATTTATCTTGCAAAAGTAGACAAACCCTAAGAAAACCGAAACCTTTGCCACAACCCTTCTGGTACCTCCCATACAAATGACCGAATTGAATCGTAAAATGTTCGCTTATGAAAATTGGACTTAGGAATGAATATGGTCTCTGTCGGTTCACTCTTTCTGGTACCTCCCATACAACATTACCTATTTTTGGAAAATTAATATTTATCCCATAACTTCCAAAGCGGCACCTGGGGGATAACCAAATTTGGACAGTTAATTCATCTTGTAATAGGCGGCAAAACCTCAGAAAACCTAACTATTTGACACACTCCTTCTGGTACCTCCCATATACATAAATAACCGACATTGTTACTTTTACACTCATATAATTTTTGTATGTACACTAAATTCAGTCAAATTTTGCAAAGGTAAAAGTTAACTGAAAGTTGATTTAGGAAAAAAAAATTGACACGTATTGCTACCCCTAATTGTATCTTCTATTCAAATAAGTCAAATTTTTACGGTTTTGCTCCACAAACAGGCAAAAGATTATACATAAGTAACTTTATTTTAATTAAAAATCAATTAATTTCTATAACTCAAGACTAAAGCAATATCCTATATTGGGTACTTATATCTAAGTACATTTAAAATTGATTATCCGGCTCGCTTGGATAATCGAAAAACTCGGTTAAAAGAGGTTTGTATATATTACTTACTTACTTTACTTACTTAGCTGGTACTTCTATGCAATCCCAGTGGATTATATACCGCACGTAGAAAAATATTATAAGCGCCTCGATCTTCTGCGCTTCTTCTCCAGTTAGTCACACCGAGTTCTGTAAGGTTCTCAGTAACCTGGTCTTTCCAACGGAGTTTTGGTCGCCCTCTTCTGCGCCGTCCATCGAGTTCATTGTCGAAGACTTTTCGAGCTGGAGCATTTTCATCCATGCGTACAACATGACCTAGCCAGCGCAGCCGTTGCACCTTAATGCGTTTGACCACGTCAATGTCAGTGTACAGCTCGTACAGCTCATGATTCATACGACGCCGATACTCTCCGTTAACGATGATGGGCCCATATATTTTACGGAGTATTTTTCTCTCGAATACCGCCAGAACCGATTCATCCGCTTGTGTCATAACCCAGGATTCTGAGCCATACATTAAGACAGGTAGAACCAGTATCTGGTATAGCTGGAGTTTTGTTCGTCGAGAGAGGGCTCTGTCATTGAATCGCTTGCTTAGTCCGTAGTAGCATTTATTTGCAAGCAGGATTCTTCTCCGGATTTCTAGGCTGACATTATTTGCTTTATTGATTGCGGATCCTAGGTAGACAAAGTTATCTACCACCTCGAAATTATAGTTATCAACGTTCACGCAGTTTCCCAAACGAGTAGATTCTTTGTTCGTTGAAACTAATAACTTCGTTTTGTCCTCGTTCACCGTTAGGTCCATTTTCGCTGATTCCTTCTGTATACCTGAGAAGGCTGCAGTCACATCCCGCAGTTTTCGACCGATGATGTCTACGTCATCAGCGTACGCGAGTAGCATGTGGCTTTTGTTGAATATAGTGCCACTCGTGTTTACTGCAGCTTTTCTCATTATCATCTCCATCACAATGTTGAAGAGATCGCACGATAGGCCGTCGCCTTGTTTTAGGCCTCGTCTGGTATAGAATGGCTCCGTAAGGTCCTTGCCAATCTTCACTGAAGACTTCGTGTCAGTCAGCGTCATTCCGCAAATACGTATCAGCTTCGCTGGAATACCAAACTCAGCCATGGAATCGAGTAATTTCTGCCGTATCGGGCTGTCGAAGGCAGCTTTATAGTCGACAAAAAGATGGTACGTGTCGATCTGTTTCTCTTGGGTCTTTTCCAGGATTTGCCGAAGTGTGAAAATCTGGTCAGTTGTTGATTTTCCGGGTCTAAAGCCACACTGATAAGGCCCGATCAGGTTGGATAACACTGGCTTTAGTCTTTCACATAGCACACTCGACAGGACCTTATATGCGATGGGTAGAAGGCTGATCCCGCGGTAGTTGGAGCACACACTTGGATCACCTTTTTTCAGCACAGGACATAATACGCTTACATTCCAATCGTCGGGCATGCACTCTTTAAGCCAAACCGTGCGCAGGAGCTGGTGCATGCTCGTTATCAGCTCCTCGCCACCGGACTTGAAGAGCTCTGCGGGCAGACCGTCGGCACCGGCTGCTTTGTTGTTTTTCAGCCGCGATATTGCTCTTCTTACCTCGGCTTGACTTGGTGGTGGGCAATCTAAGCCGTCGTCGACAATTGGCGTGATAACTTCACGTGCGCTGCCTTCTGGAACCAGCAGTTGCTGGAAGTGTTCTCTCTATATGTGCAGCACACTCTGCGTATCCGTGACCAGATTTCCATCACTGCCCTTACAGGTGGGGAGGCCATTACCGTATCCATTTGTTACCTCCGATATAAAATGACATATTTTTAGAATATTGTTATTTCTAACATAATTTCCAAACGGACAACTGGAGGATATTTTAAATTGGTAACTCCTATACAAATGACCAAATTTACCCTCATAGTTTTACGTACATATCTTATTCCTAAGAACACTGAAATCAGTAATATTTTGTGCAAAATATTAGCACATTAAAATTTTACTCAGTATTAAGTAAAAGAACTAAATAGTTTATTTTTTGGCAAGTAAAATTTCCCCCATAACTTCCGAACTGCAAGATATTTAAATTTGGTCAGTTTATTTATCTTGTAACAGTAGGCAAAACCGCAGAGAACAGAAATATTTGCGACGCTTATTCTGGAACATGTGATACAAATGCCTAAAATCACCCTCATAGTTCTACATGCATATCTTATTTGTAAGCGCACTTAAGTCAGAAAAATTGTGCGTGTGCGTATTTCACTTATAATATTTTGTATTTATAGGTGAAACCTAACAAACCGGGAGGTTTATCCTACCTATTAGATATTATGATTTCTCTTTAGACTTTTAAGCGAATCAATTGTAGACTTTTTCTTTGACCCTACGCCCAGAGATATTGAATTTCACATTTTACGTTTGTTGGCTAAAACTTTTTCTACAGTTTTATTATATGTCTCGTCTGGCTATGCGATCGAAAGTAGTATGGGTAAGAGTATTTATTAGACAGTTCACCTGAACAAAATTCCTGTATCAGTTAAAAAAATCGGTCTCTAAAGAAAACATTCCTTAAAAACTATTATAAAATATACTTTATTAGTGATTCTAGATGACCCCGACGTGATTTGAACACGCAACCTTCTGATCTGGAGTCAGACGCGCTACCGTTGCGCCACGGAGTCTTTGTGTGTTATAACGGCTAAGTAGTAAAATGATAATACCAAACTTGTTAGCATACTTTAAGGCTAAATCCATAACTATTAGCCGCTCGCTAATCAGACAGCAAGTGTATAACAGTTATAGATCCGAATATTTAGCCCTACTATGAATGGCATTGCCATGTATATTGGTCGGCACGAGCATTTTTACGACTGTCGTACAAATTTAAACAAAACAGTCTCAAAAATATCAAATGCATCAAAAACTGCAATTTGGATTGCAATTACTTTAACTCACTGAAGCTCTTATATAGTCATTGAAGCTTTTATATCAGTAAACAGTTTAACGCAGTCCAACATGAGCGAGAGGGCCACACATGTATTTTCACATGCATTGAACGAAAACAATCAAATGCATTTCCAGGATTTTTATACCATCACCCTTAGGGATGAGGGTATATATCATTTGATACGACCCAAAAGTGTAACACATAGAAGGAGTCACTTCAGACCCTAGGTTTCTTAGAACCAAATTCGATTCATGACTTTTTAAGTCATTTGAGCCTTGTCCGTCTGTCTGTCCGTCTGGTGGCTGTCCGACTTGTTCGCACGATAACTTTCGACAGACGCAACCAAATGTCTTGAAATGTTGCACGAGTTAATATTTCCCCAAAACTACTTACGGTATTGCAAATGGGCTACATGGCTCCGCCTCTTCTGGTACCCCCCATACAAATACATCATTCCGCCCACTTTAAAAATCGAGTTATAATATCAATACACCCAACGGGATAGTACCCAAATTCTGTACTTAGTAAAGCTATTACAAGATAAAGTTTTGGAAAAAATTGGAGGTCTACCCACGCCCCTTCTGGTACCTCCCATACAAATTCACCTTTCGCCCACTTTAGATATGGAGTAATAATATCAATAAATCCATCGCGCTCGTACCCTAATTCTTAATTTAGTAAAGCTATAGCAGGATACAGTTTTTGAGAAAAAAACTGAAGTCTACCAACGCCCCATCTGGTACCTCCCACACACATCTGGTACCGCCCAATTTAGAAATCGATTAATATTATTATTAGAACTACCGCGATCGTGACCAAATTCTGTATTTTGTAAAGTTTAAGCAGGATAAAGTTTTGGAGAAAAAATTTGGAAGTCTAGAGATGGAATAATAATATCAATACACTTGACACGATCGAGCCCAAATTCTGTATTTAGTAAAGCTATAACAGGATAAAGTTTTGGAGAAAAGATCTAGATGTCTAGACACGCCCCTTCTGGTACCTTCCATACAAATGTACCACGCCGCCCACTTTAGAGATGGAGTAATAATATCAATATACTCGACACGATCGTGCCCCAATTTTGTATTTTATTAAGTTATAACAGGATAAAGTTTTGGAGAAAAAATTGGAAGTCTAGCGGCGCCCATTATGGGACCTCCCATACAAATGTACCTTTCCGCCCACTTCAGAGATGGAGTAATAATATCAATACGTCCAACGCTATCGTGCCCAAACTCTGTATTTAGTAAAGCTATAACAGGATAAAGTTTTGGAGGATAAACCTAGAAGTCTAGACACGCCCCTTCTAGTACCTCCCATACAAATTTACCACTCCACCCACTTTAGAAATCGAGTAATTGCAATATAATAGCAATTTTTTTTATTTTACTGAGGGTGATGGTATATGTAAGTCGGGTCGCCCGACTGAAACTTTCTTACTGGTTATATTATAATTTTGTTAATAGTTATGATAAAACTATATAACAACCCAGCGGAAGGCCTTTGTTCATGAGATTGAAGGCCTTCTTTGGATCCGGTATGCCTTCCTTGATCTTCTTTCTTCCTTTCTTTTTTTACATTGCGTGACATTGGAAAAGAAGGCCTTCCGTCGCCGGTTCCAGAAGAAGGCCTTATGGATGCTTTCTATAAGAAGGCATTATGGAAGGCCTGCATACACATTAAAAAATAATGACTTGCAAATAAAACAAAAACTGAACAGTGCACCCTCAAATTATATAGTTTTTTTTTGAGAGCGCACCGGTTATTTTTAGATATTTCTCACTTCTAAATATTTTTCTCTATACTTACATTTTTTTTCCAACGACACTAAACATTACTGGGGCCTATGGCAGGCCTTCATAAAAGTTGAAAAAAAACGTATTAACAATTCTTTCCATTTAGAAGGCATGCAATACCCCTGCTATTTGGAAGCGAGAGGGGATGTGTATGAAATCCCTCTGCCTTCTTTTTACATGTCTTTGGCAGGTCTGTCCATAAAATGCCTAAATCTGATGAAAAATCATGCGTTCTGTATTCCTTATTTAAAATCTAATTCCCAAATAAGGACTACTGCATGCATTATATGAGAAAGACCTCTCAAATTCCGCCGCTGGGGAGCTACTCACCAACACAAACTCATATTGTGTTTGTATTGGGATGCCGTTCACTGTTTTATATAGTCTAAAAATGGAGCTAAGAGTAAAAATATAATCGAATACTGAATTTATTGTCATATGAAAGAACTTGGTTCTTTTTCACACAAACGTTCCTACCTTTGAATAATGTACCGTGAGTAACATGAGTAAAAAACTTTTTTTTGAAATTAACTACAGATTTTAATGAAGTGAATACTTTAAGCAACAATCAATAAATATTATTTTATTAAATTTTTCTATCTAGAAAATTTTTTGATTTTGTTCTGTATTAATTGGAAGAATTTAATAAATTCTAATTTTAGGATCTTAATTTAATATGTCACGAGTTCTATGCAAGTTGTGAGCATTCTTATGTAATTTGAATATTTCTAATAATGAATTCAGTTAAAATATCTAAAAGTTTTTGTCAACCAAATAAAATTTTAATATTGAATATAAGACAATATATAACATTTTACTGCAATATTTTGGAAGTGACCAGAGAAAATAATTATTTCATTTGTATACAGAATTATAGAAGAAAAAAGCAATTTCAGACCAATTAATGATGTTTTTAAGAAAAATAAAAAAATAATACAAAATTTCAATATTTTAAGAAATTAAGATAAAAATTGACCCCGACGTGATTTGAACACGCAACCTTCTGATCTGGAGTCAGACGCGCTACCGTTGCGCCACGGAGTCACATGTTATAATCCTCGCTAAATACTATTAAAAACACTGCAGCGACCATTATAGTAAGTGCTGGTTATAGCGTTGGCTATGCTATGGCATTATAATTATAATTATAGTACGCATTTATTCGAATGCATATAAATGCCTAGCAGAGTTGACAAGTTTCATTATTGGGCTGCTATAGCATTTTTTAAGTATTACTACAAATACTATCAAAATCATTCATATTTAAACAAAATCAAAATATTGAATTATGATTTGGCAGTTTAGTATTACTATAATTGCTATGCTCTTCGCTTACATTAGTTAACAAGGCAATACAATTTTTTTAAATCGAATTTTTCTTCCTTGTTGTTTTTGTTGTTGTATTTTAAGGTGTTTAAAAACTAATAAAATACCTCTACCTGAAATCCTAGCACCCGCTGAGCGAGGAATTGATTTTAGACATATAGTTTACTAGGTTCCCGGCTCGCGTTGCTTCACCAGTACTTACATAAGACAAACAAACACCAATTTTATTTGATTTTAGCTTTATTGTTATTGTACCGCTTTACTCCCTTTTATTCCCTAAAAGTACGAATTTTAGAAGATACATTCGTATCGTACAACTAAAATGGACTGGTACCCCCTCTAATTCTATAGGAAGCATTCCAACATACGATAATAGCTTAAGCCGTTTAGTCTGGGTGATGGTACCAGTTTAATCCTTTTTCGACCTTTTTACCCATAAATGTTGGAATTTCCAAAAACCCCATCTGACGACCTTCTAATTCTATAGGGAGCAATTATATATACATTTTCGTAACTCTACCTTTAGGCATTTGGTCTGGGCGATAGTACCAGTCTTATCCCTTTTTCGGAAAATTACTTCTAATGGCACAACTAAAATATTCACTTCAATTTTTGCGACTATACCTTTAGTAAGATTTATCCCTTCTCGACCTTTTTTACTGCTAAAATTTCGAAAACCCTCCTTGCTTCGTTCTAATACTATAGGGAGCACGCCCATATAAATTATAATTATATCATTTGCCGTTTGCTCTAGGCGACAGTAACATTTTTAACTCTTTTTCAATTTTTTATCCCAGAAATATCATATTTCAAAAAATTATATGATATTATAGCATTAGCCGATTGGTCTGGGTGATGGTAAGTTTTATCCCTTATTGATAATTTTTACCCCTAAAAGTACGAATTTTTAAAAATACATTCTTAGCTGACGTTTACTCGAAAAGGGGAACAACCAGCCCAAATTGTATGGTACTATCTACAACCATTTTTCAATTTTAATATACAGGCTATGAAAATTTTATTTAAATCGTTCTATTTATATGACCGACATAACATTTTTTCCAAAAGGGGTGAGACGTACTCCCCCATGTGTAGCATGTCTCATCTTTATACCTTCCATGGTTCGTGAATTACGACCGATTGAAATTTTGGTTTTTGTGGGCGGTGCCACGCCCCTTTGTCTGAGTATGTTTTCATGTAGCCTATGTTAGAGACCCTACGAATAGTACTTCACAGTGAAAATTTCATTGCAATCAATTCATTTATTTCGATCAGATAACGATTTTTTTAAAAGGGGCGGGGCACCGCCCATTATCCAGCGAGACGTAATCCTATTTATATCAGTAACATATGTAGCAAATCTTATCTTTATACCTCTACTGGCTCTTGAGAAAAGACCGATTGAAATTTTGGTTTGTGTGGGCGGTGCCACGCCCCTTTGTCTACTTTTGTTTTCATGTAGCCTATGATAGAGGCCCTATGTACAGTATCACACAAAGAAAATTCAATTGTAATCGGTCCATTTATTTAGCCAATATTACTATTTTGAAAAAAGGGGAGTGGCACCGCCCATTTTCCACAAACAAAGTATTTTTTCTTATACGACCGATATAGGTACCAAATCTCGACTTTGTACCTATAATGGTTCAAAATATACAGTCATTTAAAAATTCAAGTTGTATGGGGCGGTGCATCGTCCATTTCACACCCTTTCAGTCCGAATTTCCAAAAATCCCTTCTTAGTGCGCGCCTACGTCATAAAAGAAACCTACATTCTAAATTTCACGGTTCTATCTTTAGCCGTTTGGGCTAGGGAGGGATCAGTCAGTCACCCAAGCCTTTTATATATAGATTGTTGAAGTTTTCTTAGAAATCATCGTAGATTTAGATTCTGGTATACGATTTTTGCGAAAAAAAAAAAATTGATCCGCCCTAATGTATATAAATGATCAGTATCGTATTCTGAGTCAAGGTGTCCGTCTGTCTAGCCCCACGATTACTGCCGTAGTTTAAGTGATATCGAGCTGAAATTTGGAACGCAGGCAGCTGTCCTATAAGCGGAGGTTAAGTTCTAAGATGAGCAAGATCTGACAAAAGCTACTTACTAGTCGCATACAAACTCCCCTACTTTTGAAGGTGTCCGTCTGCCTGTACCCCCGATTAAAGAGCTATTGAACTAAAGTTTGACACACAAGCTTTCATCCTCTAGGAGGAGGTTAAGTTCGCAGATGAGCAAGATCAGACAGTTGCCGCTTCCATCTCCCATACAAACACCCAAATAGACACCCAAATTCAGTGTACACACAAAAATGATATGCATGTAAAAGGGACAATATCGGTTATTTATGTTAGAGGTACTAGAACGGGTGTGTCAAATAGTTATGTTTTCTAAGGTTTTGCCTCCTTTTACAAGATAAATTAACTGACCAAATTTGATTATCCCCCAGTTGCCGGTTTGGAAGTTATGGGAGAAATATTAATTTAATTGTTAATGCAAAAATACTTCATTTTGTATATTAGGTACTAGAAGGGGTGAACCGATATAATCCATATTCATTCTAGATTAAATTTTTCATAACCGTACAACTTACTTAAAATTTGACTAAATTCAATGTACTTACAAAAAAGATAATTATGTCAGACTATGAGGGTGAATTCAGTCATTTGTATGGGAGGCCAATAGTTGGATTTTCTGAGGTTTTGCCTCCTATCACAAGGTAAATTAACCGACCAAAGGGAGAAATATAAATTATCTTAAAATAAGTAATTTTGTATGTGAGGTACCAGAAGGCGCAACCCGATATAGTCCAAATTCATTCCTGAGTTCAATTTTCATAAGTGAACATCTTACGCCAAATTTGAGTGAATTCAGTGTACTTACAAAAAAGATATGTATGGAAAACTATGAGGGTCTATTCGGTCATTTGTATGGGAGGTACCAGATAGGGTGTTTGTCCACTTTTGCAAGGTAAATAAACTGATGAAATTCAGATATCCTCAAGTCGTCCGTGTGGAAGATATGAAAGAAATATTTATTATCCAAAAATAAGTAATTTTGTATAGGAGGTACCAGAAGGGGTGGGACTATTCAGCCCATTTACAATATCATTAGTTCGTTTTTTATAATATCATTAGTTCGTTATTTATACTGGTAAATTTTCATACCGATCCGTTAAGGTTTACTCGAGTTATCCTGCTCACCAGCCAGACAGACGGACATAGCTTAATCGTCTTAAAAAGTGCTGAACCGAGTTTGGTCTTATGGGTCTAACTCGTCTCCTTTAATGCGTTACACTTTTTTTTCGTATCAAATGACATATACCTTCATCCCTAAAGGTGATGGTATAAAAATGTAGCGGTCGCGAAATAAGTGCTAGAATTGTTTAAAGTGCTGAGATGGCTGCGCTATTGGAACTGTTATATAGTTCTATTTGCTATAAAAGGGTAAATTTTGATACTTATACCATAATACATTTGTGATAACACCAAAGACAGAAACCCCGGGTTGATAACAGCAAAGACAACAACCGAGTGGTAAGTGTGTTTCATGCCCAACACGTGGCGCATGATAAAATGAATTAGATTTTAAAATAAATACAAATTATCTAGATGGCACTGACAAACAAATAAAATTTACAAAATTTTGTACATTAAATGTAATGTACTTTAAATTTCAGTTATACATAAGTAAAT
This sequence comes from Muscina levida, assembly GCA_964034835.1. Taxonomy (NCBI): domain Eukaryota; kingdom Metazoa; phylum Arthropoda; class Insecta; order Diptera; family Muscidae; genus Muscina; species Muscina levida. The sequence continues at coordinate 107,957,695 of OZ035881.1, forward strand.
CTTAAAATTTATTTTAGAAATTATTCTTTATCAAGTTAACTGAAATACGAAATAAGGTTAAGGTTAAGGCGTTTTTCGCATTACTTTTTATTGTTATGTTAGATATACTTAACAACACCTATACAATACTATAGAATTCAGTATTGGTACGACTGCTATTGTAGTAATCAAACATTACAATAGCAGCAGGTTTTAACTTCATGGCATCGTGCGTTTTATCCGCCCCAATGTTGAGGCAATTTGTCTTATTCGCCAGCAAATTATCCAAGTACAAAATTATGGTGGTATCTGAATTTTTAGATTCAATACGTTGTATGAGCTCATTATCTAGCAGATCATTACTGAATTCCGCATCTGATCTAAAGCCCGTGGGTAGATTTACTTCCATAATAACCATATTGGAGAATATTTCCGATTTATCTGGTGTCGCAGCTGCCTGGTAGGTAAAACAAATCTCCAAGTCTAGAGCATTCGTAGATACTAATTTGCCTTTGGGCTTAATGAGGAAATGCTGTACAGGTGGGCCAGTGGCTACATAGTACGAAGAAGACAACTGCAACAGTGACTGACCAGTGCCGGTGGCATTGAATTTGATCGAACGGGTAGAACGTGGCAACTGCAAGGAAATAAGATGTATCAAACGTTTGTGCCACACATACACACACATTAACTTACTCGATGCATTTGTAGTTGCAAACTATTATCGCCATCTAACAAAAACTCATCCGATTTCATTTCAGTACCTTCCTCATCCAAGGCCACATATTTCAGTTGCATTTTTAAGCCATTGGCTGTATTGGCCTTTTCGGAATGCTTCACCAGAGCTTGAAGACCCACCACGGTGTCGTGGGTGGACTTGAAACCCCCTTTTCCATTACGCTGTTCGGTTAGCCACTTTAAAATGGGTATATGATCACCCTCGGTTTCAAGAAGAGCCATCAAGATGTATGCAGTTATTTCGACATCTTTCTCACCATTCTTATCATTGGCTGACCACCACCGCTTGCCCTTGGCCTCTTTGCTTTGCTGTTGAAGTTTGTCCAAAACTTTTTGTGAATTATCATTTTTGGCCATTTGTAAGGAGACTGCCATAATGGAGAGAGCGTACACATCGTCGTCCATTTTGTCGATATTGCTGTTCAAGAAGTTTAAGGCTTTTTGAATGACTTTGTCGTATTTTTTGGCATATTTCTGAAAATACGAAAAAGCAGTAATATTAAGTAAAATTTATTATTTATAAGTCGGTAATCACTATTGTGCCACTCCGCCACGACGAACAGCGGGTTTTATGCAAAAAAGCCAACTTGAGTTGTGTGGCCGAGTTTTTTTTAAAACTTGGCGTAAAACCTGTTGCCCTGGGGGGTGAGAGGTAAAAAAGGGCCCCTTGATATCCTTGATGACGTGTGTGTACTCAAATGAAAGATATTTTCGAGACAAATCCAATGGTGTATATTTTAAGACTTTGCGGGAGTGTTGCTCCTTAGGAAGCCAAAAAAAAGGGTCACCATAGGGGACGCTTTTTTGGGCCCCCTAGATTCTTAAAAAATACACCATAGTATTAATCTCGATAATATCTTTAATTTGAGTACCCGCACATAGGGCGTCATTTAGGTGAGTCGCACTTCATACAACAAAAAAAAGTTGTGCCAGTCTCCCCCTAGAATGAAAAAAATTTAAAAACGAATTCAAAAAAATTTTTAAACCTCTGTAACTTTTTTGTTTATGAATAAAAATATATACGGTAAAAGAGAAAATATGATGGAATTTAAAAAACTTTTTTATCGCTACGAAAAAAAAATTGTCTTAGGGTGGTAAAAACCGAGATTCCGGAAGAAACTTATTGATCTTGACGTCGGAGTTTAAAGTGACAGGAAATAAAAAACCCAATGCGCGGGGTCAAGGGGCGTGGCAATAAAAAATATTTTTTTTTGAATTCGTTTTTAACTAATCTTTCATTCTAGGGGGTGACCGGCACAACTTTTTTTATCGACCCACCCTAGAGGTCATCTTAGAAAAATAGGAGGCCCTTTCCCCAACCCTAGGTCCCCATGGCGTGATACAGACATTTCGGGGGTATTGATCAACTCAGTAAGCTTGCATCTTACCAATACAATTTACTAGAACGCTAACACATTTTTGGACTAAAACAGTGTAATCTAGGACAGCACCACTTCTTATATTAATGTCCAGTGCTCTAAACGAATGACAACTCTATTTTGTAAAAAAATAATATTTGTGTACCATCACCCTTAGGTATGAGGGTATACATATATCATTTGATACGAAACCAGTAAGAAAGTTTCAGTCGGGCAACCCGACTTACATATACCCTCACCCTCGGTTTCTAAAGTGGCCGGAGTGGTACATTTGTATGAGAGGTACCAGAAGGGGCGTGCCTAGCCTTCCAACTTTTTCTTACATACTGTATCCTGTTATAACTTTACTAAATACAGAATTTGGATACGATAGCGTTGGATGTATTGATATTATTACTCCATCTCTGAAGTGGGCGGAAAGGTACATTTATATGGGAGGTACCAGAAGGGGGGTGGCTAGACTTAACATTTTTTTTTCCAAAACTTTACGCTGCTTTAGCTTTACTAAATACAGAGTTTGCGGACGATGGCGTTGGGTGTATTGATAATATTACTCCATCTCTAAAGTGGGCGGAAAGGATAAATTTATATGGGAGGTACCATAAGAGGCGTCGGTAGACTTCCAAATTTTTCTCCAAAACATTATCCTGTTATAGCTTAACAAAAACAGAATTTGGGCACGATCGTTTCGAGTGCATTGATATTATTACTTCATCCCTAAAGTGGGCGGAGTGGCACATTTGTATAAAAGGTACCAGCAGGGGCGTGGCTAGACTTCCAGATTGTTTCTCCAAAACTTTATCCTGCTATAACTTTACTAAATATAGAATTTGGGTGCGGTCCCGTTGGATTTATTGATATTATTACTCCATCTCTAAACTGGGCGGAAATGTACATTTGTATGGGAGGTACCAGAACGGGCGTGGCTAGACTTCCAATTTTTTTACGAAATCAATATCCTGATATAGCTTTACTAAATACAGAATTTAGGTACGATCCCCTTCGGTGTATTGATATTATTACTCGATTTATAAAGTTGGCGGAATGATGTATTTGCATGGAAGGTACCAGAAGGGGCGGGGCCATGTAGCGCATTTGCAATACCGTTAATAGTTTTGGTGAAATATTAACTCGTGAAAAACTTCAAAACATTTGGTTGCGTTTTTCGAAAGATATCGTGCGCACCAGCCGGGCAGCCAGACAGACAGACGGACATGGCTCAAACGACTTAAAAAGTCGTGAATCGAATTTGGTTCAAAGAAACCTAGGCTCTAAAGTGACTCCTTCTATGTGTTACACTTTTGGGTCGTATCAAATGATATAAACCATCCTACCCGTAAGGTGAGGGTATAAAAAGCGTAACGCTTTAAAGAAGACGAGTTAGACCCTAAGTATCTTAAGACCAAATTCTGGACTTTTTAAGACGGTTAAGCTATGTCCGTCTGTCTGTCTGGCTGGTGAGCATGATAACTCGTCTATACCTTAACGGATCGGTATGAAAATTTACCAGTACAAATATTTTTTCAAAACGAACTAATGATACTATAAATGGGCTGAATAGTCCAACCCCTTTTGGTACCTCCCATACAAAATTACCGATTTTTGGATAATTAATATTTCTTTCATAACTTCCAAACGGACACTTGGCGGGTAATGAAAATTGACCAATTAATTTATATTGCGATAGGAGGCAAAACCGCAGAAAATCTAACTACTTGACACACCCCTTCTAGTACCTCCCATACAAATGACCGAATTGCCCTCCATAGTCTTACATACGTATCTTTTTTGTAAGCACACTGAATTCAGTCAAATTTTGCGTAAGTTGTACGGTTATGAAAATTTGAATCAGGAATGAATATGGACTATATCGGATCACCCCTTCATGTACCTCTCATACAAAATTACCTTGTTTGGAAAATTAATATTTCTCCCATAACTTCTTAACCGACACCTGGGAGATAATCAAATTTTGACAGTTAATTTATCTTGTAATAGGAGGCAAAACCTAAGCAACCCTAACTATTTGACACACCCCTTCTGATACCTCCTATGTAAATAACCGATATTTCCCCTTTTACATACATATCATTTTTGTATGTACACTAAATTCAGACAAATTTTGCAAACGTAACGTTCACTGAACGTTGATTTACGAAAAAAAATCAGACACGTAGTGCTGCCCCTAATTGTACCTCCTATACAAAAAATAATACATAAGTACTTTTATATTAATTTAAAAAACAATTTTGGGTGATGGTATTTATTTATGATTGAAATTTCTGTACTGGTTAAAAAAAAGGTTTGGAGAAACTTTTTACTTGAAGACCAATACTCTATTTAAGTTATTGACAAACATGACAATGTCAATGTCTTATTTTCCGTATCGACAGTTTGGTGGCCAGCGCTGGGGAAATCTTGCCTACAACTGAAATTCAACCTCATTATGAGACTTGTGGAAATTATGATAACAGGGGCAGTTCTCACGAACCTTAATTGGTTTCCCCCAGAAATTGAGGCGAAGAGTGTAGCAGCGAACACCTCAATGCGTTTAGACGCCATGAGGGCATGAAAGCACAAGGACTATGGTCATGCCAAAATCCTTGATATAATCAAAGTAAGGCGTCATAAATATTACACAGTACCAGAACCTGTTATCGATCCGGGTTTTATGAGAAACATACCGACAAAAACCGAGATATTTGATAATAATGATACTTTGGGGAAGATGACATCTAAATTTTAACGGGCGGATAAAAATTGCCTGGGGAGTTGAATTTGCAACTGTCAATAAGGCTACCGAATCACTATAGGACATTGGTCGTCAATATTCATTTAGTTAAAGATAGTGAAGCAACCATCAGAACCCAGAAGAACGTGTACTTAACTTCGAGAAGTGTTCTAGAATGCAGGTCGTCTCTGGAGGACGTATGGAGACATTCGGCGGTTACCCTCACATGGTTTTCAGGACATGAAGACATATACTTATATAGTAACGTAGAATTGGTAAAGGCCGGTCCATCATGAATTTGAGTGAAGGTTAACATCACGTTAGTGTTTCTCCTACAAGAGAAAAACAGCTAATTGCGGTGAAAGTCAACCTTTTTGCTAAAAAAGATAGGTGTTCGAACCTACTTGAAAAACGAGCATGGCTTACCATTGATATACATATGACAAGATTTGCGCTATAAATATCTATATTCCATCTAAGAAACACATAGCTGCAATAACCGATCAATGACTGTTTGGTAAAACTTCCCTACAACGATTTTTGTAGAAGGTGGAACAATGACAAGAGGAGACCATGGATCAACTTCTAAGCCATTGTCTTGCTTTTAATAACATAAGATGCAAGATTTTTAGTCATCAGATCAGTCTACCTGTAGACGATTTGTGTAACATCCTCGCCATTATCAGAGCAAGGAAATGGCTTGAGAGCAACGATGAACAAATAGTGTAGGAATAATTGGTGCAAGAATTTAAATGGTTCCACAACGGGACCTATATAAGGCTCCAAGTGAGCTGAAGGCGTCCAAATTAACCTAACCTATGTCGTCGAAGTCGCTTAACTTGACATAGTCGTACTCTGATTCTCTCTGATCAGTAATAACAAAAAGATCTTTGTTCCTATTTTGCATGGAGGTATGTGTCAAAAATTCTTCGTATTCTTCTTATTTGGCAGCAGCAACAGAAAATCATCAATCAATTGCCGCACGTAGAACAGAATTCACAGCGCTTCGTAGATAGTTTTCCACATCTAATTTAGATAACAGCTTCTTAAACTGGTCCATCCAACGAAGTTTTGGTATCACCCTTCCTGCGCCGTCCATTGATGAAGTCTATTCGGTCTAGATCATTTTCATCCTCTCGTACAATGTGTCCAAGACAGCGCATTCGTTCTATTTGGCTGCTTTTAACTAAGTCGATGTCGTTAAACAGTTTATGGTACATTCGACAGAGGTACACTCCCTCAACGACGATGGGTCCAAATATTTAGCAAAGTATTTTCCTCTCGAAGACTCTCAGAATAGGTTGATCCACTGCTGTCATTCTGCTCTCTAGATCAAGACAGGTATGATCCGTGTCCGGTCGAATTCGATATTTGTTCGTCGAGAGAGGGTTTTGTCATTTAACCGCGTGTTTGGCGCATGGTATCTGAGCTTTGCAATCAATACTCGTTTCTTGATTTCCCGCTGAAATTATTATTCTTATTTAAGGCGAAGCCAAGGTAGACAAAATCACCTACCACTTCAATGTTACAGTTGTCAACTTTCACGCAGCGAACCAAACGAATTGTCACTTCGTTCGTTGAAATACATAATTAGGTTTTGTTCACATTTATCAACACGACCACTTCTGCGGACTGCTTCTCAATGCTTGATAAGACCGTAGTAAAAACCATTTCATCTGCGTACGCGTGCAGCATGGTACCAGTCGTGTTTACTGCAGTCTTCTGTCGTATCGAAATATCTGGTCGGTCGCAGATTATAAGGTCCAATCAGGTTGGTTAAGTAGGGCTTTAGTCTTTTACGTTACAAACTAGAAAGGACCTTGTATACAATATGTAAAAGGCTACTCCCACGGAAGATGGTCCATTCACTTGGATCACCTTTCTTAGGCACAGGACATACAACACTCAGATTGACCTAACTGACCTCGTTTTAGTTCGATGGTGGAGAATCTACTCCGTCATAGATGATTGGCGCGATTTCGTCGCTTGTGCTGCCTTCGAGAACGAGAAGAACACAAAAGTGTTTCCTCCATATTTGTAGCACATTCTGAGTATCCGTGACCAGATTTCCGTCTCTGTCCTTTCAGGTGGGGATCCCAGTTTCAAAACCTTTGCACTTTACCTTTCGACAGAACATTCGAGCTTCACGTCTATCCATGTACTTATCACTATAGTCACTTTCTCTCCCTCTTCATTAAAGCTTTTTCTGCTTGAAGAGGCGATTTGTTACTTGTAAGCCGTGAAATTATGGTACTGACCTCGTTTTGGTTCGTTGGTGGAGAATCTACTCCGCCATAGATGATTGGCGCGATTTAGTCGCTTGTGCTGCCTTCGAGAACAAGAAGAGCAAAAAAGTGTTCTCTCTATATTCGCAGCATACTCTGGGTTTCCGTGATCAGATTTCCGTCTCTGTCCTTACAGGTGGGGATCCCAGTTCCAAAACCTTTGCACTTAACCTTTCGACAGAACATTCGGGCTTCACCTCTATCCATCGACTTATCAATATAGTCACTCTCTCTCCTTTTCTGCTTGAAGAGGCGATTCGTCTCTCTTCTCTATGTCCGTCTGTCTGGCTGTTCGGCTGGGACGCGCGATAACTTTCGAAAGACGAAACCAAATGTTTTGAAACTTTGCATAAGTTAATATTTCCCCAAAACTACTTACGGTATTGCAAATGGGCTACATGGCCCCTTCTGGTACCACCCATACAAATGTAACATACCGTCCACTTTAGAAATAGAGTAATAATATCAGTACACCCAACGTGATCGTGCCCAAATTCAGAATTTAGTAAAAGTACAGCAGAATAAAGTTTTGGAAAAAAAAACTTGAAAACCTACTGGTACTTCCCATACCCATTAGGTAATAGATCCAACGCTATCGTGACCAAATTCTGTATTTAGTAAAGCTCAAGCAGGATAAAGTTTTGGAGAACAAAATATAAGTTTAGCCACGCCCCTTCTGGTACCCCATATACAAATGTACCATTCCGTCCACTTTAGAGATGGAGTAGTAATATCAATACAATATCAAAACGTGATCGTGTCCAAATTTCGTATTTAGTAAAGCTTAATGAGGATAACATTTTGGGGAAAAACTGTAAGTCTAGCCCCTTCTGGTACCTTCCAAACAAATGTGACACTCGAGTAATAATATCAATATACTACAAAATTTTATGTTTTACTGAGGGTGACTACTAGTTTATTGTATCAAATGATATATACCCTCTTATATATCACAAGTTACAGAATAAGTGCATTTGAATCACAGTGTGCGCAACGTTACAATTCATACCTTTTTCTCCAAAAATGTCATTAACACGAAGGCTGTAAACCCAAAACGATTCTGTTGAGCCGGATAAAATAAATATCCTGTAAATGAAAATTCTCCAGTGGCCAATTGTTTGCTTTGTAAATAATCCAAACCGCTCTCAATGATTCGCTCTTCAATCGATGTAAACTCGCTAGCTTTGATGAAAAAGCGTATGGCATAAGCTGTAAGCCATGTGCTAGCCTTACCATTGTCCTTTTTTTCACCAAATACACTGAAGCCGCCACTGCTGTGACGATATGACAGCTCCTGCTGGTAACCGATCTCTACATACTGTTTCGCTGTCTGAACCAATTTTTTCTCATCGTGCGATTTTCCCGTCGTTTTGAGATATTGCAAAACCAAAATGTTGGGTGCAAAATTTATCATATTTTGTTCGCCACATCCAGTGGGTCGTTGCACCAAACCGTTGAGATTACCCAAAGTGGGCGCCAGGTTATCACCGCCCACAGAGAGCGTCAGATATTCAGACTCTGCTACAATCGCCTGAGGTATAGTGGCTGTGAGAGTCGAATTGACCGATGCATTTCGAGAAAGTCTAATAAGCATAGCCTTATTGTCGGTTTCGCCGACACCCTCAGGATCAACTTTAAGCTTTTGAATAACAGCATCCGAGGAGAGTTCGCATTTTGCCGATACGTTAAGATTGATTTCGCCTACTTGCTTGGGCCTGATGGCAAACGAAACACTTTCTACGCCATCAGCCGGTACATTTACAGTTAGAGTTAGACTTTTCGCTTGTTTCGTTTGTTTAAGCTCGCGTTTCATTCGTATAGAGGAGGACCCTTGTATGTCATCCACGAATTCAAATTCTTGCTGTTCGCCGCTATACATGGTCACCTCGGCATTTACGCTATCACTGTGATAGTTGAAGACGGTTATAGGTAATGAGATAATTTCACCTCGTTTAATCGAATACGGGAGATTTAAGTCTACAAAAAATGGTTTTATTGTCACAATATTGGTGGCGTCATCGACTATGCCAAATCCGGTAACATCATGCAACGAGAATGCCGTTATACGCCACGTTGTGATTGTGTCCGGGATATTTAGGGTAAGTTGGGTATTTTCCTTTGTTCTGAAAATATATTATTATGAGGAAGAAGTAAGGACGGACATACTTTTAAAAAATCAAAGGCTCGAAATTGAATTTTGACACGAACATTTTTTAAAATATCTTTTAGTAGCTTTGACCACCTTGATGTACAGATATTGATAATATTAGTTTATATTTGTTCATAAATCCTTCTATATATTAAGTTCAAAACTTACACTTGTATATTTTTGAAAATCCAAGTTTCGGGAAATTTAGTACGGACATCCGGATCTAGTGCGCCTTCTCCATGGGGTGATTCTATATCTATGAAAGCAGATTTAAAGAATTATTAAATTTATTAACAATGTTGCATACAATTAGTTAAACTTTTTCCGTGTTTTTTTTTTTCACCGTCATGTATAACAATATTGTGAAACATGAAACAGGGTGAAGGTACTAGCTCATTTAAGTAAAACCCACAAAGGGTTTGGCGTTCTCAGGCCAAATAAAGAAATCGATAGAATTAGTAAACTAGATCTGTTACATGAACATATGAAAATAAATTGAGTTATAGCTGAAAACTTTGCGAAAACATTTAGCTGAGAACGGTTTTACTATACTGACCTAGTACCTTCATCCTGACTTGGAATTTCTTAACCACATTGGCTGTAGAACTGTATAATGTTGTAGTATTAGTCACAGCAATCCACCGCACGGAACCATTATCATTTTCTGAAAGAATACTCACCAACTACACTGGCAAATGGGAAATGTGCATTTGTCATAGTTATAAGTCCAGATATTAAGCCTGGATAGTCATAGGCTATAATTGGAGTATATGTACGATCACTAAATAGAGCATCTATGATAATTTGTCGATCCAAGTCGTAGCTAGAGTCAAATAGATAGACACTCAAATCCACAGCTAAAATGCAGACATATGAATTCGGTTGGGCCTTAATGTTTATGGTAACCTCTGAGCCCGGGGGAACTTCATCTGGAGCCTCGACAGAAATCTGTAAATAAGAGTTGAAGTTGTTAGTAAGATAATACTGTGGAACCTTTTTGGGGGTCATAATCTGGGAGGTGAAAAATTCCAAGTCAAACGCCCAACCCTTTGGGGGTTTTACTAAACTGACCTATAACCTTCACCCTGACTAGGTTTTTCTCACCCCCCAGATTGGCTGAGGCACTGTGTAATATTAATAAAATAAACTTTTCTGATCTTTAGCCGAATTTCATGTATCATTTGATACACTAACGTTAATTGTGATATAGTATGAGAACATCTCAGCTGATAACCGAAGTTTTTGGGTAATTAAAATTTATTCTAATCCGAAAAGATAATGTTGAACAATCAAGACAATGCATTAGATTTGGCTCCCTTAAATTATTTTCTATTACCAAACTTGAGAAAATGGCTCGGTAGTAAAAGATTTGCTAAAAATCAAGAGGTGTAGTCTGTGGTTGATGGTTTTTTTTAAGGAGCTTTACACTACTTATTATAAAAGTGATATCGTAGTAATTCAATATGTCTGGGAAGTGTACGATGTAAACAAGCAGAATTGTCGTTTTTGAAGAAAGCGATCTTCCTTGGATCTTCCGTCAATAAGAAAAATAATGTCAGCCAAGAAATTAAGCGGAATTTAGAATAGTGCTAGCCAATAGATGTTTATACGGACTTCGGCAGCACTTTAGTAATACCACCTTATCTTGGAATACTAAGAAACAGCTTTACCAGGTGCTAATCTTACCCGTTCTTTTGTATGCCGCCGAATCATGGGTGCTTACGACAACGGACATACAAAACCTGGGAGTATTCGAGAGAAAAGTACTCCGAAAAATTTATGGACCTATCTGTGTCGACGGCGAGTTTCGACATCGGATGAACCATGAGCTGTATGAGCTTTAACACGACATCGACGTAGCTAAAAGAGTCAGAATGCAACGACTAGGATGGCTGGTTCATGTTGCCAGGATGGATGTAAATGCTCCAGCGAGAAAGGTGATTGAAGGCGAACCTGAAGGACGGCGCAGAGCAGGGAGACCCAAACTCCGTTGGAAGGACCAAGTGGTAGGCGACGTGCCACCATCTGGTAGGACTAACTGGAGAACACACGCACAAGACCGAAGCGTGTAGAATTCTTTAGTACTTCAGGCCTCAAACTTATGAACCATGTTTGTAAGTTGTAATGGGCCACTTAAGTAAGTAAGCAAAGAAAGCGAATCCTCTTGTTGAGTAACCTAAACCGATCCGTCTTAGGAAGTAGGTAACAAATGTTACTGAAGCTCAGCACAACGGCTCTTTTAGTTCTTTTGGCAGCCGGTGGCCTAATAAGCCACTCTCCTCAAATAATAAACAGCTTTTATGAAACACGAAGAAAATAAAAAACAGGAATCCCCCAAGTGATGACGACACCCGCAAACTTTTTAGGAACCATGATTTAAGGATATGCACTTAGAATATCCGAATATGCGCTTAGAATATTCTTGACAAATACAAGGCTGACATCACCGATGAAAAAACTATGACTACTACAGCTAAAATGCAGAAAGAAACTAATTTGTTTATAGATTCATATTTGACTGGTCTCATGATGTCTTATTTCAATAAGTGACCAAATAGCCACTATCCGCAAGGCATAACATTTTTACATCAGTCTGATTTGTAAACATGCCCCGATGGAAGACGCAACTGAACGCAAAGAGAAGCTAGACATCACAAAGCCGCTTACCACCGAGATAGCCAATGCCTACAGAAATCAACTCTCTCAATTACTGCCAACAAACGACTCTAATTCTGAAGTTCCCAACACACGGTGGCAGCATATTGCGAATGCCTACTATGACCACTGCCGCAATGACAGTACTGGGTTATGTAAAAGTGAGAAAGTTTTAGTCGGGCGACCCGACTTACATATACCATCACCCTCAGTAAAATAAAAAAAATTGCTATTATATTGATATTATTACTCGATTTCTAAAACGGGTGGAGTGGTAAATTTGTATGGGAGATACTAGAAGGGGCGTGTCTAGACTTCTAGGTTTATCCTCCAAAACTTTATCCTGTTATAGCTTTACTAAATACAGAGTTTGGGCACGATAGCGTTGGATGTATTGATATTATTACTCCATCTCTGAAGTGGGCGGAAAGGTACATTTGTATGGGAGGTCCCATAAGGGGCGCCGCTAGACTTCCAATTTGTTCTCCAAAACTTTATCCTGTTATAACTTAATAAAATACAGAATTGGGGCACGATCGTGTCGAGAATATTGATATTATTACTCCATCTCTAAAGTGGGCGGCGTGGTACATTTGTATGGGAGGTACCAGAAGGGGCGTGTCTAGACATCCAGATCTTTTCTCCAAAACTTTATCCTGTTATAGCTTTACTAAATACAGAATTTGGGCACGATCGTGTCAAGTGTATTAATATTATTATTCCATCTCTAAAGTGGGCGGAAAGGTACATTTGTATGGGAGGTACCAGAATGGAAGTGTCTAGACTTCCAGATTTTTTCTCCAAAACTTTATCCTGCTTGAACTTTACTAAATACAGAATTTGGTCACGATCGCGGTAGTTCTAATAATAATATTAATCGATTTCTAAAGTGGGCGGTACCAGATGTGTGTGGGAGGTACCAGATGGGGCGTTGGTAGACTTCAGTTTTTTTCTCAAAAACTGTATCCTGCTATAGCTTTACTAAATTAAGAATTAGGGTACGAGCGCGATGTATTTATTGATATTATTACTCCATATCTAAAGTGGGCGGAAGGGTGAATTTGTATGGGAGGTACCAGAAGGGGCGTGGCTAGACTTCCAATTTTTTTTTCCAAAACTTTATCCTGTAATAGCTTTACTAAGTACAGAATGTGGGTACGATCCCGTTGGGTGTATTGATATTATAACTCGATTTCTAAAGTGGGCGGAATGATGTATTTGTATGGGAGGTACCAGAAGGGGCGGAGCCATGTAGCCCATTTGCAATACCGTAAGTAGTTTTGGGGAAATATTAACTCGTGCAAAATTTCAAGACATTTGGTTGCGTCTTTCGAAAGTTATCGTGCGAACCAGCCGGACAGCCACCAGACAGACAGACAGACGGACATGGTTCAAATGACTTAAAAAGTCATGAATCGAATTTGGTTCTAAGAAACCTAGGGTCTGAAGTGACTCCTTCTATGTGTTACACTTTTGGGTCGTATCAAATGATATATACCCTCATCCCTAAGGGTGATGGTATAAAAATACTGAATTTGAGCAAGATCGCGTTGGGTGTATTGATATTATTTCTCCATCTCAAAATTGGGCGGAATGGTACATTTGTATGAGAGGGACCAGAAGAGGCGTGGCTAGACTTTACAATTTTTCTCAAAAACTTAATCCTGTTAAAGCTTAACAAAATACAGTATTTGGCACGATCGCGTGTGTTGTTGTATTGATATTATTACTTGATTTCGAAAGTGGGCGGAACGACCGTGGCCATGTAGCCTATATCCAATACCGTTAGTAGTTTTGGGGAAATATTAACCTATGTAAAGTTTGAAAACAATTGGTTACGTCTTCCGAAAGTTATCGTGAGTACCAGCCGGACTTAAAAAGTCATGAATCGAGTTTGGTTCAAAGAAACATATGGTCTAAAGTGACACCTTCTATATATTACACTTTTGGGCCGTAACAAATGATATATACCCTCCTACAAGTAGAGTGAGGGTATAATAACCACGTTCAGATATAAAGGGAACGCGCCTCTTCAAACAGAAAAACCATTCATGGAGGAAAAAAGAAAGAAAGGGTAACGAAAATTACAGCAATATATAATAGTTGAAACCCGAAAGTTCTACCAAAAGGTAGAAAGCAAAGGTTTTGGAGTAATTATGCTTATCATCGACGATGGAGTAGTTTGTTCACCACCGAGCCAAAACGAAATCGTCTTTAAAACAGTAAAGCCGTGGGAGCCTATGGACTACCGACGCTGCTCGCGTATGCCGATGATATAGATATCATTGGCCAGAATTGCGAGAAGTTACTGCGGCTTTTTCGTACTTTGAGAAGCAGTCGGCAGAAGTGGGTCTGGTGATAAAGAGAAGTGGGTCTGGACAAAACCAAGTTATTTGTTGCAATTTACAAATAGTCTACTCCTTTGGGACGCTGCACAGTGGTTGCCATTTCATACAAAGAGCGGCCAAAAATAGAAGGAGTTATCATAGGTGAATAATATTTGGCACATCTCAGTCTCTTTAAATGACACCAATTTCTAAAATTTTGTTAAAATCTGTTCAACGACCTCGCTTAGATCCTGAAAACTTAAATTTCATAGTAGGCGTACCAAAGTCGGTATATCCATTGATTCCATCAATCTATGACTAAATCTGCAGTTTGGTTAAAGTCGGACAAAGGATTCAAGGACCTCTCTTAGATTACACAATCAAAACAAAAAGTCACCGAAAACGGTGAGGCCGCTTTGTTCTATTGAAGATAACTCAACACATCGGCAGCTGAAATTGACATCATAAAATCTGTAAATATTGGTAAACATTTTACAGCAAATTCGGTTGTCAACTTCGATCGACTTCCCAACTAAAACTCTAGTTGAAATTAAAGTCTACACAGTTAGGACTGAAATAGGCACATATAATAAATTAATTTACTAAAATAGACACAACATGCTGAGAAGTTTTTAATTCTTTAAAATAATAATAGTTAATACCTTACATTGACTTTGGAATTTATCTCAAGTTCAAGAGCAGGGGTTTTGAAAGAAGTAAAATCAGAATGATATTCTCATAATGCCAGGCAGTCTGTACAGCTGTTTCGGATTCAGCCACGAATCCTCATCAGCAGACTTATGTATAATGATTGCAAAATGTTTATCAAGTCTTATGCACCAGAATTAACAACAAAATGAGAATTCTGTCTTGAGTGCATAGACTCGAAAAACTTCACAACCATTCACTATGAGAAACCATTTGCTTAACTTCTTTCTTGTTTTGATTGTTTATGTTGAAAAAGCATAGTGAATGGTTGTAAAAGAGATGAAATGAGCTGTCCTTTAAATTGGTGTGGCGAATTATTTACGGATCGCAAACGACGCGCCGTTTCTAATTCTTTTCTTTGTGCAGAATTTTTGTTGGATGCATTTTTTTTTATTGCTACCATATAAAAAGATGAAGGATTGCCACCAAATTTTTTTGATTACAGATAAATAGCCTACGTTCTCCACCACAAGTTCTCCTATACCTAAATTGTAGTTGGTTAGAACAAATTTTTAGAGGATGTCTTATGCTCATGAAGTTATTCCCAACATTTGGAAGCAAACTTAAATGGTATTCATCCTGAAAGTTGGCAAATGCTCTCATGTCAAATTGAAAGACTTTTGAACGATCAAGTCTCTTATATATTTTTTCCTAAAAACATTCGAGATGTTATTAGAAATCGATGTTCAAAATAATCTTCCAAAGAATTTACTATCAAAACCTCAATACTAAAGTAAGGTTAACTGAGACAGCTCTTCACACTATAGTCAGTACAATCGATTACTCGCTCGAGAAAAAGATCTACGTTCTGGGGATTGTCATAGACATCGAAAGAGCTTTCAATAATATCTTACTTGCAGCTATCCTAAAATCATTACATGTTTTGGGGTTGACAGTTCACTGACTCATCTACTATTTAGTATAGTATCAAACTGGACCGCCAAAAGCTGACTAACGCTAAACCCACTTAAAATGTAGCTTATCCTGTTAATTCGGAAAATAAAAAGTTTGAACGACCGTCACTTAATGAGGTGCAATTGCAGTTGACAGAGCAAGTCGAGTATATATGGAATATCCTCGGCAGGAAACTGTCATAGAAATCCAATGTTGAGGAGAGGGTCAAAAAGGCAAAAACTTAGTACTATCTCCAAAGGTAACTATGTGCACTTTTGCAGCAACAATAATAAAAGCAGCAATAGTTGTTTCGCTGAGGGCCCTTCATAGGAAAAACGTTCTGAATTCATTGACAAAAATTCAAAGACCAGCATTGATTAGAGTTAGTGGGGCTATGAACACGACGTCAGGTATAACAAAGCACTTAGTGCCATTTTAAACTTTGTGACTACTAATATCATGGATGAGACGGCTGCCACTGAATCACTGGTGAGAATCAGGGATGTTGCGTTAAGCTATCGGATCATTTTGAACATGCTAAAGCACTACACCGGATCAACTCAATTCCCGTAGAATGTCGGTGCCATTGTAAACATCCAGGGTACTAAGGCACATATTCTTCCGGCAAAAAAATGTGGGTATGTCGATATCTATCTGCCACCTGCACATCAGGCAATTGACCGATAATAAATTCAATGATAATTGGAGAATCACTCCAACTTGTAAACAAGCTAGGATTCTCTGAACGCAGGTAAACAGAAATAGGACTAAGCAACTAATTAACTTGCCGAGACGTAGGATATCCTCAGTTAAAGGAACACTAACGGGATATTGTATTGTTGAAAAATATGCGCTTAAATTATGCCGGGGAAACTTTACTCTCTGTAGATGCTGCATGAATGAGGGTTAAGAAACAATGAAACACCTGCCGTTGGATTGCTTGGGAAACCATATAGGAAGTACCGAAGCCGTGGAGGAAATAACTAAAGGGCTGATCAGATAATTAAAAAAAAATGGGGAATGGCTAGAAGGATAGACACTATTTGTTACAGGGAAAATTTCAAGTATTACAATGGGCTTTACCAGCCTAAGTATTAATTCCACTAATAGGGTGAAGGAACTAGGTCAGTATAGTAAAACCCCCCAAGTTGTTTGACGTTATCTACAATACTGCTGATGAATGACAAGATACATCATCTATGGTACTTGAGTTATAGCTGAAACCCTAAGCGAACAAACAACAAGATAAGCAAAAAATAAGAAAGGTCATAAAAAACGTTTGGCCTGAGAATGCCAAACCCGTTGGGGGTTTTACTATACTGGCGTAGTACCTGCAGCCTGAATTGAAATTTCTTAGGTGCCGTGCAATAAAGAAACCCGCCGCATACGCCGTAGCTAATCTCGTTGCGTAATTAGTCTCGTCACTCCTTCTCTCTCTCTCTGAAGCGCGTGACGAAAGCGGTGGGGTGCTTTTTTATTACTTTTAGTCGAATTTTCATTGATATTTCCACTTTGATCGGAAATTTAACATGGTGTTATTGCACAACCAATTTAGTAATAAAGCTATATGACCATATTGCTTTATTACTTATTTCCCAAACAAATGGGAAATAAGGTCATATGACTTTATTGCACGGCACCAATTTCTCAACCCCAGAAATGACGTCGAAAATGTTTCACACGCATGGGAAACGCGTATACAACAATATTATTTTCCAGGTAAAGCGGTCGTTACAACGACAACAAATGATTGTAGATAAGAATAAAATCCGTCCAACATCTACACTACTAACTATCAGATCATCCGAAAGTAAAGCAGCTGATTAGAAAATCTGTTTGAATACATTTCGGACATAGCAGTAAATAGCATCACCATCATTACCTGATTTTCAAATTCTTGCGGTAAATCCAAAGTCATCTCCTTGTACCGAAGATTACCATTATGTACATAGTGAACATAAACAAATGATCGTGGCACCATTTTGATTGACGGTCGTATCTTTATGATATGTGATTTTTGGTTTGGCAATAATTTCACGTATTCCATGTGAATGATATTCGAGTGACTCGTGACCGTATAGACTATATATGGTATATCCGTTGTAGATGATACTTCAATTTCAATCATTTTACCGAGTCGAGGTCTGCAAAGACATACATATGTTAAAAGTTAACTGTAAATGCAAATAAAACATTACCCATCTTCTCCCTTTAAAGTCAGCTGCAGTATGCTATTGCTCTCCTCCTCCTCCTGATCGTTGACGAAAATACTGGGTAAACTGAAGGTGGAATCTTTGTAACGTATCACAACTTCCGATGTGGGATCATGTTCGAATTGAAAAGTGGCCACTCCCTTCTCATCTAAATGACTCTCATAGGTACGATTACCGTGTTCCATGTAAACTGTTGTCGCACCATCCAAAACCGGTGCACCATTCCAGTGCCGAACCATAGCTTTTAAGCGATATGGTCGACTGCCACGATATTCAATATCATTCCACCGTATATCTATGTTATACTGCTGTTTGCTTATATCAATCAACATTGAATCGGTTTGGACCATGCCGGTATGCTTTTCACTTAAAGTGGCCCAAAGGACATAGAAACTTCGATTTGCGAAATCTTTGTCATTACTTAGGTCGAATTCCACACTGGTCATACGCTCAATGTTTAGCTGTTTTTCTTGTAGATCCACGCCAGTTTCGCCGTCGGTTAATGCGAGTGTTGCGTTTCCTTCTACATATTTGTCGAAGGTATATTTGCCATATACAAAGGCTTTGATGACCTTGTCACCAGGAGCCAGTTTATCCGCGGCCTTTATGTGAACACTAAATCTGGGTAGCACATATTTATCGACATGAAAACGTTTATCTTTGGAAAAGGCATATTTTCCACTTATAACAACAACGATTTTCCAAAGACCTAAAGCTGGATGTGCGGACAGTTGAAGTTTGTCGGTATGGACGCCTTTGACTAGGGTAATATCCTTAAATTGTTTGACGCGATTATCATTTGCATCCTTAGGTGAGAAAAAAAAAAAAATAAACAGCAAAAGTATTGGGATATCTCGGCTGAGGTCGAGAAAAGCGTATAGCATAGTATGTACACTCAAAAATTTTGATTTGTTATTGTTATTGTTATTATTGATTTGTAATACATTTTATCAATTTAATGGGTTTATCCGCTTTATAGAATAAAAAAATAAAAAATTTAAAAATAAAAAAAAATTGATGAAATTTTTTTATCTATTCAATGAAAATGTGGACAAATTTACTAAAAAACTTAATTTCCCTTTATATCCCATGAATGTAGTATAGGATAGTTTCGCGCTTAGTTTTGAATTAGTACGCTTTCTATTCTTAGATTCACAACTAACGGCACCTACTTGTTTATCGACGAATGCGTACATCACTGTTTGAGAAGATTTTAATAGACATGCCGATTGACCGTAACACAGTACAACACATGATTTTGGGACTCAATTCTGAGAGCTGCACATAAAAGTAGCCTTAAAGAGAAGAAGTTCTGCATAATTCGTTTTGTCAAGTTACCTGCCATACTAATTTAATATCGATTTTAAGGTAGTAAGTAACGTATAGGAGATTTTATCACGTTTTAGGGTCTTTTGTTTGACATAACAAAAATACTATATGGTTTCAGCTAAGTCGGACTAGTGGTTCTCGCGTAATGTCAAACAAAAAAGCCTAAAACGTGACAAATTCCCCTATACGATACTTACTAACTTCAAATCGATATTCAATTATTATAGCATGTAACTTGACCAAACGAATGATGCAGAACTTCTTCTCTTTAAGGCTACTTTTACGTGCAGTTCTCAGAATTGAGTGACAAATCAATGAGCTGAAAAATTTTGTTCTGTGTAATACCACGTCCGAAATAGGAAATGTTTCACAAAATTGATGAATTTTTCTATCAGTGTACACGATTTGCTTTACCACATTATTTTTACAATTATTGTATTTCGAGCAAACTTAGCTGTTCACATATGCCTTGTCACTTAATTTGCTACTGCTTTTAGTAAATCACTTGCCACAGAAAAAATTCATTCTTCTCAACTTCTAAACTTACCAGTATCTCAACTCTAATGGGCTCCGATATGTTTAAAGGTCTGGTATGTTCATCTAGTACAACGACACGGAATTGAACCAAATCCATAGGTTTGTAATATGCCTTATCCATTTGTATATAAATATAGGGACCCGCCTTAGTATCAACATTCAATATACTGTCATTTTTGAAGCGCACGCCCGTCAATCCCTCTGCCACAAGCTTATAAACACCATTCAATAGTTTCGGCGGCATAAAATCCACTTGTTTTGTTTCTCCCGCTCGTACGTCAACCTGTTCGTTGTCGTTGTAGGAGGGACCCTCAATGCCAATACGTATCGAAGCCGGTTCGGTGGCATCGTCATGCAGTGTGACGGCAACTGAATATTTGCGATTTGATTTAATTGTACCCGGCGCAACAATGGAATAGTAGCTGCAAAGTCAATAATAAAAGCACGTGATATAGAACAGATACAAAACACGATCGGCATACCTCTCGCTGAGGACAGATGTTATTAAGTGTAATATTAGCCAGGCGTAAATCCAAAAACGTTTCATACTAACTGAGTTTATTACCAAGTACAAGATGCTTTATCTTTGTCCGTATCGGACAACTGTTTCATTTGATAGTTACACTGATACTAAACTTTTGCACTATAGATAGGTAGTTAACAATTGGAATAAGTTTGCATTAATTAAGTTGAATATTAAGTGTGATCGCATGCGTTCCTTGATGTTGTTCTAATAGTAAAGCTGAGATTCGTATTTTGTTTAACGAAATTCACACACGAGTCATAGTATTTTAATCACAATTACTTTGTAAAAAGTGCATTACATAATAGTACATATTGATTACATAAATATCCATACATGTTTTTCTTACTTACATACCTATGGGTCAATTATGTTAAATGTTTGTATATAATTGAGGCAAACTGCTATATTTTATTGCTTTACTAGCTGACCCGGCAAACGTTGTTCTGCCAGTAGCAGTAGCCGATGGGTCGTTTTGCATCTCCTTGTCATTCCGCCACAAAGACATTAATTTCATCAGCGGCAGTAGATTTTGGGATGGCGGGAAGCGTTTGACGAAAATCTTCCGACAGAGATATTATAGCCCCACCAAATCGTTTCGAATCACCTCATAAATCCTTCATCTTTCGGTCAACTGTGAGAAGATTCATCGGCCTTTCAACAAAGTGGCAGCAGATGGTGCAACAGCTAACGCAATTTGTGATCGATTCGCATAAAAATTATTTGAGCTAACCTTTTTATTCGTTTCTTTTCCTGATGACTTGTAAACAAACCTGTCGTAGTATTGACCATCTTTTTAATTGTGGAGATATTCACCCTCTCCACGGCAGAACATCAACGGATATTGAAGTGCATCATATGACCAATGAGTCTCCCGACGCTTGAGAACAATATCGTGTGATTCCACATTCTCACCCTGCAATAGCTGTGAAGCCGTCGATATTCATATGAACAACTTTAAATGCAGTTATCTCCCAACAAATAGGATACAGTTGGGATCTCATCTTAAAATTGATTGGGATCTCACCTCGAAATGAGAAGCACGCCGTCGATATTCATATGGAATGGTAAAAAGGTGGTTAACATGCATGTGATCAAATCGATACCTTAATTCTAAACCAAGGTATGTGTAACTTATATGTTAAGTTAAAATATCCTAAATCTACTAAATCATGTATTCGAGAACCGAATTGTTGGAAAAAGGTATTTTTCGAAAACCGGTTTTATAAAAAATTCAAGTATTTGAACACTATAATTGTATCCAATGCAAAAAATTTTGCAATTGTTCGATAATTTCGTGTTTTATAGAAGTAAAAATTGCACAACAAAAAAATCAACATCTAGTTCTATTGCCGAATCGCCAACGTTGGGCAAAACCTTACCTCAGTTTACACTTTGCTTTCATTGCGAAATTAAATAAAATGTTTTTGCGACCTATTTTAAAAATAGTTAAAAAAATATTTTTCATTGAGCTAGGGGTTTACTCGTTCGTGCGTTTTTTTCACTGTTCCACTGTGTAATGAGACGCCATTACCTTTTAACTCGGATTGTTGCCGGGTTGATTAACAACTTCGGCTCCGAATGACGGCATTTGAAAGCATCCTTCATATTTGTGTATTTGCCAAGAAATGTTTTGATTAGATTGTATTTCCATAGAGATAGGAATATGTTACAATGGCACGGGCGGATGAGTCAAAACGGCAAATTTCACCTTGCAACCAGCGCAGCATAAGCCGGGAGTTTCCGATTGTAACTTCAATGCATTGCAATGCTGGCATACGAAAGACAATGAACCGACATCCACGCAGCGCGATTCAAATCTATATTTACGACTGGTCTTTTTCTAGGGACCGGCCGTGGCATAGTGGTTAGAACACGCGACTACCATGCGGGAGATCGCAGGTTCAAACCTGGCTCCAGTCATCTTAAAAGAAAAAAATAAATAAAATTTTCTTTCAATGTCGGCTCCCCTCGAATGTTGTTGACAGCAACTTCGCAGTATTTAGCGTCGATTCAATCGTCGTGTCTAGTAAGAGCTTCTCAAACAGTGACGTTCGCATTCGTCGATAAACAAGTAGGTGCCGTTAGTTGTGAATCTAAATAGAAAGCGTGTTAATTCACAACAACGCGAGAAGCTATCCCATACCTCATTCATGGGGTGCAAAGGGAAATTAAGTTAAGTTCTTCTAGTAACATTCTGTCGAATTTGAGGTGGTGATTGTGCAGCGCGAAACTGTGCAATATGGGCACGTCTCCATTCATTTTTTTGGCACGTTCCTTTTGCATTTGATTATTACGGATGTTCTGACTAATTATAGCACGACGCGTACGTCGTCCAAAGTTTTATTGTCTAATAGAAGGCATTAGTCTAGTTAATAACTCTCTCTAATAACAACCATGTAGTACTCGAAAAATCCAAATTTTTCGAGATTTTCCGAGTTTTCACCAAGAATTTGTTTATTTTTCCATTCGGAAAGTCATGTCGGATTAATTATCTAAAATTTTTCGCAGTAACATCGTCCAAAACTATCAAAACATACGAAAAAAGCTAAATTTCGTCGAAAAAAAAATTAAAATTTTTCGAAATTTTCCAACAAAATTTTTCTATTTTTCCATTCGAAAAGTTATTCGCAATGATTGCACACAAAATTCCACACAAAAAAGCAATTTTAGGTTTTTCCAATTTCCCGGCTTTTTCGGAGGATTTTCCCAAAAATATCTCTCACATAAACCTTCTCGTGGCAATTGCGAACATTTCAGCAAAATCGGTCCAGCCGTTCTCAATTGATAAATTACTATTACATCATTTTTATATATATAGATATTATTTATCTCGTTAAATTTTCCAACCTACAACAAAATCAAATCATGCGAAAACTGCAAAATTTCGTCGATAAAAAATCAAATTTTTTGCGCTTTTCCGGAATTTTCCGAGTTTTTCGCTAATAACTTTCTATTTTGGCATTCGAAAAGCCATTTCGTAACAATTGCAATCAAATTTCCCGGCTTTTCCTAAGTTTTCCTAAATTTTTCTGCCATAAAAAATTCCTGCCAATTACGAACAATTGAAAAAAATAGAGCAAACTGGGCCAACGTTCTCTCTTGATAAATTACAATACATTTTTCACACTATTTTTATATTTATATATTTCACGTCGTCTGAAATCATCAAATCAAGCGATACAATGGAAGATTTCGTGGAAGGCATCCAAATCTTTCGATTTTTTCTGGAATTTTCCGAGTTTTCCACCAAGAATTTTTCTATTTTTCCATTCGAAAAGTCATAATTGTTCGAAATTGTTCACATTTACATCGCCTAAAATTACCAAAACATACGATAAGATGCAAAATTTTGTCGAAAAAAAAAGAATTTTTTTTGGCATTTTCCATAATTTTCCAAGTAAAATTTTCTATTTCCATTCGAAAACCGACAAAAATTTAGTTTTCGATTTGCCTCAAATCAGGCGATGAAATGCAAAAAAAAATTCAAATTTTCCGATTTTATCGGAATTTTTCGAGTTTTCCACCGAGAATTTATCTATTTTTCCATTCGGAATAATTATCCGAAATTTTTCTTAAGTTACATTGTTCAAAACTATCAAATCGTACGACAAAAAGCAAAATTTCGTCGAAAAATAGTATTAAAATTTTTCGATTTTTTCCGGAATTTTCCAACAAAATTTTTTTATTTTTCCATTCGAAAAATAATTCGTAACAATTGCACAGAAAATTTCATACAAAAAAGCAATTTTCGGTTTTTCCAATTTTCCGGCTTTTCCGGAGGATTTTCCCAAAATTTCCCTGGCAATTACGAACAACTGACAAAAAATTTCAGCACAATCGGTCCAGCCGTTATCAATTGATGAATTACTATAGATTTTTGCCACCATTTTTATATATATAGATTAGGGTGTATTTTCAAATTTGTGTTTGGAGTCTAATTTCTAGTTGGCCAAAATTAAAAATAAAAATTTACATAAACCAAATGTGAACATGTAGCCCTTTTGCAATACCGTAAGTAGATTTGGGGAAATTTTAACCTATGCTATGTATCAAAACAATTGGTTACGTCTTTCGAAATAATAGTTACCGTGCGTACCATCCGGACATGGCTCAAGCGACTTAAAAAGTCATAAATCGAATTTGGTTCAAAGAAACGTAGGGTCTAAAGTGACTCCTTCTATGTGTTATACTTTTGGGTCGTATCACCTACCCGTACGGTGAATGTATTATAAAGGTGGTCATAAAAACAAAACCCTTCTCCCAGAGTACATCAAACGCAGAAAGAGTCAGTTCGAATATTTTAACTTATTAGTGATATTAACAGTGAGTATTGATTCAACTTATTAAGTTTAAGTCTTAAGTTCCCACAAAATACTAAAAACGCACACACACAATGTATTAAGACCAGTGTAAGGCATCATATAGCCTCGCGAGATTTAATACAGTCAGTTTCTGTTTGTGTGTTATGAAAGCAACACCATATACGCTTGTTTCGCATTCAATACAAAAACATACACAAGTACAGACAGAGAAAATATATTCAACGATTGTTGGGAGATCAGAGAGCACGGTTGTTGCAAGATCACCAAATTTTCATCGTGTACAATACCACCGCGCTGACGTTTCTTTTGCGACCTTACACAAGCACACCATATTGTTGCAAGCTTGTGCTCGATTATGCTTACCA
This sequence comes from Muscina levida, assembly GCA_964034835.1. Lineage (NCBI taxonomy): Eukaryota > Metazoa > Arthropoda > Insecta > Diptera > Muscidae > Muscina > Muscina levida. The sequence continues at coordinate 107,982,832 of OZ035881.1, forward strand.
CTGTTATATAACTACTAACAGAACCTAAATTGGGTTCGAAATAAAACACAATTTGTTTTGGTTTAATTTTCCTATAGGATCCTTCGGGGTTTATTATGCATTGCCCTAAATTGAACACCATTAATGTGGCTTCTAATTGTATGCTGTAGGTGTGATAATTGCAGTAGCTGTTAAAAAATGCTTTCTCACAGTGATGTGACTCCAGCAAAGTTCTTAATTATCGTCCTCGTCTATCACATGATAACGATAAGAAAGTTGTACTAAAGTATAACCAGAGCCATGGATTTGTATATCAATTGAACGAGTTGATTGTGGAAGCTGTTAAAGAGAATAGAACATTTAAACCAATGTCAATGTTATGTATTTGCCACATATTGGAATTTTTTTTTCAAAATCCGCACTTACTTCTTCCGCTTGTAAGAGCAATGCATTATCGCCATCTACGAACAGCTCATTCTGTTGCATAATCTCTTGATCGTGATTCCGTGCTAGATATTTAACTTTTAAATCTAAATTTTTTAAATTACTATATTTATCAGCAAAATGCATCAATGTCTGAAGAGTCACTACGGTGCTGTGGGTTGTATTGAAAATCCCCAATTCATTACGTTGTTCCAATAGCCATTGTACTATGTGGGAATCATCGGTGGCATTATTACCAATTCCCAGAAGAGCCGATAAAGTATAGGCCGTAATGTCGATATCTTTTGTCTCAGTTTGAATTGATTCCGACCACCATTTGCGTTCATATAGAAAATGTTGATATTTATCCAATCTATTAACTAGCCGTAGGACATTAAGATGTTTGGCCATCTGTAGAGCAGTTGCCACAATAGATAGAGAGTAGGCGTCATTAATTTGTTCCAAATTGGTATTCAGAAAATCTAGAGCACCGCTGATGGTTGTTGAGTAATTTGAGGCGTATTTCTGCAAAAGAGATAAAGGAACGTTAATATATTTTCAATGTTTTGAAAAGCAGTCAATAGCGGAAGAATTTAATTTTATTTTCATTTAAATTTATCGGATAAGGGACCCACCATGATAGTTTTGATCAATAAAATTTCACAAATGCAAGAGTAAGAGCGAGAGGGAGAGAGAGAAAGAGACTTTCACTCAAGAAACTGTAATTCACAGTGATTGAGTTAGCGCAGGTTCAGACACAGTTCATCAACTAGTTTCAACCCAGTTTAAAGTTAAAAGTTGCTACTGCAGTTTCCTCATGTTTCAAAGTACCATTATAAGTGTCGAAACAGTTGACTTAATAAATACATAACAACAAAATATGTTTTTTTTCTGCTGCTTACCCCTTCCTCTAAAAATGTCATCAGTACGAAGGCTGTAAAACTAAATCGATTTTCTAGCTCAGGATGAAACAAATATCCCGTGACCTGAAAATCACCATTCCATGTTTGTGTAGACGCCAAAAATTCCAAGCCTTCATTTATAATGTCATCCTCTATAGTCACATATTTGGCAGCTTTAATAAAGAATCGTGTCACATAGGCCGTTAGCCACGTGCTGGCCTCTTCATCCGGTTGTCCAGGACCTGCAGTGTAACCGCCATTGCTACAGCGACAAGACATTTGTTGTTGATAGCCAGCGTCAAGCATTTGTTTTGCCCTGCCGACCAATCGTTTGTTCTTCGAGTAGTCTAGTGTTGATTTTAGGTAATCTAAAACTAAAGTATTTACAGCAAAATGAGCGATATTCTGTTCACCACAGCCGCTGGGTAAATATAGCATAGCATTAAGATTCTCCAAATGGGGCACCAAAGATTCACCACCTACGAACAGTGCAATGTGCTCCGAATCGGGCACAATGTTCAAAGGTATATTAAGCGTAAGCGTGGTTGAATAGTAATCACTTGCGGGTGCGCTAACAAACATAGATATTGCTTCGACTTTGGCTTCGCCCTCTGGTTCCACTCGCAGCTTTTGTGTAATGACATCTGAAAACAACGAATTACATGCCGCTATATGAAGCGTTATCTCTCCCACTTGTTTAGGTGCAATCGAAAACTTAGCGATTACAAAATCATTTGCCGGCACTTGGACATGCTGTGTAGCTTGGACTTCTTTCCATTTTCGCTGTGTGCTATTCAATTTTATAAAATGAAATTCCATGTCCCTATTGTACAAAGTCAGTTCGGTATCCAAAGTTTGATTGTGGTAATTGTAGATAGCAATAGGAATAGTAACATTTTCTTCCCGCTTCACTGAATATGGTAGATGTACATTTAAAAAGAAAGGCTTAAAGGATACAATGTCAGTGGGTGCCTTGACCATACCAAAGCCGGTCACTTCGTGTACAGAAAATGCGGTAATACGCCATGTGGTAACAACTTCTGGCATAGTTAATGTTATCGCTGTATTTTCATCGGTTCTGAAATGTCACAGGTAATTTACAATTTATTTGTGCCAATGTTGCATACTTACATTTCATAGTTTTGGAATATCCATGTCTCTGGGAATTTCTTTCGAGGATGCCATTGTTTGGTAAACGAGGGTTGATGATTAGATACACCTGAGAAAATATACAATTACGTGATAGATTTCGATGACATGAAAATGTTAAACCGTAGATCTTATTCAGTGTTTGTAAAAGTTAAAGAATATGGTGATACTTTGGATATTGTCGCCAAGATACCCACCCTATGGGTAGGAGGGTATATCTCATTTGATACGACCCAAAAGTGTAACACATAGAAGGAGTCACTTAAGACCCTAGGTTTCTTTGAACCAAATTCAATTCATGAATTTTTAAGTCGTTTAAGCCATGTCCGTCTGTCTGTCTGGCTGGGGCTCACGATAACTTTCGAACGACGCAACCAAATGTTTTAAAATTTTGCACGAGTAAATATTTCCCCAAAACTAACTATTAACGTTATTGCAAATAGGCTACATAGCCCCGCCCCTTCTGGTACCTCCCATACAAATACATCATTCCGCCTACTTTAGAAATCGAGTAATAATATCAATAAACCCAACGCGATCGTACCCAAATTCTGTATTTAGCAAAACTGTAACAGGATAAGGTTTTGGAAAAAAATTAAAGTCCAGCCACGCCAGCCACTGGTACCTCCCATACAAATGTACCTTTCCGCCTACTATGGAAATGGAGTAATAATATCAATAAATCCACCGCGATCGTACCCAAATTCTGTATTTAGTACAGCTATAGCAGGATGCAGTTTTGGAGAAAAAAAACTGAAAGTCTAGCCACACCCCATCTGGTACCTCCCATACCCATCTGGTACCGCCCACTTTAGAAATCGACTAATATTATTAATAGACCTAACGGGATCGTACCCAAATTCTGTATTTAGTAAAGCTCAAGCAAGATAAAGTTTTGGAGATAAAATCTGGTAATCTAGCCGCGCCCCTTCCAGTACCTCCCATACAAATGTACCACTCCGCCCACTTTAGAAATCGAGTAATACAATATAAAAGAAAATTTTATGTTTTACTGAGGGTGAGGGTATATGTAAGTCGGGTTGCCCGACTAAAACTTTCTTACTGGTTATTTGGCAGTAATATCAAAATCATTCGACAGTTGACACAAGCAGAAAACAGATCCAAGCGTCGGTATCTTGCGCTCGGTAGATAGTTCGTCGCACCAAGTTTTGATAACAGCTCGTTCAGCTGGTCCGTTCAAAAAAGTTTGGATCGACCCTCCTGTGCCGCCCATCGAATTTATAACAGAAGATTTTCCAAGCTGGAATATTTTTATCGAGTTGTACATGTCCCAGCCAGCGCTCTCGGTCCATTTGAACGCGCTTGACTACGTCGATATCGTTGTACTACTCATACAGCTCGTGGTTCATTCGACGACGATACTCGCCGTTAACGATGATGGGTCCTAAAATGTTTCTAAGTATTTTTCTCTCTGAGACTCCCAGAATAGTTTGATCCGCTTGTGTCAATTCCCAGGATTAGGCGCTATAGAGCAAGATATGCAGGATCTGTGTCTGGTAGTGTTCGAGCTATGTCATTAAATCTCTAGCTTTGCACATAGTAGCGGCGGTTTGCGATTAAACTGTGGAATATTTTCTGAGGGGGAAGAAACCGCCAAACGCTTTGGCGGTTTTACGACACTGACCTAGTACCTTCACCCTGACATGGAATTTCTCATCCCCCAGATTGGTTGTGTTATTAAACCATAAATCCACAACATTTTAACAATGTGCGTATGATTAAAACAAAATTCGCATACAATCAATATTACTCATACATCCATTTGTAACGCTACATATGTACAGTACAGTACTTGCAGCAATTTCCTACATATCACAGATGAGACAACCTATATATGGCCAGATAATCGGAGTTATTGGGGAAAATTCTTCTTAAGGATGAAATGAGAAATCAACAATGGTTCTAGATTTATAGCTGAAAACCTAAGCGAACAAACTTCAATATAAAAGGTCATAAAAAAAAATTTGGCCTAAGAACGCAAAATCCTTTGAGGGTTTTACTATACTGACCTAGTGCCTTTACCATAACATGGAATTTCTCACTCCCTAGATTGGCTGTTGCATTGTGTTATTAATAGTCTCTTGATTCACAGGCAGATAGGTAGATAAAATCATCAACCACTTCATTTTGAACGTTGAAACAAATAAGTTGATTTGTCCTCAGTTATCACCAGACTCACTTCGGCCGACTGCTTCTCAAGCCTTGAAAAACTTACTTTAAAACTTAATTTCCCTTTACACCCCATGAATGAGGTATGGGATAGCTTCTCGCGTTGTTGTGAATTAACACGCTTTCTATTTTTAGATTCACAACTAACGGCACCTACTTGTTTATCGAAGAATGCGAACGTCACTGTTTGAGCTCTTACTAGACACGACGATTTAATCGACGCTTAATACTGCGAAGTTGCTGTCAACAACATTCGAGGGGAGCCGACAATGAAAGAAAATTTTATTAATTTTTTTTCTTTTAAGATGACTGGAGCCAGGTTTGAACCTGCGATCTCCCGCATGGTAGTCGCGTGTTCTAACCACTATGCCACGGCCGGTCCTTAAAAAGGCCGCAATAATATTCCGCATTCCTCGCCTAGTGACTTATATGAAAAAGCCTATTAGGATTTGCAAGAGATCGTATGACAGACTGTCGCCTTGTCTAAGGCCTCGCTTGATAGGTTATGGCTCTGTCACATTTTAGCATTTAAAGACTTCGTGTTGGACATTGTCACCCCGCAAAGTCGTATCAGATCCGCGGGAATACCAGACTCAGCCATAGCATTTAATAGTTTTTGTCATATCGGATTGTCGAATATGATGGTCTTCTACACAATCTGTCGTAGTGTGAATATCTGATCGCTCGTGGACTTACCACACTGACAAGGTCTAGTCAGGTTCACTAAGATGGGCTTTAGTCTTTTACATAGGGTATGAATATGTTCCCTTCACATTTGCAGCACGATCTGCGTTACTATGTACAGATTTCCATTTCTATCCTAACAGGCTGGGATTCCTGTTTCACAACCTTTGCATTTGACCTTTTGGTAGAACTTTGGGGCTTCACCTTTATCCCTGTACCTTTCAATACCCTCGCTCTCTCTTTCCTTCCATAGATGCTTTTTCCGACCAATGAGGCGTTTATTCCACTTCTTGCTATATCGTTTCTTCGCACGCATGGATTTACCAGGTACAAAGGTACAAATAAGGTTCAATCATATTCGCTAGGATGGGCTTTAGTCTTTCACTTAACACACTAGACATGACCTTTTATGCGATGGGTAAAAGTCTGATCTCGCGTTCCTTGATATACTCTCTAGGATCGCCTTTAACGAGCACAGGATATAGAACACATATATTCCAATCATCGGGCATGCATTCCTTACGCCAAATCATGTTTATGAACTGGTGCATGACTTAGGCAGCTCATCGCTACCGACAGTAAAAAGCTCTGCCATCGGCTCCCACAGCTTTATTATTTTTAAGACGTTCATTTTCCGTACTAATCTCTTTTTGGCTCAGTAGTAAACAATCTACTCCATCCTCGATGATTGGTGTGATTTCGTCACTTATGCCGCCTTCGGTAACAGGCAGATTACGATAAGGCCCACTTCATAATTGCAGTACACTCTGCCTGTTCGTTACCCGCAGTCCTTCGGTTAGCCCACTAATTACCGCGCTGACTTCGTTTTGGCTCTGTGGTAGACAATCTACTCCATCGTCGATGATTGGTATGATTTCGTCACTTATGCCGCCTTCAGTAACATACATATTACGAAAAGGCCCACTTCATAATTGCAGTACACTCTGAGTGTCCGTGGCCAGTTTTCCATCTCTGTCCTTATCGATACCGTTTTCGTTGATCCAAAACCTTTGCTTTCAATCTTTTGTTAGAGCTTTTGGCCTTCACCTCTATCCCTGTACCTTTCGATATTTTGCCTCTCTCTTTTTTTCCATGGACGCTTTTTCCTCCTGAAGAGGCGTTCCGTATCTCTCCTCTTCTCGTTATATCATTTTGTCTCAGCACACATTATTATTGTCTACAGTTTTGCTTTGTATGCACCATCTATTTCCTCAGGCAATATGCGACATTCTTCAACATACCGGAGAAAAATGTCGCGTTTGTTTGCAGCAATTGATAGAGTTGGTTGAAGTAGGCATTAGCTATATCGGTGTTATGCAGCTTTGTGATACCTGGTATTATTTGCATTTGGTTATGAGCGTTTTTAGCACCGCGCATCAGACGCACGTCCAAAACGCTTAAAACATGCCTTATCAATCTGGTTTCTTGTCTTTGGATCTGGGGATATCCGGGTTGTCTTGTGGATATCTTTATGCGGCGATATTGCTCCACTCACTACCATGTATCTTGCCGACGCGAACTAACCAGTCTGAATCGGACGTTATAGGAGGTGTTGTTTTGTTAGGTAGACTGAATTTCCCGTTGTCCTGTTTTGGTATTATAACCCACCGGAGCAATTTAAATGTTATGGCCATAGGTCCTATATTTCCTCTAGATGCTCATAGAATGCATCTTTAATGTCCTTGTCTTTGCCTTTCGTCGGTGATCTAAAATTATGTCGCCTTGATGCGGATATTGGCTATTAGGTCATTGACGGGGTTAAACTGCGAGACCAGATGTCGAAGTCTTTTGCCGACTATGAATCCACATCCAAATTCTTGTCTTTTTGCATGGCAGCTGCAAAAGATGTCACAGTTCTTTTGTCGTGTGCATCCCTGTCCCATATGGCGGTGTTGTCGGCTTTGTATTTTTCGAAAGCATCCGCCAATTTCACAGAGGACCAATTTCTGAAGAGAGTTTGGACATTCTAGGTGCATATCCTTACATCATGGTTCGTCAACACTCGGTAGGTTCTTTTTGTTGTGTTGAGTTTCAGTAACTTCTATTACCTCTTCTTCTATTGTGCCTTCTCACATTTGCTACCACTAAACGGATGTTCAGTGACATTGCCCGAGAAACACGTGATCTATCGTACGTTGTGAGCTACTTAAGGACTTCCGCAGAGAGACTCTGCTTATTTCCAAGTGTATAACGATCAGAAAACTCACATCGGAACATCCTCCATACAACAACGTTTCAAAAGTGGACATTTTTTTACTACCTTTACCTTTTCGACTATTTTGTAATCGGCAGACCATAATGCATCAATGAAATATAGTTTGAATACTAATATCTAAATTTGTATCATTTTGTTTCATAGTGGTAATCGTACCATTTTCAGCAATAGCATCCCTTACTTACTTACCCTCTAATCCAACGAAATTATAATGAGCATTTGTGAATGTCAAAACTCCTGACAACAGACCCGGATAAACTAATGCAGCAAAGGGTAAATAGGTTTGATCTTCATCTAGGTCGCGTAAAATATCCATTCTTCTAAGGTCATAAGATGAATCCAATAGATGAACACTAAGATCAACAGCTAAAATGCTCACATACGATTTACGTTGAGCCTTTAGGTTAATAGTGACCTCTTGGCCGGGCGTAACTTCTGTGGGTGCAATAACTGAAATCTGTATGGAGGGGGACCATTAAAAATCACCACTTGTGGGTAACAAATCTTACCTGATTTTCGAAATCCAAGGGAAAATGTAGTTCCATCTCCTTATAGCAAAAATATCCATCGTGAAGGTAATGAATATATAAAACTGATGTTGGTGCCATTTCAATGGTGGGCATTATGCGCAGCGTATAGATTTGCTGATCTGGTACCTTGATATTTTCCATGCGCACGATGTCACCATGACTTACTATGGTGTAAACGAAATATGACATCATGATAGGGGAGCTAATTTCAATTTCCAATTCACTTCCCAATAGTGGTCTAAACGGAAAAAAATACATGTAAGCATTTGGTTTTCTTACCACAAACTCTACAGCAACTTACTTGTCCCCTTTTAAAGTCATTGTTATAAATGACTGTGTATCATTTGCCAGCACTATATTATCATGTGAGAGTATATTGTAAAACACATATGTCGTATCCATAAAGCGAAATACATGATTCTCATCCGTCTCATGATCAAATTCAAATTCCGCTTCTCCGTTACCATCTAAGTAAGCTACATAATCCTTCGATCCATGTTGCATGACAAATGGCGTTGCATGATCCAATACGGCAGTATCGTTCCAATGCATAATCTTAGCTTTTATGCGACATGGTATATTATTGCGAAATGCGATACCTTCGGTGCTAGCCGAAATTCTATAACGTTGAGTTTTTATTTCTATAGTTTCTGAATCGCTTTGCCTCATACCCGTATGCTTTTCCTGCAGCTCCACCTGCAACAGTATATCCTGTAGATTCGTTAAATCGTTGGGATTATCGAAGCGAAACTCTAGGTCCGTTATGCCACTAACATTCAGCGTCTTCTGTTGCAGTATGACATTTTCATAGGGTTCTACAAGCGTCGCCGTAGCGTTTCCCTCTACAAATTTGTCAAAGGTATATTTGCCGTAGACAGAGGCCCTAAGCACATTATCTGCGACAACGAAATGGCGATCAGTTTTAATGTAAACACAAAATTTCGGTAAGACGTACTCGCGCACGTGTATCAGTTTGGAACGTGTATAGTCATGGTTACCCCGCACTATAACTTTCAGTATCCAACCACCGATACTGGGATATTTGGGGATACGAAAGGAATTGGTGTAAACTCCTTTGATTAATGTGATATCATTGAATTGTTTTACGCGATTGTAGCTGGCATCCTAAAGGAAGAAAAAGAGATATTTTTATTGAACAACTAAATAGGTTATAGAGTTTACTTCGTGCATGAATAATTATACAGTACAACACATGATTTTGGGACTCAATTCTGAGAACTGCACGTGCAAGTAGCCCCAAAAAGAAGAAGTTCTGCATCATTCGTCAAGTTACATGCCATAATAATTTAATATCGATTTGAAGTAAGTAAGTATAGTAGAGGATAATTTTTCATGTTTTAGGCTCTTTTGTTGTATTGTTATATGGTGGCTTATGATTATCATAAGTAATATTCCACGTAAATCATACGCCACGGAGTACAACAGTTTTATTGTAACTGCTACAAAATAAACTCAGTTCAAAATCATTTGATGAATGGAAAAGTGAAACTGTTGCTTATATAGGAAAACGTTATATGAGCAGATTAAAGATTAACAGATTAAATTTGTTTCAGCTAATTCGGACTAGTGGTTCTCAAGTTATGTCAAATAAAGTCTTTGGAGACTCAGAATTGAGTCCCCAATCAATGAGCTGAAAAATGTTGTACTGTTTTATTTATCTAGTGTACCAGCGGAAATATTGCTTCTGAATAATAATAAAGCAGCCGATGCCGATGAGAGAACTACCGGTGGTCCACTTTGCAGGCCCTGCGGTAGTCGAAAGAAGGTGACCAGGTCTGACCAAGGTAGCATAGTATATGCCTGGTCGTGTGTGTAAATCCATATTTTTGTGGGACCACGTAGTCAAAAGTTACGATGGCAAATTAAACTAGTAAGGCGGTTATCTTTGGCTATGCCGAAGCTCAGATACCCTTCACCATTTGTAAAAATGGTGATAAAACTGATTTTTTGCACTACAACTATATTTTATTAAACTTTGTAACGCAAAACAGTGGAGTTGGTGAGAAGTGGACGTTACTTTTAGCTTCACACATCCATTTTTTGTCAATAATTTTTATCGATTTTATTCGATTTACCGAATAAGTTTATGAGTTGGTGAGTTGGAGCATATTTTTATGCTTTTTGTAACTCCCCAAAAATGGGAATTTGTGTGGGATGTGGCGGTAGTTTAAATCCGATCTTGCTTATCTTAGAACTTAACCTCTGCTTCTGGACATAAGCTTACATACCAAATTTCAGCCCGAAAGCTCTTAAACTACAGGGACATACAGACGGAAAAAGGGGGTTTGTATTAAAGGTGGGAGAAGTATTCGTCCGATATTGCTCATATTACAACGTAAGCTCTTCCTATTAAAGCTTGCATATCAAATTTAAGCTCGATATTTCCTCACCTATGGCTGTAATTGCGGGGGCAGTTAGGCGGACACCCTAAAAAAGGTAGAGTTTGAACGGGAAGTGGGAGTAGTTTTTGACCGATATTGCTTATCTTAGAAAGTAGCATCCGCTTAAAAATTAAATCTTGCGTACAAAATGTCAGCTATATACCTCTTAAAATACAGCTGCAATAGCAGGGACAGACCCCAAAAAGGGAGAGTTTGTATGGGAGGTGAGAGTAGTTTTTCAGCGATCGGTCTCATCTTACTACTCAGCCTCTATTTAGTGCAGGGAAGCTTGCATACAAACTTTCAGCTTGATTGCCCTTAAACTGCAGCTGTAATCGTAGGGATAGACCCCAAACAGGGGGAGTTTGTATGGGAGGTGGGAGTAGTTTTTGATCGATAGGGCTCATCTTAGAACTCAACCTCCATATAGGGCAGCAAAGCTTGCGTACAATATTTCAGCTTGATTGCTCTTAAATTACTGCTGTAATCGCGGGGACTGACATACGAACACCCCCAAACAGAGGGATTTTGTATGGGAGGTGGGAGTAGTTTTTTCCCGATCGGTCTCATCTTACTACTCAACCTCCGCTTAGTGTAGGGAAGCTCACATACAAAATTTCTGCTTGATTGCCCTTTAACTACGGCTGTAATCAAAGGGGCAGATCCTGAAAAGGGGGAATTGTATGGGAGGTGGGAGTAGTTTTTGGCCGATCGGGCTGATCTTAGCACTTAAACTCCGCTTTGAGGATAGAAGCTTGCATTCCAATTTTCAGCTCGATATCTTTTAAACTGCGGCTGTAATCGCGGGGACAGACAGACAGACGGACAAACAGACGGTCACCTTTAAATCGACTCAGATTTCGATGCTCATCATTTATATATATATATATTGTCATATCTACCACGCCTCCTTATGGGCGTTACAAATGGAAGAACAAAATTAATATACCCTTCACTCTGTTCATGTACGTGGTGAAGGGTATAACAATAATGCTCCAGTTATGGAGTTATGGAACGTATTAAGTATTCCTGCGAAGAAGATACGCCTTTCCGGAATGACACAAACCAACACGAAGTCTTCAGTGAAGATTGGCAAGGATGGAACTTATCCATCCGTTACCAGATGAGAATTAATCGTCTTAGTCGTGCGTGTGATGCGCCTTGCAAATACAGACTCGGATCCCGACCTTGTTTCATTAAAGTAACCCACGATATAGAGCAGTATGAAAAACGTTCATTACCAAAAGCAAACAAAGCTACACATTATAAAGCTGCATACCACCGATATAGCCAACGCCTATTATAAACTACTTTTTCATTTACTGCAAACAAATGCTCTTCATTGTAATGTTTCTGACACATTGTCAAACCTTTTACTTCAAAACTGCGTATAGCCGAGATAGCCAAGACCTATCCCTATCAACTGTTTCGTTTAATGCAAACTAATGCTCATCATTGCGATTTTACTGATATAGAGTGGCAGCAGCACTTTGCCCATTGCATGATCATTGCCGCAACAACCTTACTAGGTTATAAAGCATCACTCTCAGACAAGCCCGGGTACGATTGAGAATTGGAGGTAGATGAAATGTCTCTTTAGGCGGAAAAAGCGTCTATAGAAAGAAAAAGACGAAAAAAAGGTAACGAAAAAGACCGGAATAGAGGTGAAGCCCCAAAGTTCTGCCACAAGATACAAAGCAAAGGTTTTAGTACAGGGATCCCCACCTATAAGGACGTAGATGGCAATAGGCTAACGAACTGTCGTACTCTGCTCGTTTCCAAAGGCAGCATAAATGTCGAAATTATGCCAATCATAGACGACGGAGTAGATTGTCCACCACAGAGCCGAAACGAGATCAGTACGGTAATTGCACGGCTTAAAAGCAATAAAGCTGGATGGCCGATGGATTGCCGGCAAAGCGATTCCCCTGCTTAAGAAAGGCTATCCAAGTCTATGCACCAACTTTTGTAGGGTCAGTATTTTACCCATGACCTACAAGGTTCTGTCGAGTGTGTTATGCAAAAGAAGCAGTCACCAGAAGTGGGTCTGGTGAAAATGAGGACAAAACTCCCTCATATAACTCAAAGCTTATTTTTCATAACATTTTTTTTCTTGATATTTGTACACCTTGAAGTGAAAACTGTAATTGTATTTCCACCAAATTGAATACTTACCAATATCTCGATACGTATGGGCCTACGTATCCTTGCCGGCTTTGTGTGCTCATCTAACATTACAACACGAAATCGCACTAAATCCGCGGGTTTGTAATACGTCCTGTCTGTTTGTATGTAAATTTTTGGACCAGCATTGTGTTCGACAAAAATAGTACTTTGATTTCGAAACTCAATACCGCTTATCCCCTCAGCCGTCAAGTTATAATTTCCCGGTTCAAGTTCCGATGCTTCAAAATGTATTCTCTTAGTTTCATAGGGTTGTAATAGTACATCCTGAGTCGCTGCAAATGATGGACCATCTATGCTGAGTCTCATGACAGCCGGCTCGTCGGCTTCGTGCAAAGAGGTAACCACAGTGTATTTGCGATTTGATTTCATGACACCCGGGGCAATAATTGAATAGTAGCTGCAACATTTATATGACTAGTGAACTGATGGTTTCGTAAGGTATTAGATAATTTGTGGTGCTTACCTGTCACAAAGGCTGAAAGCCAATATATAAGTTAGCCAAATGCAGCAAATTATGTGATATTTCTGCATTTTTGTTTTTTTTTTTTAGTTAAACAATAACGACGAATTGTGTATTTTATTTAATAATTTGTTTATTATAATTTTGCATTGATAATATCGGACAGACAGACAGGTTTCAATCGCACACTTGGCCGGTAGATCAAACACTAAAAATAATTTCGGAAGACAAAACAGCTTAAAGTTTAAGCTGTTTTACCGTAACCAACCTGTTCTCTAATTGTCTCTCTAACCAAATGTCTTATAGTAAGGAGGGTTGCATGATCACCACATGCGTTAGAGTAAAAAGTAATGTACATGATAGGTCTTTATTGTGGTACAATGGGTCATTTCAGATAAAAAGGTGAGTATTGACAGTTATTTAAAAAAATAAACCAATTTGGATTGAGTTTATCGACATAATCAATAGTACATAAAAAATTTGCTTATTATTTACTTTATCACTTATGCGAAAATGCTCTGTTTTGATTTTTGGATTTATTAATGTGGCAAAATTCCACGATTTATACGGAAACGAATTACACATTTGAACCATCATAAATTAAATAATAAATCGCAATGTTTTTTTTTTTTTTTTGTGGTCGAAACTCAATATTTCTGCAATGCAACATAACTGCCCCTTAGAGTATTGAAATGTTGTACTAACATTGTGTTTTAAAATTAAAATATTTTTATATTTATTATACCCCCACCCTGCGGGTAGTTGGGTATACATCATCTGATACGACCCAAAAGTGTAACATGTTTCTTTGAACAATATTCGATTCATGACTTTTTGTATCGTTTGAGCCATGTCCGTCTGTCTGTCAATCCGGTTGGAACGCACAATAACTTTCGATAGATGTAACAAATTGTTTTGAAACTTTGCATAGGTTAATCCCATATATATGTACCCACTTTAGAAATCAAGTAATAATATCAATACACCCGACGCGATCGTGCCCAAATACCGTATTTTGTAAAACTGTAGCAGGAGTAAGTTTTGAAGAAAAAACTGGAAGTCTAGTCACGCCCCTTTTGGTACCTTCCATACAAATGTACCATACCACCCACTTTAGAGATGGAGAAATAATATCAATAAACGCAAAGCGGTAGTGCCCAAATTCTGTATTTTGTTAAGCAAATGTTATGTTTTTACTGAGGGTGAGGGTATATGTGAGGGTGTATGTATATTTCTTTACAGACAGACAGACAGACAGACAGTTCAAAGAAACCTAGGGTCTTGCACTTTCTTCGCAAAAACGGTAAACTTTTGTTTTTGTGCCAACATATGTGGTCTTTTCAATTCTCTCCAACAAAATTATGACCCAGAGAAATGGAGTCTTTTTTATGGATGGAGGCAAGGATAGTTTGAAGACAGTCTTGCTTCATAAAGGGAATACGAAACCATCAATTCCAATCGGATATGGAAAACACATACAGGAAACATATGAAGCAATGAAAGAACTTCTCGATCTCATACATTATGGAAAGTTTGCCATTGGTAAGCGTTGAGTGAAAACATGTATATCAAAAAGGCCGTTATCATTTTAAAATTTATTCTTTTTAACCTTTAGGTTCAAATATGACGTCTAAAATAAACACTTCTTATTCAGTCATTTGGATATTTTCCCCACGAACTTGGGCTCCGAAAGTGATGAACATTGTGAAAGATTTCACCAAGAAATGGAAGAAATCGAGAGACTTTACAAAGGCTGGTGGGACGAACAAATGATAGCGGACTAATATTGATTCCTCATTCGCGAAGCTCCATCCGAAAAAAACGCAACAGTTCAAGTCGCTCGTCATTTTAATTTAAATTTTTTGAATTTACGCCGAATATAGTGTGTGAGCAAGTAAGATGAAAATATTGTCGTTCCACAAAATCCTTAATAAAAACTTTATTTTTCATCGGATTTTTTTTTAAATTACACTTAAAATGTTGGTAATTAAATAAACTATTAGGTAATAGAAACATTCCAGATCTTTACTATAACGTAGAAAAAAAAACGAAATAACTCAGCCATAACTCAGTCATTTCTTATCAGATAGAAATTTGCAGCATATCGGCGGAAAAGGCATTCAATTACCTTTCCAACTCCACAAGGGTTTGAGTGGGACCATACACCGAAAAACACAAAAGTACCGTTATCTAAAAAACGGTACTTAGAAAAAAAATTACAGCGTTTTTCGTGTTCAGGAGGTTCCAATTTACTTATCTAGGCATGTAGAACGCCACATGCCTGGTATTTTTCCAAATTAACAATTTGTAAAGCAGTGTTATTAACAGAAATAAGAAATTTTTCTCATCTGATAAAGAAGAACATGATAACAACGACATCGGCGATGGCATATTTTTAAAGTGACAAGATTCGAGTGACTGCGACATACCAGAAGGGGGAATATTCTCAGCTTATATAAAAACTTCAAGCTTAGTATTTGACATATCAGTAAACAGTTATAGACAAAAAAAATGGATGCGAGAGACTAAAAGTAACGTTCACCTCTCATAAAAACTCCTCTTTTTTTGCGGTACAAAGTTTGATATTATATAGTTGTAGTGCAAATAACCAGTGTTATCAACATTTTTACAAATGGTGAAAGATACCCTTAGCCGAAGATATTACTTTACGATTTTTTAATAAAACAATTTAAATATTATCTTATGTCAGTTAAACCAAGAAAATACAATAGAATAAATAATATACAACAAATACATAAATAATTGTCTTATCACACAATGTGAGCTTTCAGTCAACTAACATACATACTTGATTTGCTGCAGTTCAAACTTTTATGTTGTCCTCCTATTAATGAAATTGTTGAACCATCTGAATGGTCGGAATAACGTCGAGGTATTCCTGCTAATGATTATAAAACACACTTAAGAATGTATATTTTTGACAAAAATCTTCATTGCGTTAAAGAACAAACACATCAAGATGTCTAAAGTTCTTCAATGTTGGTACCAGAGAATGGCAAGAGTACACCCTAACAATAAGTGTACCCGAATCATTTGTGCGTTATCGACACTTAAAGTGGGATCGGCACTCTAAAATAAGGGTTGTTGCCTTGTACTGATAATTTCGAACATGCTCATACGCACAATCGCAAACCGATTTCGTGCTCTTTTTCTGCATGTATACATGAGTTGAGGCCGATCACAATGCTCAAGCAAAAGGAATGAGCGAAGTTGAGAGCACAACACTTGAGACAAACAATATGTGAGAGACATGTGTGTGTTGTTATTCTTGCATTACCCGCTTGTTCTGGTAAGCATTACGTACCATCGATGACCAGGAATGACACAGTACTTCCTCGTCAGTATACCCGCCATACGTTTTATTGACGAATTTAACATGGGGATGCCATAGGAGGTATACAATCGCCACCCTCTTGCTTACCATCCATTGACGAAAACACTAATGGTAATTCGTAATTACTTTCGTCTATACCAATTATATGATGAAATAGATAATGAAGTGG
Source organism: Muscina levida (assembly GCA_964034835.1). Taxonomy (NCBI): domain Eukaryota; kingdom Metazoa; phylum Arthropoda; class Insecta; order Diptera; family Muscidae; genus Muscina; species Muscina levida. The sequence goes on from OZ035881.1 coordinate 107,999,477, forward strand.
AGAGAACTAGTTCGTTAATAACATACTACTGCATAATGGAAAAATTTGAAGGAACTTGGGAAGTGACATAGTGTATGGTGTAGGTCTGGTCGAGTACAATATGAATATGTATACAAAATTTCCCCAACAACTCCAAAATCTTGACTTACGGTTAAAAAACCGGGGTTTCAGGTTTTTTTGTTTGATTTGTTGACGGTTTTAGGAAGAAGAATCTTAGAAATTTCCAACGAAATATATTTATACATAGATATCTTCCTATAACTGTCTTTTTAAGCGTCAATAATTCATACTTATCGGATTTTTTCACTATTTTTTTAAGTTTGAAGATGTTTTTAGCCACAATTTTATTAGAATACCCTAATGTTGGTTTTGTTATTTAGAAAGAGTTTGCTTTTACGACAAAAGCGCATATTTGTTTGTAAAAATCGGTTAACAAGTGGTTAAGTTATTCATGCATTTTGAGGAACGCTACTTTCATATCCCATACTAAACAAAAGCCGGGAGAACTTTGCATTCAAACACGAAAAACTTCTAACACTGTTGTTGACTTTACATTTCTAGATCAAACACTGAATGGAATTTTTCAACCACCGTTTAACATACCGATCATTAAATTATTTTTTTTTATTTGCTACAAACACATCTGAGAATAACGGCACTTAAAAAAGAGAAGAGAAGTGTAAAAAAAATATGAAAATGAATATGTCTGTTTATTTTACTATCCCCTAGTAATGCGCATGGGAGTCAATTGATGCAACGCTCGCTTACTTTGGATTAATGATATAAGTATATACGCAGTTAAACGAAATCGTTAATGATGTATACTATGAAAAGTATAAATTAGTAAGTACTGAGTGTTATAATCGACGGAAACATTACAGAAAAGGTGTCTATTGTAGTTTTGCCAAACAAGCGGGTAGCTACATCCATGCAGACATATTTGTTTTTGAATATGCACATATACATACATATATGTGAAATGAAAATAAAAAGCCGTGTTTTGCTGCTTCATTGCGTCCCAATGTGCACAAATGCGGATCAGTTTCGGATCCGGATCGGATTCAAATGCGGATAAAAACGGATCCGTTTTTAAAAAGGAATTTCAAACGAAATCGGATCTGGATCGGATCCGATCCGGAATCCGATTCGGATAAAATGTCCGTAGAATCGGATCAGTATCGGATCCGATACTGATCCGCATGGCACTCTGGGCAGCGATCGCTCAATGCCCAGCTCATGCATAAAAGTTGAAGACACTCGAAATCATAACTGCAAAACATGAGCGTTTCGCTCACAGCGCATTATTGCGCATTGCTTTTTGTGATCTATCGTTGCTGTTCGTACATTTGCTTTGGGTGCACTGTGCCGTTCACTTATCTACGCAAAATTTTTGGGTGTCTGGTGAAATAGAATCGACGCTTACTGTTTGAATGAGTGACGGAATGCAAAAACACGAAACACGGAAAGCGATTTGTGCGTTTGGGTGTGTTATTCTTTTCTTGCTGTTTGTGAGTGCGACAAGCACTCCAAATTTATAAGTGTGATTCGGGTGCCAAAAAGTGACACCCTTGATGTTCTCTGGTTGGTACAAACACAACTGATAGCTCCACGATCAATTTTCTATTTAGCTAAATTGTTTGAAATTTTGTTGTTTAGCAGACAAAAAAGCTGCTGGCGATGCTGCATTTCTCACATCTGTATGAGTTTTTAATTTAAACATAAATTTGCATAAACTAACCGGTTGTCGAATGACAATATAGAGACCCTACTAATTAGCATAGGCACAGTGGATTTGCGGAAGTAAATCTAAGTCGACCTAATAAAACATTTCGTCGTGGATTTGCATTATGTACTAACTGAGTTTGTCGCATGGTAAAAGATGTTTACAGGAAACTGGAAACTGTTACACAGGAAACTGAAATAAAATAATTAGATTATAATATATTCAAATTGAAAAGTGACTACATTATATAGATAACTTTAAAGGCTTTATACCGATTGATCCAGATTGGTGGCCTGATCAAGGCAGTTGCGATTTGGTCTTATCAATCACGCCGTGACTTAAATTTTGTTTACGGACATAGCTCCTATTTTACCCAAAATTTTCTTGCAGAGAATTTTGGAGCCAAGTCCATACTTCCCGAGTTATGGGTCTTTAAAGTTGTTATATATACCGTGATTTAACTTCTATACTTGTGGTCGGTTCGGGTCCAAATTAGTCTTGTTAGAAAGCTTTACAACAGTGCATACACAAATTATTTTTTTAACCCATTATGTGCTGAAAATTACAATTAAACTATTTAGGACCATGACTTTTTTTTACCAAATTAATGAGGAATTGTGCACTGGTCTTTATGTTTATGTTTCTTATTTCCCATTCGAATCATTTTTCAAGTACACCAATACCTCACTTTGCGTCGTGGTTACGTTCCAAAAAACACGACTCAAATTGAAACGACGCAAAGTGAATTATGATTTTCTATAGCAAACCATGTAAAGATTGAAGAAAGGTTCCAGGGTTACGAAAACCTTACTTCTTAATAAGGAAATTGAACAAAGTACACATTTAAAACAAAAATCAATATACAATTTTATTACATTCATACAAAAAGAAATCAAAAAATGCAATGAATTTTAAAAACATCATACATACAAAAAACAAAACAAATTCAATTAAAACAAAATTAAATATTGAATTAATTTATAAAAAACAAAATACAAACGAATCAGTCTGAAACCAAAACAACGCAACTTCGAAAATCTAACGACGCACAGTGAAAATTAGTACTAATTCAGCAGCGAAGCAACTTCGAAAAAACGCAAAGCGAAAAGACGCAAAGCGAGTTATTCGTGTAATGAAAAAGCTTGTTGCAGTTTATGAAAGGAATGACTTTGCTAGAAATGAAAAGCTTTGGTGTTTAGTGAATAACTATGGCGTACCCACACCGTATTCGTCTTGCACTGAAATGTGTTTGAGACAACGAAACTAACTAATACTTGTCGGTATTACTAATGATGGGCACCGGCCGTGGCATGATGGTTAGAACACGCGACTACCATGAGGGAGATCACAGGTTCCACTCCGGCCTCCAGTCATCTAAAAAAAATAAATTTTCTTTCATTGCCGGTCCCCCTCGATGTTGTCGACAGCAACTTCGCAGTATTAGTGTCGAGCCAATCGACATGTCTAGTAAAAAGCTTCTCAAACAGTGACGTTTGCATTCGTGGATAAACAAGAAGGTGCCGTTAGTTGTGAATCTCACAACAACGCGAGAAGCTATCCCATATCTCATTCATGGGGTGTAGAGGGAAATTAATTTTTTTTTGTATTACTAATGATCTCGAAGTGACAACCAATATGGCTCCAATGAATGTAATATAACAGCGTTTTATACATTTATTTTTCAAATAGAGTGCCTTCATGCGAAGTACAACTTCTATGTTAATCTTTAGTCCAATGCCATGTACCATGGGTATAAATGTATGTATATCTGCGTGTTGTAGGGCACCAAAGTACCTAAACTACAATGTTCGAAAAAAAATTTGCTTTATTGCCGACGCAGTCAGCACATAAACACGAATAAGCTATAACTCAATAATTAACCATAAGACCGGATTTGTCGTGTTAATTTTATTCATTGTTTGACGCTGCGTTTGTTGTTATTAATATTTGTTTTATCATTAATTGGTAATCTATGAGATGAGAACTGGGTATTTATATTGAAATGAATGAATTTAAACGTGATGACGATGTGTAGTTACGGAGTAGGGTTTATGTTTATGTTGGCAGTTCAATATGATGTTAGAAAATCGGGTCTTCTTTTCTTTGATTAGTCCATTTTTGGGATGATGCTGGAGATGTCACAGTATGGGCTGCTGGAGATAATATTGTGACTACTATCGAAATAGCTAACCACCCTGCCAGCTGTAGTTTGTAGTTTTGCTGTTCAGTCGCTACATAAATTATCCCCAATGAATACCATTATGTCTCAACATTTTTGTATATATTGCTTTTATGCAGTCGATTCCCATGGGAGCCGGCCGTGGCATAATGGTTAGAACGCGCGATTATCATGGGAAAATATTACCTAAATCTTCTTTAGTCGGCCGAACCCTCGATATTGTCACCAACACTTCGTAGTATAGTCTCGTGTCAATCGGCATATCAAATAAAAACTCCTAAACACTAAGTAAAACCAGTAAGAAAGTTTCAGTCGGGCAACCCGACTTACATATACCCTCAGTAACGCATAACATTTTCTAAATAATTGCCAATAGAACTGATCTCAAACCGAACTATGACAATATCATAATTCTTTACAGATCAACAATAAATAAAATCAAGAACGATGAATACACTGAAGGTACACAGAACGGGGTTGGCATTTTGTCAACAACAAAACTCCTTTGCAATTGTGTCCGATGGACACATGCATAGGCAAGTGCTTGTGTGTGTATTATGTTTGCATGTTGTGCGCTTCCAGGATGCTTTCTTCGCACCGGAGGGAAAAGTTCTCATTAACTTTGAAATGCTTTCTTCCCTTAAGGTTTGTAATGATAGAGGAGAAGGAACAGCAAAGGGCGCTGACGAGACATTGTGGTTGATGTCGAAATGACGTCATACGCCTAACCTGCTGTCAACATAATACATTTCACAAACTCTTGATTAAAAACCTATTGGCAATAATAAATAATTGCCAATAGAACTGATCTCAAACCGAACTATGACAATATCATTTTCTATTATATTAATATTATTACTGGATTTCTAAAGTGGGCCGATAAGTAAATTTGTACGGGAGGTACCAGAAGGGGCGCGGCTAGACTTCCAGTTTTTTTTCAACAAAACTTTGTCTTTCTTTATATATAAAATTCTACCGTACGTGTGTTGTGACTGAACTCCTCCTAAACGGCTGGACCGATTTGCATAAATTTTTTTGTATGCGTTTGGGTGCCGCCCCGGATGGTTTAGATTTACAATTCGGCCCAATTGGACAAAGGGGCGTGGCACCGCCCATACAACTTGAAAATCAAAAGGGCTGTATCTCATGAACTAGCAGATGTATTAAGATGAGATTTGGTATATATGTTGTTGAAGCAGTATTAATTTCAGCCAAGTGGAAGTGGGCGGTGCCACGCCCCCTTTTCAAAAATCGCTCTAACGGCTTTTCTAATAGATTGATTGATACGAAAATTTTACCAAGTGGTACTGTTGACCTGTTGATAGTTCCTGGCTGTAATAGGCTGTGATTGGATAAAGGGGCGTGGTACCGCCCATAAAACTTGAAAATCAAAAGGGCTATATCTCATGAACTATCAGAGGTATGAAGATGAGATTTGGTATATATGTTGTTGGAGCCGTATTAATTTCAACCAGGGTGGAAGTGGGCGGTGCCACGCCCCCTTTTAAAAAATCGCTTTGCTGGCTTTGCCAATAGACAGATTGATACGAAAATTTTACCAAGTTGTACTGTTGACCTGTAGATAGTCCCTGGCTATATTTGGTTGTGATTGGATAAAGAGGCGTGGCACCGCCCATACAACTAGAAAATCAAAAGGGCTATATCTCATGAACTATCAGAGGTATGAAGATGAGATTTGGTATATATGTTGTTGGAGCAGTATTAATTACTGCCAGGTAGGAAGAAGGCGGTGCCTTGCCCCTTTTTCAAAAATCTCTCTGACGGCTTTTATAATAGACTGATTTATAAGATAATTTTAGAAAGTGGTACTGATGACCTGTTGTTAGTCTCTGGCTGTACTTAGTTGTGATTGGATAAAGGAGCGTGGCACCGCCAATTGAAAGTAAACAAGCTATATCTCATGAACTATCAGAGGTATACGAGAGGTATGAAGATGAGATTTGGTATATATGTTGTTGGTACATTATGAAACAGCCAGGGTGGAAGTGGGCTGTGCCACGCCCCTTTTTAAATAAACCGTTATAACTAAATTAACACAGTATGTTGCAGTTCGCCTAGAGATATGAATAGGATATTTAACACGAAATTGGTAAATAGTGCCGAGGCGCTGCTCACGCACGTCAATATTTGACTATGTAACTGTATCAAACAATTGTCCGTACCCCAGGTAGTTGAGGACATATCGAATCTGCGCCGACTAAAACAGTAATGTGTTTTGTATTTACTTTACAGGTATGTGTTTTTCACTTTACACGAGTGAGAATCAGTAATAAATCTTTCAAATACAAATTAAGCAATGTTCATTGGAGTTGAGCAGTGAAATAGCTTTTGTCTGACTGGGGGCTCAATTTAAATTTTCTTAGAATGTCAGAGGTAGCATTATCGAACATTTGGAAAGAAAATATATATGGGTTTATTTTAGACTTATAGAACTTCAGATAGGTAAAAGTGTAAATCTAGCTGCACAATAATGAAGTGTGTTAGACTTTCTTTTGGAATACTATGGCAAATCACCATGCAAAGTCTTACACTAGAACAACTATTACAAATCGTAGGAATTTATTTTCAAAATACACGCTCCGTTCACTAAACTTATGGAGCACTTTGTCAAGTTTATAGTGCACAAAATCATACATCTGATCAGCTAATACGCAGTACTATGGATCGACAACATTTACTATTTCCGATAATATTTATCCAAATCAAGCGCGTACCATGCGCACAGAAGAAGCCATAGTCATAGCCGGTGGACGAACAATTGATTTTTTATATTTATCATGTCATTGCAAAACATTCGGAGGAGTAATGGTTCCAACACGACGGCATACGTGCCATATAGCGCATGAGACCATCACATTGCTAAGCCAAACATTTGGTGGCCGAATTATCTCAAGACATGGTAATACGAATATATTATCCAAAATAGTATAAGCAAAATTCTTGATCAGTTGGAGAACAAGAAATAGAATAGTGCTTTTTATGGCAAAATACTTAAAGTTTGGTACACATACAGTTCTCGAAAATAAATGCATGAATCTTCAAACAAAATTTTCATTTCCGGTCAATGGGCGGAGAAGGCATGCCAAATGTGTTTTTACGCCCACAGACAGTAACCAGTACAACACATAAAAATAGAAATTTATTTATGATATTTAGCGAATGTCTGTTTCCAATTAGTGAAAGAATTTTTTTTCTCCCTACATATAGAAAAAACTTGATCTACATGTCCGCAGTATAGATATAAATTTGATGATGAACTTTTTACGATCGTCATAGAGCCTAAGATAGTTAGTATTTAAAAAAAGTCTTCCATGGTTAATTTTCATGTTAAGGAGTTACTTAACAGTAACTTAGTTACATAAGTTACTAAACTCAACATATTATTTTCGTTTTAAAAGTACTTTGTATGTTAGATCTACAAATAAATAAATTTGCGTTTACATAGCACTTAGGGCAGTTAGAAATTTGAATTATATTATAAGTAAATATGCAATAGCGAAGCATTGCCGGGCCCACTAGTAGCTTAATAAAATACATAATTTGGGAACGGTCGTGTCGAATGTATTGATATTATTACTCCATCTCTAAAGTGGGCGGAGTGATACATTTGTATGGGAGGTACCAGAAGGGGCGTGTCTAGACTTCTAGATTTTCTCTCTAAAACTTTATCCTGCCTGAACTTTACTAAATGCAGAATTTGGGCGCGATCGCGTTAGGTATATTAATAATATTAATTGATTTCTAAAGTGGGCGGTACCAGATGTGTATTGGAGATACCAGATGTGGCGTGGCTAGACTTCCAGTTTTTTTTCTCAAAAACTGTATCCTGCTATAGCTTTACCAAATAAAGAATTTGGGTACGATCGCGTTGGATTTATTGATATTATTACGCCATCTCTAAAGTGGGCGGAAAGGTACATTTGTATGGGAGGTACCAGAAGAGGCGTAGCTATACTTCAAATTTTTTTTTTCAAAACTTTATCCTGTTATAGCTTTACTAAGAACAGAATTTGGGTACGATTCCGTTGGGTGTATTGATATTATTACTCGATTTCAAAAATGGACGGAATGATGTATTTGTATGGGAGGTACCAGAAGGGGCTGGGCCATGTAGCCCAATATTAACTCGAACAAAAGATTTGGTTGCGTCTTTTGAAAGTTATCGTGCGTACCAGCCGGACAGACAGACGGACATGGCTCAAACGACTTATAAAGTCATGAATCGAATTTGGTTCAAAGAAACCTAGGGTCTAAAGTGACTCCTTCTTCTTTTGGGGCGTATCAAATGAGATATACCCTCATTCCTAAGGGTGACGGTATAACAATTTTTGTTACGCTTAAACTATAACTTTTACGCCTAAAGTTTACCAACTAGTGAGAAGACCGCATGATTAATTTCCTGTTGTTTGATTGAATCATTTACAGATTCAGGTTGGACATGGTTGAAAGCTCCCTCTATGTCCAGGAAGGCGTCTAGTGCATAGAATAAGCTTTTAACAATATTGTTTCAAGTCTACTATGACAGAAAGTCCCATATATTGCCAGCTTCATCATGCATCCCATAAAATCGAATATAAATATGTAAGTTTTTGCCATCTCATAAAATGCGCCTCTTTCCTCTCCTAGTAATTTGGAATACCACTTGTAGCATCTCAGCCTGACCAACACTAGCACATACTGGAAGCAATAACTTAAAATCCTCAACATATTACAGCAACAGTTTCTTTTGTTCTCTGCAGCAACGAATGTGTTCATATGCATCATCTGGCTACCCACTGACGTTGCAATGCATTGCTAGGAAGATTCATATCCTGTTTATGATATTATTCTTGGATTTCTGGTTACACAACAGCCAACTAGCTAGCTCAGTTGCCATTGCTCCGTCATAGCCAACACTACATGACCGCGGATGTTTAATATCGCATCTTTACAATGACACACTCTAAACTCTGTCGTTGGCTTTTAGTCCTTAGTTACTTTGTCGGGGTGATCTGTGAAAGGTGCTCAAGTTCTTGCTGTAAAGTTCACTGCCAGCTAAAAATAATCTGTGTTTTTCTTTCAGTTATTATTCAGTGATTGCTCCTGGTGTCATTAAATCCAATCACAAATACAATGTTTTGGTATCACTGCACGAAGCTCAAGAGCCGGCTGGCATACGGGTGTCCATTGAGGGCCCATCGTATCAAGCCAATCACTTGGTTTTCGTACAACCTTTGACGACCGTGAACGTTGAATTTGAGCCAACAAAACTCAAGAGGGGCACTTACATGCTAAAGGCGGAGGGCATAAGTGGCATAAAATTCCAAAATGAAAGTAGAATAATTGAGCATGAGGATGCTGGCCCTAAAATCTATATACAAACGGACAAAGGTATTTACAAGCCAGGTGATGAGGTACAATTTCGTGTTGTTCTCTTGAACGAACACACGAGACCACTGAGAGTGAGGGAGCCGATACGAGTGGAAATATTGGTAAGAGCTTAATTAAAAGCACTTAGTAAATATTCTTGTTTGCTTTTAATTTGTTTTCTCCTTTGTAGGATGGCAAAGACAATCGCGTCAAACAGTTCAAGGACATTGCCTTTGTCCGTGGCATATTTACCGGTAAATTTCAGCTATCCGACTACCCCGTCATGGGAAACTGGCAAATACGTGTCTTTATAAGTGGCAGATATGATTTTAGCAAATCAAAGCGTATTAAAGTGCAACAATATGTTTTGCCCAAATTTAGCGTCTACATTAAAATGGATAAAAATGTACTACCGGACGATCGCGTTATCCCTTTGTTGGTCTATGGCAAATACACATTTGACAAGTATGTGGAAGGCAATGTAACGGCTACACTTATGGATCAATATACGAGCACATTGCTCCAGGAGAAAAAGCACTACATCAAGGATCAGTTAATGATCGAATTTCGTTGTGACAAACCACTGGATAGGACAAAAATTTACAATCTTGCAATTAAAGTGCACTTGACAGAGAAACAAACAGGCGTGACACAAAGTGAGGAAGTATTTATACCATTGCGTAACCAGCGGTATAATATTTATGTGGACACTGATACCATAAAATTCCAAGGCAATCGGCCATATCGCCTAAAGGCAACTGTGCAGCATTGGAATGGTACAAATGTTGCAGATCGCACGACTGCGGTCAAAATGACACATGGCGCTAAGGAGTATCAAGCTTATTTAGATGACACTGGAAAGGCTACATTTGACTTTGATCATGACTCGGTGGCAAATCATGTGTTTCGGTATAAAGACTCTACGTTCAGTATGCCAAATATCTATGCTGCCGAAAGCACAAGCAAAAATTTAACAGAGTCATATTGCAAATTACAATTAAAAGGAGACAGGTGAGTGAAATGTAAAATAATAGAGAGAAAATACGGAGTTTTATCACGGTTTCTATACAAGAGATGACTTATCGCAGTGTGCTTAAGAAAGAAAGGCACCAGAAGGAGTTGGCCTATTTAGGTCGTATGAATTCACAGTACTTACAATAAAATATATGAATGCTACCATATGTTGGTGAATTCGGTCATTTGTATGAGATGTACCAGAAGGGTTGTGGCAAATCTTTGGGTTTCCTAGGTTTTGCATACTTCTTTAAGGCAATTAAACTTAAACCATTACAGAATTGTTAGTCAGTTGAACTGACTGAACATGGTTAGCCCCTTATTTAATGAAGTTACAAGATTTTTAAGTGATTTGTATACCTTCGCCCTACGGGTAGGAGGGTATAAATCATTTGATACGACCCAAAAGTGTAACACATAGAAAGAGTCACTATAGACCCTAGGTTTCTTTGAACCAAATTCGATTCATGACTTTTTAAGACATTTTAGCCATGTCCATCTGGCTGTCAGGCTGGTACTCACGATAACTTTCGAAAGATGAAAGAAAATGTTTTGAAATTTTGCACGAGTTAATATTTCCCCAAAACTACTTACGGTATTGCAAATGGGCTACATGGTTCCGCCCCTACTGGTACCTCTCATACAAATACATCATTCCGCCCCTCTAAGAAATCGAGTAATAATATCAATACACCCAACGGGCTCGTATCCATATTCTATATTTAGTAAAGCTAAAACAGGACCGGCCGTGGCATGATGATTAGAACACGCGACTACCATGTGGGAGAACGCAGGTTCAACTCCTGGCTCCAGCCATCTAAAAAAACCAGTAAGAAAGTTTCAGTCGGGCGACCCGACTTACATGTACCATCACCCTCAATAAAATAACAAAAATTGCTGTTATATTGATATTATTACTCGATTTCTAAAGTGGGTGGAGTGGTAAATTTGTATGGGAGGTACTAGAAGGGGCGAGTCTAGACTTCTAGGTTTATCCTCCAAAACTTTATCCTATTATAGCTTTACTAAATACAGAGTTTGGGCACGATAGCGTTGGATGTATTGATATTATTACTCCATCTCTGAAGTGGGCGGAAAGGTACATTTGTATGGGAGGTCCCATAAGGGGCGCCGCTAGACTTCCAATTTTTTCTCCAAAACTTTATCCTGTTATAACTTAATAAAATACAGAATTGGGGCACGATCGTGTCGAGAATATTGATATTATTACTCCATCTCTAAAGTGGGCGGCGTGGTACATTTGTATGGGAGGTACCAGAAGGGACGTGTCTAGACATCCAGGTCTTCTCTCCAAAACTTTATCCTGTTATAGGTTTACTAAATACAGAATTTGGGCACGATCGTGTCACGTGTATTGAAATTATTATTCCATCTCTAAAGTGGGCGGAAAGGTACATTTGTATGGGAGGTACCAGAAGGGACGTGTCTAGACATCCAGATCTTCTCTCCAAAACTTTATCCTGTTATAGGTTTACTAAATACAGAATTTGGGCACGATCGTGTCACGTGTTAATATTTCCTCAAAACTACTTACGGTATTGCAAATAGGCTACATGGCTCCGCCCCTTCTGGTAGTAATATGGAGTAATAATTCTTAATTTAGTAAAGCTATAGCAGGATACAGTTTTTGAGAAAAAAACTGAAGTCTACCAACGCCCCATCTGGTACCTTCCACACACATCTGGTACCGCCCACTTTAGAAATCGATTAATATTATTATTAGAACTACCGCGAAAGTGACCAAATTCTGTATTTAGTAAAGTTCAAGCAGGATAAAGTTTTGGAGAAAAGCTCTGGAAGTCTAGACACGCCTATTCTGGTACCTCCCATACAAATGTACCTTTCCGCCCACTTTAGAGATGTAATAATAATATCAATACACGTGACACGATCGTGCCCAAATTCTGTATTTAGTAAAGCTATAACAGGATACAGTTTTTGAGAGAAGATCTGGATGTCTAGACACGTCCCCACTTTAAAGATGGAGTAATAGTATCAATATTCTCGACACGATCGTGCCCCAATTCTGTATATTATTAAGTTATAACAGGATAAAGTTTTGGAGAAAAAATTGGAAGTCTAGCGGCGCCCCTTATGGGACCTCCCATACAAATGTACCTTTCCGCCCACTTTAGAGATGGAGTAACAATATCAATAAATTCAACGCGATTGTGCCCAAATTCTGTATTTAGTAAAGCTATAACAGGATATAGTTGTTGAGAAAAAATGGAAGTCTAGCCACGCCCCATCTGGTACCTCACTTTAGAAATCGAGTAATATTATAAATATAGTAGAATATTGGTGAGGGTGATGATGATGGGTGAGGGTGATGGTAAATGTAAGTCGGGTTGCCCGACTGAAACTTTCTTACTGGTTTTATTATGTTAATATTGGTATGTGTCTATTATGAAAGAAACAAAATATCGCGACCTCGGCGGTACACCTCCATACGATGGTCCAAATTTTCGATGCCGTTGAGGCATAATTGAGGTTCTATGCCGTTAATGTCCCGACTTATCTCATCCTTTATCCCTTGAATTGTTGCTGGCTTATCGACGTACACCTATTCTTTCAAATTACCTTAAAGAAATAAGTCCAAGTGTCAAATCATATGATCTTGGCGGCCAATTGACATCGCCACCAAGTGAGATAACACGGTCATTGAATTTGTCGCGCAAAAAAGCCATCATTTCGTTAGCTGTGTGGCAAGTGGCACCGTCCTGTTGAAACCACATGTCGTCCACATTCATATCTTCCAATTCGGGTCATAAAAATTTCGTTATCATCTCACGATAGCGAATACCATTTACAGTAACTGCCTGATAGACCTCATTTTGGAAAAAAAATACGGCCCACTCTTTGTGGGTGCATTGGTTTTTCGACAATCACTCTTAGATTATCATTCACCCAAATGCGGCAATTCTGCTTATTGACGAATCCACTGAGGTGAAAATGTGGCTCATCACTGAAGAAGATTTTCTTGGAAACTTCATCATCCACTGTTGCCATTTCTTGCCACCATTCTGACGATTGACGACGTTTGAATGGTCAAGAGGTTTCAGTTCTTGAGTCAATTGCACCTTGTAAGCGTGTAATAATGTTTATGCATAATGTTCGTCAACGACGGGCGTGAGAGGTGCATTTGTTGGCGATGATTTGAGGTGGACGGCTCTTCAGCCACACTATCGCGAACAGCAGCAATATTTTCTGCAGTACGAGCTGTACGCGCATGCACTGGTGTTTCCACATCTCCTACAGACCCGGTTTGCTCATATTTTTGCACGATTTTTTCGATTGTACCCACATTTGGAAGAATATGCGATATGGGATAAAGTTTGGGTGAGTGTATATATAAGTCTAGTTTCACAAAATTTCTTTATATCGCACTACTACTTTGTTTCCCTTTACACCCCATGAATGAGGTATGGGATAGCTTCTCGCGTTGTTGTGAATTAACACGCTTTCTATTTTAAAATTCACAACTAACGGCAACTGCAAACGTCACTGTTTGAGAAGCTCTTACTAGACATGCCGATTGACTCGACACTAATACTGCGAAGTTGCTGTCAACAACATTCGAGAGGAGCCAACAATGAAAGAAAATTTTTCTTTTTAAGATGACTGGAGCCAGGAGTTGAGCCTGTAATCTCCCGCATGGTAGTCGCGTGTTCTTACCACTATGCCACGGCCGGTCCCATATTGCACAACTACTCTAAAAAAATACATATTCACCCAATTTGCGATTGTACCTTTCGTACCCTTTGATCTGGGTGATAGACCTGTTATAACATATTCCTTTTTCTCAAATTTCCCTATAAAACAAGTTTTCACCCCAATTTTCGTGATTATACCTTTCGCCGTTGAATCTGGACGATAATACTAGTCTTATTTATCCCTTTATCGGCCTTTGTACCCCTAAAAGTTCAAATTTTAAAAAATCCTGTCCGCAACTATACCATAAATAAGTATTCACCCCAGTTTTTACCTTTAGTCGCTTGTTCTAAGCGATAGTACCAGTTCTACTCCTTTATCAACCTTTTTACCATATAAGTATGAAAAATCCCTTCTTGAGCATACCCAAGTGGATTTTAGCGATTATAGCTTAAGCCATTTGGTTTGGGTGGTGGCACACGGGTTATGCATTTTTAAGCTTTTTTTACCCCAAATAGTATGAACTTCGAAAAACCCATCTACTCGGTAAGGAGAATGTACAGAGCTTAAACCGTTTGGTTTATGCAGTAATAAATCACTTCCTGCCACCAGCCAGCCAGACAGACGGACGGACATGGCACAATCGCCCTTTAAAGTTCTGAAACGATTTTGGTCTTAAGATATATGGGGTCTAACACGTCTCCTACGATGAGTTTCTCGTATTTAATGATATATACCTTCATCCATATGAAAGAGTGTATACTATACAAATATAGTGGGTTTACTGATAATGTTTTGTACATAAGTTACATTTATTACATTATCATTTTTATCTTATATTCCCTTGCAGGCCTCGTCTGGGAGCCCCAATTGAGATCGAAGTTACCTCAATTGCTGATATACCCTATTTGGTATACGCCGTTGTGGGTCATGCTAACTTCATTAACTGGTACAACGTTAAACTTCCTCCAAATAGCAAATCATACACCATTCGAATTAAGCCTTGCATAGAAATGGTTCCCCTTGCCTATGTCTACGTCCATTATGTCTTAAATGGAAATTTTTACTACGACGAGTTGGAATTGAAATTGCCTTTTGAATTTGAAAATAAGGTAAGAATTTCTAAACGTTATATTTGTTTGCATAGATTATATTGATTTCATTACAAAAGGTTTCCGTTTTGGCTCCCAAACAAGTTGGTCCTGGTCAGAAAGTTACCTTAGACTTGAGAGCTCAGCCTGGTGCGCAAGTTGGTGTTCTAGCCGTTGATCTTGGCGTTTATTTGTTGGATCCTTCATATGATCTGCAGAGACAACAAATCATGTCTGATTTGTTTAAGGATGTTACTCACTTGCCGTTTCCAGCATTAGTTTATCCAGGCTTGGTGTCTGGCGTGGTGACATTTACCAATGCCCATTATGAGTATGTGCCTTTGAGTGGTAAGTCTTAATGATGGGATTTTGGAGAAATTTGTTGTTTGCATAAATATATTTATCTATAAAATTATGACGTAGGAAACTTATTAATTAAACAATTAACCACATTTTCCCCCTGTAGGAATTGCAGCAGTGGCTCCTGCCTCATTTAACGTTCCTAAATTTCGAAAGAAATTCCCAGAAACTTGGATCTTCGAAAATTATGACATGTAAGGCATATATATGTAAGTCATACCAATGAAAAACAGCTGACACAGTTATCTTTTAGCACAAGTGAAAGTACCAAACTGACGCTGGATATACCCGATAGCATTACCACATGGCGCATTACTGCCTTTTCAGTGCATGACATTACTGGCTTTGGCATCGTGGATGGACCCACCGATGTTACAACAATACAGCCTTTCTTCATTAATCTCAACCTGCCGTATTCGGTCAAAAGAGGTGAAATTGTCGCCATACCCGTTATCATTTACAACTACCACAATCGGTATTTGGATACGGAGGTAACGCTCTATAACGAGAATAAAGAATTCTTTTACATGACTTCCAATATATTTGCTGGTTTTCGGGTGACCCATGACAACGATCGTGTGACACGTATTGTAGTACCCGCCCATGGGGTAGAAAGTGTGAAATTTTATATAAATCCCAAGCAAGTGGGTTGCATCAATTTACGCATTGTGGCACAAAACTCTGTAGCAACAGATGCTATTATACAACAACTTAAAGTTGAACCAGAAGGTACAATAAAACGCCACAACAAAGCCGAGGACGTAAGTGTACAATCCAATAACCCATATAAGGTGACACTTTCGGTAGATATCCCTCAACAAATTGTACCCTTGTCGGAATTCATTAGCCTGTCTGTGAGTGGTGATACGTTGGTTCCAACGCTTCAAAATCTTAATGGTTTGGTCCTCATGCCCACCGGCTGTGGCGAACAAAATATGGTCAACTTTGCTCCAAACATTTTGGTGCTGCAGTATCTGAAAGCTTCGGGCAATTATTTAAAGGAAAAAGAAGTTGTGGGCAAAGCTAAAAAATTCATTGAAATTGGTTATCAGCAACAATTGTCGTATCGTCACAGTAATGGCGGTTATAGCGTTTTCGGCCCCAAAGCGGATAATGAGCCAAGCACTTGGCTTACGGCCTATGTCGTGCGATTCTTTATAAAGTCAACCAGATATTTGGCTATAGAAAACCACATCATCGACAGCGGTTTGGAATATTTATCACAACATCAACTGGCAGATGGTAGCTTCCGTTATACCGGTTATCTATTTTATCCGGCACAGCAGAATCGCTATGGATTTACAGCATTTGTATTGATGACGTATTTGGAGCAAAAGGTAAGATAATGATATAACATGAAATGTCACAAAATTTATATCGTGGCTTGATGGTTAGAACAAGTGACTATCAAGCCGATGAACTGCGTTCCAACCCAGTCACAGCCAATTACATTCGTTGAAGGGGGGACCCCCATGGGGTAGAAAGAAACTTTCTAGTAGTCAAGTTAATGGTAATTTTTTGAATAAAACTTTCTTCAAAAGCTGGAGTTGTGTAAGCCTTATATTATAGGCGAGTTTTCTCAAATGCGAGAAGCTCTCTTTATCACAGTATTGGGACTCAAAAGAAATTATTTTTTTTATTGTATTCCTTCTTGTTTTTCAGAAATACGCCACAAAATATCAATCTACCATTCAAAAGAGTTTGCAATTCCTTAACAATAACCTAAACAAAATCGACGACCTTTATGCTCTCTCGATTATTGCTGCCGCTCTGCAAATGGCAAAACATCAGAATGCCGCCAGGGTCCTCGACAAATTGAATTCGCAAAAGCAACGAAAAGCTGAAACTGTCTGGTGGACCCAAAGTGATCGAAATCTGGAAAAAGATGTCGAAATTACCGCTTACGTTCTCATGGCACTGCTTGATAGTAATGGCAGAAATGCCGATGATGATCAGCGTATCCACAAATGGTTGACAGAGCAGAGAAATGAACGTGGAGGTTTTAAGTCCACCCATGATACGGTCGTTGGACTGCAGGCGCTTGTGAAATTTGCTGAAAAGTATAGCAATGATGTGGGTAACAAGAATATGAAGATTCAGTATAGTGCTAGAGATAAACCTGATAACAAGTTACTGAAGAGTGGTACATTAACAGTGGATGCAACAAATGCCTTAATATTACAAACAGAAGAGGTAAATATTTGAACAGATGGCATTTAAAAAATATCTAATGATTTGTTTTGGCTACTAAATTGATAATGGTTTTGTTGGCAAATCCGTAGGAATCATAAAATTTTGACTTTCTACCAACAAGTAATTTGTATGGAAGGTGGGAGTAGTTTTTGACCGATCTCTTTTATACATAAAACATAACCTCCGCTTAGTGGATAGAAGCTTGTATACCAAATTTCAGCTCGATAGCTCTTAAACTACGGCTGCAATCGGGACGACCGGTAGTGGGACACACCGAAAAGTGGGAGTTTGTATGGGAAGGGGACGAAGTTTTTGTTTAATCTTGTTCATCTTTAAAGTTAATCTCCGCTTGAGGATAGAAGCTTGCTTACCAAATTTCAGATCGATATCTCTTAAACTTCAGCTGTAATCGGAGGGACAGACTGACATTTGCATGAGAGGTATCAGAAGGGGCGTGGCTACACTTCCAATTTTTATACCATCACCCATAGGGATGAGGGTATATATCATTTGATACGAAAAAAAGTGTAACGCATTAAAGGAGACGAGTAAGACCCCAAGTATCTTAAGACCAAATTCGTTTCAGGACTTTTTAAGACGATTGAGCTATGTCCGTCTGTATGGCTGGTCAGCAGGATAACTCGAGTAATCCTTAACGGATCGGTATGAAAATTTCCATAACTTCCAAACGGACAACTGGAGGATGTTTGAATTTGGTCAGTTTATTTATCTTGCAAAAGTAGACAAACCCTAAGAAAACCTTTGCCCCTTCTGGTACCTCCTATACAAATTACCGAATTAACCCTCATAGATTTACTTACATATCTTTTTTGTTAGTAAACTGAATTCACTCAAATTTTGCGTATATTGTTCGCTTATGAAAAGTTGAATTAGGAATGAATATGGACTATATCGGTTTACGCCTTCTGGTACCTCCCATACCTATTTTTGGAAAATTAATATTTCTCGCATAAGTTCCCAACGGACGCTTGGGGGGTAATGAAAATTGGTCGATAAATTTATGTTGTGATTGGAGGCGAGATTTCAGAGAGCCTAACTATTTGACACACCCCTTCTGGTACCTCCCATACAAATGACCGAACCCACCCACATAGTCTCACATACATATCTTTTTTGTAAGTACACTGAATTCAGTAAAATTTTGCGTATGATGTTCGCTTGTGAAAATTAGACTCTGGAATGAACATGGACAATATCGGTTCACGCCTTCTGGTACCTCCCATACAAAATTACCTATTTCTAGAAAATTAATATTTCTCCCATAACTTCCAAACGGACACTTGGAGGGTAACGAAAATTGATCGGTTAATTTATCTTCTGATAGGAGGCAAATCCTCAGAAAACTTAACTATTTGACACACCCCTGTTGGTACCCCCCACACAAATGACCGAAGCCACCCCCATAGTCTCACATAAATAACTTTTTTGTAAGTACACTGAATTCAGTAAAATTTTGCGTAAGGTGTACGGTTATGAAGATTTTAATCAGGAATGAATATGGACTATATCGGATCACCCCTTCTGGTACCTCCCATACAAAATGACTTTGTTTGGAAAATTAATATTTCTCCCATAACTTCAAAACCCACACCTGGGGGAATAATCAAATTTTGGTCAGTTAATTTATCTTGTAATAGGAGGCAAAGCCTCAGCAACCCTAACTATTTGGCACACCCCTTCTGGTACCTCCCACATTTTTGTATGTACACAGAATTCAGAAAAATTTTGCCAAGGTAAGCGATAATTGAACGTTGATTTACGAAAAAAAAATCAGACACGTTGTGCTGCCCCTAATTGTACCTTCTGTACAAATAGGTCAAATTTTGTATGTTTTTGCTCTACATGCAGACAAAAAATAATACATAAGTAATATTATTTTAAAAATCTATTAATTTCAATAACTCAAGACTTAAACAATATCTTATATTGGGTGATGGTATTTATCAGTCAGTTTACCTGATTGAAATTTCTGTACTGGTTTTCTCCAAAACTTTGTCCTGTTATAACATGCTTAACATAATACAAAATTTGGGCACTATCACGTTTGTAATGATATTATTACTCGATTTCTAAAGTGGGCGGAGTAGTACATTTGTATAGGAGGTACCAGAAGGGGCGTGGCTAAAATTCCAGATTTTTTATCCAAAACTATATCCTCGAGTTCTAAACTGGGCAGAATAGTACATTGGAGGTATCAGAAGGGGCGTGTTTAGACTTACAGATTTTTTTCTCCAAAACTTTATCCTGCTTTAGCTTTACTGAATATAGAATTAGGCACTATCGCGTTGGGTGTATTAAAAGTATTAATCGACTGCTAAAGTCGGCGGAATAGTACATTTGTATGGGAGGTACCAAAAAGGGCATGTCTAGACTTAAAGATTGATATGGAAGGTACCAAAAGTGGCGTGGCTAGACTTTCAGTTTTTTCTCCAAAACTTTACCCTGTTAGAGCTTTACTAAACAATGAATTTGTCCGCGATCGCGTGGGGTGTTTTGAGATAATTACTAGATTTCTAAAGTGGGCGGAATTTGTATGGGAGGAACCAGAAGTGTTGTGGCCTTGTAGCCTATTTGCAATACCGTAAGTATTTCTGGGGAAATATTATCCACTCCGCCCACTTTAGACATCGAGTAATAACCCTACGGGAAAATGAACCGGTATAGTACAAGTCAAGGGACCGGTTCCCTTGGGTGCATGAAACGGTTTCAGTTCCGGAACTTTTGTATGTACAGAACCGGTACGTTTTGTATGGGGTTGGCCACTAAAGTGTCAATTGACACCTAACTGATACTTTGTGATGTGTCTTGAACCGGTTCAACAGTACAAGCCCTACGACAGGCTCAGTAAAACCAGCCACCTAACTATGATATCTGTTTTTTGTTAAATGCAGAATACTACAGATCAGCCAAATTGACTTTTCTTTAACACTTTAGAACCAGTTTGGTGACACATCCCATCTTCACCCGTCCTGAGATAGGTACACTCAGGTAGATTAACACCACTTTTCCCGTAGTGAATAACAATATTCTAGAATATTTATTTGGAATTTATTTCAAGCTCAAAGGCAGTGTTTCTGAAAGAAGTTTATAGCCGAATGATAATCTTATAATGCCAGGCAGTCTGTACAGCTGTTTCGAAATCAGCAACGAATCCTCGTCAGCAAACTTTGGTATAATGATTGTAAATTGTTTATCAAGTCTTATGCACCAGAATCTCACAACAAAATGAGAGTTATTTCTTGAGTACATATACTCGAAAAACTTCACAACCATTCACTATGAGAAATCATTTGCTCAACTTCTTTCTTGGTTTGTTTGTTTATGTTGAAAAAAACGTGTTTTTGTTGTTGGTTTCGCAACCAACAGATTTACCATAAGCAAAGCACGAATCCTCTGCAGCAGACTTTGGTATAATGATTGCAAATTGTTCATCAATTCTTATGCACCAGAATTTTATGTTTTATTGAGGGTGAGGGTATATGTAAGTCAGGTTTCCCGACTGAAACTTTCTTACTGGTTTTCATTAAATTTGTAAAAATAAAAGCTTAACAGAATACAGAATCTAGGCATGATCGCGTTGGTTGTTCTTATATAATTACTCGATATTTAAAGTGGGCTTAAAGGTACATTTGTATGAGAGGTAAAAAAGGGGCGTGACCATGTAGCCCATATGCAATACCGTAAGAAGTTTTGAGAAATTATTAAACCATTGGTTATGTCCTTCGAAAGTTATCGTGCATATCAGCCGGACAAACAGACAAACAGATGGACAGACGAACATGGATTAAACGACTTAAAAAAGTCATAAATCGAATTTAGTTCAAAGAAACCTATATTCTAAAGTGACTTCTTCTATGCTTCACGGTTTTGGGTAGTATCAATTAATATATCACCTCCTTCATATAGGGTGATGTTATAAAAATAAAATACGCCACCCATTTCGTTAAACAAATTGTGAGATTTTAAAAAAAAGAATTATCAAATTCGTGTTATTTTTTATTGAGTTCACCCGTGACAAACCTCTTAATGTAATTAATTTTATAAATGGTCAAAGATAGATAACACTGTAAGTTTGAAAATAAGAACAGAACAATGCCAAAACATATACGTACAAAACGTATACTTAGTTTTAAATGATAAGTTAAAAATCAAGAGATATTCCATTTTTAAGGTTTTATTGTCTCACAAGCCTTTTTATACTATTTATGGAAAAAGGCTTCGAAAACTCTTTGGAAGTAACATTATTAATTGTTTGTTTGTCGATTCTTAATATTGATTTTTTTTAGCTCGAAAAATATTAAAAACTAGCTGGCCCGGCAGACTTCGTCCTGCCTTCAAATTATTGTAAAAGATATTGATTGCTGTTGAAATCTAATAGCGATTGGCTTATTACAAATTTTGTTCTTCATATATCTAAAAGATTATTATATAATATTGTAAGAATTGCTAAAATGGATCAGCAGTATCGTCCATGATTTGATGAAAACTTACTTATTTTTAGGCATATATTCTAAAACAACATATTTAAGCCGATTGACTGACATATAACATTCTCCGTTGGAGTAATGATAACACTTTGCTCCTTTTCATCTCAAGGAGTACGAATTTCCAAAAATCCCTTCATTTGGCTCAACAACCCTATTAACCGTTTAGTCTGGGTGATAGCAACAGTTTTTCCCATTTTCGGGTTTGTCCCCTAAAAGTTCGAAATGCGAAAAAACTCATTGTGAAGCTCTCTAATTCTATAGGAAGTGCACCGTTTGCAGTCTGGGAGACCGTCTACATCCCATCCCCAACTTTCACTGCAATTTTGGTCAAAATTTGGTTTAACCGATTTCGCAGTTATATATAAAGAGTTTTCAATAATTTTGATGTTAAAAAAATGGTTATATGTAATGTAATCAATGGTGACTAAATGACTTTCACAAAATTAAGTGTATCATAAGCTAAACACCGGCAACTGGTTTCAAATATACATTCAAAATTTTCTCATGCCAAAAAAATCATATAATTTAAGTTTAAGTAAAATCGGACAATCGATATGAATTTTCGAGATAATTCAACCCCAGCCAAATCAACTGCGGGTCCATATATACCAAAAAATTGTCATAATAAAACAAATATACATTCTAAATTTCAGTCAAATTGTTTAATTCGTTAAAATTTTCATTATAATTCCACCCTAGCGAAACCTACCGGGTCAGTTTATAAAAAAAAAAATTTTCTCAAGGTTCCACAAACATAAATACAAAATTTCAGTTAAATTGGTACATGCATTCAAATTTTCGATATAAGTCCACCCTAGCGCCATCTACCAGGTCCATTTGTACATACAATTTTTTCTGATGATCAAACAAACATAGATTCTGAATTTCAGTTAAATTGGCCCATTCGTTAAAATTTTGATTGTAAATCGACCTTAGCGCCACCTACCGGGTCCATTTGTACATAAAATGTTTTCTCATGATCAAACGAATACCCATTCTAAATTTCAGTTGAATTGGTACATGCATTCAAATTTTCAATATAAATCCACCCTAGCGCCACCTGGATTTGATTTTTTTCAACACAAACAATCTACGGAAAATTTTGAATCGAATAAAAAAAAGATCAGCCAAATCGCTCCAGCCGTTCTCAAGTGATGGTATGACATACGTGGACCATTTCATTTTTATATATATAGATAAATTGAAAAAATTTATCAAAATTCGATTAAATAGTGCCACACATTAAAAATAAATGAATTGTGCTAGCCGGATGGTGGAAGCCCGTCATGTTAAAACTTGAATTTAAAAAAAGGTAATTAAAGCTGAAGTCATTTCGAATGACATTCGTATATATTTTCATTAAAACACTAACAAATCGCTTAAATAACAAACAAATTTAAATCCGGAATCGATCTTGATGTTGACCAAATTTTTTAAAACGGAGTATTCCACTGTTCTCTACGGCCCGAAATTAAGTGGGGGTGCCTCGGCGTTTTTCTGTGTCATTTCAAAAATTTACATTTTACATACAGTGTAATTACTAAATTAAGTATGTCGAATAAATTTTAGCATCTACTTGGAATTTATAGTATAATAGTCTAGTACAAGAATAATTCGATTAAAAGCCATTTTGTTGAACAATTTTATATTCATCCTTATAATGAAGCATTTTAAACTTTCGAATATTAATAAACTTATTTAATTTTCCTTCACAGTTTCCCAAAACAACCCGCTCTATTGAAATCGAAGCTACCGGTCTGGGTCAATCGCTGCTGCAGCTCTCATATCATTATTATGTGTTCAACGATGATAACTTCAAACATTTTCACATACAAACTACACCGAGTATGCCAAACCCCGAAGAATTACTGCTGGACATTTGTTTCACATATCGCCAGCCGAATTTGTCAACGGCGAGCACTGCTACCAACATGATTATAATGGAAGTAAATTTACCATCCGGTTTTACTTCCAGTGACGAATTTAGCAATGAATTGTTGGATAATGACATTGTGGAAAGAATAGAATCGCAGAATTCCGAAACTACACTGGTAGTGTATTTTGAGAAACTTACGGCCAATGTCAGACACTGTCTAAATATTTTGGCATCCAAGCTACACGAGGTGGCAATGCGTAAGCCTGCTGCCATAGCAATTTACGATTATTACAATATCAGTCGCCATGATACGGTATTTTATAGTGTGTAAAGCACAATCGCAATAATCTAAAATGTAATAAATTTACAAAGAAAAAACAACAAACAAAGAAAAAAGTTTTATTGTCTTAAGACATGGGAGAGCTTCCAGAAAATTAAGTGAGTTAACACGCTATCTGTTGTTAGATTCTTACAATGACAACCATAGTTCAACCACAACTGCAAACGTCCGCTCTAAGATAACTCTTTTACTAGACAAATCCCGATTGATTCGACTACTTGCAACTTGATGTCTACAACATTGAAGGAATCGCCAATCAATGAGATGTAGAAAGCTGTGACGGGACTCGAACCCATATTACCCACTTGATAGTCGTTTATGCCAACCATCATGCCACAGTCGGTCAATAGTAGACAAAATGCTGCAGAGTATTTATGAGATTGGGCTTTGTTAACTACAATTACTTTACAATGTTCGTCTTTACGGCCATACAATACGAGTACAAGCACAATCCACTAAAACTTTGTGACAAACATTGTACTAGTCTTAATATACCGCCATCTGTGGTGGAGGGTACTCAAACTACTTGACTTAATGTGTTTTCCGTCATCTGTAGGTAGTAAGTGCAGTCACACTCTCACCTTGTTGTATTTCATGAATGCAGCTTTATGACGTTGTGTGTTAATGTCGAAGATGATAGACCGGCTTTTAGTAAAACGAGTTTTAGCGGGGAATCACAATCGGTTGGGAACGCAATGCATGTAGAGATAGAAAAAGTAAGCCATGATGAATCTTTTTGTTTGCATGAGTGGTGTAAATAAATAAGAGGTTTACTTTTATATACATGAGCAGTTTTTTTTATTGTTGTTGTAATGAATATAATTAGGCCGAACTGGACTTGAAATAGGAATAGATAAGCATAATAAAGTTTATTTATGCTTCAAATTTAGCAAGAATAACAGACAAATACATCAATTGCCACACGTAGATAGTTCGCCGCATCAAATTTGCATAACAGCTTCTTAACTTGATCCATCCAACGAAGTTTTGGTCGAGTTTATTGTCGATGAGCTATTAGTACTTACGGTTTGTGATAAAAGTGGTGAAGTCACAGCAAAGGGTGCTGATGATGATAGTATGGCAACTGTCGAAGAAGCTTTCCGCCCTGTCAGCTGTCAACATAATACATTTCTCTCTAATCTTGTAAAAACAAACTCTATTGGCATTAAATGCCAATAGTGAATGATCTTTAACCGAACTATGAATGTAGTAAGAAAGTTTCAGTCGGGAAAACCGATTTACGTATACCCTCACCGGAGTGGGCGGAGTGGTACATTTATAAAGAATAAAATTTTTTTCCCAAAATTTTAGTCAAGATTTAGCTTTACTAAATACAGAATTTGGGCACGATCATGTTGGGTGTATTGATATTACTACTCTATCTCTAAAGTGGGCGGAATGGGACATTCGTATAGTAGGTACCAGAAGGGGCGTGGCTAGACTTAATGTCTTTTTCTCCAAAACTTTATCCTAATTTAGCTTTCCTAAATACAGAATTTGGGCACGATCATGATGGGTGTATTGATATTACTACTCCATCTCTAAAGTGGGCGGAATGGGACATTTGTATGGGAGGTACGAGAAGGGGGGTGGCTAGACCTTCAATATGTCCTCCAAAACTTTATGCTATTGTTTTACTATTGTTTTACTAAATATAGAATTTGGACACGACAGCATTAGGTGTATTGATATTATAACTACATCTCTTCAGTGGGCGGAAAGGTAATTTTGTATGGGAGGTACCAGAAGGAGTGTGGCTAGACTTCTAATAATTTTATTCAAAACTTTATTCTGTTTTAGCTTTACTAAATACAAAATATGGGTACAATCTCGTTGGGTTTATTGATATTATTACTTGATTTCTTAAGTGGGCGGAATGATGTATTTGTATTGGAGGTACTAGAATGGGCAGGGCCATATAGGTCATTTGTAATACCGTAAGTAGTTTAAGGGAAATATTAACTCGTGCAAAATGTCAAAATAGTTGGTTGCGTCTTTCGAAAGGTATCGTGCGTACTAGCCAGACGGACATGGCTCAAACGACTTAAAAAGTCATGAATTGAATTTGGTTCAAAGAGACCTATGGTCTAATGTGACTCCTTCTATGTGTTACACTTTTGGGTCGTATCAAATGATATATACCCTCCTACCCGTAGGGTGAGGGTATAAATATTGCCAAAAAACTAATTTAATTATTATTCTGCAGTTGCTTACAAAAAAAAATCACAAACATAAAAAACGAAACCAATAAAAACTCCCAACGAACAACACAAGCTTACTGTACGAGAGTCAGTCAACAATGAAATGTTATAAGAGTAACATAAAAACGTATTCCCCTTGTTTAAGATTTAGATTAACACGAAGAAATGTATTGTCTCATTCTGTTGACGTTTTCTTTGATATTATGTCATCATTATCTTAGGTGGAGACCGGGTATTAGCAAGAATAACAGACATATCCATCAATTACCGCACGTAGATAGTCCGCCGCACCAAGTTTGCAGACCAGGGGGCTGATGCTGAGAGTCGATAGAGTACGGAATTGTGGTCGTAAGATCGAAATTTCGTACTTTTGGTATTATGTCAGACGATATCGCTTAAAGTGTATCGAAATTTCGTATGCTACCAGCCGATAACGCTTAAGTTGTCACACGCAAGCATTCGCTATTATGCACGATAGCATATGAGTTATCGCAAAAACTTTGGCGCCAAAAAAATACAAATAAAAAGGGGGTTTCCCACTAAATATATTGTCACCACTATAGATAGAAAATAGAAAATGCAAGTAAAATTTTTTGTAAGCTTAATTTAACTAAAATTTACTTTATGTGTTTATTTTGTGAAGAAAAAGTTAACCTTCAATAAATTGTCAAGACAGAAAACTGGTGGCGGTCCATACGAGGAGAAACATTTAAGTCAAACGGACGAGTTGATTTTGGAAGCTGCAGGATTTGAAGATGAAGTTGATGGCGTGAAGGGAGTAAGCAGTTTTGGATGTGGTTCTCCAGAAAAAGCTGAAGCAACTTCATCCAAGAAAAGAACATTGGAAGAAGATTTGGCTTATCTTTTAGGTTCTGATGTTTATGAAGACCAAACAGTCAACAAAAAGTCTAAGCCATTTGTGAAACTAGTTAAGCCAAAGGAAAACAAAACTATTTAAATACAGAAAAACATGGAGTCTAATGAAGAGCATCACTCACAAATGCATCAAAAAATGGACATCCTTATAGACATTAAAAAAAAGTGTTTGGAAATGAAGCATAAACAGTTCGACATTAATATGCAAATAAAGCAAATTGAATTACTAATACACACGTAGAATAAGTTTGTAAGTAAATGAGTTATTTTATTTTTTTATTTTGTTTTCATATACATTGAATTGAATTGTTTTGTTTTTAAATAAATGAAATCCTACGCATTTCTTTAACTCTTACACAACGATATTTTGTCGTGTTGTCTCTAATTTTCTTCCCTATGTTGATAATATTAGCGTTACAGCAATTGTCTATTTCCGATATATTAACTTCCACTGGCGTTTAAATGTATTCATAATTTTTTACCTTGAAGTGAATACAAATATTATGTAAAGCGGAACAAACGTTGGTAAAGCTTGCTATTTTTTCAGGCAAATATCTACTCAATTTATCATGGCAAAGAATTTTCCAACGTGCTTTCATTATTCCAATCGTTCTTTCCACTACACAACGCGCTTGCGAATGAATATCATTAAAATGAGATTCCATTGAACCTTCTTGAGGATTTCTGTATGAAGTTAGCAACCACGGTTCCAGAGAATAACCTGAATCACCTACGAAATAAATATAAAGCGTTTTTACAATTGTTAAAGTTATAAACACTAAATATAATTTTAAGCATTACCTAGTAGCCATCCATTTTTTAAATTTCTGCTAACGAATGAATGATGGGCGGCACCACCATTTTTTGAATTAATGGCCAAAATCCTATATTGATGGTCACATATCTAAATTAAAAGATATTTTATAAAAGTTCACACTTTGTATATAACTCATACTTACAACCATTGAATTAAGACTATGAAACGTTTTACTGTTAAAAAACATTTTCTCCTTTTCTTTTGGTTTCTGCAATCCAATATGCGTTCCATCAATACAGCCAATTACTAAATAAAGTAATTATGAAAAACTTTCTAATTTTTGGTGTGTTTATTGCTAACAAACCTCCTGGAATCTTGTATTTTCTCAAAAAATACTCTCTGCAGCCGTCACTTTCTTCAGGACAAAATTCAATAAATTTCGGACACACCTTTGTCTCTACTTCCACAATAAATTTTTGTAGTATTCTACTTATTGCACTTTGACTTACACCAATAATGAAATCATTTCCAACATTGTGTTGGAAGCCCCCATATGCCAGAAGAGACAAAGCTGCTGCCAGTTGTATTTTTGGTGGTATACTTGTTGAAATGGATCCGTTGAATTTTATTTCTTCTAGAACATTTTTGAAGGCTTCTTTTGACAATCTGAAACGTTTTACAAATCTATAAAAGGAAAAAAATTAAACATTTTATCAAGACATGTTTTTGTAACATACTCTGAGTCTGCCAATATTAAGGGATCACTTTTCATACGGATTTGTTTTCTTATATCCGTTAAACTACACTCTTCATCTTCATCTAAAGACGATGAAAAACAAAATAAAATCGGATCCATTTTTTATGTTTATAAATTTCAAATTTAATTTGCTTTTAAAAATTTTGTGTAATTATTCTTTGTAACTTTCACGAAACATATGAATTTTATTTACGCTTTTTTACAGTGTTGGTTAAAGTTTTTTGCTTCCGCATTACAACACTAAAACCCAAAACGATTCGTTACGTGTCGACTCACAGAATTAGAAAATTGCGAACGATCGGAATTAATTGCGATACGCAATTATTTCGCTATCGACTCTCAGCATCAGCCCCCAGGTTCTTAACTTGGTCCATCCAATGATGCCCATCCAACGAAGTTTTGGTCGAGTTTATTGTCGATGAATATTCAAGCTAAAGCATAGCCATCCCTTCGTACAACAAGTCCCAGTCAGCACATTCGGTCTTTTTGGACTTGGTTGACTATGTCGATGTCTTTACCAGGTTTAAACGATGACGGTGCCTGCCGTTAACGATGATGGGTTTAGAATGTGAAGTTTTCTTCAGCAACACATTTGGCGGCATGAAACGTTTCATATTAATACACTCTGGATGTGATACGATCATGACATTTCTCAATATTTTATGTTTGTTATTCTGGGAATTATAATTATGAGTAAAATTTTTGCATGTGTTCATCTTACGCAAAGTTTGATAGAATTCAGTGTTCTTTTGAAAAAGATATGTATGTAAAACTATGGGGGTCAATTCGGTCATTTGTATGGGAGGTGCCAGGAGGGGTGTGACAAAGGTTTTGGTTTTTTGGGGGTTTATCTGTTATTAGAAGTGGATTAAACTGAACAGGTTTAAATATCCTTAAGTTGACCGTTTGGAAGTTATGGGAGAAATATTAATTTGCACAAAAATAGGTCATTTTGTATGGAAGGTACCAGAAGGGGTAGGGCAATTCTGTCCATTTACAATGCCATTACGATTCTATTCGTTGTGAAAAATATTAATACTGACAAATTTTTATAAGGATCTGTTAAGGTTTACTAGAGTTATCCTGCCTATCCCTAAGGGTGACGGTATAATTACAAATTTCGAACCCCAGTAGCGACCTCTAAACCTTTATGAAACAAATTAAAAAAAATTTACAGAGTTTTTTTTGTACGTCTTAATAAAATTTTAAGTTTTCCCATGAAAAAAATCTAGAGAGTATATATCATTTGATACGACCTAAAAGTGTAACACAAAATAGGAGTCACTTTAGACCAGAGTTCGAAAAAAAACATTAACGTACGGTATCTTAACGTTCTGTACGGAATTACATTGAGTACAGTACGCAAACACTTACCTTACAGGAAGTACGAAATACACTACGACACTTTGTTAAGTTTGTGTATGTGTACACAACCAGAATACCGTACGCTACGATTATTAAAAGACGAACACAAACGCTACGATAACGTACTGAACTTCGAACACAAACAAAAACGGAATACACTACGTTTAGTGTATTTTTTGTGGAATTAACAATAAAAAATGTTTTCTTCCAAACACTGCAGTATTCGGTTTGACAAGCTCGCGAACCGCCCTTTCCTGAATATTGGCTCTTAGCTCTCGAGCCAAG
The DNA here is from genome assembly GCA_964034835.1 of Muscina levida. Taxonomy (NCBI): domain Eukaryota; kingdom Metazoa; phylum Arthropoda; class Insecta; order Diptera; family Muscidae; genus Muscina; species Muscina levida. The sequence goes on from OZ035881.1 coordinate 108,030,044, forward strand.
AATCACAAAATTTCAAATGAGTTCTCAGCTAGCGAGCCAGGAGCCACAAAATCAAGTGAGCTCTCGGCTGGCGTGCTATGTACCAGAAGTACTTTTTTATGCCAAAAAGTACTTTAATTGGCCAGAAGCACTTTTCTGTTGCAGAAAGTACTTTTTTTGTACCAGAGCCCTTTTTTGTACCAATAAGTAATTTTAATGTACTTTTCTGCACTAAGTACTTTTACCAAAGTACTTTTTTTATGCCGAAAAGTACTTTTAATGGCCCAAAACTAGTGATGGCAATTAAAAAAGAATAATCGATTAATTAATCATATGATTAATCAAAACGACAAATAATTAATCGCGATTAATTGGAAACAATTAATCGATTAATCGATATTTCGATATTTTCACCTATAATTTAAAATTATCATAAATATTCAATTTAATAAAAAATAATTTATTTGTTTAGTACAGAATTTAAAAATAGGAGCTTTGATAGCCGTTTCGTGGTTGATCTTTTTCCGTTACAATTGCACCCGCTTTGGAAAAAAGCCGCTCTGATGGCATTGATATATGCTACATTTTTGTGCAAGAGAGTACAGCTTTGGGTAGACCGATTTCATTTCTCCCCATGCGTCTATTACATTGCGCTTAAATTCTAGTACTGAAGCATTGACAAAGAAGCTTAGTTCATCTTGAGAAAGTGTTGAGTTATTGTCCTTCCTTCTTCGCCCATAAATCAAATTTAACATCACCTGCAGAAGACGTTTCACTGCCGCTCCCAATGCTTTAATAACTAGGGTTGCAGTTCTAGGTCTTTCGTCGTCAGCCGTCAAAGCCCAATGAATACATTTGGCGGCTGGCGACGAATCTTTTTTGTTCCTGGTTGTCAATCGATTATTATTTGGAATAATCGATTAATGCAATTAATCGAAGGAAAATTCACGATACAATTAAATCGTTAATTGAAAGAAATTAATCGATTATTAGCAATTTTTCGATTAATCGTGCCATCACTACCCAAAACACTTTTCTGTTGCACATAGCACTTTTATTTTGTACCATAGTACTTTAAAAAAATAAATGTACAATAAAAGTACTTTTTGGTAACAAAGTACTATCTTATGAAATGTACTTTTTGGTACAAAAAATACTTCGGTACAAAGTACTTTTTTATGAAAAAAGTACTTTTTGGTACAAAAAAGTACTGTGGTACAAAAAAGTACTTTTTACGAAAAAGTACAATAAAAGTACTATGAACCAAAAAGTATAATAAAAGTACTTTTTTGTACAAAAAAGTACTTTGTGCGACAGAAAAGTGTTTTTGGGCCAATAAAAGTAGTTCTTGGCACAAAAAAGTACTTTGTTTGGTACAAAAAACGTAGTTTGTGCCGAAAATTACATTAAAAGTACTTTTTAGTACAAAAAAGTACTCTTGGACAAAATAAAAGTACTTTGTGCAACGGTGCTTTTGGGCCATAACAAAGTACTTTTGGTACATAACCTTGGCTCTTGGCTTTCGAGCCAGCTCTCTCTGTGCTCTCGGCTCTTGGCTCGTTAGCCAGCCCTTTATTTTTTGATTTGAAATTTCGTAGCCCTTGGCTAATTTTGTGTTAAACTATAGCTAAATGCTAAAAGATGGAACGATTTTCGGTTTCTGTTTTGAACAATATATGCAACACACCGTTATTTAGACATTCCACAAAAATACATTAAAAGTAGTGTATTTAGTTTGTTTTCGGTTAAAAAATACACAACCAAATCGAGTAAGTGTTTGTGTTCGAAGTTCACTACGTTATCATAGCGTTTGTGGTCGTCTTTTGACAGTCGTAGCGTACGGTATTCTGGTTGTGTACACATACGCAAACGCTAAAAAAATTAGTATCGTATGTGTATCTTCTACGTACCGTACGTGTAACGTACTGTTTTTTTTCGAACTCTGCTTTAGACCATAAGTTTCTTTGAACCAAATTCATTACTTTTTAAATCGTTTGAGCCATGTCCGTCTGTCTGGCTGACCTGCTGGTATTAACGATAACTTTTGCGAGACGCAACCAAATGATTTGGAACTTTGTACGAGTTAATATTTCCCTAAAACTACTTATGGTATTCCAAATGGACTACACGACCACGCCCCTTCTGGTACCTTCTATACAAATATATCATTCCTCCCACTTTAGAAATCAAGTAATAATAATAATACATCCTAAGCGATGTAGTCCAAATTTTGTATTTAGTAAAGCTTGTCGAGGCCCCGTATGAGACCGAAACTGCCTTTGGAGGGAGATCATGAACTGGCGGGCGCTGGCTGCTGGCGTTTAAGCTCCGGCTGGAACTCAGGGTTCGGGCGCGATTCTTGCCAGGCACAACGATCTCAGGCAATTGACAAAAAACAAAAATCAGCCAGCTGTTGGATGGACTACAAAGACGCACCAAAAACATTCACAAAACTGAAATTAAGACACACAGATTGGTATACACGTTATTTTGGTTTTCCCCTGGATAGCATAGATCGGTGACGTTTTCTATGCTCGGCTACACCCACCCCAACCATGGTAACATTAAGCCTTTTTTATCGTTACCCCAAATCCCCTTCACCTACCACTTAGCAGTTACCGGGAATCACTTACCTTATAGTTCGATTAGGCCTTCATCTTGAAAATGGAACGCTTAGAAAATTCTTTAAAACATTATAAAAATTTATTTAACAATTTATAATTATAGACGTTTTGCAGTTGGCTAAAAACTCCATAAAAATTCAACTATAACTGCAACTGCAAAACCGGACATTCCATTCAAAAGCGTTTTTTTCTTGATTCTATACAATGCTGTAACTATCATCATGTTTTCTTTTATAATATGTATTTTAAACTTTTTGGTTCCGTTACAGGCGCCATCTTATATTACATCCAACGGTTAGAGTCAATGATGGATGTTCTTTCATCTTAAGGGGGGGTCGTTGCGTAAAAGTATAGAGGTAAGTTTCTTTTTTTAAATCATTAAATAAAAAGTTGTAATTAATTAACATTTTTTTTACAGGGAGGAGAGGAAGCACTATGCTAACTTGGGGCACTGTCCCCGCACTAACTTTATACCTCACGACCTGGCTTGAGCTCAACCCTCTAAATCGTCGGTCTGTCCTCTCAATCTCGAGGACCCAATTATAAGCAACCCGCCTAGTGCCTTCCCTTATGCTGCCCGGTAACCAAATCGTCTTTAAAATTTAACAAGCAAAACTTTTTATTTGCAGATACCGTCCGTCCGTCGGTCAGTATTGTCCCGTATTAACTTACCCCCCTTTGCAGCGATGACACCCTTGGCGGTCTCAACACGGAATAAGTGGCAGCGGCTGGCTTTGCCCACGGTGATTACGTTCGGGAGAAAGGTCCACACTGTCGTTTGTTAATTTATAAATTCAAACAAGTACTCCTTCCTTTTTCTTTCTTTTCCGCTCTAACGCCGATTTATTATTAATGTTTCTTTCTATTTTTCAGCAATTTCTTTTAATTTTTTTTTTTGTTTTATTTTAGGTTTTTGATTATGACCGTTGCGTTTGTTGTTTCAAAACTCAAAAATGTCCAATAAATAAAAATTATCGAAACTGGTTCTTTCTTTCTTCTCTTATTTTTTTCTGGGTTCGGAGGGAACTTCGTGCGTCCTCGATTTTTCTTTTTCCTATCTAAAAAACCAGTAAAAAATTCCTCCAAATTGGCTTGTCCCCAGCCATCTTGACCCCCTGTCCACTCATTCCCCCTGTCAACTTTTATCCGCTTTATTAGTTTTAAAAGCACCGCAACTTTTACCCATCAGAGTTGATTTTGTAATTAAAAAATTATTTCCTACTTCACATGTAGATGTCGCTGTTGGTCACCAAAAGAGGGACACCACAAGCTGTAACTGAATAAAGTTTCCGAGTAAAAATTTGAAGTCTATCTACGCCCCTTCTGTCACCTACCAAACTTATGTACCATTCCGCTCACTTAAGAAATCGAGTAATAATATCAATATACCCAACACGACCTTGTCCAAATTCCGTTTTTTGTTAAGCTATGACAGAATATAGTTTTGTAGGACAAATTGAAAGTCAAGCCACGTCCCTTATGGTACCTCCCATACAAATGTACCATTCCGCCCACTTTAGACATCGATTAAAAATGTCAATATACCTAACACGATCGTGCCCAAATTCTATATTTTCTTCAGCTATAACAGAATAAAGTTTTGGAAAAAATAGCAGTCCAGCCACGCCATTTTTGGTACCTCCCTAAATATTTTCTAATGAAATTTTTATATTTTTACTGAGGGTGAGGGTATATGTATGTCGGTTTACCCGACTGAAACTTTCTTTCTGGTTTTCACGTAACTTTGGCAAGTACCCAAGCAAAGATTACCACCAGAACAACATTAATAATCGTGGAAAATTATTTCCCAAGTACACGCCAAAATTATAGAGCATTTCGTTAAGTTTACGATGCGCATAATCGTCCATCCTAATACGCAATTGATTATACCATCACCCTTAGGGATAAGGGTATATATCATTTGATACGACCCAAAAGTGTAACACATAGAAGGAGTCACTTTAGACCCTAGGTTTCTTTAAATTTCCATACAAATGTACCACTCCGCCCACTTTAGAAATAGGGTAATAATATCAATACACTCGACACGATCGTACCCAAATTCTAAATTTTTTTATGTTATAATAAGACAAAGTTTTGGAGAAAAATTTGGAAGTCTAGACACGCCCCTTATGGTACCTCCCATACAAATGTACCTTTCCGCCCACTTTAGGGATGTAGTAATAATATCAATACACCCAACGCAATCGTGCCCAAATTCTGTAGTTAGTAAAACTATAACAGGATAAAGTTATGGAGAATAAATCTGGAAGCCTAGACCCACCCCTTCTCGTACCTCCCATACAAATGTACCACTCCGCTCACTTTAGAAATCGAGTAATAATATCAATATAATAGAAAATTTTTTGTTTTACCGAGGGTAAGGGTATATGTAAGTCGGGTTGCCCGACTGAAACTTTCTAACTGGTTTTAATTACAAATCGGTTAATTTCAATAACTCAAGACTTAAACAATACCTTATAGTGGGTAATGGTATTTATCAGTCAGTTTATCTGACTGAAATTTCTGTACTGGTTCATTAATATATTTACTCTTTTAGATAACAATCATCTAATCGCGACCGTACGGTGCGTTTTTAATCCGTAACCGTAACCAAATTTACCGTGAATGCCGAACGCTGCAGGCAAATGGTTACGAACTTTTTTATTCCTCATGTCGTTAGGGGAGAAATGGTTCCATCAAGACAGAGCACAATGCGTTTTGTTGACCGAATTATTTGATGAAATGGACCCGTGAATTGGCTGCCTCGTTCGAGTGATTTGACACCTTTGGTGATACAACTGGTTATTAGCAGTAAAACTACATCTTTTTAAACGTTTTACCGCCAAATAAGGGGAATTAGTATGAGAGGGGAACGTTACTTTAAGCCTCTCACATACATTTGTTGTCAATAATTTTTTACTGTAATGTAAAATACTGAGTTTGAATTGTTTATTGACCTGAAAATATTGTTCCTCATTTTTAAACCCCTAATGGTATATGAGGTAGGAGTGGTTTTAGTCCGAACTTGCTTATTTTATATTTAAACCTCCGCTTAGAGAATATAAGTTTTCATACCAAAGATCAGCTTGATAGCTCCAATAATACGACTATAATCACAGGGACAGACCTCCAAAAATGGGGTAATTTGTATGCGATATGGGACCGGCCGTGGCATGATGGTTAGAACACGCGACTACCTTGCGGGAGATCCCAGACTCAACTCCTGTCTCTAGTCATCTACAAAAATTAAACAAATTAATTTTTCTTTCATTGCCGGCCCCATCGATATTGTCGTCAGAAACTTCGCAGTATCGAGTCAATCGGCATGTCTAGTAAAAAACTTCTCAAACAGTCACGTTCGCATTCGTTGATAAACAAGTAGGTGCCGTTTGTTGTGAGTCTAGAAATAGAAAGCGTGTTAATTCACAACAACGTGAGAAGCTATCCCATACCTCATTCATTGGGTGTAAAGGGATATTAATTTTTTTTATGGGAATAGTTTTGACCGAACTTGCTCTCCTTAGAACTCAATCTTCGCTAAGAGAATAGAAGCTGGCAGCTTCTAAAAATTTTCAGCTTGATAGCTCATATTCACAGGGATAGACCCAAAAAAGGGGGAGTTTGTTTGGGAGGTGGAGGTAATATTTGACCGACCGTGCTCATTTTAGAACATAATTTCTGCTTAGAGGATATAAATTTCAGCTCAATAGCTCTTAAACTTCGGCTGTTATCACGGGGTGAGACAGACTGACATCTTTTAATCGACTGATCATTTAAACTTGACTTGATATATAGTGTGGACAGACAGCCTGACACCCCCAAAAATGGGGTAGTGGTATGGGAAGTGGGGCTGGTTATTGTCTGATCTTGATCATCTTAGAACTTAAACTCTGCTTCGTGGGGACAGACGGACACCCACAAAAATAGGGAGCTGGTATGGGATGTGGGAGTAGTTTTTGTCCGATCTTGCTCATTTTAGAATTTAATTTCCGCTTGAAGGATAGAAACTTGTTTAGAAAATTTAAGATCGATGACTCTTAAACTACGACTGTGGGGACAGATAGTGAAATAGACAGCCGAGTTGTTTTTGTCTGATCTTGGTCATCTTTGAACTTAAACTCCGCTTGGAGGATGTAAATTTGAGTACCAAATATCAGCTCGATAGCTCTCAAACTATGGATGCAATCGGGGGTAGAGACTAACGGATTCCCCTAAAAGGGGAAGTTTGTATGGGAGGTGTAGGTACTGGTTTATACTAATGTAACCGTTGTGTTTAGATACCATTTGTCTGGGTGACGTTGGGATGCAACTTGAATCTCAAGTTGATGCACAACAATAATTTGCATTGTAAAATTGCTAGATTTGTGTCGAATCTGTCTATTGTTCCTGAACTAGTTCTTTCAAGCCGACCGCTCATGATCATTGTGAACACATTTTGCGATTTGATACGTTGATTATACTTGCGGGTGTTACTACGGACATAATGTGAAAAGGAAACGGAGCAGTAAAATCGAATAAGCTTTAACATTTAAAATCAGGAATCTCGGCAGTTATTTTATTATGGCGTCGTAGAAACTTTACTTTATGCACACAAATAATTTATATGCGTATTTATTTCAGACGTCTATATTGCTTTTAAATTTGTTTACATTTCATATCGAGAAGTGTTGCTGCTGTCAATTTAAATGACAAACAAAGACCGTAAAACACACAATTCGTTCGGTCAGACATGGTTTGATTCATATACTTGTTTTTTTTTTGTGTAAACAACATTTTGTGGCTCATCTTAAATCGAGGCACTAATAAATAATAATCTCTTGAAAACAATATCTACACATATATGCTCACTTTATGTGAAGAATGAATGGGAATTCCATAAAGTTTATAATATTTCGTTTGTAAGATTAAAACTCAAAACGTGCATTAATAAAACATTGTACAGTGGAGCAAATGAGCAGCACTAATTTTAAAATCCGGAGGGTCAAGTTAGCATTAAGTAATAGTTACAACGAGCAATGTTTTAAACAAATTCGACAACAAATTAAAAAATTTAGGAGCAGTGCAATATCTTAAGGGGTAGGATAGTTTGTATGGGAGAACCTCAAGAGATATTATAAAAAAAAACCTACTGGCAGAGAAGGTATTTGTTCTGAGCTTTCTCATTGTTATTCACATAGGAATAGCCATTAATTCTCTGCGAAGGTCTCCAAGCAGTTGATGTATTCGCCGAGCAATTACTTTCAACATCCGTTCAGTTTTAGTAAATGTTGAGTAACCTAAATGACATGCTACAGCGATGCGTCTTTGGAAGTAGGTAACTGAACTTTACTGAAGCTCAACACAACGGCTCGGACAGTGGCGTTGGCAGCCCACAGAATCTAGAATCGGACGCAATGCTTTAATAAGCCACTCTTCTTAAATAAACGAATTATGTATTATGAAAACAAGTAGAAACCAGTAAGAAAGTTTCAGTCGTGAAACCCGACTTACATATACATTCACTCTCAGAAGGGGCGCGGCTAGACTTCCTGTTTTTTTTTCCACAAAACTATATCCTGTTATAGCTTAACCAAATACAGAATTAAGGCACGATAATGTCGAGTGTATTGATATTATTACTCCATCTCTAAAGTGGGCGGAGTGGTGCATTTGTATGGGAGGTACCAGAAGGGGCGTGGCTAGACTTCCAGACTTTTTTCTCAAAAACTTTATCCTGCTTGAGCTTTACTAATTTGGACACGATCGCATTAGGTCTATTAATAATATTTACCGATTTCTAAACTGAGCGGTACCAGATGGGTATCGGAGGTACCGGATGGGGCGTGGCTAGACTTCCAATTTTTTTTTTCCAAAACTTTATCCTGCTATAGGTATACTAAATAAAGAACATGGGTACGATCATGTTGGATTTATTGATATTATTACTCCATCTCTAAAGTGGACGGAGTGGTACATTTGTATGGGAGGTACCAGAAGGGGCGTATCTAGACTTCCAGACTTTTTTCTCAAAAACTTTATCCTGCTTGAGCTTTACTAATTTGGGCACAATCGCGTTAGGTCTGTTAATAATATTAATCGATTTATAAAGTGGTTGGTAACAGATGGGTATAAGAGGTACCAGAAGGGGCGTGGCTACCCCTCCAATTTTTTTTCCAAAACTTTCCATCCTGTAATAACTTTACTAAATAAAGAACTTGGGTACGATCAAGTTGGATTAATTGATATTATTACTCCATCTCTATAGTGGGCGGAAAGGTACATTTGTATGGGAGGTACCAGAAGGGGCGTGGCTAGACTTCCAGACTTTTTTTCTCAAAAACTTTATCCTGCTTGAAGTTTACTAATTTGGGCACAATCGCGTTAGGTCAGTTAATAATATTAATCGATTTATAAAGTGGTTGGTAACAGATAGGTATATGAGGTACTAGAAGGGGCGTGGCTACCCCTCCAATTTTTTTTTCCAAAACTTTCCATCCTGTAATAACTTTACTAAATAAAGAACTTGGGTACGATCATTTTGGATTAATTGATATTATTACTCCATCTCTATAGTGGACGGAAAGGTACATTTGTATGGGAGGTACCAGAAGAGGCGTGGCTAGACCTCCAATTTTTTTTCCAAAACTTTATCCTGTAATAACTTTACTAAATACAGAATTTGGATACGATCCCGTTAGGTGTATTGATATTATTATTCGATTTTCAAAGTGGACGGAATGATGCATCTGTATGAGAGGTACCGGAAGGGGCGGGGCCATGTAGCCCATTTGCAATACCGTAAGAAGTTTTGGGAAAATATTAACTCGTGCAAAATTTCAAAACATTTGGTTGCGTGTTTCGAAATTTATCGTGGACATGGCTCAAACGACTTAAAAAGTCATTAATCGAATTTGGTTCAAATACCAAACCCGTAGGGGGAGGGTATAACAATGTTTATGAGAGGTACCATACCCACCATTCCGGTCCTGCCCTCTTCCGGAAAATTTAGCACATTAGTGACATAGGATTTCGCAATCGGATCTGTAGTTAGGAAGATTACTCCCCTTCATACAAACAAACAAACTAACAAACATCTCTTCTGTATAATATTAGTATAGCAGTATAGATAAAAGGTACCATGTCCGTCAATTTGATCACTTCAAATTGTCGGCCAATTTCTCTTAAGAAACTCTCACAAAGTTGTGTTAGAGGTGTCACACACACCAATCGTGCCCATTTTTTCGGCCAATAACTCGCATGTATAAAAGAGAATAGTATGATAGTGTTTATGTCTATAAGCAGTCACACTTTGAGCACTTCTCAACAAGAGAACATCGCTGGAAGAGCGCACCCTTCATGACGTTGGCTTTACGGAGCGCAATATAAGTTCCGGTGACTTCATTTTAGCTGCTTTCCTGGATATTGAGGGGGCTTTGCATGCTGGGAAACAGTGTCGCCATCTCGGAACTTGACAAAAGCTGCGTTAAAAGGACAGCTACAAGAGGAACACCGCAGGGGGAGTCCTGTCACCTATTCTATGGCAACCTGTGATAAATGAAGTGCTTTATCATTGAATGATTAAGCATTGGATGTATTCCTATGCCTTTCGCCCATGCGCTTGTACGTCAAGGATACTGCCGTCTGAGGGGCTATCATATTGAGGGAAGCTGGCAATTGGCATCGGTCCACATATGTTTATGTAAGTATTCACCAGCTCCTTATGGTGACTCCATTTATGTCTCTACTGACCGATTGATGTTGGAACATGGCACATAAGCTGGTGTATCGAACAATGACTTGCAGCTAACTAAACTAGTGAATGCGGTGTTTTACGAGCTGAGGTACTGGTCAATTAGGCTATCATATGATGATAAATCGATAATAGCAGGCGGGTAACACGCTGTGTGGATAGCCAAGCTGCAATCAAAGCTGTAAATTCTTCCATTTATAAATCAAAGTTGGTGACGAACTGGACGGAGGAGTAGGATGGTCGAAAGCCTCTAGATGTCAACCTCCGTTTGATGTCGGGACATTGCGATATCTTTGGGGACGAATCAGTTGACTTTTTGGCTAGAGAAGGCTGTACTATGCCTGACCATGTCTCCCACCCGCTCCGTTCACCCGTTCATTTGTTACCTTGTTGTGAAACGTGACGAAGGTCGTCCGAACATATATGCCTCTTACATATACAGTTCTAGCGCCAACTACACAACTATGATCTTTTAACCTCTAACCTCCAATAATGCCTGGCCCTTCATTTACTCTTGCATTTGCCCAACCAACCCAATCTGCATACACTATTTCAATTGCTTCAAGGTCGAACAACAATACCATCGATCACACGACCGCTACCTACGACACATTCGGCAATCGCCACGCAAGGCGAATGAGCGCGTCGACCAACATCCAACCAAACACATTCATGAAACGACATCACACGGTAAAGTGTTAATCGATGCAGTGCGATGCGATATAATTCTTCGAGCATTTTACTAGGTAAATTCGTCGGTTGCTACCGCAGCGAAGTTTATTGCTAAGTTGCTCTGTACCCGATGCCCCGCCCTTTTCAAGGCAATAATTTATCGAAAGAAATATTCTTTTGTTAAATCGTACTTCGGTCTGTTGAACCAACCTTTGTTGGCTTAACCCAAATTCCACTGGTTTAACTCGACTACGGTCGGTTGAATCGGACTTTGGTCTGTTAAAACGAACTACGGCCTGTTAAATCAGAATTCGGTCTGTTGAATCGGGCTTTAGTCTGTTAAATCGGACTTCGGTCTGTTGAATCGGACGTTGGTCCGTTAAATCCCACTCCGGTTTGTTATACCTCTTCGGTTGCATAGATTTCGGTCTGGTACACGAAGATACTCTTCGTCCCTGTAGCCTTGTATTACAAATTAGCACTGTAGCAAATTGATACTAACATTCCGTCGGGTACGATTATTAGTTTGGTTGCGAATTCGGAATCAATACAACTAAGAGTTGCCAAAGTCGATTTGCTGAAGAACACGAGTCATCAACAAGATCCTGAGTTGCAGATACCAAACTAATTTACGACGAAAGACGAATTATCGATACAAACACGAGTTGCCAAAGTCGATTTACTGAAGAACACGAGTCATCAACACGATCCTGAGTTGCAGATACCAATCTGATTAACGACGAAAGCCAAATTATAGATGCAACCACGAGTTGACCAAGTCGATTTGCTGAAAAACACGATCAACACGATCCTGAGTTGTAGACAAAAAACTAATTTACGATGAAAGCCAAATTATCGATACAACCATGAGTTTCCCAAGTCGATTTGCTGAAGAGCACGATCATCTACACCATCCTGAGTTGCGAATTCAAAGCTGAATAACCAACAACCCCGAATTAACAATATATTCCCGAATTACGCATATAAACCTGAACCACCGACAAACCCGAATCATTAAGATGACCCAGTATTGCTGATATAAACCCGAATCACCAATACCCTTCTGAATTGTTGACAATAACCCGAACTACCGACAAACCCGATTCATCAATCATCACTTTCTGATATTTACCTGAAACCCTGACATAACCCGAATCACCAAGCTGACCACATACCGCTGATATTAATAGTAAGCACCGACGAACCCGAATAATCAGTACGCTGCTAAATTACTGGTACGAGCCAGAATTATCGAAAGTACCCGAATTACAACGTTTCTGAATAGCGAAACGATCCCGACCTACCTGACCTCTATAGCTTTGGGAGTATAGTACAGTGTTCCCGATCACCTCATTTCGACTGATTCGTAAAGTTCCCAACTATCTTTTATCAACCCGAGTCCCAAAACCTGTCATTGCAGCCATAGGCCACATCAATACTCGTCTCTATTATCAAAAATCGGCTTGGGTACAAATTACCGGATGAGGCAACAACGCTATCATTGAATTTGAATTATTTTCGTATCTAAATACTTTATCCAGTAGATTATAAGTTTGAATAATACCATCAATAAACAATGCTGTTTGTTTGCCCTAGTCAGGGAAAATCTGCTGTGTTCTTATTCCATAAGGTTTTGTAGGTCCTTATGGCGACTCTGGCGACGACTGGAAACGACGAGAAAACGACGTTATAACAGGTTGAGGAAAACAGGCAGTAGTCGTTGAATTTTCAGAACCGACTATATAACTACTAGACTGAGTGACTTGAGACGAGTATATGTACATAAAAACCTTGCCATTGACGTCAACTTTTATAAGAAATTTTTTGAAAAGAAAATCGGTTCTCTCATTCCAAAGATCACATCTGCAAACAAACACAATGCAACTTTTTGTATATATGTTATTTATAGATTTAAGTTTCAATATGTATTTACTTTATCTATGAATCTCTTTAATAATATGTATATAAAAGACAAGTCAAAAAACCCCGCCACATTTAATGTTCTATCTGTTGTCTACAATTTGTAAAATATATATGTGGTCATCCCCTATCATAAGAAAGTTTAAAGTGAAAATAAACACAAATATTCGAATACGAAATCAGTTGGAAACTTCTAATCAAAACGAGCGGTCAAATATCAAAACCACAGCTCCTATTAAATATTTTTCGTTATTGCCATGAGGCAGAGACTTTCATTTATCATAATAGCGCTGCTAGTCATCAATTGCATTGCGATCGTGATCAGTCAAAGGTATTAATTAAAATTCGTTATACTCAATTCATTTTAAGTGCTGTTGTTCTCTTAAGTTATTACTCAGTAATTGCTCCCGGTGTAATAAAATCAAATCGAAAATATGATGTACTGGTGGCACTGCACGAAGCACGTGAGCCCGCCGCCATACGTGTCTCAATTGAGGGTGCATCTTATCAAACAGCAGAGGTGGTACATTTACAATCCTACGAGTCAACAACTATAGAATTTGAAATCCCAAAGATAGAGAGAGCCGAATATAGACTAATAGCGGAGGGTATAAGTGGCATTAAATTTCGCAATGAGAGCATACTTTATGATGAATGGAAGACCGGCCCCAAAATCTACATACAAACCGATAAAGCCATTTACAAGCCGGGCGATGTGGTGCAATTTCGAGTTCTAATACTGAATGAACACACGAAGCCGCTGCGTATACGAGAACCCATACGCATAGTGATATTGGTGAGTGAACGAGTTATAAGTAATACCGGGTAGTAGTCATGACTCATTTGGGAGAGTGTCGTTTGCTTTGATCATTCTCCATCTGACTCAGTGTTAGTTGTTATCACTCGCATTGTTTATACCGCGGTCAGTTTCATAACTACAGCATTCGCATTAAGATTCAAATCAGTTGTAAACACTTACTTAGTGAAACCACTAGCGGCCGGGTGTCGCGATTTATATAAAAATAAAAAAGAAAAAATGACAAAATGTTACGCATATCTTGCAGTAATATTAAATTACGCACTTTTGGTCTTCGGTGAAAGGTAGTTAGAATGCAACTTATTCAACAGCAAACAATTTACACAACTACTATGGCATTATTCTTCAGTTACTATTCCATAGTTGCGCCTGGCGTTATCAAATCAAACCACAAATATATGGTGGCTGTTTCATTGCACGAAGCTGATGAGCCTGCTACCATTAAATTGCGCCTTCAAGGTCCATTTTATTACTCCGAGCATGATGTACACCTGCAGCCGTATCAAACAACAGCTGTCGTATTCATTATGCCAAAACTGGTCAAAGGTGAACACAAACTTGTGGCAGAAGGCATAAGCGGCATCAAATTTCGCAATGAGAGTAGGCTGTTCGAACGTCCCGATGCTGGTCCAAAAATTTACATACAAACAGACAAGGCCGTCTATAAACCTGGAGATGAGGTCCAGTTTCGAATTGTTATGCTAGACGAACATACTAGACCGATACATATCAATGAGCCAAAACGTGTTGAAATAACGGTAAGAGGTGAAGTGAAAGTGATAAAAAATTTGAAAAATATATTATGAAGATAATTTGATAAGCAATAATTCAACTAAACATGCAGCAACAATGAAATGCGCCATCGATCGAGCAAACATATGCATATAATCTAATTTGTGATAATACAAAACACCACCAGATGTTAAGGCGCAAATTGATTCGTATATACGCGGGCAGTTTGATAACTCCGTGCCATTATGAACTTACCTTGTAGTTTATAAAAATTACATAAAGCTCGTGTCAACCTCCGTGTGTTAGTAAGCTACGAAAACATCTTGACAAAGCTGCATTGTTTAGTTTGTGTGTGATAGCCATTAAAAGCTTGTCAGCATATTGCCAATATCGACGCAATGAAAGTATGGAGTATCTGCAATACCAACATCAAAGATTAAGTAGTGGTATACCTGCGGTTGTACAAGTGCAAACGGCGCCGAACGTTTAAAATGACCAAAGGGGCGTAATATTGGACAATCTAAATCGCAAAAGAATGGGTATATCACATTTAAGATTATTTTTTGGACATGATAAAGCTTTGCGTTATGTGGTTGCTGCAATTGCTGTCAATCGACCTTAATTGCAACTGAAATCCATATGAGTTTTTGTCCCGATTCATAACCGCGAACAAAACATGGATTCAACACAATTCTCTGGAGCAAAGCCTTATGGGGCTAGAAATAATCATTTTTGCACACAGACACGATCGGCTATTTACACGTACTCGAAAAAGTGTCAGTGTCTGCTTGAGTGTTATGATAGCAACACCACACACGCTTGTTTCTTATTCAACACAAAAAAGAACAAGTAGTAACGAAGACACAATGTTCAACGATTGTTGGGATAGCACCACATTTTTACCGTGTGCCACCGCCCTCAATCACGCCATATTGTTGTGTGCTCGCGTTCGGTTATGCCTACCACTTAGAAACGAATAAGGCATTGAAACCCCAACAATGTATTGGCCATACATTTTGGGTATGTCTGCGGTGTGTATGTATGAATGTATGTAGTGGCCATGCGGGCAAGCACGAGTTTGAACCCAATGTGCACAAAAACGGACTCGGATACGAAACTGTCCCGATTCGATCCAACAAAACGGAGTCCATGAAATATGTGTTTTACTAATCCGAAACTGACCCGTTTCGGATCCGACAAAACAGCATCCGTGAAATTGGATCCGAAACTAACCCTGACTGAATCAGTAAAATCTGATCCGAAACTGACCCGTTTCGGAACCGACAAAACGGAATCCGTCATATCGGACTTGAAACTGGGCCTTTTCGGATCCGAAATATTCGTAAAATCGGAATCATTGAAATCTGTGTTTTACTAATCGGAAACAGACCCGTTTTGGATCCGACAAAACGGAATCAGTGAAATGGAATCAGAAACGATCAAGAGGAATTTCATACGAAATCGGATCCGACTGATTTTCATTTCGGATCCTTTTGTTGAATCCGTTTCGGACCTGAAACTAATTTCCGATTCGGATCCGAAACTAATTCACTGATAAAAAACGATCCGTTT
This sequence comes from Muscina levida, assembly GCA_964034835.1. Taxonomy (NCBI): domain Eukaryota; kingdom Metazoa; phylum Arthropoda; class Insecta; order Diptera; family Muscidae; genus Muscina; species Muscina levida. The sequence continues at coordinate 108,046,092 of OZ035881.1, forward strand.
TTTCAAGAGGAATTTCACACTAAATCGTATCCGAAACGGAATCCGATTCGGATATAATGTCAATAGAAACGGATTAGGAACGGGTCCGGATGGCACACTGGGAATGTGAATTTGTGGTTGGCAAGAGATTGCGACACCTAATCTCGAGGTTTCACCAGGTGTGTGAACGAATAGCCACCATAAGAGTCAAAACAAAGTATTTTTCACATTACACTTATATTTGACCATGTTCCGACAAAAGTGAAAAGCGATGAGGACAAAGAAGAGTTCTACGAGAGCCTAGAAAATGTGTATGACCGCAGCCCAAGCCATGACCTCAAAATTGTACTAGGCGATTTAAATGCTAAAATAGGCAGGGAGACCGCAATTAAGCCAACTACCGGAAAATTCAGTCTGCACACCGAAACGTCGAACAATGGCATCAGACTGATTGCTGAAAGAAATATGGTGGTTAGCAGCATTAGATTTTAATATAGAAATATTCATAAGTCAACATGGTTATCTCCAGATCAATTGACGAGGAATCAGATTGATCAAGTGGTAGTTGATGGAAGGCCGGCATCAAGTGTTCTGGACGTACAAATGATCAGGGGTGCGAACATTGACACCGATCACTACCTTACCTCAGTTAAGGTACGCACAAGGCTAAGCATGGCGAACAACGTACGTAACCAGGCACAACGAAAGCTGGACATCGGTAAGCTGTGGACCACGGACGTAGCGGACGCCTACTCCAACCACCTAACTCAACTGCTACGGAATACTCCAACTCCTGATATTATTACCTCGAATTAACAATATATAGTCGATTCCATAGAACGGACTGCGAAAAGCATACTTGGGTACTCAAAGCCGTCTCAAGATGATGCCTGGTACGACGATGAATGTCGCAATGACACGAGAGAGACGGATGCTGTATACTGACCGAAACTGCAGCCAATGGCAACGTGAGCTGTTCGTGAACGGCACAAGGAGAAGAGACGCTACTCATCTCTTTAGACGAAAAAGGAAAGAGCTGAAGAAGAGGCAAGATGAGTGCACTGTGTGAAGTAGAGGGGAAGCCCGAAAATTTTACCACAGAGTTAAGGCGAGAATGCGTGGAACAGGGTTGTCCTCCCTCAAAGGACAGCGATGGATAGCTAGTGGCAGACCCGGATAAGGTTCTACAGATACGGAGAGATCATTTAAGAAATCTACTGGACACGGACACCACTACAGAAGATTCCAATCCAATCCATGGCGATGGTATTAACTTTCCACCTCCGAGCCAGAGCGAGATACGTGTGGAAATATCCCGCCTTAAAAATAACAAGGCGGCTGGAGCCGATGGTAAACAAAAAATTATTCGTCATTATTTTTTCTTTTAGTGTAAAACAATCACAACGATCGACTGCTAGAGCGAGACTAAATGATTTTGTTTGTTCTTCCTCAATAAGTGCGCGCAGTACATTTGCCGGTCTCTGGTTAGTGCTTTATTACTTTAGCTCATGGTATCACAATGAATCAAATAGACTAAGTGAGTCGATCATCGGCTGTCACCAACAACTAACCACGAAATGCTTTTATTTTTAGATAAACCGCTAAACATGGGTCACTTCTCTGTTTATAGAGGCGAGTATCAGCCAAATGTCTTATGCCGGCCACACATTATAACAGCTCAGTGCTCAGATCTGGCACTGTGTAGTCAATTTAAATTTTTGTTGTTGATGTAACATCAGGTGGATGTGGCTGGGGTGATAATTTTTTATACCGATCGCCACTCGATCAGGCATTCTTTCCGATTATCATACTATCATTGTTGGCAACTTTATGTATGCCTACCAAAACAAAATAATGCAATTAAATAAGAGTAACATTAAAATATTTGCGATATATTAACTCCTAAAGAATTTATTTCGTAATCTCAGATTCACATCCAAACCTGTTTTCCAGTATAATTGCCAGTGCATATATCCCACTCAATACCTGTATATATTGTGTATTTCACACTGATTCAGTTTCCTAGAAATCTGATTTTACTACGTGCTCGAACATTCCGCTCTTGGTACGAATTAATAAAACATTAAGGGCCGTTTTCTCATTAGGCGATTATCTTTTTTCTTAACGAAAAACTGTAGATTAAAGAAACTAGGTTTCCTCAATGTCTCATTTGCTTTTGTTCTATCGCAAAGCTAACCCGCCCTCATCTGCCGGTTATTTATTTGCCGTACAGATAAACTCAATCAGGTGACTGCTGTTCATAGCTTTTTTGTTTTCCAAGATATATTTTTGATTTATAACCAAAACAATAAGCAGCAGGTCATCTTCAGTGGTAAAATGTTTCCCACATTGCTTTTATCTGTCATATTTTAAGTTTTAACTGATTTATATCAAGAATTTGTCAACTGTCTCATCTATTTTTCGGGGTATTGCCAACTGAAAAATAATTTTTTTGTCGGTATATTGAGAAAACCAATATCGTTAACGGACAGTTTATCATTCTAACAAATTTATGTCGGAATTTAGTAACAGGAAGTTTGTCGATACATTGAGAAAACGGCCATAACAATGTTATACACCAAATGAAAACACATTTAAAAAAAAATAATTGTTTTTTTGTGTTGTGATTTTTCGACCTTATTTTATAATCCTTATAAATGATTGTTCAAGCTCTAGGTCTGTTTTTCTAAATCTTTATTTTTTATTTATTTTATTCGATATTTCGCCTTCCTTTGGATGTAGGCTTGCCAGATTTAAAATTGTAAAATTCTTGACATTCACGATAAAATATCTTGATTTTGAAAAAATATCTTGACAAATAAAAATATGAGTTGTTAATATTTCAATATCATTTATTTTTAAATAAAAATTTAATTTCTGTATAAAAAGAATACAAAATATTAAATAAATCAAGTACAGATATTACAGTCAGATCAACTGACTGATAAATACCCTAAGATAAATACCGAAAGAGTCTTTTACGCATAATAATTTATAAAGAATTCCTAATTTCTAATGGGTTGGGTAAAGCATCCCGTTTCCGAAGTTTCATTTATGATTGCAAAATATTAAAAGTAAACTATTTTCAACGTCTTGAGGAGTTTCTTTTAGAATTTATTGGAAATTTATGGATATTTCCAGCGGAAGGACGGACGATTTCATAGTAAAAATAGCTATATTTTTAACTTTATGTTTCTGTAATCATACACAGAAAAAAATTACGACAAAGGAATAGTCATATTAAATACCATTTCGTCAATACAATTAAATATTTAATTAAAAAGGCGCCAACAACCGAAATTGTAAAAACAATAAACAGTGTTGTCACATTTACAATTTTTTTATTTTTGTTGAATTTGAACAGTGGTAGAAAATTTGTAAATATGACAATTTACAACCACTCTCAAATGGTAAAATTGTTATAAATCAAAATTGAATGCTAACAATTTTATTTAATTACTTAACAACAATAGTGTTTTTTTTCTGTGTATAATGAATTTGTTGAACTTTAACAAAACAAACTATATATATCGTTGGAAAGTCTCTTCTTTCCAAATCCGCTGAGAAACTTAAAATCGGTTCACATTTATCTGAGTTAGTGGCTTATAAGTGCGTAAAACTATGAAATACCTGTTTTTTATCCGTAACTCAAGATTTTGTGGGTTTTGGGAAATTTGACAATAGATTCTTGTTGTGCTCAGCAGCACCCACCAGAAAAGTAGTATAATTTCCCAGGTATTGGTTTTGTTGTTGCTCTCTGTTATCCATAGAATAATGCGTGTGTCCGCAACGTGTGTCCGCAACGCACATTTAGATTGAAGTAGCGCAAAAGGTAAAAGTAATTTAAATGTGAAGTAAGTTGTTTATAAAACCTAAAATGAAGACATGCATTATTTTACAAAAAAAATATATTGGTCACATAAGAAATTCCGCTAAATTTCGCAAATTTTCGTAGACACTCAAGTTGCTATGGAAAATTGTGTGTGTCCGTAACGCACTTTGTACTTGTGTTAGTCAATCAATTGTGAATTGATCATTTTAAGTAAAGTTTCATTAAAAGAGCATTATAGTACTGTCTAAAATCTACATTTTTTAATATGAACATAATCTTCATAATATTTCAACTTTTTGAGAAAACTACAAAATAAGAAAAAAATCATGCGTCCGCAACGCTAGGAAATACCCATATACATTTTCGGGTAGTTGGCATATTTGTTTAGAAGGTATCAGTAGGGGAGCAAAATTTCATGATAGATAATATATGATAATTATAATTATAATAAATAAATAGTTTTTATCTCACATGTCATCTTTTGGTCCAGTCTGCCGAAATAAAAATATCGATATTTCTAAAAAGGATCAGCTAGGCATTCACTTCAAGCATTTTTTGTATGTTTGATCAACCCAGAGTACAGTGGAATTTCCACTTTTTAGTGTCATTATCATGCAACCTAAAGTTGCTTTTAGCCTACAGTGAAACGCTTAAAATTAAAAAAATTACAATTTATAGTGTCCTCTTAAAATAATGTGTAACTCTCCCACATGTCGCCCAATTTTTATAAACTTTGGCGTGTTTTACCCCAGGAAGTGTTATGCTCAACTTATGAAATTGGAGATATTTTTGCGATTAATATTTTTTATAATTTTTTTATCAATTTAAAACCGTGATTTTTGCACACAAAAAATAATTTTTCAAACTTTAATTGCCCCTACCACCAAACTATCCAACCGGTGGTTAAAGCTTGTATAGAAAGGTTTTTGGGTTGCTCATTACCTTTAATTGGAGACTACTGCGTTTACGAATAATTCTCCAATAAGCTGATGCATCTCATAAAAATATCGTAGAAAAATTCAAAAATTCATATCTTGAAAACTAAACAGAGGAAGAAATTTTAAATCTCATATTCGTATTTAGGATGCCGAAATCTATAGAAATATCTGCAGCCGACAAAATATAAAGATTTGTAAACAGGTGTTATTAGTGTCGAATAAAGGAGGAAAATATAAGTGTTGATATATTTTCAAACAAATACACTTTGAATTTTACAAAACATTGTGCAAGGAAAATAAAACTTTGAAAAACATATTTACGTTATATTTTGGCTGGTCTGTAGAAATCTTGACAAAACATCTTTTTTCTTGATTCTTGACGAGCATCAAAAATTCTTGTAAATCAAGAAAAATCAAGACCGTTTGGCAACCCTATTTGGATGGCATCTTCAGGAATTTTTATATCTAAAACAAAAAACAACAAATTTTTGTATACATACATTTTTCACTTAACAAACAACAAATTCTTACACAGTAACAATAATCAAACGTCTTGATACAAATACATTTTATATTGAACTAGCTACACATATGATTTTTGTTTGTTTATTATGTGTCTGTAGTTTTGCGCTATATTGTCAACATCGTTTTTGTAATTTATTCTCTTCTCTTGCGGTACGTTTATGATGTGAAGCATCTCTAGAGTAAAGCGTTTGTTGTAGTTTTTCTCTGTCTGTAATATCCTAACGTTTTCTAAATTCGGTGTGTGAATAGTTTGCGCAAATTATTTGATGTTGTTGATGCTATTACGTATTTTATTTTGTCATATATGTCCGAGTGTATTAATCTCTCTGTTATTCCTGGTACATATGTCATTGTTTTATATATTCTTTCCGGTTTTTCTTCGGGTGTGCATTTTCTTTTATTTTCCCATATCAGTTTCCTAATAAGTTTTTCTGGGAATGCATTTTTCTTTAAGATGTCCATAATTTTCCTCTTATTGTCTTTATGAAATTGTCGGTCGCTTATATTGAGCACTCGGTTGACTAGATTTTTAGCCGTATTTATAATTATTGTCTTTGGTTGGCACGAATAATAGTTAATAATACGGCCCGAGGAAGTTGGTTTTTGATACCAGTCAGTCTTAATTATATTTCCTCTTCGTATAATAATACAATCCAAATATGGGAGTCTACCGTTTTGCTCCTCTTCTACAGTAAATTTTATTTGTCCATGAAAACTGTTGAGTTCTTTTAACGTCTCGTTTATCGCATCAACTTTAATTATTCCAAACAGGTCGTCTACGTACTTGGTAAGTAATCTGGGTTTGATTTTTAGTTTTTGCACACAATGGTGTAATAACTCTTCCATGACTAAGTCAGCTATAATAGGTGAAGCTGGAGATCCCATTGGTAGTCCTTTCGTTTGCGCATATATTTTATCTTTGAATTTAAAATATCGGTTTTCCTTAATACAAAATTTTAATATCTTTAAAAAGAGTTCCTTTGGCATCGCAGTATGTTTTTTAATCTCTTCCCATTTCTTAATGATTACGTCAAAAGCGAAGTCAACTGGTATACTTGGAAATAAAGATATTACGTCAAAGGAAATTAACTTTTCGTTATCACATATTGCACTGTTGTTGATCTTATTTTTAAATTGCACTGCATCCCTTACATTAAACTTCGATTCTGTTGTAAGATTTTTTAAAATATTGGTTAAATATTTGCTCAGTTCGCCTGCCGGTGAGTTAATTGATGAACATATTGGTCTGAGAGGATATCCTTCTTTATGAATTTTAGGTAGTCCATAAATTCTTGGTGCTAGTGCCGTGTCAGTTTTGAGACGTCTTTTCTCTATCACAGTTATTATATTGCACGAGTGTAGTTCGTCTACAAAATTGTTGTTTTTCTTTTGTAGTGATGAGGTGGGATCTTTATTTAGCCTTTTGTATGTGGTTATATCATTAACAATATTTTCCATACGGCTGTCATACTCGTTTTTCTCCATAGCTACTGTGACATTTCCTTTATCGGCATTTAATATTAATATATTTTTATTTTTGTTTAAAAAAGTTTTCGTCTGTTCCACTGTGCTGAGTGTAAATCTATCTCTTAAACTTAAGCTTCTTTTGTTGTTATGGTTTTCTAACATTGTTGTAAATTTTGTTCTTGCTATCTCTTGATCTTCTCTTTCTTGCAACGTCTGTATGCAATCCTCTCCATCAGCAATGATTTTAAACAGAGGAAATTGTTGTTTTGTAGTTGGTAATGTGTGTTTTTGTCCCAACGAGAGAAGCCATTGTATGTCTTCTGGAATGTCAACGTTTGTTTTGTTTACGAACCATGGTTTGTTTTGTACAATGTTTAGTTCTCTTCTTTGTATCTCTCTCAGCTTTTCAAACTTATTTTTGTGTTTGTTTTTAATAGTTAGGTTTCGTTTATTTGTAAGTTCATCTTCGCAATGCCAAAATTGTTCTTGTTCTTCTGTTGTTAGTTGTAGATCTATTTTGGTTTTCAGTTTTTTCAGAGCAATGTCGTTTGTTTTCCTTATTTCGTGTTTTTGCATTATCAGTAAATTTAGTATTTTCGCATGAAAGTTTTGTAAAATAGTTGTTAGTGATGTTGTTAATTTTGGGGAAATATTTTCCGTTGTTAGAAATATATTTTATTATACGAAGAGGAAATATAATTAAGACTGACTGGTATCAAAAACCAACTTCCTCGGGCCGTATTATTAACTATTATTCGTGCCAACCGAAGACAATAATTATAAATACGGCTAAAAATCTAGTCAACCGAGTGCTCAATATAAGCGACCGACAATTTCATAAAGACAATAAGAGGAAAGTTATGGACATCTTAAAGAAAAATGCATTCTCAGAAAAACTTATTAGGAAACTGATATGGGAAAATAAAAGAAAATGCACACCCGAAGAAAAACCGGAAAGAATATATAAAACAATGACATATGTACCAGGAATAACAGAGAGATTAATACACTCGGACATATATGACAAAACAAAATACGTAATAGCATCAACAACATCAAATAATTTGCGCAAACTATTCACAAACACAAAAAGTAAAGTTGACAGAATTGAAAAGTCCAACCTTATATATAAGATTGATTGCACTGGTGACGGGGACAACATATGCGACAAATCATATGTTGGAACGACAAAAAACAAACTTAAGACAAGAATATCAGGACACAGATCAGATCTAAGAAATAGGAGTAATTTACCAACCCAAAAAACTGCACTAGCCTCCCACTGTGCAGAGAGAGGACACACTGAATTTAGAAAACGTTAGGATATTACAGACAGAGAAAAACTACAACAAACGCTTTACTCTAGAGATGCTTCACATCATAAACGTACCGCAAGAGAAGAGAATAAATTACAAAAACGATGTTGACAATATAGCGCAAAACTACAGACACATAATAAACAAACAAAAATCATATGTGTAGCTAGTTCAATATAAAATGTATTTGTATCAAGACGTTTGATTATTGTTACTGTGTAAGAATTTGTTGTTTGTTAAGTGAAAAATGTATGTATGCAAAAATTTGTTGTTTTTTGTTTTAGATATAAAAATTCCTGAAGATGCCATCCAAAGGAAGGCGAAATATCGAATAAAATAAATAAAAAATAAAGATTTAGAAAAACAGACCTAGAGCTTGAACAATCATTTATAAGAAAAATAATTGTTGTTGGTGAAGGGTGGACAACATTTTTTTATGTCTCGATAAATTTTATTTTTTTGAATTAAAATAAATACAAATATCTTCACCAAAAGTTGCATAATATTTTGAGATCCAAACAGTCGTTAAAAGAAATAGGTATTTTATATACATACTAGCTGACCCGGCAAACTTCGTCCTGCCAGCAAAGTTATTGGCATAAGAAAGAGTTGTACCAAGCTCTATAGACACAAATAAAATATGTCCTAAGGGAAAATGGTCTAAGAACTGAAGCTTCATACGCACTTGCCATATTTTATATCTAAATCTCAAATGTTAAACGTTTTTAAAAGTTTACACGAAGTAGATGGTAGTGAAGGCTAAAGAAGTTCAGATCTAATAATACGAACTCTTTTTATCAGAAAAAGTTGTATCAACATCCGTTAGGCCGTAAAAGATAAGTTTAGTGACATACATAGAAATAAATATAATTATTAAGAAAGATAGGGGAAACAAAACAAAACTTTTGCTATGATCTCTTTGTCCTCAGGTCGAGTAGTGCTAAGTACTACCTATGTATCGAAATATCTTTTATCACGACCAAATTTTTTTCACACTACCTTCCCTCCCCTACTGATCAAAATAAACATATCGTTTCTATATTACCATCTTCATCTTGAATTTGTTTGCTCTGTAGATAAACCTCACCATTTTGCAACGCGTATTCCGTCCACTACTCAAAAATAAAATTTTTGCTGGAATATTCATATCTGCAGTGGTATATTTTTTCTATGCATCCGTCTCATTTCTATGGGCCAAATAACTACATTTGACGCCAGCACCTTACAGAAGGACTTCTTTCGTTTGCCTCACTTACTCATATATTTTCCATAGTAAGGGGTTTAATAAACAGTTTCGTACGTTCCATCAATTTTGAAAATTTGGTGCAGTCGTTCGGATTTGTGCGCGTACACACGTTTTGGAGATTCACACTTGACGATTAAAATATATTATAATCGACAAGTTTTAATAAAAATATTTACTAAATTCACATCACCGTGTCTATTCCTTACAATTTTCGTTATAATTCCACCCCAGCGCCACCTGCCGGGTCCATTTATACATAAATTTTTGTAAAATATGTTGAGTGTAGTTGAAATCTAATAACGATTGGTTTATTTCTTTGACCTCTAAAATATTTCAATTTAAAGGGCGAGGTTTCCCGGACAAATTCTGTTCTTCATGTATCTTAAAGATTATTATAAGAATTGCTAAAACGGATCAGCAGTGTCGTCCATGATGTGATGAGAACTTACTTATTGATAGGCATATATTCTAAAACCAAATTTTTAAGCCGATTGACTGACATAGAACTTTCTGCGTTGGTGTACTGGGTGATTGTACCTTTTTATCCTAAGGAGTACGAATTTCCATTCATTAGGCTCAATTTTCCTTCATTAGGCTCAGCAACCCCATTAACCGTATGGTCTGGGTGATATCAACAGTTATCCCTATTTTCGTTATTGCCCCCTAAAATTTCGAAATGGGAAAAACCACTTTGTGAAGCTCTCTAATTCTGTAGGAAGTGCGCCATTATAAAAGTTAGTCATTCTTTTTTAAGCCTTTTTGCGGTCTGGGTGACCATCTATAGCCAATCCTCAACTTTCACTGAAATTTTGGGACCAATGGGGCCGTTTTCACAATTAGTGATGACATCAAAATGTACATCTTTTTTATATATATAGACTTCTGAATAACTATGATGTTAAAAAAGTTGTAAAATCATATATTTTTAATTTAAGTAAAATCGGACAATCGATATAAATTTTCGAAATAATTCAACCACAGCCAAATCAACTGTAGGTCCATATATGCAAAAAAATTCTCATAATAAAACAAATATACATTCAAAATTTCAGTCAAATTGTTTCATTCGTTAAAATTTTCATTATAATTAAACCCTAGCGACACCTACCGGGTCAATTGATACAAACAATTTTTTCTCAAGGTTCCACAAACATAAATACTAAATTTCAGTTAAATAGGTACATGCATTAAAATGTTCGATATAAATCCACCCTAGCGCCATCTACCGGGTCCGTTTGTACATACAATTTTTTCTGATGATTAAACAAACATAGATTCTTAATTTCAATTAAATTGGCCCATTCGTTAAACTTTTGGTTGTAAACCGTATCCAGCGCCACCTACCGGGTCTATTTGTACATAAAATGTTTTCTCATGATCAAACGAATATCCATTCTAAATTTCAGTTGAATTGGTACATATAACAAGGCAACGTAATCAATATAAACGTAATCAATATATATATATTAGACCAGCTTTCCCGGCTCGCGTTCCCGCCGCTACTTACAATAATTTTTTTGAGAATCAAAGCAGTTACACCTTCTCTTTTTATTGTGAAATTTAAGAAAATCTGTTATATCCTCCAAATAACTCTCTTTTAGCCTTAAAGGTACAAATTACAAAAAAATATTTCTTATCGCAAAACTACTACAAAAGATGAACGGTTACACCAGTTAATGTTATTGACTTTTTGTTCCGTTGTATTCTCTTCGTAGCGTATATCATCTAATTTTTCAATTCTAACGTTAGCGGCGTGGTCTAACCGGTGGTACCACTTTTGTCTTTTTGTACTCCTAAAAGTACGAATTTTAAAAAATTCCTTCGAGTCGCTCAGATTCTCTGTATGATTAATATTCACACCCAATTTTTGTGCGTTTTGTCAATAGGTACCTTTTTCCCTTAAAATACGAATTAGTCTAGTTGATAGTACCAGTAACTGCCTTTTTCGGCCTGTTTACTCCTAAAACAATGAATTTCGAAAAATTGCTTCGTGTAGAATTCCCGTATAAATTGTCGTTATTCTTACTTTAGCCATATGGTCTGGGTGATGGTACCAGTTCTATTCCTTTATTGGTCTTTTTACCCCTAAACTTAAGAATTTCCACCACTTTTTTCACGCTTCTACCAGTTTTTTCCATTTCTCGGACTAATCCCTTTTTTCGGCCTTATTAGAACTAAATGTACAAATAATTCTATTGGGAGCTTGCCCATATAAATGATTGCGATTATACCAGTTTTATCCCTTTTTCGGCATTTTTACTTGTCAAAGTACGAATTTCGAAAAATCCCTTCATATCGCACGACGATTCTATAACATAAATACACCCCTGTTTTCGCGATACTACCTATACCCATTTGTTGTGGGCGAAAGTACAAGTTTTCAGGGCTGGGAGCGATCAGTTAGTCAAGTAATATAAATTATGAAAATTTTAGAACAATCTGTCCATTAATATGAGCGGTATAACGATTTATTCAAAAGGGGCCTGGGACCTCCCGTTTCCCAGCAAGACGCAATCCTCCTTGTAGCAGTAACATATGTTCATACTCCTAACAGCACGTGCGATATGACCGATTATAATTTCAGTTTTTGTGGGTGGTGCCGCGCCTCTTTTTATACCCTCACCCTACGGTTAGGAGGGTATATATTTCATTTGATATATAATTTTGATTTGATATATATATCATATGTTGCACAACAGTGTAACACACAGAAGGATTCACTTTAGACCCTAGGTTTCTTTGAACCAAATTCGATTCATGACTTTTTAAGTCGTTTGAACCATGTCCGGCTGGTAAACACGACAACTTTCGAAAGACACAACCAAATGTTTTGAAAATTTGCACGAGTTAATATTTCCCCAAAACTACTTGCGGTATTGCAAATGGGCTACATGGCCCGCCACTTCTGGTACCTACCATACAAATTCATCATTCCGCCTACTTTAGAAATCGAGTAATAATATCAATACACCCAACGGGATCGTACCCAAATTCTGTAATTAATTAAGCTATAACAGGACGAAGTTTTGGAAAGAAATTGGAAGTCTAGCCACGCCCCTTCAGGTACCTCCCATACAAATGTACCTTTCCGCCCACTTTAGAGATGGAGTAATAATATCAATAAATCCAACGCGATCGCACCCAAATTCTTTATTTAGTAAAGCTATAGCAGGATAGAGTTTTGGGGAAAAAAACTGGAAGTCTAGCCACGCCCATCCGGTACCACCGATACCCAACTTGTACTGGGCGTGGCAACACTTTCCGTAAAAAAAAGTATTTTTTATGTACGACCAACATATCTATTAAATCTCGACTTTGTTCCTATGGTATATAAAATACGGCCATTTCAAACTTTGAGGTGTATGATACAGCGCCACGCCCATTTTACCCCCTTGCAGTCCAAATTTCCAAAAATTCCTTCTTAGTGCGCGCTTACGTCATCAAAGGAACCTACATTCCAAATTTCTAGCTAAATCAGTCATTCACCCAAGCCTTTTATATATATAGAGAAAGCTTCTTTTCATACATCATTAATGACTAAAACAGTCGGCGTTGCCACCGGAACACATAAAGCTTAAGGAATGATAAAAAAAAAACTTTTATGAATACAATTTCTTTTTATTCTTATTTTTAGAGCTAAAGAATACTTTAGCTGGAGAACGCTTCATATCTACTTTAGTAATTTTTTATGAATAAGACCGTTAATATAATATAACAAATAATTTAAAACAAAAATTATAATATAATTTTTTTATGCAGTAATCATAGAAAACCTTAGATATACATATATCCAAGTTATACTTTTTTATTATATCATCTTGCGACAAACTATTTGACATTTCTAATCAACGATTATATTTTCTATCTTTTTTTTCTAGGATGGACAGGGAAATCGTGTCAAACAATTTAAGGACATCAAACTCACCCAAGGGGTATACAAGGACAAGTTCCAACTGTCAGAGCATCCTGTGCTGGGTGATTGGATCATTCGTGTCTCCATCACCGGCAAATATGATTACAGTGATTCCAAAAAGTTTGTAGTCCGACATTATATTCTACCAAAGTTTAGCGTTTACATCAAAACCGAATCAACTTTTGTGCCTGAGGATCGTGCGATAAAGGCCCTGGTATATGGAAAATATACATTTGACAAGTACGTGGAGGGTAACGTTACGGCTAAGATTGTGGATAACTACAAGGATGTGGTGTTACAACAAAAGCAATTGCTCATCAAGGATCGGCTAGAGGTGGAATTTCGCTTTGAAAATCCCGAAGACTTAAAGGGTCTCTATGGAGTCTCCCTACAAGTGGAACTTACAGAAAAGCATACTGGTCTAATGCACAGCGATAGACAATACATCTCGATACGCAATGAACGTTACAGTATTCTAGTTGATTATGACTCAATTGAATATGATGGCCCGAAACCGCATCGTTTTAAGGTTGCAGTGCGACACTGGAATGGTACAGCAGTGACCGATCGCACAAAACCCGTTATAATGAAACATGGCTCGAAGGAGTACAGTGCCTATTTGGATGGCAACAGTGATGCCATATTTGAATTTGAACAAGAAGCATTGGCCAATTATGAAATTCGTTTTCAAGATTCCAAACAAATAATGCCCAATATCTTTGTAGATGAGAATATAAACAATAATACAACGGAGTCGTATTGCAAGCTAAGTCTTAAGGGAGACAGGTAAGAAAAGATGAATTGTGAAACATATAAGGGATGGCATCAACAATAACTTAGTTGCTAAATTGTCAGATTAGGTAATCACACATTCATAAGAATGAGTTATATTGTACATCCTTTGGAGACTGTTGTGCTTCATTGTGTTTGTGTTAGGTGAGGAATAATAAACTTACGGAATAGGGTTAGGATATTGAACAGAAACATTACAGAACTACTGTTCCTTCTCCCCAAAATTCTGGTGGATACTTCTTAAGTCTGAGTTATTGAAATTAAACGATTTTAAGATAAAACAAGTCGGGTATACCGACTTACATATAAAACCAGTACAGAAATTTCAGTCAGGTAAACTGACAGATAAATACCATCACCCAATATAAGATATTGTTTAAGACTTGAGTTATTGTAATTAATAGATTTTTAAAGTAAAATTACTTATGTATTATTTTTTGTCTGCATGTAGAGCAAAAACATATAAAATTTGACCTATTTGTGTTGAAGGTACAATTAGGGGCATCACAACGTGTCTGATTCTTTTTCGTATGTAAAAGGGGAGATATCCCATATATTTATATGGGAGGTACCAGAAGGGGTGTGCCAAATAGTTAGGGTTGCTGAGGCTTTGCTTCCTATTAAAAGACAAATTAACTGACCAAATTTGATTATCCCCCCAGGTGCCGGTTTAGAAGTTATGGGAGAAATATTAATTTTCCAAACAAAGTCATTATGTATGGGAGGTACCAGAAGGGGTGATCCGATATAGTCCATATTTATTTCTGATTAAAATCTTCATAACCGTACACCTTACGCAAAATTTTACTGAATTCAGTGTACTTACAAAAAAGATATGTATGTGAGACTATGGGGGTGGGTTCGGTCATTTGTATGGGAAGTACCAACAGGGGTGTGTCAAATAGTTAGGTTTTCTGAGGTTTTGTATTCTATCAGAAGATAAATTTACCGATCAATTTTCATTACCTCCCAAGTGTCCGTTTGGAAGTTATTGGAGAAATATTAATTTTCCAAAAATACGTAATTTTGTATGGGAGGTACCAGAAGGGGTGATCCGATATAGTCCATGTTCATTCCTGAGTGTAATTTTCACAAGCGAACATCATACGCAAAATTTGAGTGAATTCACTTAACTTACAAAAAAGATATGTATGTGAGACTATGGGGGTTGGTTCGGTCATTTGTATGGGAGGTACCAGAAGTGGTGTGTCAAATAGTTAGGCTCTCTGAGGTTTCGCCACCTATCACAACACAAATGTATCGACAAATATTCATTACCCCCCAAGTGTCCGTTGGGAAGTTATGGGAGAAATATTTATTTTCCAAAAATAGGTAATTTTGTATGGGAGGTACAAGAAGGGGTCGGGCTATTCAGCCCATTTACAATCCCATAAGTTCGTTTTTAAAAATATTAATACTGGTAAATTGTCATACCGATACGTTTAGGATTACTCAAGTTATCCTGCTGACCAGCCATCCAGCCAGCCAGACAGACGGACATAGCTCAATCGTCTTAAAAAGTCCTGAAACGAATTTGGTCTTAAGATACTTGGGGTCTAACTCGTCTCCTTTTATTACACTTTTTTTCGTATCACCCCATCCCTAAGGGTGATGGTATAATGAGAATAGATGAATATGGTCATTTATATGCAAGGTATCCGAAAGAGTGTAGCAAATATTTAGGTGCAAATAAACTAAAATGCAACTATGACGGGCCTTCAAGACGTTACCTACCTCTCTTTATACTGACTGTATAACATTTGTTCACATACATTTTCTCATCATTGCAGGCCACGTCTTGGTACCCCCGTGGAAATTGAGGTTACCTCTATTGCTGACATTCCCTATATTGTATACACTATTGTATCGCATGCTAACATTATTCACACTGACCACATCACTTTGGGTCCAAATCTGAGATCCTACACAATTTGGATAACACCATCCATTGAAATGGTGCCAAAGGCCTACGTTTACGTCCACTATGTGCAGAATGGAAATTACCGGTACGACGAAATTGAACTAACATTTCCATTGGAATTTGAAAATAAGGTCTGTATGAAATTGACTTGTGTAACGATTTATTTTGCTGACAGACCTCTGTCGTCTTCCCTTTAAGGTGGCAGTTTTAGCTCCGCGTCAAGTGAAGCCTGGACAAGAAGTTACGCTCGAGCTGAAGGCTCAGCCAAAATCCTATGTTGGAGTCTTAGCTGTGGATTTGGGGGTATATCTGTTGGATTCTTCTTATGACCTACAAAGATACACTATACTGGGCGATTTGGCTGCAGACACAACGACTACGCCTTTAAATGCTTTAGTTTATCCCGGTTTACTGTCGGGGTTGGTTACATTTACAAATGCCCATTATAAATTTGTCCCCTTGCATGGTAAGGTGATCAGTGCCATAAAACATAGTGTGAGTTTGTGTTAATTCTTCTCTGTGTATATTGATTTTCTGTGTAGAGCGATCTGCGGTGAGTCCGGCACATTCTAATCAAATAAGGTTTCGGAAGAAATTTCCTGAAACTTGGATTTTTGAAAATTACCACATGTAAGTTCACTGTAATAGCATTCTGCCGGCTCCTAAGGAAGAAAGTCACATCTCCATTTTAGAAGTTTTGAGATGTGTAACTTCTACGTTTTATATCTTTAAAATCTAAAATTAAATATTTTCGAAAAATTTCAAAAATTATTTCAATGTATTTTTGAATCATTTTTGAAATTCTAATGTATTTATTTATCTTATAGTATTTTTGAGTCATTTTTGAAAATTTTCAAATATATTTTTTTTAAAACTCGAAAGATATAGAACTTAGAAGTTACGTATATTGAATCTACTTAAATAGAGATGTGACTTTCTTTCTTTGACTTCTGTTAATTATATGATTCGTGTATTTTCAGCACTGAGGACTCCACCAAACTGACCCTTGAAATACCCGACACTATCACCACTTGGCGTATTACGGCATTTTCGGTAAACGAAGTCACCGGCTTTGGCATCGTCGATGGGCCCACCGATATCACCACCATACAAAATTTCTTCATTGACCTAAATCTGCCGTATTCTGTGAAGCGTGGGGAAATTGTTTCTATACCCGTGCTCATACACAATTACCACGATCAAGAGCTGGAAACGGAAATCACTTTGTATAACGCTGATCAGGAATTCTATTTTATGGAGTCAACCGTCTTTGACGTTGAGCGGAGTTCCGAAGAACAAGAGCGGGTGCAGCATATGAAAGTCCCCGCAAACGGTGTGGAAGTTGTGAAATTTTTAATAAATCCCAAACAAGTGGGAGAGATTAATTTGCGCATAGTAGCCAAAAATCCGATATCAACGGATGCCATTATACAAAAGCTCAGAGTTGAACCCGAAGGTATGAGAAAAATCCATAATAAGGCGTTGTACCTTACGGTGCCTGCGGGCAAACCATTTAAGGTGACACTGCCTGTAAATATACCCCTGGGAATTGTTCCCAGCTCAGAATTTATTACTCTTTCGGTGGGTGGTGACAATTTAGTGCCTACCATCAAAAATCTAAATAACTTGGTTCTACTGCCCACTGGGTGTGGCGAGCAAAATATGGTTAATTTTGCTCCGAATATTTTGGTGTTGCAGTACCTAAAAGCATCGGGTAAATATTTTAAGGAAAGAGCTTTGGTGGCCAAAGCCAAAAGATACATTGAGGTGGGTTATCAGCAACAGCTGTCATATCGCCACGACAACGGCGGTTACAGTGTCTTTGGCCAACGAAAGGATAAAGAGCCCAGTACCTGGTTAACCGCCTACGTTATACGCTTCTTTATCAAGGGTTCCAAGTACTTGGGTGTAGAACCACATATAATAGACTCAGGTATGGAGTATTTGTCCAAGGAACAGTTGTCGGATGGCAGCTTTCCCTATACGGGTTATCTATTCTATCCCGCGCATCAAAATCGCTATGGATTCACCGCATTTGTTCTGATGACATTCTTAGAAGACAAAGTAAGTTGAGACGCAATGATTGTATATAAATCACGACTAACTTTCATGTTCTCTTGCTGCAGAAATATGCCATGAAATATGAAACAACCATAGAGAAGGGACTGAAATTCCTTACTGATAATCTGGACAAAGTAGACGATATTTACGCTCTCTCTATTATGGTCAACACTTTGCAATTGGCAAAACGTTCGAATGCTGCAAAAGTGTTGGATAAATTGCTGCAGCAGAAAAAACAATTGAACGATTCGGTTTGGTGGACCCAAGGTGATCAAAATCGTGAAAAGGATGTCGAAATTACTGCCTACGTTCTATTGGCGCTACTTGTCAGTGATGGCAGAAATCCGGCAGATGACCAAAGTATTCTCAAATGGCTGACGGAGCAGAGAAACGAACGTGGAGGTTTCAGATCGACCCATGACACTGTGGTGGGCCTGCAGGCTCTGGTGAAATTCTCCGAGAAATATAGTAGTGCAGAAAATACTAATTTGAAAATTTCGTACACGGCTAACAACAATGAGAGTTCCGTATTGAAGAGTGGTGACCTAGTGGTGGATGCGAATAATCTTTTGATTTTCCAAACGGAAGAGGTAAGATTTAGCTATAACTATGCATATGTGTGGAAAATTACAATGACCATTGTGAACGGGACCGGCCGTAACATAGAGGTTAGAACAGGCGACTACCATGCGGGAGATCCGTGGTTCGATTCCCGTCTCCAGCCCCTTCCGGCCCCTTCGATGTTGTCGACAGCAAAAAAAGTAAAAGCTTCTCCCAACACGGTAAAAGTGTTGAGATAACCGGCATGTCTAGTAAAAGCTTCTCAAACAGTGACGTTCGCATTCGTCGATAAAGATATAGGTGAAGTTTGTTGTGATTCCATAATAGAAAGCGCTTTAATTCACAACAACACGAGAAGCATCATATACCTTATTTATGGGGTGTAAAGGGGAATTAAGTTTTGTTTTTATTGTGAATTGAAATAAAAAAAAAACTAGGAAGGATGCAGAAGATTTTTGAAACGAATTGGTCTTGAACAACAAACAAGTTTGGAAACTAAAGTAGTAATATGGCCTTGAATCAGCCCTCATTACCAAAACAAATAAGTTAACGTGAGAAAAATTAAGTATATGCTAAATTATGTTGACCCTATGGGCGGACTGGGCGTGTCAAAACATATTTTTAGAGCTAGGGAAATAAAATTTGATACACAGATAGCACTCGGCAACACGAATATGTATATGCGGACAAAGTTTTCATTTTTGCTAGGGAGATAAAATTTGGTACATAGATATGATAGTAATCAAGAACACGAATATGCAGACTAAATTTAAATTTTGAATCAGTGGCCGGTGTAGGCGTGGTAAAACTGTACTTAAGCCCTAGAGAGATACAATTTGACACCCAGGCTGTAGAAATTTTAATTTTGCATCAGTGGGCAGAATGGTTTTGGTACACAAATAGTACTCGAAAACAAGAATATAAATATACAGACGACATTTTCATTTTGCATCAGTGGGCGGAGTGGGCGTGGCAAAACTGTATTTTAGCCCTAGAGAGATAAAATTTGTTACACAGATATTACTCAAGAACACGAATATGAAAATGCAGACAAAATTTAAATTTTGGATCAGTGGGCGTGGCAAGACTTTATTTTAGCCCTAGAGACATACAATTTGACACCTAGATAGTAAAGGGCAACACTAATATGAATATGAAAACGACCATTAATTTTGGATCATTGGGGCGTGGCTAAACTGTATTTTAGTCCCAGAGAGATGAAATTTGATACACAGATAATATTTGACAACACGAATATAAATATGTAAACGAAATTTAAATTTTGTGTCAGTGAGCGGAGTGAAAGTGGAAAAGCTGCAGTTTAGCCATAGAGGCATCCAGGTACTACACGACAACACGAATGCAGACAAAATTTAAATTTTGGATCAGTGGGCCGAGTAGACGTGGGATACAATTTGACACCCAGATAGTACACGGCAACACTAATATGAATATGCAGAAGAAATTTTTATTTTGGATTATTGAGGAAAGAGGGCATGGCAAAACTTCATTTAAGTCATAGAGAGAACGAATTCTATACACGGATAGTATTCGACAACACGAATATTAATACGCAGACGAAATTTTAATTTTAGATCAGAGGGCGGAGGTGGCATAACCAAACTATATCTTTGCTCCAGAGGGATGCAATTTGGTACACTGATAGTACCTCGGCACTTCATATTGATATTTTCAGACGAAATTGTTATTCTCAATCTGTGGTGGAAGGGGGCGTGGCAAAACTGTATTTTTGTCTTAGAGCGATAATCTGTATATATAAAAGGCTTTGGTGACTGACTGATCACTCCCCAGCCCAAATGAAATTTGGAATGTAGGTTCCTTTTACGACATAGGCGCGCACTAAGAAATTTGGATTGCAAGGTGGTAAAAGGGGCGTGGCACCGCCCTATACAACTCGCATATAGAAATGGCTGTATCTTTAAAACCATTACAGGTACGAAGTCGAGATTTGGTACGTTATCGGTAGTATAAGAAAAAATACTTTGTTTGTGGAAAATGGGCCACTCCTCTTTTAAGAAAATCGTTATAAGGGCCAAATAAATGGACCGATTGCAGTTATATTTTTTTATTCAATACTATCCATAGGGCCTCTATCATAAGCTATATGAAAACATAGTTAGACAATGGGGCGTGGCACCGCCCACATAAACCGAAATTTCAATTGTTCATATCTCACGAACCATTAGAGGTATGAAAATGAGTTTTGCTTCATATTTTACATTTACAAGAGCGATTATATCACGCTGGGAAGAGGGCGGTGCCACGCCCCTTTTGAAAAAAATCATTATATGGACGAAATAAATGAACCGATTGCAATGAAATTTTTACTGTGCAGTACTATCCGTGGGGCCTCTATTTTAGGCTCCATGTTAACATAATTACACAAAGGGGCGTGGCACCTCCCACATAAACCAAAATTACAATCGTTCATACTTTACGAGCCACGTAAGGTATGCAGATAAAATTTTCTACATATGGAAATGGTAGATGGGAGATTACGTCTCACTGGAAAATGGGCGATGCTACGCCCCTTTGGGAAAAGCTGTTATGTCGGTCATATTATTAGAAAGATTGTAATAACATTTTCATAATCAATATATATAAAATTGCTTATTGGCTTTATATAGGATGATGAAATGGGATGGTTGTTCCCCTTTTCGAGTAAACGTAAGCTAAGAATGGAAATTCGTACTTTTAGGGGTAAAAATTACTAATAAGGGATAAAAGTTATACCAGCACCCAGATCAATCGGGTAATGCTATAATCGCGAAAATTGGTATGGAAATGCTCACATTTAAATGAAGTTTTTTTGAAATCCGACATTTTTGGGTAAAAAAATCCAAAAATTAATAAAAATTTTACTGTCGCCCAGACCAAATGGCTAATGATGCAATCATGATAATTTATATGGGCTTGCACTCTATGAAATTAGAACGAAGCAAGGAAAGTTCTCGAAAATCTTACAATTTAGAGGTAAAAAGGACGAAAAGGGATAAAACTTATACTAAACGGCTATAGGTATAATCTTGAAAATTTAAGTGGTTATATTAGTTGTGCGACGTGAAGTAATTCTTCGAAATTCGATCATAAGTTGTAAAAAACCCGAAAAATGGATAAAACCGGTACTATCGCCAAGTCCAAAAGCCTAAAGGTATATCTAGGAAAATGTATACAGAATTGCTCCTAATAGAATAAGAGAGCCACTAGATGGGATCTTTTAGAAATTCGAACATTTAGGTGTAAAAGGGCGAATAGGGATAAAACTGGTACCATTAGAGGGGGTACCAGTCCATTTTAGCTGTGCGATACGAATGTATTAGGGATCACAAGGGACTAAAGTGGAACAATCACTCAGACCAATGGGATAAAGCTACATTCACATAAATGGGGTATTCGTTCATCTTATGAAGCGTTTGCATTTTATGTGTATTGCTTAAATTCATAAAAAGGTTTATTGTTAGTACAGGTGAAGCAACGCGAGCCGGGAAAGCTAGTACAATTTGATATACAGATAATATTCGATGCCAAATAATACAATTTATTTTAGCAAAAAGTACATTTACTGTACTAAAAAGTACATTTACTGTACTAAAACGTGCAATTTATTGTAATAAAAAGTACATATTCTGTACCAAAAAGTAATACTTATTGCGCCAAAAAGTGTTTTTATTTTACAAAAAGTACATTTATTGTAGCAAACAGAACATTTAAGTTAATA
Source organism: Muscina levida (assembly GCA_964034835.1). Classification (NCBI taxonomy): domain Eukaryota; kingdom Metazoa; phylum Arthropoda; class Insecta; order Diptera; family Muscidae; genus Muscina; species Muscina levida. Next base: position 108,068,382 of record OZ035881.1, read on the forward strand.
AAGAGTACTTTATTGGTACCAATAAGTAGAATTTATTGTATTGATAAGTACAATTAATTATAACTACAAATAAGTACGAAAAGAACAATTAATTATACCACAGAGTACCTTAATAGTACCAAAAGTATTTTAACTATACTAACAAGTTATTTTATTGTACCAAAAAGTTCTTTAATTGTGACAAAAAGTTATTTTTACTGTATCAACGAGTACTTTTATTTTTATCAAAAAGTACTGTAGTTGAAGCAAAAAGCAAGGACTAGAAGAGTTTTTTCTTCAATTTATAATATTTTTGGCAGTAAAGTTGAAGGACTATTTAGACTGCGTCAGTTTGTTTAATCAAAAAAAAGTATGTCGGTAAATTCTGATAAAACAACCTCAATTACACGATGCTGACACATTTTAAAGGAAAATACTGACAATGATATCAGTAGTGTAAATGAGCCATGCAGACATGAATATACCGAAAAAATATTTATTTTCGGCCGGCGGGAATATCAAAGTGAACATTTTATTTCCGATCGGTGGGCAGAAGGGAAAGTGGTAAAAATGTGTTTAGGACTATATAAGGTAATATTTGTATATAGATAGTACTTGGTACTATAGATATGAATTTGCAGACGGATGTTTTAATATCGGTTAGTCAGACGTGGTAAGTTTGATTAGCTTAAGAAGTAACTAAGGGTAACGAATCGTTTACAGATCGTACAAGAACAACGCTTAAGTTAGCCCTTTAAGTAGGCGTGTCAAACATGTTATAGGTATTCGTCAAGTAAGCAATAGCGAAGCATTGCCGGGTTCGCTAGTCTATATATATATACCTTAGTACACACTCTGCTTGGGTGACCCAACATGGCCACTCATACAAATTGACCTATTTGCCAAAAAAAATACATACTATTATTGTTCTCTAGTCAAAATTTTATTCCTAAACAATAATATCTCTTCTTATTTTTAGTTCCCCAAGTCAACACGTTCTTTAAGTATAGACGCCAAAGGAACAGGAAACTCTCTGTTGCAACTCTATTACCATTATCATGTGGTCTCCGATGATAGCTTCAAACATTTCAATATACAGCCCCAACCGAAATTATTGAATCCCGATGAGATGCTCTTAGAAACTTGCTTCACATATCAGCAACCCGAAACTCAAACAGATGGGGTCTCTACTAATATGATTATCATGGAAGCAAATCTACCATCGGGTTTTACAACAAGTGATGAATTTAGCAACGATTTGTTGGAAAATGAAATTGTCGAAAGAATTGAATCGAAAAATGCAGAAACAACGCTTGTTATCTACTTTGAGAAACTTTCGGCTAATGTCAAACAGTGTTTGAATATTCTAGCATCCAAGGATCATGATGTGCTTATGCGTAAACCGGCTGCTATAACAATTTATGATTACTACAATATCAGTCGTCACGACACTGCGTTTTATAGTATTTAATTGTATTTTGTTTAATTGTTAAAAAAATATATTGAATACAACAAAATTAAAAAAACAAAAATGTTAGTTATGAAACATAAAATGAAGTGAAAATGACAGTTCATATAAGTTGTCGTATTTTGTTTTTAACTTATGTAACGAATTTAATAAAATAACTAATTTAGTACCCTCATAACCGTAATACTCAGAAGGAAGAGTGGCTAAAATGCGCATTTCCTGCTGAGGTATGGTATGGAAAAGTAAAGATGCCATCTTGTTGGTCATCGAATACCATTTTATTACTCCCATCTATGGGTATTTAAAATAAAAGCATTCTTACTACGAGTGCAATCATGCAACATATCTATATATATAAAATTGCTTGCTCACTGACTGACAGATGAGCGCCCTAAGCAAACGTCTATACTTAGCATGATGAAATTTGTGGTTGTTGTTCCCGTCATCGAGTAGACATCAATTATTTAAAAAAAAAACTAATTTCCCTTAACATCTTATGAATAAGGAATGGGACGTCAGTTAAGAAGAATTTTTTTTTATAAATTGGTACTTTTAGAAACATGAAAGGCCAAAATAAGAATTAAACTGGAGCCACTGACCAAAACAAACAGATAAAGCTAAAAATATATATGTATATCGATGTATATATATATATCGAGTTTATTGCTGTAGACTTTTCGAGTCGGAGCGTTTTCGTCCATTCGTTCAACGTGTCCAAGCCAGCGCATTCGGTCTATTTAAACGCGCTCGATGCTCAATGCTCGAAAAAGCCGCAGTAACATCCCGCAAACCACGACCAATGATATCTATATCATCAGCACATGCGAGCAACATGTGACTTTTGTTAAAGATGGTACCATTCCTGTTTACTGCAGCCTTCCGCATGATCATCTCCATTACGATGTTAAAGAGATCGCAGGACAGACTATCGCCTTGTCTAAAGAATCGTTTGGTAGAACATGGCTCTGTCAAATTTTGCCAATTTCTACTGAAGACTTCGTGTCTGTCAGTGTCATCCCACAAAGTCGTATTAGCTCCGCTGGGAAATTAAACTCAGCCACACCATCCAACAATTTCTGTCGTATCGAACTGTCGAATGCAGCTTTGTGGTCGATGAACAGATGGTAGGAGTCGTTCTGCATTTCTTGGGACTTCTCCAGGATTTGTCGTTTTGTGAATATCTGGTCGGTTGGGATGAACCAGGTCTAAAGCTACACCGATAAGGTCCAATCAGGTTCGCAAGAATGAGTTTTAGTCTTTCACATATGATAATAGACAGGACCTTGTATGTGATGGGTAAATGGCATATCCAGAGATAGTTGGTACACACACTTGTATCGCCTTTCTTAAGCACGGGACATAGGACACTCAGATTCCAATCATAGGGCATGCACTCCTTGAGCCAAATCGTGTTTATGAGCTGGTGCATGCATGTTATCAGCTCATCGCCGCCGGCTTTAAAAAGCTCTGCCGGCAGTCCATCGGCTCCCGCAGCTTTAATATTTTTAAGCCGTGCAATTGCCGTAGTATCAAATGATACAAACCCTCCTACCCGTAGGGTATAAAAAAAGAAAAAAAGTCAAACCCCCTTCATTAGTAGGACAGCATATATAAGCCCACTACACTACCCAATACATAACAAAGACTGCTATACAATGTAATACATTATTACTTGTGTTACTCGATATTGCATGAAATATTTCAAGATAGTACAGATATTAAACTTGTTTGCATCTACCCGTATTGGCTACTTCTCATACTCATTGCAATCTTAGCCACTTTCTGTGGTAAGCAAAATGAATGAAATATTCCTTTTAGTAAGAAATGCTCTTTCTCCGATGAAAGAGAATTCGTTTGAAGAAAAAAAACAAGTTTATCCACAGGCACAAATGCATACATACTAATAATAATAATAATCTTGTGTACGTCAGCGTCAGCTTTAGATGCATATGCTGATAAACTGGGATTTTCCCAAAGCAATGAATGTCGCTCAGCATCTGCTCTCAAGAATTTATTCAAAGCAAAAAAGAAAATACACGTAATGGTCGAACTGTTTGTGGCAGTACAAGTGTTAAACATTTACATGTAAATTTGAAATTTTTACGTTATTGACATACTAAAATTTTGTATTATTATTTAACTGCTTGTAGAGCATAAATGGAAGAAATGTGGCAAAGGTTTCGGTTTACTGCAGTTTTGCATACTATTCCAAGTTTAACAAAAATTCAAATATCATGCAGTTTTCATTCGGAAGTTGTGGGGGAAATATTAATTTTCCAAACTCATACCTGAGTCAAATTTCTTTCAATAAGCGAATATCTTTCGCAAAATATGAATTAATTTAGTGATCCTGCAAAGAAGTTACGTATGTAAAACTAATAGGGTTAATCACCCCTTTGTCCACTATGTATTACAAGAAAATTACACTGACAAAAGTTATTTTAAAAATATAAATTTTACAAAAAATAGATAATGTTGTATGGGAGTTACCAAAAAGGGTCGTCCGATACAGCCTATATTCAAACTTGCATAAACGTACATCCTTCGCAAAATATGACTGAATTCAGAGTACTTACAAAACCGATACATAAGTAGAACTAACCCAGCAAAATATTTTGTTGCAAAGGAACAATTACAGAATAGCTTTTACTGATAAGTAACAAGTTCCACTTTCGGTTGCACAATATATTATTTTTGTTTGAAATTGTCCCAAAACCAACATGTTATGAAATGAATTGCTTCATAACTGAAATGCATATGCTGTTTTTTTAAAATTTAGTTGGTTTTCAAGTGGGTACTAACTCGATATACATTTTAACTCCGATTTTTTAGTTTTTCTTAATAAATACTCTCTTAAAAATACTTATTTCGAATACGATGGGTGTAAAGTTTCGTTAATCTCTACACAAATAATAATAATCAGGTCTTGTCACATCAAAAAAAAATAATTTTTATTCATTTTCTGTTTTAAGGAATCTGTGATGCAACACGTTGTACATAATCGGTTATATGGAACCAGAAACAGAATAGAAGGTCGATTAAACCAGTACAGAAATTTCAGTCAGGGAAACTGACTGATAAATACCATCACCCAATATAAGATATTGTTGAAGTCTTGAGTTATGGAAATGAATAGATTTTTAATTTAAATAAAATTACTTATGCATATTTTTTCCCTTGCTTGTGGTGCAAAATCGTCCAAAACTTTACTTATTTGTGTAGGGGGTATAGGTGCCGGTTTGGAATTTATGTAATTTTTCAAAAAAATTTAATTTTGATAGGGGGTACGACAAGGGGTGAACCGATACAGTCCTTATTCATTCCTGACTCAAATTTTCATACGTACAACTAACGAATAATTTGACTGAATTCAGTGCACTTACCAAAAAAGATATGTATGTAAGACTATAGGGGTGAGTTCGGTCCTTTGTGTGGGAGGTACCAGAAGGGGTGTGTCAAATAGTTAAGTTTTCTGAGGTTTCGCCTCCTATCACAATATAAATTAACCGACTAATTTTCATTACCCCTCAAATGTCCGTTTGGAAGTTATGGGTGAATTATTAATTTTCCAAAAATAGGTAATTTTGTATGGGAGGTACCAGAAGGGGTGACCCGATATAGTCCATATTCACTCCTGATTCTTATTTTCATAAGCGTACAAATTACTCATAATTTGACTGAATTCAGTGTACTTAGAAAAAAGATATGTTTGCAATACTATGGGGGTGAGTTCGGTCATTTGTATGGGAGGTACCAGAAGGGGTGTGTCAAATAGTTAGGTTTTCTAGGGTTTTGCCTCCTATAAGAACATAAATTAATCGACCAATTTTCATTACCCCCCAAGAGTCCGTTTGGAAGTTATAGGAGAAATATTATTTTTCCAAAAATAGGTAATTTTGTATGGGAGGTACCAGAAGGCGTGAACTGATATAGTCCATATTCATGCCTGAGTCTAATTTTCATAAGCAAACATCATACGCAAAATTTGAGTGATCTCAGTTTACTTACAAAAAAGATAAGTATGTAAAACTATAAGGGTCAATTCGGTCATTTGTATGGGAGGTACCAGAAGGGGTGTGTCAAATAGTTATGCTCTCTGAGGTTTCGCCTCCTATCACAACATTCATTTATCGACCAATGTTCATAACTCCCAAAGTGGCTGTTTGGAAGTTATTGGAGAAATATTAAATTTCCAAAAATAGGTCATTTTGTATGGGAGGTACCAGAAGGCGTAAACCGATATAGTCCATATTCATACCTGAGTCTAATATTCATAAGCAAACATCATACGCAAAATTTGAGTGATCTCAGTTTACTTGCAAAAAAGATATGTATGTAAAACTATAAGGGTCAATCCGGTCATTTGTATGGGAGGTACCAGAAGGGGTGTGGCAAATGTTTCTGCTTTCTTAGGGTTTGTCTACTATTGCAAGATAAGTAATCTGACCAAATTTAGATATCTTCCGATGGTCTGTTTGCCAGCTATGGAAGAAATATTAATTATCCAAAAATAGGTAACTTTGTATGGGAGGTACCAGAAGGGGTGGGTCTATTCTGCCCATTTACAATCCCATAAGTTCGATTCGAAAAATATTTATACTGGTAAATTTTCATACCGATCCGTTAAGGTTTACTCGAGTTATCCTGCTGACCAGCCATCCAGCCAGCCAGCCAGACAGACGGACATAGCTCATTCTTCTTAAAAAGTTCTGAAACGAATTTGGTCTTAAGATACTTGGGGTCTAACTCGTCTCCTTTAATGCGTTACACTTTTTTTCGTATCAAATGATATATACCCTCATCCCTAAGGGTGATGGTATAAAAAGAAACGATTGTAGTATCAATACCATTCGCAACAAGTTCTGAAAAATTTTCCTTGGGAAGAGGCTGATTTCGGCTATTTGTAAGGGTGGTACCAGAAGGGGTGTGAAAGGTTTCGGTTACTGAGGATTTGTCATCTATTACAAGATTATTAAACTGAACAAATTCTATTATCCTCAGATTGTCCGTTATTGGATAAATTTTATTTTACAAAAAATGTGCAATTTTTTGTAGGAGGTACCAGAAGATCTGGAATTATGCTGCCTATTTACAATCCCATTACTATGTTCAGCGAAAAATTAATACTGATAAATTTTCTTAAGATCTATTAAGTTTTCGAAAGTTATCCTACGCATCAGCCTCGGATAACAGACAGACGGACATGGCTCAATCGTCGTAAAAAGTCCTGAAATGAAATTGGTCATTAGTTATTTTAATCGTATCAAATGACATATACTCATCCTTAAGGGTGAGGGTATAAATAGTGCAAATTTGTGTTGGGACTAGGAGTAGTTCTGTCCGATCTTGCTCACCTTAAAATTTAACAGACGGACGGACATTTTGAAATCAACTCAGAGCGAAATCAACTTTGAAATCAACTCAGACGAATGTTCGTTACTGTTAGTAGCCAGTATTGATGGGATATCAAAACCAGTAAGTAAGTTTCTGTGGGGCAATCCGACTTACATATACCCCTACCCTCAGTAAAACAATAAAGTTTCTATTATATTGATATTATTACTCGATTTCTAAAGTGGACGGAGTGGTATATTTGTACGGGAGGTACAAGAAGGGGCGAGGCTAGACTTCCAGTTTTTTTTACAAAACATTGTCCTGTTACAGCTTAATAAAATACAGAATTCGGGCACGATCGTGTAGAGTGTACAGATATTATTACTCCATCCCCAAAGTGGGCGGAGAGCTGCATTTATATGGGAGGTACCATAAGGGGTGTGTCTAGACTTCCAAATTTTTCTCCAAAACTTTATCCTGTCATACTTTTACTAAATACAGAATTTGGGCCCGATCGCGTTGGGTGTATTGATATTATTACTCCATTTTTAAAGTGGACGGAATGGTACATTTGTTTAGTAGGTATCATAAGGGGAGTCAACATTTTTTTCTTCAAAACTTTACCTGTTATAGCTTAACAAAATACAAAATTCGCGCACGATCGTTTCTCGCTTTCTGAATTGGGCGGAATGGTACATTTGTATGGGCGGTCCCAGAAGGAGCGTGGCTAGACTTCCAATTTTTCCCCAAAACTTTATCCTATTATTTCTTAATTAAATACAGAATTAGGGTACGATAGCGTTGGGTATATTAATATTATTACTCGATTTCAAAAGTGGGCGGAATAATGAATTTGTATGGGAGGTACCAGAAGGGGCGGGGCTAGACTTCCAATTTATTTTCCAAAACGTTATCCTGTTATATCTTAACAAATTACAAATTCGGGCACGATCGTTCAGGTGTATTTATATTACTCTTTGCTTTCTAAATTGGGTTGAATTGTACATTTGTATGGGAGGTCCCAGAAGGGGTATGGCTAGACTTCCAATTTTTTATAGCTTAACAAAATACTTAATTTGGGCAAGATCGATCGGGTGTATTTATATTACTTCTCGATTTTAAATTAAGCGGAATGGTACATCTGTATGGGAGGTAAGTAGTTTTGGGGAAATATTAACCTATGGAAAGTTTGAAAACAATTGGTTACGTCCATTCAAAGTTATCATGCGTATCAGCCGGATAGACAGACAGACGGACATGGCTCAAACAAATAAAAAAGTCATGAATCGAATTTTGTTCAAAAAAACATTAGGTCTAAAATGGCTCATTCTATATTTAACACTTTTGGGTCGTATCAAATGATATATACCCTCCTACCCGTAGGGTGAGGGTATAACAAAAACTTATTTTTCCTGTACACCCCATGGATGAGATATGGGATTGCTTCTGTAGTGACGAATACTATTTTCAAACCAAATTTCATCTCTTTAGGCCTAAAATGCTGCTTTGCAAAACCCCAACGCCCACTGATCAAAAATTAAAATGACGTCTGAAAGTTTGAACTTCCTAGCGCCGAGTACGTACTTAGCCCATGCCTTATAAACAGAAATTAGGTTTTGTTCTGCCGAGTACTATTTGTATAGCAATTATTATCTCAGTAGGGCTGAATCTACTCACCGACCGAAAACAAAAACTTCGTCTGAAAATTTTAACCTATAGTACCAAGTACCATCTGTATACCAATTGTTTGCTCTAGACCTAACATACTGTTCTGCCGCGAACCTACGCCCAACGATCAAAAATAAAAATTTCGTCTGTCTGTACACAAATTTGATTCTGCCTAGGGCTAAAAACGGGTTTGACAAGCCCATTCCGCCCACTGATATGAAATAAACATTTTGTTTTGCATACATATATGTTTTGGAGAGAACTAAAATTTTTCAACGCCCACTTCCCTCATAGGGTCAAACTTTAAAAAATTAATCGCATACGGTAATTTCCAGATATTTAACTAACTGTCTAACAAAATTCATTGAAATCGTTCGACCGTTTAGACGTGACAAAATGCGCTTTCAGAGTAATATAAAAACTTAAAAAAAGTAAAAAAATCACAAAAGTTTGCGATTTCAAGCCAAAAACAGACAGATGTGACAAAATAAAAAACTCGGTTAAGAATAACTTGAGTTATAAGTTCATAAGTGAGGAAAGATCCAGAAAACCGGTTTCTGAAACGTAAATCAAGATTTTGGGGGTGTAAGGAAACTGTGACCTACAGCGTCATGTTGTACTCAACGAGACCTACAACATGCACTAGGTCACTCCCCAAGTTCCTTAAATTTTTTCCATTTTGCCACAGTCTGTAATTGTTATAAAATATTGCGAATTATGTCAAAGTTTAATTCTTATTCATCACTTGTTAGGACTACAAAGTTGTAAGTCCAATAAACAATAGCTTAACTACAACTAATATGTTTTCACACAAGATTATTGATTATCGCGTTAATTTATCTACTCGATACCCCAATGCGTCACAGACTGCCGGTGATAGTAAACATAATTGAGAACCTGAAGTAACCACTTCATGCAATGCAGGGTGCACAAGTAAGAACTCGGCGGAGAGCCTTCACCCATAAATCTGTTTAGTTTATATTTGTAAGTGTAATAGAGCTGTTCTCATTGTTTAGCGGAGATTCCCATCAGCGCAATGAGATTTCTGTGGATAATCTGGAACTTGCTCAGCTGGGCATTACTAGTCACGTGCGATGGGTGAGATTGATAAATATTGTATATTTAAAAAATTTAACACATCTAAATAAATTTGAACATTTTCAGTTATTATTCAGTAATTGCACCCGGGCTCATAAAATCAAATCGCAAATATACAGTGCTGGTGTCATTACATGACGCTCAAGAAACCTCTACCATTCGAATTTCCATCGAGGGTCCTTTGTATCAGGCTACGAAGTTAGTCACTGTACAGCCATTTCAAACGTTGTCACTTGACTTTTTTCCTCCAAAACTTATGTGGGCAAATTATAAACTATTGGCGGAGGGTGTTGACGGCATACAATTCCGAAATGAAAGCAAACTATTTGTACAGCATGATGTTGGCCCTAGGATTTATATACAAACAGATCGGGCGGTATATAAACCAGAGGGTGTAATAAAATTTCGAGTTGTCATATTGGATGAGCACATGAGACCTATGAGGATAAGGGAACCCATACGTGTCGAGATATTGGTGAGTAAAGTGTAATTGTCTCACCAGAAATTGTTTCCGATCCCGATTTATTCCTGGTGTAGGATGAGCAACACTACCGTGTTAAACAATTCAAGGACATTTCTCTCATCCATGGTGTTTTTAATGGCCTCATTCAATTGTCTAAATATCCCGTTGTAGGCCAATGGCATATCCGTGTTGCCATCAGCGGCAAATATAACTATAGCCAGAGCAAAAAGGTTTTTGTCCAAAATAATCCCCTACCCATGTTTAATGTTCACATTGAGACAAACGATACCTTCGTGATACAAGATCGTGTGTTGCGTTTTGTGGTCTTTGGCAAATACACCAGCTATGACAAATATGTTGCTGGCAATGTAACAGCCCAACTGTTGGATCCTTCCACCCACACGGTGATACAAGAAATGCAGTCGTTTGTCAAAGATAAAGCACGTATGGAATTTAGATTTGACGTTGTACAATCTATACAAGATCTTCATGGTCTGCTATTGCAAGTCGTGCTAACGGAACGTCATACAGGCCGTATGGAAGTTGCCAACTTTAATGTTGCGATAAGACATCAACATTTTCTGATATATATCAAAACTGATTCAGTTAAATTGCTCGACGACAGATCATATCGCTTAAGCGTTAAGGCACAGCCATGGAATGGTTCCTCTACAATAGAGGATCGTACTACTGTTGCTGTACGGCTGCATTATAACTCAGTCACATATGAATCATATTTGAATGACAATGATGAGGCTGCATTTGAATTTGTGGGAGACGTTGATGGTCCACTTGTATTTGACTATAAAGACTCTACTTACACTGTGCCGAGTATTAAGTATTATGCGAGAGGGGGAATAAGTGACAGCAGTGACACATCATATTGCAGTTTGCGTTTAAAGGGAGAAAGGTAAGTGCTAGTATTTATTATTAAAATTAAGGATACTATCGGAAAATATCACGAAAAATTCAACATTTCGATTTGGCTTTATATAGTTTACTCTAATTACACTTTTAAAAATTATGTTTAATCTTAAGGCCACGTTTAGATACGCCTGTGAAAATCGAAGTCAGCTGCCTTGAATATATACCATATTTGGTATACACCGTTATGGGTCACGCCAATATAATCCGCTCGGAGCATATAACACTAGCGTCTAATGAAAAAACGCATACAATTCAAATTCAACCAACTATGGAAATGGTTCCCTTGGCTTTTGTCTACGTTCATTACATAGAAAATGGTAACTTAAGACATGGAGAGTTGCGATTAGATTTTCTCGAAGAATTTGAAAATAAGGTAAGTGTTAGTATACTATTTGGTTATGAACAAAGGGTAACATTGTAAAAAATTAAATCGAAACAAATCGCACAAGAGGACTAAACTGAGAAATACAAACTCCGTCTCCCGATCAAAATACAAGAAACCACGTAGTTGCAACCAAGGTACGCACCCTCTTAAGTAATGCTAAAAACGCTCGTAGCCAAACGGAACGAAAGCTAGACATCACAAAACTGCATGCCACCGAGATAGCCAATGTCTACTCCAGCCAACTCTCTCAAATACTTCAAACGAACCCCCTAGTTCTGATGTTCCCGACACACTTAAAAAAACACTTTATTTCCCTTTACACCTCATGAATGTGGTATGGGATAGCTATATATGTATATAGATTTACAACACACGGCACCTACTTTTTTATCGACGAATGCGAGCGTCACTGTCACAAAATGCAGATCGACTCGACACTATACCGCGAAGTTGCTGTCTACAACATCGAGGGGGCTGGCAATGATAGAAAAATTTAGATGACTAGAGGTCCCGACACACTGTAGCAGCATTTACGATGATAAATGTCGCAAAATGTCTTAGGAAATGGATGCGGCATACAAGCCAAAACTGGCAATGGCAATGGCAACGCGTGCAGTGACGGAGCGTTATAATGAGAAGATAAGGGAGATGAAACGCATGTTTAGCTGGCAAAAGCATCTGTGAAAGAAAAGAGAGAGCCAGGACATCGAAAACTACAGGAATAGAGGTGAAGCCCGAAACTTCTAGCAAAAGGTAAAATGCAAAGGTTTTGAAACAGAGATCCCCAAGTGTAAGGACAGAGATGGAAATCTGGTCATGGACACTCAGAGTGTGCTGCAAATATGGAGGGTACATTTTTGATATCTTCTCGTTACTGAAGGTAGCATAAGTAGCGAAATCACATCAATCACCGAGCCATAACGAGATCAGCACGGCAATTGCACGGCTTTAAAATAATAAAGCTGCGGGAGCCGATGGGCTACCGGCAGAGTTTTTTAAAGCTGGCGGCGATGAGCTGGTAATATGCATGCACCAACTCATAAACACGATTTGATTCAAGGAATGAGTGTTCTATGTCCTGTGCTTAAGAAAGGCTATCCAAGTGTTTGTACCAACCTTAGCGGGATCATCCTTTTATCCATTGCATACAAGGTCCTGCCTAGTGTGCTATGTAAACGACTAAAGACCATTCTGGCGAACCTGATTGGACCTTATCAGTGTGGCTTTAGACCTGGTTAATCCACGACCGACTAGATATTCACGCTACGACAAATCCTGGAGAAGACCCAAGAAATGCAGATCGATACCTACCATCTGTTCATCGATTACAAAGCTGCATTTGACAGTCCGATACGACAGAAATTGTTGGATGCTAAGGCTGAGTTTGGTTCCCCGGCTAAGCTAATACGACTTTGTCGGATGACACTGACTGACACGAAGTCTTTAGTGAAAATAGGCAAAACTCTAAATGGACCATTTTCTACCAAGCGAGGCTTTAGAGAAGGCGATAGTCTGTCTTGCGATCTCTTTAACATCGTGTTGGAGATGATCACGCGGAAGGCTGCAGTAAACAGGAATGGTACCATTTGTAACAGAAAACACATGTTGCTCGCGTATTTATAATTAGCCTTTAAAACAACTTGATAACATATATATTTATATCTTAGTGTCTAAGTGAGAGGCCGAAATGATTAGAGATTTCCATTCACTTCGATCTTGTGCGCACCGTTTCCAGTCAGTCCTACCAAGCAGCGTCAGTGATTCCTCCATCTGGTCCTTCCAACGTAGTCGCGGTCTCCCTCTTTTGCGCCGTCCTTCGAGGTCTTGACAGAATACCTTTCGCGCTGGAGTTTCCTTATCCATTCTCACGACATGGCCTAGCCAGCGTAATCGTTGCACTTTGATTCGCTCGACTACATCAATGTCGTGGTATAACTCGTACAGCTATTGGTTAATCCTAATCCTAAACTCGCCGTTTACGCAAATGGGTCCATATATTTTGCGGAGTATTTTTCTCTCAAAACCGCCAGATGAGCTGCATCTGCCTGTGTAAGCACCCAAGATTCGGAGGCATACAACAGGACCGGTAAAATTAGTACCTGGTACAATTGGACTTTGGTGGTTCGAGATAGGGTGGAGCTTATGAAGTGCTCGCGTTGTCCAAAGAAACGCCTGTTGGCGAGCACTATTCTCCGTTTTATTTCAAGGCCTGACACTGTTGTTTTTATTTATGGCGGATCTAAGGTAGATAAATTCATCCACTACCTCAAAGCAATAGTTTTCAACGTTCACGCTGCGTCCCCAACGGATGGACACTTTGTTCGATGATACCAATAACTTCGTCTTGTCATCATTCACTGCAAAGCCCATTTTCGCTGACACCCTTTCAACTGATGAGAAGACAGCTGTTACTCGCATCGTTCGAGCGATAATGTCGATATCATCAGCTCTTATTAAATATGGTGCCAGACATGTTAACCGCTGCTTTCCTTAATATGACAAACCGTCACCCTGTCTAAGACCTCTCGTCGTATCGAATGGTGCAGATAGATCCTTGCCAATCCGAACAGAGGATTTGGTATTCGTAAGGGTACAACGGCAGAGAAGAATTATCTTTGCAGGAATACCGAACTCAGACATGGCTTCATATAGTCGATGCTTGATGGGACTATCGAAGGCAGCTTTGTAATCGCCAAAGAGTCGTGTTGCTCGCGTATGCCGATGATATAGATATCATTGGCCGAGGATTGCGGGATGTTACTGCGGACTTTTCGAGCATTGAAAAGCAGTCGACGAAAGTGAGTCTGGTGATAAATGAGGACAAAACCAAGTTATTTGTTTCAACAAACAAAGAACCTACTAGTCTGGGACGCTGCGTGAACGTTGAGAACTATAATTTTGAAGTGGTAGATCATTTCGGCTGCGTCATGAGCAAGAATAATAATGTCAGCCTGGAATTCAAGAAACGAGTTGATTGCAAACCGCTGCTACTATGCGCTAAGCAAGCGATTTTATGACAAAGTGCTCCCTCGAAGAACAAAGGTCGAATTCTACCAGACTCTGATTCTACCTGTCTAGCTCTACAGCGCAGAATCCTGAATAATGACGCAAAGGGATCAAGCTATTCTGGGAGTCTTCGAGGAGTACTTCGCAATATATTTGAACCCACCATGAGTTAATAGCGAGTATCGTCGTCGTTGTACGAATGGATGAAAGTGTTCGAGCGCGAAAGGACTTCGTCAATAAACTCGATGGGCGGCACAGGGGGTGCGACCAAAACTTCGTTGAATGGACAAGGTGAAAGAGCTGTTATCTTAATTTGGTGTGACTAACTATTTACGGAGCACAAAATACCAAAGCGTTTGGAATTCTTTTCTACGTGCGGCTACTGATAGATAAATTTCTGTTCCTGGTGCTAATTAAGAAGAAGGATAATATGTCGTAATAATGTGCTAAGTATGGTCAAAAAGAGATATGCAAGAAAATTAATGTGTGTATTGCATTTTATTTTTACAAATTAGAGTTTTAGTAAAAGTTCTGAGAGAGATCGGCCTATAATTGTATTTCGATAACAAACTTTAGAGATTTACCATATCAAACCCAATCATACTCAATAACACTTTTTCACAATGCTTCAAAAAAAAGTTCTTTGAGTTCCACAGGTATTTTTAAACACTTACTCATAGTGATAAGGATATAAAGTGTTTTTTGTTGTTGTTGCCGATTGTTTAGGGTTGTAACCCATGATATTGGTCTTAAGTGCTTGAATCGTTTCCGGATTGTTGGCATACCATCAGCCATTTACGGTTCACCACAACGCCAAAATGGTAAAAGATTGATTGTGGCTGACTTTCTCGGTTACAGAAGCCACATTCTCGTCTATGCGTCTCACGAACTTTTTCCGCAACCTTGCGTATATCAGGCGCTGTGAGTGCTTCATTTCGGCCTAAACTTCTTATTAAATAACACACTGTTTGGGCTACACAGCACTCACTTTGGAAATAAGTTTTCAATATTGTGTGACTGATAGTGACTTTCTGTAAAGATTTCGAGCAGAAATCAGCTGTCAGTGTCAAAAATAATATGAATTAAAAGAAAACTTTTATTTGGCCCACCCTGTATTTCACCTAATACAAGAAAAGTGTAACGCATTACAGAGACGAGTTGTTCTCCCCGTATGCAAGCATCCTGGCTGGACCTAATAGGCAGGATAACTTAAGTAAACCGTCACTGATCCTTATAAAAATTTGCTTTAGTATTAATATTTTCCAAAATTTGAATAGGCATAATAACCCCACCAGAACTACATTAAATACAAAATTACCTAATTTTTTGAAAATAATATTTCGCCCATGACATATAAAAATCTGACCCAGGAATGAATGTGGGCAATATTGTCGGAACCCTTACGCTATCTACCATACAAAAGTATCTCTTTTTGGAAAATGTATATTTGTCTCATAACTTCCAAAAGTAAAGCTAGCGAATATTTGGATTTGGTCTGTTGGATTATAGCGCCATAGTGGGCAGAATCCACAAAACCGAAACATTTGGCACACTCCTTCTGGTATGACTTTAGTGTACTGCTTTCTTTTCTTAGATGACATTGTTTTTTCTTGATCAGCTAAATCATATATCATATAAGGCATAACTTATGTAGCATAAGCTTCGCAAAATGATGTGATGTCCCCAAAACAAATTGCAAAACGTAAGTCACGATTGAAGACGTTTTAAGGATGAATTGTAGAAAATGATGTTAGAAAATAATGGGAGAACGATAAATGAATAACGAGACCACCGAGTTCTAAGCCGGAACACCTAAGCACGTACTTCCGAAAATTCACGAGAACGACGGAAAACAAAAGAACTCCGTCAACAGGTACCTATTGAAGAGCTTACCTTCGCAGCTAGCGCTACAAAAAGGATGTCAGGAAATTCTGCGGCCTCTAAGCTCATAATAGATGCAACATCAACAACATCAAGAGCCAAGCATTACGGAACCAGTACAGAATTTTCAGTCAGGTGAACTGATTGATAACTACCATAAACCAATCGACTTTCGGTCGTATGGCCAGACAAGACGTAGAAAATGTACCAGAAGGTGTAGGCAAATATTTCAGTTTCCTACGTATTTGTCTACTATTCGATAATAAATAAAGTGACCTAATTCAAATATCCCGCAGTTGTCCGTTTGAAAGTAATGGAAGTAATAATAACACAGTACAATGTTTTTAAGCTCATTGAGTTGGGACTCAATTCTGAGAACTGCACGTGAAAGTAGCCCCAAAAAGAAGAAGTTCTGCATTATTCGTTTTGTCAAGTTACATGCCATAATAATTAAATAGTATCGTATTGGGGAATTTGTCACATTTCAGGCTCTTTTGTTTGGCATAACTTGAAAACCACAAGTCCGATTTAGCTGAAACCAATTTAAAAAAAAAATTTACAATTCCTTTAATCTGTTCATGTAACGTTTCCCTACATAAGCAACAGTTTCCCTTTTCCAATCATCAAATTATTTTGAACTGGGTTTATTTTGTAGCAGTTGCAATAAAACTTTTGTACTCTGTGGCGTATGATTTACGTGGAAAAAACCTAAAATGTGACAAATTCCTATATACGACACTTATTAATTTCAAATCGATATAAAATTATTATAGGGACCGGCCGTGGCATAGTGGTTAGAACACGCGACTACCATGCGGGAGATCGCAGGTTCAAACCTGGCTCCAGTCATCTTAAAAAAAGAAAAGAAAAAACAAAAAATTTTTCTTTCATTGTCGGCTCCCCTCGAATGTTGTTTGACAGCAACTTCGCAGTATTAAGCGTCGATTCAATCGTCGTGTCTAGTAAGAGCTTCTCAAAACAGTGACGTTCGCATTCGTCGATAAATAAGTAGGTGCC
Organism: Muscina levida; assembly: GCA_964034835.1. Classification (NCBI taxonomy): domain Eukaryota; kingdom Metazoa; phylum Arthropoda; class Insecta; order Diptera; family Muscidae; genus Muscina; species Muscina levida. The sequence goes on from OZ035881.1 coordinate 108,085,608, forward strand.
GTTAGTTGTGAATGTAAAAATAGAAAGCGTGTTAATTCACAACAACGCGAGAAGCTATCCCATACCTCATTCATGGGGTGCAAAGGGAAATTATGTGTTTTTTTATAAAATTATTATGGCATGTAACAAAACAAATGATGCAGAACTTCTTCTTTTTGGGGCTACTTTCACGTGCAGTTCTCAAAATTGAGTCCCAAAATCATGTGTTGTTCTGTGTAATTGTCCAAAAATAGGTAATTTTGTATGGGAGGTAGCAGAAGGGGTCAGTCGATGTAGTCCATATTCATTTCACAATTAAATTTTTAAAAGCGTACTTCATTCGCAAAATATGACTGAATTCAGTATATATAGAAAAAAGGTATGTATGTAAAACTATGGGAATGAATGTGGTCATTTGTACGTAGAGGTATCAGAAGGGGCGTGGCAAAGAATTTAGTTTTTTAAGGATTTGTCTACTATAACAAGGTAATTAAACTTACCAAATTAAAATATACTTAACCTATCCGTTTTGGAAGTTTTGGAAGAAATTTTCATTATCTCAAAAGAGGTTATTTTGTATGGAAGATTCAATAAGGGGAGGGGCTATTGTGCCCATATACAAACCCTTTACTTCATGGAAAATATTAAAACTGGTGAAGGTTTACTCGAGTAATCGTGTCCACCAATGAGCCATCCAGCCAAACAGACGGACATAGCTCAATCGTCTTAAAAACTCCTGAAACTAATTTGGTCTTAATATACTTTGGGTCTAACTCGTCTCCTTCAATCCCAAAGGGTGATGGTATAAAAATAATAAATGACGAATTCACATAGATGCAGTGGAATTTGTTTCCCGACTCGACTTAGGTTATCTTACCTTATTATATTTAGCAAAGAAACTTTGCTATCCCAAACCAGAATCAATCCGTGTTACGGAGGAGTATGTTGAAGTGGTGCTTCAAGACTTACTCAAACACACAATTATTAGACTTTGTTTTAAATTTCGAGGATGTTTTTCAAAGCTGTGGCGGCTGTCATAGATATATATCAGGGTTGCGCACGGTCTATGTACTTGGTGAACATTTGTTTTTGTAAAAGCACTCAGCATGTGGACTGAAGTCCACAACAAGTAGGCTTGAATTTACACCAAGCTAAACATTTTAAAAGATGTGCAGTACTTCCAAACATTATGTACTGATCAAATGCTGCTAAATTATATATATTCGAAACCAAAACAGAATTGCCGAATGATTGATCGCTTTTAGTGCATTGCTTAATTGGGTTATTTCACAAAATAGTCGCAATCCACAAGCGCACCAAACTAAATATTCTCTCTTGTTGTGCTCTAGTAATGTACGCAGTAAACAATAAACTTATTGACTTCGTTCTACTGCATGGGTTGCTTCTCTGCTGCAGTTGAAAATGTGTGTGCGCTAAAGGTTTGGTAAATCGCATTCTGGTAAGTATGGACATATATGTACTTACTTATTTAGCTGGCACTTCTTTGCAAACCCATTGGATTATATACCGCACGTAGAAAAATATTAAAAGCGCTTCGATCTTCTGCACTTCTTCTCCAGTTAGTCACACCAAGTTCTGTAAGGTTCTCATTGGCCTGTTTTTTCCAACGGAGTTTTGGTCGCCCTCTTCTGCGGCGACCATCGTGTTCATTGTCGAAGACTTTTCGAGCTCGAGCATTTTCGTCCATGCGTACAACATGACCTAGCCACTGCAATTATAATTAAAATTTTCAACGTTCACGCAGTCTCCCAAACGAGTATATTCTTTGTTCGTTGAAACTAATAACTTCGTTTTGTCATCGTTTACCGTCAGATAAATTTTCGCTGATTCCTTCTGTATACCTGAGAAGGCTGCATTCACATCTAGCAATTTTCGACCGATGATGTCTACATCATCAGCGTATGCGAGAAGTATGTGCATCTTTACTCATTATCATCTCCATCACTATGTTGAAGAGTTCGCACGATAGGCCGTCGCCTTGTTTTAGGCCTCGTTTGGTACAGAATGACTCCGTAAGGTCCTTGCCAATCTGTACTGAAGACTTCGAGCCAGTCAACGTCATTTCGCAGAGGTATATTAGCTTCGCTGGAATACCAAACTCAGCCATGGCTTCGAGTAATTTCTGCCGTATCGGGCTGTGGAAGGCAGCTTTATAGTCGACGAGAAGATGGAACATATCCATCTGTTTCTCTTGGCTTATAATAAGCTTAGATTGCAGTCTTTAGTTGGGTCGTTTTTCATATCCTAGTACGGTTGCAATGGAATGCGCAAGATGCTGCCACTTTGTATCGGGATCGTCAGAGGTAGAGGCGTTGTGTCGTAGAAGTTGGGAGAGCTAGTTGGAGTAGGCAGTGGCTATCTCTGGGGTTTGCAGCTTCGCTATGTCCAGCTCTCTTTGTGTTTGGTTACGTGCGTTTTTTTTCTGCTCAATCTTGTGGGCACCTTCACTGCAACCAGGTAATGATCCGAGCCAATAACTGCACCACGGATGACACGCACGTCCATGACACTAGATGCATGCCTGCCATCAATTACCACATGATCAATTTGATTTTTGGTGTTTTGGTGGGGCGACAGCCAAGTTCCCTTGTGGATATCTTTGTGCTGGAATCTGGTTCCAGTCACTATTATGTTCCTTCCCGCTGCGAAGCTAACCAACCTAAAGCCATTGTCTGACGTGTCGATATGCAGGCTGAATTTACCGATCGATGGACCAAGAACATCTTCACTTCCAATTTTTCCATTAAAGTCTTCCAGAACAATTTTATTGTCGTGGCCAGGGCAGCGGTCCTATGTTTCCTGTAGGCGCTTGTAAAATGCATCTTTAATCTCATTGTCTTTATCTTCCGTCGGGGCATGAGCACAAATCAGCGTGATATAGAAATATTTCGCCTTGATGCAGATTGCGGCTATTCGATCACTAACAGGATTGAATTGCGCGACAAGATGTTTGAGTCTCTCGCCAACTACAAATTCACATGCAAATGCGTGCTTTTCAGCATGGCAGCTGTAATGGATGTCGCAATTTTTAGCGTAGAGAGCATCCTTGTCTTGTCCATCTCATCTCCTGAATGGCGGTGATATCAATTAAGCTAAGAAAAACATTGAGTCGGTTTGAGATGCAAGATTCACTTTGCATCCCCAACGGCACCCGACATATGGGAAAACAATTATAATAAATTTCATGAACGTTAAGTGTATCGAAGTGATACAACAAATTCGGCTCAAGATCAGAAAAGTGTTCTATTATTTATAGATATATATACAGCTGATGATGTACCATTGTGCATCAGTTAGTCACAAAGGGGTCTGAAGATGAACTCGTCATGGAGTTCGAAACGCGTCATCCTAGTGCGTGACACACTGAATTTGACCAAAAAATATCAAACAATAAATAATAGAACACTTTTCTGATCTTGAGCCGAATTTGTTGTATCACTTCGATACACTTAACGTAAATTAATATAATGTAACTAGCTGGCCCGGCAGACTTCGTCCTGCCTCCAAATTATTTTAAAAGATGTTAAGTGCAGTTGAAATCTAATAACGAATGGTATATTACTTAGCCTCTGAAATATTTAAATTTAAAGGGCGAGGTATTTCCGGACATATTCTGTACTTCATATAAATCTATATAAATCTATGAGATTATATTTGTAAGAATTGCTAAAATGGTTCAGCAGCGTCGTCCAGGATATGATAAAAACTTACTTATTGATAGGCATATATTCGTAAACCACATTTATAAGCCGATTGACTGACATATAACTTTCTGCGTTGCTGTACTGGGTGATTGATACTTGCGGTGTTTGGTTTGAGCCATGATAGTACTTTGCCCCTTGTTATTCCAAGGAGTACCAATTTCCAAAAATCCCTTCATTTGGCTCAACAACCCTATAAACCGTTTGGTCTAGGTGAGAGCAACAGTTGTTCCCATTTTCGTGTTTGTCCCCTAAAAGTTCGAGATGCGAAAACCACTTTGTGAAGCTCTTTAATTCTATAGGAAGTACACCAACATAAATGTTCGCCATTCTACCTTAAGCCATTTGCGGTCTGGGTGACCATCCCTAACTTTCACTGAAGTTTTGGGACAAATGGGGTAAACCGTTTTCACAATTAGTGGTGACATCAAAATGTACATCTTTTTTATATATATAGACTTCTGAATAACTATGATGTTAAAAAAAGTGACTAAATGACATTCCAAAAATAAAGTGTATCATAAGCTAAACACCGGCAACTGGTTCCAAACATACATTCAAAATTTTCTCATGTCAAAAAAATCATATATTTTAAGTTTAAGTAAAATCGGACAATGTATATAAATTTTCGAATAATTCAACCCCAGCCAAATCAACTGTAGGTTGATTCTAAATTTCAGTCAAATTGTTTAATTCGTAAAAATTTTCATTATAATTCCACCCTAGCGACACCTACCGGGTCAATTTATACAAACAATTTTTTCTCAAGGTTCCACAAACATAAATACTAAATTTCAGTTAAATTAGTACATGCATTCAAATTTTCGATATAAATCCACCCTAGCGCCATCTACCGGGTCTATTTGTACATAAAATGTTTTCTCATGATCAAACGAATATCCATTTTAAATTTCAGTTGAATTGGTACATGCATTCAAATTTTCGATATAAATCCACCCTAGCGCCACCTGGATTTGATTTTTTTCAACACAAACAATCTACGGAAAATTTCGAATCGAATAAAAAAAAAATCAGCCAAATCGCTCCAGCCGTTCTCAAGTGATGGTATGACATACGTGGACCATTTCATTTTTATATATATAGATGTAAGATCGACTAACAAAAACACAAATACAAATTTCATGAACTAAATTTTCTTTTTGTTTGGCCTTTCACTTCCACTGAAGTCACCCTTTTAAAGTATTTTCAAACTGATTCATTTTTTTTTGATTGATTGTCAATAGTTTGTTGTACAAATGTCGGCAATTGTAAATTGTTTTTATCAACCAATATGTTTGTTTCATTCTGTCTTTTTTTACTACCTTCCGTCATTAATAGATATCGCTTCAAGCGCCTCCGAATGCCGAACCCGGTCAAGAAGTCACTTTTAAACTAAAGGCTCAACCAAATTCATATGTTTGTATACTGGCAGTTGATCGTAGCACGGATAAGTTTGGTACATCCTATGATCTTAAGAAGTCTTCAATTATGGAAGATTTGCGAAAGGATGTGTCATATACAGAAACTCACGCCGCCGATTTTCCTGGATCCTTGTCGAGTGTAGTGACATTAACAAATGCTCATTATAGTTTAAGTCCTGTCGGGGGTAAGTAATATTGGATTGGCTGTCGAATTTATAACATAATCTGACTTGATCATACAAGATACAACATTATATATCGGTTTACCAACCTGTGTCTAATGTAACAAGTATCTTTGGACGAAATATATGTACTTTAAAAAGGTAATACTTTTTTTTACCGATTTTGCTCTGTTTTCAAACCGAATTGTTTCCCAGCACATGGCTACTTGAGTTGATTTAGTTAATACATTTTGAATTCTTTTGTTAACCATTGTATCAAACATCGAATTTCTTTTTAGCTGCATCTTCAATCGGCCCAGCATCAAGTGCTATCATATTACCTCTCTGGAATTTACCTGATACTTGGATATTTCAGAATTTTGTAATGTAAGTACACCTTTGTGAAATCAAATGACTACTATATAGGTTCTATTCTATGCCCAGGTCTAATCAGTCTATGAATGTGACATTAAAAATACCTGATACTGTTACCACCTGGCGTATTACTGCATTTTCCGTTAACGATGACACCGGTTTTGGCATGATTAATGGGCCCATCGATATTACTACTGCACAGCCTTTCTTTATGGAACTTAAACTGCCGCATTCCATTAAAAGGGGAGAAACTATTTCTATTTCAGTTCTTGTACACAATTATCACGGACAGAATTTGGATACCGCAGTAACTCTTTACAATCGGGATCGAGAGTTCTATTTTATGAATACGACAATTTTCGATGTAGAAAGAGGTTCCAATGAACGGCAATATGTAAAATACTTGACGATACCGGCGCAAAGTATTGAACGCGTGTCATTTCTCATAAATCCTCGAGTTGTTGGCAACGTGACTTTACATTTGGAGGCTAACAACCCACTGGCGGCGTGTACTATTGCCAGAAATCTTACAGTCGAACCAGATAGCGTTTCTAAATTTGACAATAAAGCTTTGTATGTGAACCTTACATCAGATGTGACGTATAAGTCTAAGCTTTTCGTCAACTTACCCCTGGACGCTGTACCAGATACTGCAACGATCTCTCTTTCGGTGGGTGGTAACACTTTGGTGCCTGTGATGGGAAATCTGAAAGATTTACTTCGTCTTCCCAGCGGTAGTGGTGAGCAGAATATTGTTAAATTCGCTCCAAATATTTTCATTTTGGAATATCTAAAGTCATCGGGTAAATATTCCAAGCAACGGTTATTGGTCAATAAAGCTAAGCAAAACATTGAACTTGGCTATCAACAACAATTGTCCTATCGCCATGAAAATGGTGGCTACAGTGCCTTTGGGCCGAAAGGCAAAGAAGAACCCAGCATATGGTTAACCGCTTATGTTATACGTTACTTTATCAAGGCTTCTAGGCTAGTTGCCATGGAAGCTCGCAGCATAGAGAGCAGTTTAGAATATTTGTCCACTCAACAGTTGGAAGATGGCAGCTTTCCCAACTCCGATGGCAATCCTTATGCCATCACAGCGCATGTTCTTTTGGCCTTTATGGAGGATATGGTAATAAGTTCTCATAGAAAACTGATATACTTTTTAAGTTTTATCTTTTGCATTTTAGAAATATACCATACATTATCACAATCTCATACAAATTGGTTTGCACTATCTTAATGGCAGCATTGAACAGGTCAATGACCTCTACACCCTTTCAATTATGGCTAACGCGCTACAAAAAGCACAATATGACAATGTTCAAACGATTGTCGATAAGCTTTTGCTACGAAGTGAAAAGTTTGGTTCGCTAATGTGGTGGTCGGAAAATGATGGAAATCTTGAGAAAGATATTGAGATCACAGCAAATATTCTACTGGTGCTTATGGATAATACTAAAACGGAATCTCATGTACTCTGGGGCATACAGAGTTGGTTAGTGCAACAACGAAATGACAGAGGTGGCTTTCAATCTAGTCGAGATACGGTAGTAGGCTTAGAAGCTCTTACTAAATTTACGCAGAAACAGAGAAGCCGTGGTTACATAAATATGACCCTACAATACGCGGCTGTCGATTGGGAAGGTGACATAGCAAAAAGAGGCACCATACACATGGATGGCAACAATATGCTGCAACTACAAATAGAACAGGTAGGCATTAATAGGTGAATGAAACGAAGCGGATAGTGTTTTTATGGTCAAATCAAAAAAAAAAATTATGATATTATCATTCCTAATTATAGGAAACCTGGTTCGTAGTAGGGTCGCAACTAAGTTTTCGTGATGAAGATCCAAATTAATTTTGAAAAAAAATTGTAACAGATGAATAAGTCAGAGCATTGCTCGTCGCCAGCTGCTACTTTTTTCCATCTTACTGGTAGAGCTCGAATACTGGCACGTTAAAACTGTTTATCTTTTAATGCTGCTCACGAAGCCATTTTTTATATGAGAGGAACTGTAGGTCAGCCAGACCATGTGCCATCGAAAGACGGAATATTTGGAGAATATAGCGGGAGGATAGGACTTCCTATTTCCGATGTCCTAGTATGTTCTATATGTTGCTTTGCTCTCGATATGCTTCAGCCGCCATTATCTTCGAATGAAATGAGGGAAATCCATTCTTTCCACATATCACTGTTATTAGACACAATATCAGACATTTTCATACGTCAGATCAAAATCAGAATATGACGTCAGAATCAAAATCACAAAGCCATTTTTTATATAAAAGGAACTGTAGGTCAGCCAGACCATGTGCCATCGAACAGAACAAGTGGCAATCGGACGACGGAATATTTGGCGAGTATAGCAGGTGGATATGACTTCCCATTTCCTAGTATGTTCTACTGGACTTAGTTATATGTTGCTTAGCTCTCGATATACTTCAGCCGTCATTATCTTCGAATGAAAGAAAGAAATCTATTCTTTTCACATACCACCGTTATTGGACACAATATCAGACATTTTCATGCACCCAAAAGAATATGACGTCAGATCAAAATCACTTATGTGTCGAAGCGGTTTGTTTACCATATCTCTCGACTTGCTTACCGACGTTTAGATTATGCCAGAAACGGCCAGCACTTACTGTTGGAGCCATCTATTGACAAAAAGCGGGAACTTAGTTTCAATCCTAATAAATTACCGTTAGGTACAGATAATTCACAAAAATTTTATATTCGAGTCCATAGCCGAACACTTTTTAAGCTGAAGGATTTTATCCATTTGGACAACATCCGGCTGTAGCATGATGTTAGAACACGCGAATACCATGCGGGAGATGCCAGGTTCGACAAAACTAATTGGACCATATCAGTGCAGCTTTAGACCTGGCAAATCTACGACGGATCAAATATTCACCTTACGACAAATACTGGAAAAAACCCATGAAAAGCAGATCGACACCTACAACCTCTTTGTCGACTACAAAGCTGCCTTCGACTCTCCGGTAAGGAATAGGCTTTATGAGGCCATGTCTGAGTTTGGTATTCCTGCAAAGCTAATTCGAACTTGCAGATGTACCTTAGAAAACACCAAATCCTCGATTAAGATTGGTAAAGATCAGTCTAATCCATTCAACACGGAAAGAGGTCTCTGGCAGGGCGATAGTCTGTCCTGCACACATTTTAATATAGTTATGGAGAAGGTGATGAGAAAGGCTGGTGTCAACATGTCTGGCACCTTATTCCACAAAAGCCACATGCCACTAGCCTACGCCGATGATATTGGCCGTTACGTTACTACAGTCTTCGCATCACTAGAAAAAGAGTCGGCAAAACTGGGTTTAGCGGTCAACGAGGACAAAACAAAAATAATGATTTCGACGAAGAAAGAGTCCTCTCGAGAGGGACGCAGCGTCAACGTTGAAAATTATTATTTAGAGGTAGTAGATGAGTTTACCTACCTCGGATCTTCCGTCAATAAGAAAAATAATGTCAGCCAAGAAATTAAGCGGAGAATAGTGCTCGCCAACGGGTGTCACAATGGGTCCATAAGGACCTAAGTGTTCTCCTTTGAAGAAGAAGATGCCTGCATACCAACCAACCATAGTGCTCGCCAATAGATGTTTCTACGGACTTCGGCAGCACTTTAGTAACACCACCTTATCTCGTAATACTAAGAAACAGCTTTACCAGGTGCTAATCTTACCCTTTCTTTTGTATGCTGCCGAATCATGGGTGCTTACGACAACGGACATACAAAACCTGGGAGTATTCGAGAGAAAAGTACTCCGAAAAATTTATGGACCTATCTGTGTCGTCGGAGAGTTTCGCCATCGGATGAACCATGAGCTGTATGAGCTTTACCACGACATCGACGTAGCTAAAAGAGTCAGAATGCAACGACAACGATGGCTGGGTCATGTTGCCAGGATGGATGTAAATGCTCCAGCGAGAAAGGTGTTTGAAGGCGAACCTGAAGGACGGCGCAGAGCAGGGAGACCCAAACTTCGTTGGAAGGACCAAGTGGTAGGCGACGTGCCACCATCTGGTATGACTAACTGGAGAACACACGCACAAGACCGAAGCGTGTGGAATTCTTTAGTACTTCAGGCCTCAAACTTATGAACCACGTTCGTAAGTTGTAATCGGCCACTTAAGTAAGTAAGTAAGCCCAACACTTTGGGGAAGATGTCATCCTAATTTTCACGGACAAATCCAAATTAAGAGAGAGAGTGAGCATGAATGAGTTGAATTTCCAACTGCCGATTAGGATATCGGATCGCTGTAGCATAGCTTAGGCCGAAATTGACATGGAAAAAATTCAGTATCATAGGATATTGGGCGGCAGTATTTATTTATTTACGAATAGTAAAGCAGCTATCGGATCGCTGGAGAACGTTTACACCACTTTTGTTTACGCCGACGTATGTCATCTAACACATCGTAGTCACTATAATCAGATTTATATTGAGTTCTCAAAGCTCGGGTTAAAGAATTCCAATCAAAGTGATCATGTTGCCTATGAAATCGCCAATACCATGCTAATGCCTTTTCATCAAATAATGTGTGTGCATGCTTACACAAAAGCTCAAAGTCACCATTAAGTGTATTTGAAGTTAGAATATTGACTCGATAAATAAATTCATCCACTGATGTCTGATTTCCGTATCCACTAAACTTTATCCTCCAATTGCGAATTATAGTCAATACTTTTTCGGCATTAAAATGTCCCGTATCTAAACTCTGCCTAACTGTTGTGTTATTATTATTACCTGAAGAGGTATTCTCATCATTTATATCCGAACTCGGTGAGATATTAGAATTATTGACCACATTCGTACGACTGTCATTAGCCATGTTCATGTTTTGCAATATTACACGCAACTCATTTGAAATAAAATTGGTCATTTCCCCACGAAATTCATTTAACCATTCTGAAACAATCTGTCTAATATATGGTTCTCTACATGCACTACCTCCTTGAGGATTCTGTGTTTGTTCTCTGAGTTGTTTCCTCCTAGCTCCACTCCGCGTATCTACACCAACAGCATCATCATCAAAATTTACTGTAAAGCTAACATTTGTCGGCTCCACTACCGAATTTTCACGACTACGGGTTATTGGCATGATACAAATAAAACAAAATGCTTAAGTAAGATCTACAATAAACAGGTTTCCGATACTCAACTTAGAACTTTGTTAGCATACTCAAGTTTATAAAAGTTTATAATTAGTTCTATATTTCCCCACAATGTATAAGCAACAAAATTTGAATATTGCCCGGGTTACAAAGTAGATAATTAACCTTAAGAAATCCTCAGACAAATCTTCAAACAAAAGTATAGGTTCACAATTTAGGTTAGTTAGATGAGTCAGCATCCGATAAGTACCAAATATTGAAATCTCAACTCTAAGTAACCGAAAGTCAGATCACCTGAAATGTCCGCTAGTTTTTTTGCGAGTATGTTAGCGATATTCACCAACAACCAAAAATCTCGAACAAAAAAACTACTGGATGCAATTAAAATGTTAGACAAAATACATGGTTCAGTATTCCGTTTCCAGTACAGAATCTAAATTCCCAAGTAAAATGACACATTGAACTTGTTCAAGAAAGAAAAGATGGATATCGCCACCACGGAAAGATATTGTATTGAAACATCAGCAAACTAAATTTAAAATTATCATAGAGTTATTTCGTTCTAGATATAAATCCAAAAACAGTTTCATTTACTGAGGCCCCACGTTGGGCGCCATTTATTTTATGTAACGGCTCATTAGTTCCCCACTTCTCAGAAGCCTGTTTGCTACCTTTTAATACCGGCCGTGCTCAGGGAAAATGGGTGGTGTTCTTGGCAACTGAAAAGCTGGTCAAAGCTCAAAACATAAAATTAAAATAAGGTAGCTTTAAAACCTTCATGACGACATCCAAAAAGAAACATAGAAATTACTTTACAAACCGAAGTATAGAACTCGTATACAGAGGAATGTGATGTTGTTAACCTCTGATTCCACGCCCACCCTACCTTCGCTAACCATTGCAAATTTTATTGGATAGCCCATCTTGAGTACGCTTACTTGGTTCTAAATCTTTCTCGGAATTAATAAATTTAAAATAAGATATACATTGGTATTACCTTACAAAACAATTTATTTAAATAACAACATTCTGGTTTTAGTGAATTTATATAAAAAACAAAGTTAACGCTAATTCTTTTGTTAAATTAATTAATTATCGATGAGAGAGAGAAAAAAAACATAGTGTAGGCAGAAAAAAAAAATATTTTAAAATTTGCAAAAAAAATTGTTTACATTTTTTAATGCGGATAGATAAAAGCAAACAATCTTTCAATCTATGTATGTTTTGTATTTAACTCAGTATTTTAATTAGATAAAAACTTACCACGATTATGCTCCAACGAAGACAGCAGGCCTGTTGTCCGATATTGGTTTTCGTAGTTTTGGTTGTTTATATTGATGTTGAAGGTATCATTTCAAATATTAAATTAGCCAAAAGATGTTTGTAAATATTATCCACAACTTAACTAAATTTTAAATTTTACGTTATAATATTAAAAACGTTTTGATATTGAAAATGTTTTTTTTTTAATTGTTAAACTAAATTATAATTCTTGATTCTTGTATTTCTGCATCGTATTGATTCTTCTTCATGCCATATTTAATATGACTTAGTTAGTGCCCCGAACATCATTGTAGTAGTGCATTATAGATGATGATGATGTTAATTAGGACGTATGCAAAATATGAGCTTCAATTCCTTAATACTCCCAAACAGATTTCCATCGTTGAAAATTTACAAAAAAACACATTTTCCACATCCTTTTAGATTATATATCAGGACAATATTTCATATTAAAGGGGAGAATTAGCGAATATCTTCCTGACATAATTCTAGCAAATAAAAAACGAATTAATCACTAACCACACACTTTTTTTTTTTAAATAATTACCTCCCTAATTCGAAACAGTTATTATTATATAATTGGTCCAACCAATTTGTGCTCCTTTAAAGATTATCGCTTGAAAATTATCTTTTATTATGCAAATAATCGATATTCAAAAATAACACTTAAAAGTCTTACGACAGAAAAAAAACGCGAGAAGCTATCCCATACCTCATTCATGGAGTGAAAAGGGAAATTAAGTAAGTTGTTGAAAATATATATATATTTCTATATGTTGCCGTCACTAAAGCATGGACGTGGTATTACTGATTTATTTTAGCAGTTCTAACAAGAGTATCATATAGTCATTCAGATACATACATAAGAGAATTAGTACACTCACTTGCTATAGAATTAAAAATTGGAACGTTTCAGAGGGCAATGTATCTTTATTAGATAGTAACAGTACTCAACAACGCGAGCTATCCCATACATCATTCATGGGGTGTAAAGGGAAATTAAGTTTTTTATTTTTTTTTAACAGTACTCAATATCTTAATCGTCCTTTAAATTGGAACGTTTCAGAGGACACTGTAATCCATCCATCAATAAGTTTACAACTGCTTAACTGTAAAGAAAATATCATTATATTTTGTGTTTTTTTTTTTTTTGTTACAGCTTCCCTATTCGACCTGTTATGTGAATATAAATGCCACTGGATCTGGTCTTTTTTTCTCACAGCTTTCGTATCAATACCACGTAGCTTCAAAGGATACAAAAGGAGATCACTTTAAAATAGTAACTGAAGCAAAAATGATTAATCGCCAGCAAATGGTATTAGATATTTGCTTTACTAATGCTCTCGCCGCAGTGACCAACATGCTCATAGTGGAGGTGAATTTCCCATCAGGTTTTGTATGCGTCAATGAATGCCAATATGATCTCATGGAAAATAACGATATTGCAAGAGTTGAAGCAAGGAGCGGTGCCACAAGTATTATCATATATTTGAAAAGTTTAGCGGTGAATACAAAACACTGTCTCAAAACTCTGGCTGACAAAATGTTCGATGTTGTTGTACGCAAACCGGTGGCTGTGGCCATCTATGATTATTATAATTTAACTAGTAAAGATATGAGTTTTTATACAATATAGAGTAAATTAAGTGAACGTATAAGGTGTATGATTACTAGAATTAATTTAGTTAATCTAATGTGAGTTTCTCTAATATATAGAGTTAATAAAAAATATTCATATAATACTCGTATTCGCTTTTATCGGTGTGTACATTCTTTGCTGTCTTAAAAGCATATGTATAGGGTAGGTAGGGAATTTATAAAAATATTATTACGAAAAACTATATTTAATCTACAGTAATTTTTAGTCAGGTGAACCGAACTTATAAATAACCTCACCCCACGTCCTTTCTTCAAACTACTAGTGGATATCGTTAAACTCTAATTTATTGAAACCAATAGATTTTTAAGTGAATTGACATACATACTTTTATTTTACTGATTTTAGGGAGAAAGGGTCGGATATAGGACATCCGGTCGTATGGTCAGACGACTACAAACACTTGTTAAAACTGTGAAAAAGGTTATAGTGTAGAAAGTGTTAATTAACTTGCCAACAACAACTGTATAAAGTTCATTACAATATCTCTGGGCGTATGGCTGTATTTTAAGGAGTTTCACCGTACCAACTAAAGTTTCTTAGGTTGTAATTTTAAAACTAAAACATAAAAAGTGAACTATAAATTATTGGGAAACATTAATTTTCTGAAAACAGGCTTCTTTTTATACGAGGTAACAGTAGGAGTAGCACAACACAATCCATTTTACCCATTATACCCTTCACCATGAGTATGAACGGAGTGAAGAGTATATTAATTTTGTTCTTCACTTTGTTAGGCCCATATGGAGACATAAATGAACCGAGTCGAATTATAAGTCGATTTGAACATGTCGGTCTGTCTGTCACTGCGATATGCGGAATGGAAGTTTTTATTCTCGAGGCGAAGGTTAAGTTCTAAGATGAGCAAGTTCGGTCCCACCTCACATATTCCCATCTCACACACATTTCGAATTCAAGCTTCTATTTTCCAAGCGGATTCTAAGATAAGCAAGATCAGTCAAAAACTACTCCCACCTTCCATACAAAATCCCCTTTTTTGGGCCTATCCCTACGATCACAGTCGTAGTTTAAGAGCTATCGAGTTTTTGGGGGTGTTCGTTTATCAGTCCCCTCGATTACAGGCGCAGTTTAAGAGCTATTTAGCTGATATTTGTTATACAACTTTTATCTTCTAAGCGAAGGCTAAGTTTTACGATGAGCAAGATCAGGCAAAAACTACTCCCACCTTTCACACAAATTCCCCCTTTTGGGGGGACGTCTATCTCATGGCTCCAGTCAGCTATATTTTTCTTTATTTGCCGGCCCCCTCGATGTTGTCGACAGCAACTTTGCAGTATAAGCGTCGAGTCAATCGGCATGTCTAGTAAAAAGCTACTCAAACAGTGACGTTCGCATTCGTCGATAAACAAGTAGGTGGCGTTTGTTGTGAATCTAAATATAAAGCGTATTCATAACGCGAGAAGCTATCCCGTACCACATTCATGGGGTGTAAAGAGAAATTAATTTTTTTTGTTTTTTCTATCTGTCCCTATCAATTACAGTTGTAGTTTAAGAAATATCGCGGTGAAATTTAATATGCAAGCCTGTAATCCTTTAAGGATATAGGATAAAGTTCCAAGATGAGCGATATCGGAAAAAACTACTTACACCTGCCATACAAAAATCTATTTTTTGGGGGTGCTTGTCTGTCTGTCCCCCGATTACAGCCGTAGTTTAAGACCTCTCGAGATGAAATTTGGTATAGAAATTTATATCCTCTAAGCGGAGATCAAGTTCTAAGATGAGCAAAATCAGACAAAAACCAGTACATATACCCTCAGCCTCAGTAAAACATACAATTTTCTAGTATATTGATATTATTACTTGATTTTCAAGTAATGGCACAATGGTACATTTGTATGTGAGGTACCAGATGGGGCGTGGTTAGACTTAAAGTTTTTTCTCCAAAACTTTATCCTGATTTAGCTTTTCTAAATACAGAATTTGGACACTATCACGTTGGGTGTATTGATATTAATATTCCATCTCTAAAGTGGGCAGAATTGTAAATTTGTATGGGAGGTATCAGAAGGGGCGTGGCTAGACTTGCAATTTGTTTTCCAAAACTTTATCTTGCTTTAAAAAAAAATAAACTTAATTTCCCTTTGCACCGTAAGAATGAGGTGTGCGATAGCTTCTCGCGTTGTTGTGAATTAACACGCTTTCTATTTTTATATTCACAACTAACGGACCTACTTGTTTATCGACGAATGCGAACGTCACTGTTTGAGAAGCTCTTACTAGACACGCCGATTGACTAGGCTCTTATACTGCGAAGTTGCTGTCAACAACATTCGAAGGGAGTCAACAACATTCGAATCGATTTCTAAAGTGGGCGGTAACAGATGGGAATTCCATTATAGTTTTACTAAATATAAAACTTGGGAATTATCGCGTTAGATGTATTGATATTATTACTCTATTTCTAAAGTGGGCGGAATGGTACATTTGTATGGGAGGTACCAGAAGGGGCGGGACATGTAGCCCATTTCCAATACCGTAAATAGTTTTGGGAGAAATATTAACTTGTGCAAAGTTTCAAAACATATTGTTTCGTCTTTCGAAAGTTATCGTGCGTACAAACTGGACAGCCAGACAGACAGACGGACATGGCTGAAACGACTTAAAAAGTCATGAATCGAATTTGGTTCTAAGAAACTTAGGGTCTAAAGTGACTTTTTCAATGTGTTACACTTTGGGGTCGTATCAAATGATATATACCCTCCTACCCATAGTGTGAGGGTATTACAACTCCCACCACCCATACAAATCTCCCAATTTTTGAGGATTTATAAAGATACATTACAATTTTCTAAGGTCAGGTTAATCAGTCTAGCTCAGTATTTGACATTCCAGTAGAAACTTATTGACAAAAAATAGATGTGAGAGGCTTAAAGTAACGTCCAACTCTCATACAAACTCTCCTTTATTTGCGGTAAAAATTTCAATAAAATATAGTTACAAAGTAAATGCTTCGACATAGTCGAATATAATTACCTTATCAGCTATTCGTAAATCATCGTTTAATAAACGGTTAGATTACACGAAATATGACTGGATGTGAAGTTATTGCAAAATTATTAATTGTCAAAAAATATGTCTTTTTGTTTGTGTAGGAGGTATCGGATGGGTCGGTCTTAAAAGCCTTTGTATTGTCTAGAAGCAAGCTTGAGCAATCAAGAATATGGGTCTACAAGCTACCACAATTGTTAAGATGAGGCCTATCTTATCACCTCTGCTACTTTATGGGTCTGTATCACCCGGTTGCAATGCAATCGCCAGATTTAAGTCTGACGACTCTACCCGCGATTTCGGTATCAACCACAGCCCGCATGATGTTTCCACGAGGGGGCCTAAATCACTAATCAGGCGGGAACAAGTCCCAGGGCTCCCGATACCTATGCTACAGGTCACACTCACTGGTGGGAGTTTGGCAGCGAAGCTGCTATCAATTTTAGAGAAAGGGAAGAGGAGGAGATAGAAGGAGAGAAAGAACGGATAGAGAAAGGAGAGAAAACCGTGCGTATTTAAATCGTCATCTTGGCCTAGTTAGCCATGGAAAAAAACTTACTTAATTTCCCTTTGCACCCCATGAATGAGGTATGGGATAGTTTCTCGCGTTGTTGTGGATTAACATGCTTTCTATTTTTAGATTCACAACTAACGGCACCTACTTGTTTTATCGACGAATGCGAACGTCACTGTTTGAGAAGCTCTTACTAGACACGCCGATTGACTCGACACTTAATACTGCGAAGTTGCTGTCAACAACATTCGAGGGGAGCCGACAATGAAAGAACAATTTTTTTTAAGATGACTGGAGCCAGGTTTGAACCTGCGATCTCCCGCATGGTAATCGCGTGTTCTAACCACTATGCCACGGCCGGTCCCGTGCCATGGAAGGCACTCCAAAAAACATATTAAATTTTCTACTGGGACCGATACTATATAATTTTTTTCGTTCAAGGGGCTAGAGAGGGCAACTACAAAGATATGTCCCATCGTCTCGGACTACTCTTCGCCCTCAAACACAAGGTAGTAGTCAGGTATTGATCTATCCAATTTGCGTCTCAGGTGCCTGATATTGCAATGGCCTGTTAGAATTCCAAAGATCAGCATCAGACCACTCATACACAGGCCAACCATATACGCCGATCGAAATATGCTGCATTGGGGCCACAGCGATATAGCAGTTATACAGTCGGTTCTAGACATCAAACGTGTACTGACTGTTTTCCACATCTAATCCTCCACTGAGCCAAAAAGGTAACGAATCGGCGGGTGAACATCTTCAAGAGAGTTATGATCAGACGTAGTACAGCCTCCTCTGGCCAATAGGTCTTCTGATTCAGTACTAGGATCCACTGACTGATAGGAGGTGGTGGAAATTCCAAACCTCTTATGCTCGATGACGCTGAACGGCAACTCTGTTATGTTCGGCCAGTCTGAACCCCCGTGAACCCCTGTAACCTTAGACACCTAAGAAAGTCTTGCCCAATCAGATTCCACAGACCCGCTTCTACAACTATCTCGAAACAAATTTACGTTGTGTAAACAGTCTGGAAGCAAACTCCTTTGCTCTAGCCAACGCTCCTAGAGTGGAGAGCATTTCACTCACATTACTCACACATCACTCTCAACCAAAACCTATAAGTAGCCCGTCTGTTTCCACTCTCATCCCAACGTGTTGGTCATCTCGACAAGATAAGCCTCTCCATCCTCAACGTGTGACTGTTTGGTGAGGTTCATGGTCCGGCGTTTCATTGGACCTTACTTTTTCGAAAATGAGGTTGGATCAACAAGTACGGTGAATGCATAGCGCTATCAAGAGATGATTAATGATTTTTATGGTCGGATTTGGATGATATTGATCTGGACAACGTTTACTTTCAACAAGACGGCGCTACGTTCCACATTAGCAACGAAACCATTTATCTTTTACGGGAAAAGATTCCGGACCGTGTTATCTTTCGAAGAGGTGATCACAATTGGCCACCGAGATCTTGTGATTTAACACCTTGTGACTTCTTCCTTTGAGGCTACGTGAAATATAAGGTCTACGCCAACAGCCCAGCGTTGATTTAAGTAATTAAAGGTTAAGTTCGTGAGGCTATCGAGCCATTTGGCTGATGCTGTTTTTCATTATTAACGGCATACCTTCCTCTTTATTATGAAATAAACATCCGATCATTTATCTGAAAAATTAAATTTTTCTTTGAATACCAAAATAACAGCTCTTATTGGAAAACTCTTTACAATAAAAACAACCAGTGCAATTACTAGAAGTAGTGACTTTAAGATTTGGTTTAAATGTTATTATCACGTCTGATTATTTACACACCCTGACTTACGAAACACCAACGGAGCTGTAATATAATGGCACAACGGCAAATTTATACCATAACGACAGTACAATGACCAGTAAATACGCACCGATTAATGTTAATAGAAATTCAGTATGTTGGTCATATTCGGCGAATCACTAATACTTAATAATTGTCCCACCAATTGAACAACACGACTTTGCCTGCACATCATCTTCATAGCTCTGATATTTCATGAGCTACAGACGTTTTAAGTTTCAAAGATGTAAGCCAAGCTCACTGATCCTATCCCGCACATTTTTTGTTGGAACTCGAATTTTGGTACCAAATGCATCCACATATATTTTCAAGGCGATTGGTGAAACAGACCTCCAGCTATTGCGTTTAAAAAAATTGGGTGCAATTGACGGGGCCAAACCCACTTTATATATCAAATATTCAAGAAGCCTATTTTTTCCACCACCGACCACATCTGTGAAAATTTGAAAAACATACAATACTAACTTTAATACACATATGTTGATATTTACACAGTACAACATTTTTCAGCTCATTTATTTGGGACTCAATTCTGAGAACTGCACGTGAAAGTAGCGCCAAAAAGAAGAAGTTCTGCATTATTTGTTTTGTCAAGTTAAATGCCATAATAATTTAATATCGATTTGAAGTAAGTATGTATCGCATAGGGGAATTTGTCACTTTTTATTCTCTTTTGTTTGACATAACTCGACAATCACTAGTCCGATTTAGCTGAAACATATTTAAAAAATTAAGAATTACAATTCGTTTAATCCGTTCATATAACGTTTCCCTACACAAGGAATAGTTTCACTTTTAGGTTACAATAAAACTATTGTACTCCGTGGCGGATGATTTCGTAGAATATTAGTTATGATAATCCTACGCCACCGTGTTATTATGTTATGTCAAACAAAAGAGACTAAAATGTAACAACCCAGCGGTAAAAATAGTAAGTCCCATTTCGGTTGCAATTACATTATAAGCGAAGTTTTATGCGAGCTTGATAACACGCTTGATTACAAAGTAAGTGACCATGTCAGTAGGTGCTATTTTAATCGGAGTTATAATGGATGGGCAATATATTATACATTACACACTCATTACATTCTGAGTACTTAGATCCTCGCTTACAATGTGATACTGATGTCATGGATTACTAAATAGGTACTTCGTTTCATTAACCGCTGGAAAATTCTCCTATACGATACTTACTTACTTCAAATTGATATTAAATTATTATGGCATGTATCTTGACAAAACGAATGATGCAGAACTTCTTCTTTTTGGGACTACTTTTACGTGCAGTTCTCAGAATTGAGTCCCAAAATCATGACAACCAAACCAAGGAATTCCTGGATCTTTACCTTAACTCCAATAAATAACTTTTCGGTGTATTTACAGAGCTTCACTAAGGAATCATCAGTCGCATATCGTAACTAGCTATTAAAATGTAACACCTTTTTATTGTGATTAATGTTCTTAAACTACATTTCTACTTTATACACAATTTCACTACGTCGCTCTTGATTATAGTAATCATACATTTCGATAATTGATGATTGCAGCGATTGCACCTCATGTATCCTGTTCGCCTCAATGGTCAAACACTGTTCATCATTTGCCTCCAATTTCTCAAAATATATCGTCAACTTTGTGGATGAACTCTGAAGTTCCACCCTGCTGATTTCATCTTCTTCTCGTAGTTTTGCGATATTTTCATTATTGGACACAAAGCCAGAGGGTAATTGTACCTGTAATATCACCATATTTGTCCTTGTGTCGTCCGACTCTCGTGGCTGATACATACAACATATGGCCAAAGACATGGAGTTTGATTGGGACGAGAACTTCGCAAATGGTATTATAAGAAAATATGACTGCTGTTTTTCGGTTCGTGGCTGCGATGTAGGCGCGCCCAGTATTGGTAAAATAAGTGTATCAGGGTAAATCGCCTGTGTTTGCAATTTATCTGTAGGTATATAAAAGTGATAGGCGAGTTGAAGAAATACCTTGCCACTACCCATAACTTCAATTTCCACGGAGCGTGTAGAAGGGGGTAACTTAAAAATTTTAGAAAATTGTTGATTTAATAATAATAATATTTCGTAATATTTCGTTCGCTTACCTCATGCGTCTGCAGTACAAGTTTATTATCATCATCTAAACCGAGAATCTGTTCCATGACGCTTTGCGCTGCCGCATCTTTTGCCACATAATGCACTTTTAAGTGGGTATCTTCTGAACCGGACTCGCCTGATTTTTCTGCATATTTTATAAGGGCTTGCAGGCCAACCACTGTATCCTGGGTGTCTCCAAATCCGCCATAGCTGTTGCGTTGCTGTAGCAGCCAATTGAAAGCTGTTGCGTAGTGACCAGGTGTCTCCAACAAAGCCATTAGAACGTAGGCTGTTATCTCCACACTATTTGCGCTGTGTTTTGCGGTATCGCCGTTAGTCCACCACATAAGATCATTATCTTGTCGAGCTTTAGATTTAAGTTTCGAGATTATATCGTTGCTATGAGAATTACCAGTCTTTTGGAAGACATTGGCCATGATGGCCAACGAGTAAGTGTCGTTTATGCTGTTAAGATTAGTGGTAAGGAAATTCATGGCATTTTCTATGGTCTTGGAGTATTTTCGTGAATATTTCTGAAAATTGAAAGAAAGGAAAAAACAAGAATATGAATAAACCAAATCTAAAGAAACTAAAGAGGTTCCAACTGGTGCGCGTCGATGTTGATAGCCTGTGGTGGCCATGTTAGTTTTTCTGCGTACCCTTTACCCATTGATTATTTTACTGCTATTGATATCAAATTAACGTAATTAGTTGCACAATTTAGCAGCACGTACAATTGATTATAGTTACTATTAAATTTAACGTTCATTAAGTTTTCGAGGGGAAAACCGACATACATATACCCTCACCATCAGTAAAACATAAAATATCTAGTATATTGATATTATTACTCGATATCTAAAGTGGCCGGAATTATACATTTGTATGGGAGGTACCAGAAGAGGCGTGGCCATGTATCCCATATGCAATACCGTTAGTAGTTTTAGTGAAATATTAACTCATACAAAGTTTTAAAACAATTAGTTGCGTCTTTCGAAAGTTACAGTGTGTACCAGCCGGACAGCAGACGGACATGGCTCTTAAAAAACTTAATTTCCCTTTACATCCCATGAATGAGGAATGTGATAGCTTCTCGCATTGTTGTGAATTAACACGCTTTCTAATTTAAGATTCACAACTAACGGCACCACCTTGTTTATCGACGAAAGCGAACGTCACTGTTTGAGAAGACATGCCGATTGACTCGACACTTATACTGCAAAGTTGCTGACAACAACATCGAGGGGGCTGGCAACGATGACAAAGATGACATGGTAATCGCGTGTTCTAACCATCATGCCGCGGTCGGTGCCACATGGCTCAAACGACTTAAAAAGTCAAGAATCAAATTTGGTTCAAAGAAACCTAGAGTCTAAAGTGACTCCTTCTATGTGTTACACTTTTGGGTCGTATCAAATGCTATATATCCTCCTACCTCCTAGGGTAAGGGTATACAAATGTAGATTTAATCTTCAGTTGATTTGTAGTTTGGACTTTCGATGCAATTCATCCAGTTGTTGGTATTGCAAAAGCCGATGTTCAAATATGATAATTCTTCTTTTCCCAGAGTTTTCAGTCTCTTTCTGCATAGGGCTAGGCATATGTTATTATATGTTCGGCAAATGGTTCACGATGGAACATGGTAATTAGCAGCACACGATTTGACCACAAAAACATTCACAAAGCAACGTGGATATCTCCCGATCAAGTAACGAGAAACCAAATTGATCACGTGGTAATCGCTGGAAGGCACGCGTCTAGTGTCTTAGACGTACGAGTGATCAGAGGTGCGAAAATCAACTCGGATCACCACCTCACTGCAGTGAAGGTGCGTACTAGGCTAAGCAGAGCGAAAACCCTGCGTAACCAGGCACGGAGAAAGCTGGACATCGCTAAACTGCAGACCGCGGAGATAGCCAACGCCTATTCTGACCAACTCACTCAACTACTTCTTGATGCTCCAACTCCCGAAAATACTAGCGCGCAATGGCAACATATTGCCCACTCGATGGAAAGGTCTGCGCGGTCCGTACTGGGGTATGTGAAGCCCTTTAAGGATAATGCCTGGTACGATGACGAATGCCGCGATGCCACCCGGGAACAAGATGCTGCATACAGGACCAAACTGCAGCCAATGGCAACGCAAGCTGTTCATGAAAAGTATAGGGAGAAGAGGCGGGAGGCGACTCGACTCTTCAGGCGAAAAAAACGAGAGCTTAAGGAGCGGAATAATGTGTGTATTGAAGATTACAGGAACAGAGGTGAAGCCCGAAAATCATATCAGAAGATAAAAGGAAAGGTACATGGAACAGGTCTTTCCTCCTGTAAAAACAAGGATGGTCATCTCGTCACTGACTCCGAGAGCGTACTGAGAATATATAAAGATCACTTCTGCAGCCTGTTGATGTGTGAAAACTTGACGGAAGAAGACTGTGCACCAATCCGAGATGATAACATCGAGTGTCCACCTCCGAGCCAAGCTGAGACTTCTGGGGCTGATGGTCTTCCAGCTGAGTTGTTTAAGGCGGGTGGAGATGAGCTTGTTTTAAGCATGCAACAGCTCATAGAGAACATTTGGCTTCAGGAGATCATGCCAGAGGATTGGAATCTCAGTGTGCTATGTCCAATCTACAAAAAAGGTGACCGTAGCGAGTGTAAAAACTATCGTGGAATTAGCCTCTTACCGATTGCGTATAAGGTCCTGTCTAGCATACTGTGTGAACGTCTAAAGCCAATTGTGAAAACCTGATTGGACCTTATCAGTGCGGCTTTAGACCAGGCAAATCCACGACGGATCAGATATTTACACTACGGCAGATTCTTGAGAAAACCCTAAGAAGCAAATCGACGATTACAAAGCTGCCTTCGATAGTCCCATCAGGCATCGACTATACGAAGCCATGTCTGAGTTCGGTATTCCTCCGAAAATAATTCGTCTCTGCCGGTGTACCCTTACGAATACCAAATCCTCTGTTCGGATTGGCAAGGATCTATCTGCACCATTCGATACGACGAGAGGTCTTAGACAGGGTGACGGTTTGTCATGTATGCTGTTCAACATAGTGATGGAGAAGGTGTTAAGGAAAGCAGCGGTTAACATGTCTGGCACCATATTTAATAAGAGCCACATGCTGCTCGCATATGCCAATCATTTATCGGTCGAACGATGCGAGAGGTAACAGCTGTTTTCTCATCAGTTGAAAGGGAGTCAGCGAAAATGGGTTTGGCAGTGAATGAGGACAAGACGAAGTTAATGGTATCATCGAACAAAGTGTCCACCCGTTGGGGACGCAGCGTGAACGTTGAAAACTATTGCTTTGAGGTAGTGGATGAATTTATCTACATTGGATCCGCCATGAACAAAAACAACAGTGTCAGGCTCGAAATAAAACGGAGAATAGTGCTTGCTAACAGGTGTTTCTTTGGACTACGCGAGCACTGTATAAACACCACCCTATCTCGAACTACCAAAGTCCAGCTGTACCAGGTACTAATTTTACCGGTCCTGTTGTATGCCTCCGAATCTTGGGTGCTTACACAGGCAGATGCAGCTCATCTGGCGGTGTTTGAGAGAAAAATACTCCGAAAAAATATATGGACCCATATGCGTAAACGGCGAGTTTAGGATTCGGATGAACCATGAGCTGTACGAGTTATACTACGACATTGATGTCGTCTAGCTAATCAAAGTGCAACGATTACACTGGCTAGGCCATGTCGTGAGAATGGATAAGGAAACTCCAACGCGAAAGGTATTCTATCAAGACCTCGAAGGACGGCGCAAAAGAAGGAGACCGCGACTACGTTGGAAGGACCAGGTGGAGGAATCACTGATGCTGCTTGGTAGGACTGACTGGAGACGGTGCGCACAAGATCGAAGCGAATGGAAATCTTTGACCATTTCGGCCTCTGACTTAGACACTAAGATATAAATATATATATGTATCAAGTTGTTTTAAAGGCTAATAATAAAGATGGTTCACTGCTGTTATTCTTATTCTTTGCGAATCCCTTTCTGTTCGCATATTGCTACGTGTCCCGTTAGGAAAGTAATAATTTTCCTAATATGGCCTCTATAAAAATGTATAAGTTTCAAAGTATGTTTCGCGTTGTATTCAGGTAATGTCTTCCTGGCCTTCCTGCAGGTTTCTTCAATCTTCCATCTGTCGTTTGCTCTTTTCAACTTTGGACATAGGGCGTAGCTCTTCATGTTCTATGTCGTTTTTACTGCCGGTCTGAGCCTTGTCGGGCATTCTTCATCCGCTCTGCACTTGCCCTCAAATCCGTTGTGTCCTGATATCCACTTGATTAGAACTCTGTTATTCTGGGATATTTCTTTAAGAGATGTCCGGCAAGCGCAAACTACTTTCCATTGTCGTTTGAAAGGAGAATATCCCTATGTGGTCATTTCCTCTGCTTAATATAGTCGGCGTCTTTTATAGCAAGTATTTCCACATGGAAAACGCTGCAGAACTCTGAAATCGGGAAAAGCTTCAGTATTCGCACTATATTTGTTTGATTTACTACAGTCCCACAATTACATATATAGTCGAAATTTCTGGGCATTGGCAAAGTGATTTAAAAAAAAAAAATTAGAAAGGATTCCAATATTAACCAGTACAGAAATTTCAGTCAGTTGAACTGACTGATAAATACCATCACCCAATATAAGATATTGTTTAAGTCTTGAGTTATTGAAATTAACCGATTTGTAATTAAAACCAGTTAGAAAGTTTCAGTCGGGCAACCCAACTTACATTTACCCTTACCCTCAGTAAAACAAATAATTTTCAATTATATTGATATTATTACTCGATTTCTAAAGTGGGCGGAGTGGTACATTTGTATGGGAGGTACGAGAAGGGGTGTGGTTAGGCTTCCAGATTTATTCTCCATTACTTTATCCTGTTATAGCTATACTAATTACAGAATTTGGGCACGATTGCCTTGGGTGTACTGATATTATTAATACATCCCTAAAGTGGGCGAAAAGGTACATTTGTTTGGGAGGTACCATAAGGGGCGTCGCTAGATTTCCAATTTTTTCTCCAAAACTTTGTCCTGTTATAACATAACAAAATACAGAATTTGGGCACGATCGTGTCGAGTGTATTGATATTATTACCCTATTTCTAAAGTGTTCGGAGTGGTACATTTGTATGGGAGGTACCAGAAGGGGTGTGTCTAGAGTTCCAGATTTTTTCTCTAAACCTTTATCCTGCTTAAACTTTACCAAATACAGAATTTGGGCTCGATCGCGTTAGGTCTTTTAATAATATTAATCGATTTCTAAAGTGGGCGGTACCAGATGTGTATGGGAGGTACCAGATGGGGCGTGAATAGACTTCCAATTTTTTTCTCCCAAGCTTTATCCTGTTATAGCTTTACTAAAAATAGAATTTGGTAACGATCACGTTTAATTTATTGATATTATTTCTCTATCTCTATAGTGGGCGGAAAGGTAGATTTGTATGGGAGGTACCACAAGGGGCGTGGCTAGGCTTTTAAAATTTTTTCCAAAACTTTACCCTGTTATAGCTTTACTAAATACAGAATTTGGGGACGATCCCGTAGGGTGTATTGATATTATTACTCGATTTCTAAAGTGGGCGGAATGATGTATTTGTATGGGAGGTACCAGAAGGGGCGGGGCCATGTAGCCCATTTGCAATACCGTAAGTAGTTTTGAGAAAATTATAACTCGTGCAAAATTTCAAAACATTTGGTTGCGTCTTTCGAAAGTTATCGTGCGAACCAGCCGGACAGCCACCAGACAGACAGACAGACGGACATGGCTCAAACGACTTAAAAAGTCATGAATCGAATTTGGTTCAAAGAAACCTAGGGTCTAAAGTCAATCCTTCTATGTGTTACACTTTTGGGTCGTATCAAATGATATATACCCTCATCCCTAAGGGTGATGGTATAAAAACTTGCTTCACTTTTTTTTAGCATAACTCAAGACTCATTTGTCCGAAAGTGTCAGTAAACGTACCACAATTCCTAAATTAAATTATTGCAAAGTCTGTCAAACCTAACCCAAGTCATTGCTTAAATTCAGCTGCATCTATGCAGACAGAATCATTGAAAATTTGACCAATCGAAAGCGTGCCACCGTAAAAACTCCCGCGATGAACTTTTATACGATGTTATATTTCACACATTTTGACATGGATTAACCCAAAGCAGGCACATCATTACAATCTCACACACAGTTCGTTTTATTTCATTGCAACATCGACCCGTTCTTATTAAAATTAACCTTAATAATACAGCCATGATTTGACGAGTGCTTTAATACTTCATACTTACATTGTCCTCCAGAAATGTCAGCAAGACAAAAGCTGTAAATCCATACTGATTTTGATGGGCCGGCGTAAACAAATATCCCCGTTGGGGGAAACTACCATTGTCTGCTTGTTGTTTGGCCAAAAACTCCAGATCGCTATTAATAATTCTTGACTCTACAGCCAAATACCTCTTGCTCTTAATGAAGAAACGAGTTACATAGGCCGTAAGCCAATTACTCTCTTTGCCAAGCTGAGACACGTGGAACTTGGGCGCCGGTGCTGGCAAGTCCATATAAACATAGCGTTTAGCTCTAGCCACCGACTGTGCTGTTCCATTACTTTCTTTGCTGCTAGTCTCTGGCCCAAATACGCTGTAACCGCCCTCCAGGTGACGATAGGTTAACTGTTGTTGATAGCCCATATCAATAAAGCTCTTAGCTCTATTTACCAATTCGGTTTGATTCTCATGAGAGTACTTGCCAATGGCTTTAAGGTAGTCTAAAACCAACAAGTTGGGAACCAGTTTTATCATATTTTGTTCACCACATCCGCTAGGTTTTCGTACTAAATTATCAAGATTTTCCAATGTGGGAACCAGCACATCGCCACTCACCGACAGCGTCAAATACTCTGACTCAGAAATGATGTTCGTCGGTATGTCGGCCTGGAAAGTGGTTTTACGACTTTGACCTTGGGCCAGAGTAAGCGTTGCATCATGATTATTTTGTTGCTTGATACCTTCTGGTTCAACTTTAAGTTTTTGCAGTATTGTATCCGACATATTACTGTTTTTGGCTGAGATTCGAATATCGATGTCACCCAACTTTTTGGCGATTATAACAAACGTAACACTTTGGCCATTATTGGCTGGTACATCCACATGCCGGGAATCTGTTGTGCGGTCAAGGGGTCTTTTGCCGCTATCCACAAATTTAAACTCAGCCATGCTATTGTCGATTATGACTTCGGTGGGATAGCTTTGTTCGAGATAATTGAAAATTGTGATGGGTATGGTAACAACTTCACCCCGCTTCACTGAATATGGCAAGTTAGTGCTTATGAAGAATGGCTGAAAAGCTAAAATGTCAACAGTTGATTCCATCATTCCAAAGCCGTTGTAATCGTTAACTGAAAATGCACGTACTATCCAAGTGGTAATGGTGTCCGGCACCTTAACAGTCAAAGGTGTCACAGCTTTATCGCTATATATACAGAAACCATAAAGTAAATCTGAAATGTACAACTGTCATTGAATTTACTCACATTTCCATGTCTTCAAATATCCATGTTTCGGGAAAAACTGAACGAGTTTGGGCGTTGTATGACTTGTCGACTTCAGGTAATGGTGCTAAAAAAATTGATGTTAGTTTCACTTTAATCGTATTTTATTCACATTCCAAATTTAAATATAACTTACCAAAGACTTGGAGCCCAAAAAAATCGGCATCGGTTAATGTTAATAAACCTGATATTTCACCGGCGCGATACCCGCCTTCACTTGGTGGTACGTACGATCTATCGTACCTTAAATCTTGGAGAATTTTGGACATGGACAAAAGATTGTGAGTGCCTAACAATAGTGAACTTTTGTCAACCGCTATTAAAGAAACGTGGGAATTTGGTTGACCACTGATATTCAGGGTGATTTCTTGACCTGGTTTCACTAAAGTTGGAGCTGAGATGGATATCTAAAAGTAAGCAAACATTATTTTTTTTTATTTGTTACTGTCACACATTTTTTACATTAAATTAATGTTCACTTAAAGTAATGTTGCTTTGTAAAACTCAAATATAGACAAACCAGTACAAAGATTCCCATCAGATGATGATGTCGTATAAATACCCACATCCTGTGTGCTTGGTCAGCTTAATATTTTCCGTATGCGTATTGCTGTATTATTATTATTATTTTGTATGAAACTGTTTGTTTGCATTTTTTATTAGCGTATAGACTCGAAAAAGTCTTGATATAGACTTGAAAGGCTTAATGTAGCTGTGTGGTCGGTAATGAAAATAGTGTACTTTCATTTTTTATATATCAAGTGGGCGCTTCACCACCCATTGGACGCTATTTCTGAAACCGCAATATCTGTCTGTTGAGCCTTCAAAATTTGTGTGGATGCATTTGGCAGCAAAGTTCGTGATCCAAAAAAATGGGTGGGCATGGTATACAATTTGTAACTGTAAATAGCTGTATGTCATGAACTATAAGAGGTATTAAGATAATATGATATAGTACGTGTTGTTGGTACAGTATGATTTACAGCCAGGGTGGAAGCGTGCCAGGCCCCGTTTAAAAATAACCGATAACTTGAATAAGTCTTCGCGGCCGAGGCATAGTGGTTAGAACACGCGGCTACCATGCGGGAGATCGCAGGTTCAAAACTGGCTCCAGTCATCTTAAAAAAAAAAATTGTTCATTCATTGTCTGCTCTCCTCGAATGTTGTTGACAGCAACTTTGCAGTATAAGTGTCGAGGCAATCGGCGTGTCTAGTAAGAGCTTCTCAAACAGTGACGTTCGCATTCGTCGATAAACAAGTAGGTGCCGTTAGTTGTGAATCTAAAAATAGAAAGCGTGTTAATTCACAACAACGCGAGAAGCTATCCCATACCTTATTCATGGGGTGCAAAGGGAAATTAATTTTTTTTTTAAGTCTTCGCGAATTCTTATAAGAATTTAACAGTATTAATGTTTGCCAACTTCGATGGCTGGGGCATGTTCCAGGATGGATGTAAATGCTCCAGCGAGAAAGGTGTTTGAAGGCGAACCTGAAGGACGGCGCAGAGCAGGGACACCCAAACTCCGTTGGAAGGACCAAGTGGTAGGCGATGTGCCATCATCTGGTAGGACTAACTGGAGAACACACGCAGAAGACCGAAGCGTGTGGAATTCTTTATTACTTCAGGTCTCAAACTTATGAACCACGTTCGTAAGTTGTAATGGGCCACTTAAGTAAGAAAGTAAGTAATGTTTGCCAAAATGTAGTTATGAAATTGAAGACTCCCAGAATAGATTGATCCAATTGTGCCATTACCCAGGATGCTGCACTGTAGAGCAAGACAGGTAGGATCAGACTCTGGTAGAGTTGGATCTTTGTTCTTCGAGAGAGCGCTTTGTGATTAAATCGCTTGCTTAGCGCATAGTAGCAGCGGCTTGCGATCAATAGTTATTTTTGCTTACGGTGGAGCCAAAGCAGACAAAATCATCTACCACTTTAAAGTTATAGTTGTCAACGTTCACATGGCGTCCCAGACGAGTGGACTCTTTGTTCGTTGAAATAAATAACTTGTTTTTGTCCTCATTTATCACCAGACCCACTTCCGCCGACTTCTTTTCAATGCTCGAAAAAGCCGCAGTAACATCCCGCAATCCACTGCCAATAATATCTATATCATCGGCATACGCGAGCAGTATGTGACTTGTTGAAGATGGTATCATTTATGTTAACTGCAGCCTTCCACGTGATCATCTCCATTATGATGTTAAAGAGATCGCACGACATACTATTGCCTTGCCTAAGCCACGCTTGGTAGTAAATGGTCACTCAGATTTTTGCCAATTTTCACTGAAGACTTCGTGTCGGTCAGTATCATCCCGCAAAGTCGTATTAGCTCCGAGGGGATACCAAACTCAGCTATAGCTATATCTAACACTTTCTGTAGTAACTTACTGTCGAATGGAGCTTTGTAGTCGATGAAAAGATAATAGGTATCTCCATTTCTTGGGCCTTCTTTAGGATTTGTCGTAGTGTGAATGAATGCGATGGGTAAAAGGATAATCCCGCGATAGTTGGTAGTCCGTAGTCTATGATTGGTGTTATATCGTTACTTATGCTGCCTTCGGGAACGAGTAGAGATCGAAAGTGTTCCCTCCATTTTTGCAGTCATGCCTCCCCGTTTGTTAATAATGCTAGTTTTGTTTAGAAGAATGTTTTTTGGGATACTTTTCAAAAATTATTTAGGGGTATTTTTAAAAATTGTTGGGAATAATTTTCGTTCTGGGATTTTAGTTAATTTTTCATTTTTTTTCGCCCAATTTTAGTTTAGAGCTGTTTCCATAGAGCCGGGATGACACTGACCGACACACTGCCTTCAGTGAAAATAGCCAAAAGTCTAACAGAGACATTTTCCACCAAGCCAGGTCTTAGACAAGGCAACAATCTGTCATGTGATCTCTTTAACATCCCAATGGAGGCGATTATGCTGAAAGCTGCGGTAAACACGATCGGCACAAACTTAAGCCACATCCTGCTCACGTATGCCGAAGACATAGATATCATTAGCCGCTTACTTCGGGGTGTTACTATAGCCTTGTCAAGCATTGAAAACAATTCTGCGCATATGGTTCTGGTCATGAATAAGGACAAAATCGAGTTATTTGCTTCGACGAACAAAGAGCCTACTTGTTTGGGACACTGTATGAACGTTGACAACTTTAACTTTGAAGTGTTAGATGATTTTATCTATCTTGGCTCCGCCGTAAACAAAAATAAATTATGAAACGAGTATTGATCGGCAACCGCTGGTACTATGAGCTAAAAAAGGCAAAACCTTCTCTCGACTAACAAAGTTCCAAATCAACCAGACATTGATCCTATCAGTCTGGCCTAAGAGCGCAGAATGCTGGGTACTGAGATTCTTCGAGAGAGAAATATTTGGCAAACATCGTCGTTAACGGCGAGTACAGTCGTCATGAGAACTATGGGCTGTATAACGACATCAACGCTGGGTTAGGCACGTTGATCGAATGGATAAAAAGGCTCCAGCTCGAAAAATCTTCGGTAATTAACTCGATTGGCGGCGCAGGAGGGGGTGATCAAAACTTCTTTGGATGGACCAGGCTAAAGAGCTGTTATCTAAACTTGGCGGCACAAATTATCTACGGAGCGCAAAGGACCGAAGCTCTTGGAATTCTTTTCTACGTGCGGCTGCTAATGGATGAATTTCTGTAGCTGCTGCCAAATAAAAAGAAGAATGTGAAACATTTAAAAACCAGAAGGTTTACAACACCCGTTTGAATTTCCGAGTTCTCAGTTGGTGCCATAAAACCCGTTTTCGGTAGGCCTTATGAAATTAAGGAATGACTTAAACTTTTAACATTTGTTGGCTATATCCTTTTCCACAATTTTACTATATATGGGGCTATATGATCAAAAGGCCTATCCTAAACCGCTAACGCTCCACAATTAGTCATATAATGATCCAATTAAAAATCGGTAAATTTCAATAACTCGAGAATTAAACAGTATTATACACAGGAAGTCAGTTTACCTAAATTAAATTTCTATACTAGTTTGTTATTATTATTATGGTCACATTTTTTTATATTAAATTAACTTTGTGTGCAAAGTGTTACGAAATTTCTTACCTTATTTTTAAATTTCTCTGGCAGACGAATTGTGGTTTCACAACAATGCAACTCGTTATTAACAATATAGTGAGCGTATATATAGCTTTGGGGTATCATTTCTGCCGACACATTCAATAAGATAGTATGAGATTTTGCACTATCTGGCACTTGAACGTATTCATCACGTATTATGTTGCCATGGCTGGTGATGGTGTAAAAAAAGTACGGTATTCCACTAGAGTCGGATATTTCCATCTCAATGGATTCAGTTGGTTCTCCATTACTGAAATCAAAAAGAGTAAGCGCATTTGCTATAAGATTAGACGTTGTAAAGCCAAATATGAAATGCTATGTAATAGTTTAAATCTATAATCTACCTTGTGATAAGACTTACAATTCCTAGCTAAAAATTACACTTTGCAACACAACAACAAAACATTTTTATTTCCACTATATTTGTAAACCCTCACCCATAGGGATGTTTGTGCGGTTATTTATGAGTCAGTTTACTTGACTGAACTTTTTGTACTAGTTCTTACCTTATTTCTTTTGTTTTAACTGTACACGTTCCAACTCCACCTTCATTTACATTGTTAGATAATATATTTTCAAAGGTAAACTCATCATCGGCGAAAAGAAACGTAACACTTTTATCGGGCTCGTATTCGAACTCAAATTGGGCTGTACCTGTATCGTTTAAATACGATTTATATGATTTTTGTCCCAAGCTCATGGTTATGGGCGATGAAGCGTCTCTGACCCTGGTGCCATTCCAATGTTCCACGTGGACTTTCATGCGATACGGATGTTTGCCGCGAAACTCAATATCCGATTCTGGCACAATATAATTATATCTATGAAATTTAACAGTCACCACTGCTTCACCAGTTTCTGTGACATTTGTTAGTTTTTCTCTAAGATTAACAAGTACAGTAAAATGCTTGTAAAGTCCAAACGGTCTAGTATCCAGAACCACTTCGGCTTTAACAGTTCCATTCTCAATTGCTACAATTTGAGCAGGTGATCGATAGAGGGCATGTACCATTTTTACTTCGGCCGTACCTTCAACATATTTTCCGAAGGTGTATTTACCGTACACTCTTGCTTTTAGGTAACGCTCTTTTCTGGCGAAAATGCGATCGGTTTCAATGTGAACGCTAAACTTGGGCAGCACGTATTTTTCAACTTGAAAATTATATTCTTCATACTGGTTGTACTTGCCACTAATGAATACCCCGATTGTCCAATTACCCAAGATCGGTTGCCTCGATAAAGAAAGCTTTGCGGCGAATACACCTCGCCTGAGTTTTATGTCTTTAAACTGTTTGACACGATTTTTATTGGCATCCTAAAGAGAAGAGGGTGGTAGTTGATTAAACAAAATAAGAGCAAGCATAAGTTACAATAGTAGTATAGGTCGACAAAAACGTTGAAAGGGGTGTGCCCCCTACGATTACATATTATCTACATACAATGTCAGACTACTAAATACACTGCAATACAAAATAAAATAAAATACATCAGTATTCCCACTATATTTATATAATGCTTCCGATAAATAAAAAGACGGACCTATTTTTTCTATGTTAAAGTTTTTTTAATACTCTTTCTTCTTGGGACCGGCCGTGGCATGGTGGTTAGAACACGCGACTACCATGCGGGAGATCACAGGTTCAACTCCTGGCTCCAGTCATCTTAAAAAAATTGTTCTTTCACTGTTGCCTCGAATGTTGTCGACAGCAACTTCGCAGTATTAGTGTCGAGTCAATCGGCGTGTCTAGTAAGAGCTTCTCAAACAGTGACGTTCGCATTCGTCGATAAACAAGTAGGTGCCGTTAGTAGTGAATCTAAAACTAGAAAGCGTGTTAATTCACAACAGCGCGAGAAGCTATCCCATACCTCATTCATGGGGTGCAAAGGGAAATTAAGTCTTCTTACTTGGCAGGAACAGAAATTCATCCATCAGTAGCCGCACGTAGAAAATAATTCTAAGCGCTTCGGTCTTTTGCACAATGTAGATAGTTCATCACACCAAGTTTGGAGAGCAGATCTTTCAACTGATCTATCAAACAAAGTTTGGGACGTCCACTTCGATCGACCGATCGTCACAGCCAGCTCATTTACCTGGTCCATCAATCGAAGCTTTGGTCGCCGCCTCCTGCGCCTCCCATCGAGTTTATTGCCGAAGATTTTTCGAGCTGGAGGAGTATCATCTATTCGCACAACGTGTCCAAACCAGCGCATTCGATCTATTTGAACGCGCTTGATAACGTCGATGTCGTTTTACAGCTCATGATTCATTCGACGTCGATATTCTATATTTTTTGCTCAAAGACTCCCAGAGTAGGTTGCATGATTATGTCATCACCCATGCGCTGTAGAGCAAGATAGGTAGGATCAGAACAAAACAAATAGGGTTGGATCTTTGTTTATTGAGAGTGAGCTTTGTCATTAAATCGCTTGCTTAGCGCTTAGCAGAAGCGGTTTGTTATCTCTTGATTTCCAGGCTGACATTATTATTTTTGTTTACCGCGCCGCCAAGGTAGGCAAAATCATCAACCAAAATCATTATCAACGATCACGCAGCGTACCAAATGAGTAGACTCTTATCAGTCAATGCCATCCCGCAGATTCGTATCAGCTTTGCAGGTATGCCAAACTCAGCCATAGCTATTCATTTCTGTCGTATGGCATTGTTAAGTGCATGCTTTAAGTAAAACCTTTTATGCGATGGGTGAAAGGTTGGTGCACACACTTGGATCGCTTTCTTTAAGCACAAAATAAAGATAACTCAGATTCTAATTATAAGGCATGCATTTATGTAACCAAATCGGTGCATGCACGTTGCCAGCTCATCGCTGCCGGCCTTAGAACATCTTAATTGTTATTGAGCAGTGCAGTTGATTTGCTGGTCTTGTTTTGGCTCGGTGCGCCTGCGACCAGATATCCATATCTGTCCTTACAGGTGTGGATTCTTGTTTTAAAACGTTTGCTTGTGACCTTTTTTGTAGAACTTTCGGGCTTAGCTTCTAACGGTATACTTTTCGACATCCTTGCGCTCTATTTTTGTATGTAGATGCTTTTCCGCTTGAAGAGGTGTTTCGCCTTCCCTCTCTTTTTATTATATCAGCACGCGTTACCATTGGCTGCAGTTTTGCCTTGTATGCAGTTCCATTTACTCAGACAATACGAGACATTCCTTAACCAATTCAATAACTGCAAAACTACTTTAAATAAACATAGGATTTTGTTACAGGGCATACTTAGTTACTTACTTAGCTGGCCTTTCTTTGCAATCCAATTGGATTATATACCGCACGTAGAAAAATATTATAAGCGATCTTTGATCTTCTGCGCTTCTTCTCCAGTTATTCACACCTAATTCTGTAAGGTTTTCAGTAACCTGGTCTTTCCAACAAAGTTTTGGTGGCCCTCTTCTGCGCCGTTCATCGAGTTCATTGTTGAAGACTTTTCGAGCTGGAGCATACAGGTAGAACCAGTATCTTGTATAGCTGGATTTTTTTTTGTCGAGAGAGGGCTTTGTCATTAAATCGCTTGCTTAGTCCCCAGTAGCATTTATTAGCAAGCAGGAGTCTTCTCCGGATCTCGATTTGTTGATG
Source organism: Muscina levida (assembly GCA_964034835.1). Lineage (NCBI taxonomy): Eukaryota > Metazoa > Arthropoda > Insecta > Diptera > Muscidae > Muscina > Muscina levida. The sequence goes on from OZ035881.1 coordinate 108,122,077, forward strand.
GCGGAGCCTAGGTAGATAAAATTATAAAATTATCGAAATTGTAGTTGTCAACGTTCACGCAGTTTCCCAAACGAGTATATACTTTGTTCGTTAAAACTAATAACTTCGTTTTGTCCTCGTTCACCAGTAGACCCATTTTCGCTGATTCCTTCTGTATACCTGAGAAGGCTGCAGTCGCATCCCGCAGTTTTCGACCGATAATGTTTACGTCATCAGCGTACGTGAGTAGCATGTGGCTTTGGTTGAATACCGTGCCACTCGTGTTTACTGCAGCTTTCCTCATTATCATCTCCAATGTTGAAAGGTCACACGATAGGCCGTTGCCCTCTCCTCGTGTAAATTAGAGTTTTAGCCGTAATTGTTAAATTAATTATTTTGTAAAATTAATCATAATTCCTGTTTTAACCCTTGTAATTGTAACAGTTGAGCACGGCTCAATCCTGGTGGCTAATCTTTTATCCGTGCTGAGGGTTTTTACTGGGTCTTCGCACGATGACTAAGGGGTTTGGGTCTCTTTGCTGAACATCCGTCACGAGCGTCGATTCGTGAAAAATCTCATCTCATCTTACCATCATCTCACAATTCACCAATAAAGAGTAATGAGGGTCTATTGATTCTATAAATTCAAATCTTTGTATTTTACGTTGCAAGGGGTGAGGACAGGTTTGAGAAAAGGTACGGTATGGGCAATGGGCAAAATCCTCCAGATACGAGGTGGTCTGAGCCACACGAGCCTAAGCTCCAAAGATCTGTATTACTTGCCAAAAAGAATATCAATCATTCAGAGCCTAAGCTCTAGTATAGGTCGAACCCGCTAAAACATGGTCCTTCGAGTATAGAATGGCTCCGTAAGGTCCTTGCCAATCTTCACTGAAGACTTCGTGTCAGTCAGCGTTATTCCGCAAAGGCGTATAAGCTTCGCAGGAATTCCAAACTCAGTCTAGGCTTCGAGTAATTTCTGCCGTATCTGGGTGTCGAAGGCAACTTTATAGTCGACGAGAGGATGGTACTTGTCGATATATGCGACGGGTAAAAGGCTGACCCCGCGGTAATTGGAGCGCACACTTGCATCACCTGTTTTAAGCACAGGACATAATACGCTTAGATTCCAATCATCGGGCATACACTCTTTAAGTAAAACCGTGCGTAGGAGCTGATGAATGCTCGTAATCAGCTCCTCGGCACCGGACTTGAAGAGTTGTGCCGGAATTCGGTCGGCACCGGCTTCTTTATTATTGTTCAGCCACGAAATTGCTCTACTTACATCGGCTTGACTTGGTGGTGGGCAATCTAAGCCGTCGTCGACAATTGGTGTGATACCTTCACATGCGCTGCCTTCTGGAACCAGCAGTTGCTGGAAGTGTTCTCTTCATATATGCAGCACACTATGCGTATCTGTAACCAAAATTCCATCTTTGTCCTTACAGGAGGGGATCCCATTACCGTAGCCCTTTGATTTTACTTTGTGGTAAATTTTTCGGGCTTCACCTCTATCGCTCTATATCATCGTTCTCCTGTTCCTTTATCCTACGTTTTTTTTTCACTTAAATAGCTGTCTCGTCTGTCTCCTTGTGCCGTTCCCTAATAGCACGAGTTTCAATTGGCTATAAAGTTGCCCTATAAGCAGCATTCTGTTCCCCAAGCGCTATGAGATTTTCTTCAACTTATCAAGATTCGTCTGAGCACCGTTTTTCATATCCTAGCACGGTTGTTGCGGCGGTTGTCATGGATTGCGCAATATGCTGCCACTGTGTATCGAGACCGTCAGAAGTAGAGACGTTGAGTCGTAGTCGTTGGTAGAGCTGGTTGGAGTAGGCAGTGGCTATCTCTGGGGTTTGCAGCTTCCCGATGTCACTATTCTTTGGTTACGTGCGTTTATCGTTCTGCTCAATCTTGTGCGCACCTTGGCTGCAACCAGGTAATGATACAAGCCAATATTAGCACCACGGATCACACGCACGTCCATGACACTAGATGCTTGCCTGCTATCAATTACCACATGATTAATTTGATTTTTGGTGTTTTGGCCGGGGGATAGCCTAGTTGCCTTGTGAATATATTTGTGCTGGAATCTGGTTCCACTTACTACCATGTTCCTTCCCGGTGCGAAGCTAACCAGCATAAACCTGTTGTCTGACGTGTCGGTATGCAGGCTGAATTTACCGATCGATGGACTAAAAAAATCTTCCCTTCCTATTTTTTCATAAAAGTATCCCAGAACAATTTTAATGTCGTGGCCAGGGCAGCGGTCGTAGGTTTTCTCTAGGCGCTCGTAAAATGCATTTTTAATCTCATCGTATTTATCTTCCGTCGGGGCACAAATCAGCATGATGTAGAAATATTTCGCCTTGATGCGGATTGCGGCTGTTCGATCACTAAAAGGATTGAATCGCGAGACGAGATGTCTGAGTCTTTCGCCAACTACAAATCCACATCCAAATTTAAGCTTTTCGGCATGGCAGTTTTATTAGATGTATTCAACATTTGGGGGGTTCCGTTTGTTACTTTTTCTTTCTCATAGAGGGCGTAGACTATGATTTTTGGGACACTTCTGCATCATTAAGTCCATTTCACAAAAAGGGGACTTGAGACCTTTTTGCAGGGTACTGACGATATGTTATTAAAATGTATGCGAAAATTAACAAATTTGTAACTGGATTATGATACAAACACAAAACGGGCAGCAATATTTAACCGAATATTAGTTGCCGGATGCACATTCTCATCTCTGTCCTGACTTCTAGCTAAAAATATCACTTTTAACACACAGGCTTGGAGTCCACACATTTGTGTGTGTTCGACTTGCCATCAGGTCACCTCAAGAGTGTACCTTGGTTCGTAAGCATTAAAATGAGATTGACAATTCAATAAAAAATTATTGGCAAAAACGTATTTGAGAGGCTAAAATAACGTTTATCCCTCAAACATATGCCAATTTTTTGCGTTATAACCAATTTTATCAACATTTTTACAATTAGTAAAAGGTATCACAGCTTCGGCTTAGCCGAAGAAAATTACCTTACTAGATTTTTATTGATAACAGAAACGTAAACTATCATTATGTAAAAGATCGTAAGACAATCGATTTGCGCTTTTAAGCAGGCCTGATAGCTTATAGAAATAAGTAAAGAGAACATACGTTTTTTATACTTTTCATTACCCTATGTTACAAACTTCAAATTGAGTGGAAAATGTAAAATGTTTAAATGTAAAATGTGTAAATGTAAAATGTTTTCTCCTACACCAATGTGAATGTTAGTGATATAAATAGATCCCACTCATACTCACCAAAATCTCAACCCGTATTGGCTCAAAAATATTAATCGGTTTTAGATGTTCATCTAGTATCAGGACTCGGAATTGTACAATATCTTCTGGTTTATAAATAGCTCTATCGCTCTCAATAAAAACGGTTGGACCACCGTACTTTATTGGTGTTAAACTGGCACGTTTTTCAAATACTACTCCTCCAACGCCCTGAGCTTTTAATATATAGTAAGGTTCACTAGGTAAATTGGGTGGCATGAAATCAATTAGTTTCGTTGTATGCGGCTGTAGCAGTGTAACCTCTTGACTTAAGTTCCATGCTCTCGTCGGTGACATTATTGTGACGCTTATGTTGGCGGGTGCTGGAGCATCATGTAGATTGACGGCAACAGAAAATTTGCGATTCGAACGTATAGTGCCGGGTGCAACTATCGAATACTGGCTACAATATAATATTACAAATTATAAGAAAATTATTGTTGTAATTAATATAACCAATTACCTTTTGCCTAATGCTATATTTATTATAGGCGTTATCAAAAGCAGCTGAAACCACAGGCGATGCATTTCGTTGCATTTGTTACTTATGACTGAGATTCAGGTGAAATTTAGCAATGCTTTTGTAATATACGGGTATTTACGTTCTATTACCGCTAAGTTATAATTTATTGCTCTTTTGATCTCTTACTCTTACGCTAGTTAAACAAATAAATGTTTTCATGCTGAAGCACTTTGTAAACTTTTGCTCACACTCATATTTCAATTCTGTATAATATGGCAACAATATAAAAGAGAGCGATCGATCGTACTCATAGTCAACATTATCTGAGCTCGAAATGGCTCAACAGCACTCATTGTTCTCAAATGTTCATCCCATAATGAATCACTCGTACATGCATATTCACAGGCACAGCAACGACTGTACGATTGAATTTCACGTGTAATTTTGTCAACGCTTTAATTAAACTTCTGTCATCTGTTAAAGATCAATCAAATCGTTAGTTATATTTATACCCTCACCCTACGGGTAGGAGGGTATATACTAGAGATGGGCACTCGTCACGTGATTAGCGTGAATCACGTGATTCACGCGTGAATGTGAGTAAGTTGGAAATTTTGCTCACGTGAGCGTGCATGAACTTGAGCATAAGTGCATACTTTGCGTGAATCACGCTAATCACGCAAAGCCAAAAAATGCGCCTAACACAGAATTGGTTGTTTGCATTTGTCATTCATTACATTGATAAAGATTTCAATTTTTGTGTGAATGTTTTAGAAAATCATGACTTTATTCTTGGTAATATTATAATATAAATTAATATATATAATATATAATAAAATAATCGGATCTTTCCTCACTTATAAAAGCTTGCAAAAAACTAGTCGGATACTTTAAACGCTCAGAACTTAATAGCAAATTCAGTAAATCGTTAAAACAACATGTTAAAACCCGATGGAATTCAATTTATTATATGTTGGGGAATGGGACTTTGTTCAGAGGTGGAAAGTTACTGATTGTTACTCACTTGGGAGTGACCAGAATCGATTCCTTTGTGGCACTGTCCAAGCAGCTAACTACTTCCGGTCTTAGACCAAGTATTCCCTGGGCAATGACTTCAAAGCAACCGCTTAGAAGTTAGCTAAAGTTAGAAGGCATTACAACCATGTATCCTGAATGGTCAAAGAGACGTCTCAGGAAAGTAGGCTTGAACCGCTGAAGCATGGTTGCATCGTGGGATTGGACGTGCAGATAGCAGCCGTATTACCAATCTAGGAGACGAGGGTTAGCAACCCACATCTTCCGAAAACTAAATTGCGAAAATCCATAGCGTCTGTTCCATATTGGGCGGCTTCCTGGTCAGCGTCTGCCTCAGAATGAGCGGCTGAAATGTTTCCTGGCAGTAGGAATAAAATGCAGAACCTGGTGGGCTGGGCTTGCCACCCGCCACCAGTATAATGGCAGTGAATAAAATGAGAAATAAGAGAAAAAAAACCCCCAAAATGTTGGCGACCACCGCAAACGTTTTAAGGACCATGATTTGAGAATATGCACTTGGAATGTTAGAACTCTTTACCGACCAGGTGCCTCTATTCAACTGGCGGATGTCCTCGAAGAGTATAAGGCTGACATTACTGCTATACAGGAAATTCGGTGGACTGGATATGGATGCTCGCGGATGAGGATGTGTGACGTGTACTACAGCTGCCACGCGGAAAAGCATGAGTTTGGTTGTGGATTTGTGGTCGGCAAGAGACTACGACACCTGGTCTCTAGGTTCACTCCTGTCAGTGAACGAATCGCCACCATAAGACTAAAGGAAAAATTTTTCTACATCACGCTGATATGTGCTCATGCTCCGACGGAGGAGAAAAGTGACGAGGTCAAAGACGAATTCTACGCCCAACTTGAAGAAACATATGACCGTAGCCCGGGCCATGATGTTAAAATCGTGCTGGGAGATTTTAATGCCAAAATAGGCCGGGAGAATGTTTTTAGCCCAACAGTCGGAAAATTTAGTCTGCATACTGACACATCGCCAAACGGAATCAGACTGATTGATTTCTCTGCAGCAAGGAACATGGTAATTAGCAGCACACGATTTGACCACAAAAACATTCACAAAGCAACGTAGATATCTCCCGATCAAGTAACGAGAAACCAAATTGATCACGTGGTAATCGATGGAAGGCACGCGTCAAGTGTCTTAGACGTACGAGTGATCAGAGGTGCGAACATCAACTCGGATCACCACCTCACTGCAGTGAAGGTGCGAACTAGGCTAAGCAGAGCAAAAACCATGCGTAACCAGGCACAAAGAAAGCTGGACATCGCTAAACTGCAGACCGCGGAGATAGCCAACGCCTATTCTGACCAACTCACTCAACTACTTCTTGATGCTCCAACTCCCGAAAATACTAGCGCGCAATGGCAACATATTGCCCACTCGATGGAAAGGACTGCGCGGTCCGTACTAGGGTATGTGAAGCCCTTTAACGATAATGCCTGGTACGATGACCAATGCCGCGATGCCACCCGGGAACAAGATGCTGCATACAGGGCCAAACTGCAGCCAATGGCAACGCGAGCTGTTCATGAAAAGTATAGGGAGAAGAGGCGGGAGGCGACTCGACTCTTTAGGCGAAAAAAACGAGAGCTTAAGGAGCGGAATAATGTGTGTATTGAAGATTACAGGAACAGAGGTGAAGCCCGAAAATTCTATCAGAAGATAAAAGGGAAGGTACATGGAACAGGTCTTCCCTCCTGTAAAGACAAGGATGGTCATCTCGTTACTGACTCCGAGAGCGTACTGAGAATATATAAAGATCACTTCTGCAGCCTATTGATGTGTGAAAACTCGGCTGATGAAGACTGTGCACCAATCCGAGATGATAACATCGAGTGTCCACCTCCGAGCCAAGCTGAGATAACAACTGCCATATCCCGCCTAAAGAACAACAAGGCCGCTGGGGCTGATGGTCTTCCAGCTGAGTTGTTTAAGGCGGGTGGAGATGAGCTTGTTTTAAGCATGCAACAGCTCATAGAGAAAATTTGGCTTCAGGAGAGCATGCCAGAGGATTGGAATCTCAGTGTGCTATGTCCAATCTACAAAAAAGGTGACCGTAGTGAGTGTAAAAACTATCGTGGAATTAGCCTCTTACCCATTGCGTATAAGGTCCTGTCTAGCATACTGTGTGAACGTCTAAAGCCAATTGTGGAAAACATGATTGGACCTTATCAGTGCGGCTTTAGACCAGGCAAATCCACGACGGATCAGATATTTACACTACGGCAGATTCTTGAGAAAACCCATGAGAAGCAAATCGACACTTACCACCTCTTTGTCGATTACAAAGCTGCCTTCGGTAGTCCCATCAGGCATCGACTATACGAAGCCATGTCTGAGTTCGGTATTCCTGCGAAGATAATTCGTCTCTGCCGGTGTACCCTTACGAATACCAAATCCTCTGTTCGGATTGGCAAGGATCTATCTGCACCATTCGATACGACGAGAGGTCTTAGACAGGGTGACGGTTTGTCATGTATGCTGTTCAACATAGTGATGGAGAAGGTGTTAAGGAAAGCAGCGGTTAACATGTCTGGCTCCATATTTAATAAGAGCCACATGCTGCTCGCATATGCCGATGATATCGACATTATCGGTCGAACGATGCGAGAGGTAACAGCTGTTTTCACATCAGTTGAAAGGGAGTCAGCGAAAATGGGTTTGGCAGTGAATGAGGACAAGACGAAGTTAATGGTATTATCGAACAAAGTGTCCACCCGTTGGGGGCGCAGCGTGAACGTTGAAAACTATTGCTTTGAGGTAGTGGATGAATTTATCTACCTTGGATCCGCCATGAACAAGAACAACAGTGTCAGCCTCGAAATAAAACGGAGAATAGTGCTTGCTAACAGGTGTTTCTTTGGACTACGCGAGCACTTTATAAACACCACCCTATCTCGAACTACCAAAGTCCAGCTGTACCAGGTACTAATTTTACCGGTCCTGTTGTACGCCTCTGAATCTTGGGTGCTTACACAGGCAGATGCAGCTCATCTGGCGGTGTTTGAGAGAAAAATACTCCGCAAAATATATGGACCCATTTGCGTAAACGGCGAGTTTAGGATTCGGATGAACCATGAGCTGTACGAGTTATACCACGACATTGATGTCGTCAAGCGGATCAAAGTGCAACGATTACGCTGGCTAGGCCATGTCGTGAGAATGGATGAGGAAACTCCAGCACGAAAGGTATTCTATCAAGACCTCGAAGGACGGCGCAAAAGAGGGAGACCGCGACTACGTTGGAAGGACCAGGTGGAGGAATCACTGACGCTGCTTGGTAGGACTGACTGGAGACGGTGCGCACAAGATCGAAGCGAATGGAAATCTTTGATCATTTCGGCCTCTGACTTAGGCACTAAGATATAAATATATATATGTGTCAAGTTGTTTTAAAGGCTAATAATAATAATAATATGTTGGAGGGAATACTATGAAATCTGAAATTCAAAAATGACACTGTTCGAGGGTTTTTTTTCTTTTGTTGAATTATGTGTTTCTAAGAGTTTTTGATATGGGAAATTCAATTACGAAATCAGAATTTTGCTATCAGGCATAGTTTTTTAGTTATTTGAAAATCTGAAAAATATTTTTTTTAATCTATTAAGATAACTTTAATAGATTTTGATCTATTAAATAATCTTTTAACTTTTTAAAATCCTTTCAAAGATTGCTCAAAGTCCAACAATGAGCGAATACGTTTTATGGTACAAAAAACTTTGTAAAATTTCCTCAGAAGAAATGTGTGAACCAAAAGTCATAACTAAATTTAAAACATCTATAAAACAATTATTGTTAAAAAGATTTAAACCTGATAATATTTAAAATGTGGCTTTATTCCTTTTAAACAATTAAAATTTTGTAGCCGGGATCAAAAAGATCTAGTTTATTCAGCTATAAAAACTATGTCAGTAGAAATTAAAACTAGTAAGGCGGTTATCTTCGGTTATGCCGAAGCTCAGACACCCTTCACCATTTGTAAAAATGGCGATAAAGCTGGTTATTTGCACTACAACTATATTTTTTTAAACTTTGTACCACAAAACAGGGGAGATGGTTAGAAGAGTACGTTACTTTTAGCTTCACACATCCATTTTTTGTCAATATTTTTTATCGATTTCTATAGATTTTATTTGATTTACCGATAAGTTTATGAGTTAGTGAGTTGAAGCATATTTTTATGAATTTTGTAACCCCCCAAAAATGGGAATTTGTGTGGGATGTGGGAGTAGTTTAAATCCGATCTTGCCTATCTTAACCTCTGCTTCTGGACAGAAGCTTACATACCAAATTTCAGCCCGAAAGCTCATAAACTACAGGGGCATACAGACGGACACCCCCAAAAAGGGGGAGTTTGTATGGAATGTGGGAGAAGTATTCGTCCGATATTGTTCATCTTACAACGTAAGCTCCTATTATAGGATTAAAGCTTGCATATCAAAATTCAGATTCTAGATATTTCCTAACCTACGGTTGTAATCGCGGGGGCAGTTAGGAGGATACCCCAAAAAAGATAGAGTTTGAAGGGGAAGTGGGAGTAGTTTTTGACCGATATTGCTTATCTTAGAAAGTAGCCTTCGCTTAAAGATTGAATCTTGCGTACAAAATGTCAGCTATATACCTCTTAAAATACGGCTGCAATCGCAGGGACAGACCCCAAAAAAGGGGGAGTTTGTATGAGAGGTGGGAGTATTTTTCGACCGATCGGGCTCATCTTTGAACTTAACCTCCGCTTTGAGGACAGAAGCTCTTAATTTGCGGCTGTAATCGCGGGGACTGACAGACGGTCACCTTTAAATCGACTCAGATTTCGATACTGATCATTTATATCTTTATATATAAAATTCTACCGTTCGTGTGTTGTGACTGAACCCCTCCTAAACGGCTGGACCGATTTGCATAAATTTTTTTGTATGCGTCTGGGTGGCGCCCCGGATGGTTTAGATTTACAATTCGGTCCAATTGGACAAATGGGCGTGGCACCGCCCATACAACTTGAAAATCAAAAGGGCTATATCTCATGAACTATCAGAGGTATGAAGATGAGATTTGGTATATATGTTGTTGAAGCAGAATTAATTACTAGCAGGAAGGAAGTGGGGGGTGCCACGCCCCCTTTTAAAAAATCGCTCTGACAGCTTATCTAATAGGCCGATTGATACGAAAATTTTACCAAGTGGTACTGTTGACCTGTAGATAGTTCCTGGCTACATTCGGTTGTGATTGGATAAAGGAGCGCTGCACCGCCTATACAACTTTAAAATTAAAAGGTATATTTCTCATGAACTATCAGAGTTATGAAGATGAGATTTGGTATATATTTTGTTGAAACAGAATTAATTACTAGCAGGAAGGAAGTGGGGGGTGCCACGTCCCCTTTTAAAAAATCGCTCTGACAGCTTTTCTAATAGACCGATATATACGATAATTTTAGAAAGTGATACTGATGACCTGTTGATAGTCTCTGGCTGTACTTGGTTGTGATTAGATAAAGTAGCGTGGCTCCGCCCATACAACTTGAAAGTAAAAAGGCTATATCTCATGAACTATCAGAGGTATGAAGATGTAATTTGTTACATATGTTATAGTTGCAGTATGAATTACAGTAAGGGTGGAAGTGGGCTGTGCTACACCTTTTTAAAATAAGTAGTTTCAACTGTCAAAATTCCACAGTGTATTGCAGTTCGCCCAGAGATATAAATAGTAAGGTGGGCCAATTTTTTTATTCGCAAAAATCGTAACCAAAACCGGAATCTACGATGAATTGATAGAAAATTTCACCAATAAAATTTGTATCTAAAATCAATTCCTAGCTCGCGCTGGGAAGCAGGAAGATTTCAGATAGAGATTTTTTGTTTTTAAATGAGCACAAACCGAAAACTTCTGCGTAAATCTGACTTCCCAACAAACTAAATGAAGTATTACAGAAGCAAATCTATGTATTGGTTAAAAAGTTATGGCCTCTGAGTGTTGGCATACAGACAACAATGTCAAAAGTATACCATTCTCTTCGTCTTGGTCTCCAAGTAAAAATTTGAGCCGGGGCCCACAGGCCCCAATAGTAGTAGTCAATAGTTGCTTATTGTTAAAAAAATATGTCTACCTGAAATCTTCATGCTTCTCAGCGCGAACTAGGAATTGATTTTATACATATTGTTTCTTAGTGAAATTTTCTAAGAATTCATCGTAGATTCCGATATTGGTATACGATAACCACGGCTTTTCGACGCGAAAAAATTGATCCGCCCTAATGAACTGACTATTTTGAACTTAATAAGTAAAAAGTGTCGAGGCTCTGCGCACGCTTTTTAACTGTATCAAATAATTGTCCGTACACCAGGCAATTTAGTACACATGGTAGCTGCGCAGACTAAAACAGTGATTTGTTTTTAATTTACTTTACAGATATGTATTTTTAATTACTTTTCAGGAGAGCGAATCGGTAATAAATCCTATAGATATAATGCGCGTTCTGTTCGCCAAAATTATGGAGCCCTTTGTGAAGTTTAGGGTGCATATAATCATCCATCTGAGCAGCTAATAGAAGCCTTCGCCGCTGTAGACGTAAGCGTGACAGGGGACTCGAATTTATCGAATCGACGCCGTTCTCAGCTACTCGGTCTCTGCAAATGCTGAGGAAAGATCTTGGTCTACATTCAGGCTCTATGAAATAAGGCCCCAAGAAATAAGGCCCCAAATCCAAAATGAAATAAAGCCCCAAAAATGGGGTTTTATTTCGATATGAAACAAAGCCCCAATATCAAGAATGAAATAAGACCCCAACTAAATGAAATAATGCCCCATTTTTGGGGCAAGCCTTTCAAATAATAAAAAGGCTAGATACGTGTGGGAGGGGTAGTAGAAGTGGCAAAGAAAGGGGGGCGGACGCCCCCCCCATCACTTTATTTATTGACTTTAAAAAATGACAGAGAGAGAGTTGCGAGACTGACTACGACGTATGCGGCGGGGGGCGTGCCCCCCACCGCATTCGTCTATTAATAATGTCATAGAGTGATAGTTGCAAGGCTGACTACGACGTATGCGGCGGGGGGCGTGCCCCCCACCGCATTCGTCTTTTAATAATATCATAGAGTGATAGTTGCAAGGCTGACTACGACGTATGCGGCGGCGTATGTGTCATTGCATATTATTTGAAGGAGAAATGGTTCCAACACGACGGCGTAATATGCTATGCAGCCCGTGAGATCATCACTTTGTTAAGCAAAAGGTTGGTGACCGAATTATCTCAAAAAATAGTAATACGAGTTCAATATATAGAGAGTATTCGGGTATATTCTTGGTCCGTATGAGAAGAAGACATGGCAAAGGAGGTTTTTATGGCTAAAGGCATGAAGCTTCAAACGAAATTTTCATTTGCGGTCAATACGAGGAGAAGGCATAACAAAAGTGATTTTTACGCCCAAAGACATAGTTAGTATACAGACAGTTCCCGCTACTACAGATAAATATGAAAATTGAACTTTGATCTTGAGGAATGTCTGTTTCCGATTTGTGAAAGAAGTGTTTTTTCTCCCTACATACAGACAAAACTTAATCTACATTTCGAAACTATAGATATGACTTTGATGATGCACTTTTTACCATTGTCATAGAGCCTATCATATTTAGAAATTAAAACAATAAAACATAGTTAAATTCCATGTTAAGGAGTTACTTGAAATTAGTTACATAAGTTAATAAACTCAACAAATTATTGCCGAGCTTAAGTACCGTTTTAAAGCACTTTGTAGACCTAAATGTGAAATATATTACAAGTTAATATGCAATAGCGAAGCATTGCCGGGCCCACTAGTATATATATATATTGTCATACATATCACGCCTCCTTATGGGTGTTACAAATGGAAGAACAAAATGAATATACGCCTCGCTCTGTTCTTGTGCGTGGTGAAGGGTATACAAATTAAACAAGATTGCTCAATATTTTGAAAATTTGGAAGACAGCTGGGGACATTCCTCTTTTACAAAACATCCCAGCTTATATTTTGTGTATCCCATGCAGTCCAGCTGCAAGTGAAAGGGTGTTTTCTACTTCAGGATGAATATTAGAAGAAATAAAAAGTCGGTTAAGTGAAGAAAATGTTGATAAAATTTTATTTTTACACAAAAATATTTAAAAATAATTTTTATTGTAAAATAAAATATATAAAATTATTATATTTTATTTTGATGTTATGTATTTATGAATTCCTTAATTTATTTGTTTCCATATTAATATATTATATTTTTAAAACTTAAAATGTATTATATAACAGAAGTCAAATAACATGGTGCAGCAGTGAAAAAAATACAAGACCTTTACAGTATAGGCTCGATTATACGATCGAAGGGTAATAAAACCCTACACTTAGATTTTTTTATGGACCCCATAAGATTCTCGAATTCAGTGAGCCCCTTGGAAAAAGGTGTCATCAGTTTTTGTCCAACAGCTAACTCAGACTTCATGATAGCACTAAACTATATATAATGTAGTTTTTGTAGTTTTGCGTACAAATATTATTAACAATGTATGTCAAAAATTCCACTAATTTCTGCACTTTTTTTCAAAAAAATTGAGGAAGAAACTATTTTTTCACTTTTTGCAGCATTACTTTGAAGGAGTCCAAATTTTTCACAACAATGTTCGCCAAATTGTAGCCACGGTAACGTTGAACAACTTTCATGAACATATCAATACAATCCGATTGTGTATAGATACCGTATATTGCTCATAAAGACCACTATCAAACCGATTTTTCGTACCTTTCCGCACATATAAGCCAGTAATGTGGTTGAATATCAACCGATTTTAAATATCTCAGTGGATTTGGATATATTCATCGATATATATATATTTATATTGGTGTCTTGTCATATTTTTCTGTTTCGCCTCGAAATTGCATATTGTAATTATAGGAAAATAAGAATTAATTTTTATTTGGCGTGATTATCGTGATTCACGCTCTCGTGAACGTGCGTGAGTACAAAATTTACTCACGTGAGCGTGCGTGAACGTGAGTGGCGAAAAAAATTTCTAGCGTGAGTGTGCGTGAGTGACAATTTCAATCACGTGAGCGTGTGTGAACGTGAGTCAAATTTACTCATGTGCCAATCTCTAGTATATACCATTGGATACGACCCAAAAGTGTAACACATAGAAGGAGTCACTTTCGACCCTAAGTTTCTTTGAACCGAATTCGCCTCATGACTTTTAAGTCGTTTGAGCCATGTCCGTCTGTCTGTCTGCCTGTCCGGCTGGTAAGTACGATAACTTTCGAAAGACGAAACCAAATGTTTTGAAACTTTGCACAAGTTAATATTCCCCCAAAACTCTAACGGTGATCGTGCCCAAATTCTGTATTTAGTAAAGTTTAAGCAGGGTAAAGTTTTGGAAAAAAAACTGGAAGTCTAGGCACGCCCCTTCAGTTACCTCCCAAATGTAAATGTACCACTCCGCCCACTTTAGATATGGAGTAATAATATCAGTATACTCGACACGATCGTGCGCAAATTCTATAACAGGACAAAGTTTTGGAGAAAAAAACTGGAAGTCTAGCCACGCCCCTTCTGATACCTCCCATACAAATGTACCACACCGCTCACATTAGAAATCGAGTATTAATATCAATAGAATATAAAATTTGTTGTTTTACTGAGGTTGAGGGTATATGTAAGTCGGGTTGCCCGACTGAAACTTTCTTACTGGTTTTAACTAAAAATCGATTGACTTCATTCTAAGCCTTGACCTCCCTCAAAAGTTGACTTTAACACAGTTTTTCCCCTGAATGTTTTAATATAGGTCTCCGAAGACATGAAATATCCCAATTGTATTTTTACAGATGATTTTTCATATTCTTTGAATCGAAAATCCACTTTAAACCACTTTTAAAAAAATTGTGACGTTGTGGGGCAAAATGGAGTTCAGGGTTTTGTTACTGAGGCCAATGCTATCGTTTGATATTAGTTTGGTTCACCCCCGAGATCCACAAATTATATCATACTGTAATTATTTCATTACTCAATTATTCAAATGTTATTATACCATCACCCGTAGGGATGAAGGTATATATCATTTGATGCGACCCAAAAGTGTAACACATAGAAGGAGTCACTTTAGACCATAGGTTTCTTTGAACCAAATTCGATTCATGACTTTTTAAGTCGTTTGAGCCATGTCCATCTCTCTGTCTGTCTGTCCGGTGGCTGTCCGGCTGGTTCGCACGATAACTTTAGAAAGACGCAACCAAATGTTTTGAAATTTTGCACGAGTTATTATTTTCTCAAAACTACTTACGGTATTGCAAATGGGCTACATGGCCCCGCCTCTTCTGGTACCTCCCATACAAATACATCATTCCGCCCACTTTAGAAATCGAGTAATAATATCAATACACCCTACGGAATCGTCCACAAATAAATAAATTAAACGTGATCGTACCCAAATTCTATTTTGAGTAAAGCTATAACAAGATAAAGTTTTAGAGAAAAAAATTGGAAGTCTATTCACGCCCCATCTGGTACCTCCCATACACATCTGGTACCGCCCACTTTAGAAATCGATTAATATTATTAAAAGACCTAACGCGATCGTGCCCAAATTCTGTATTTGGTAAAGTTTAAGCAGGATAAAGTTTTGGAGAAAAAATCTGGAAGTCTAGACACGCCCCTTCTGGTACCTCCCATACAAATGTATTACTCCGCCCACTTTAGAAATAGGGTAATAATATCAATACACTCGACACGGTCGTGCCCAAATTCTGTATTTTGTTATATTATAACAGGACAAAGTTTTGGAGAAAAAATTGGAAGTTTAGACACTCCCCTTATGGTACCTCACATACAAATGTACCTTTCCGCCCACTTTTGGGATGTAGTAATAATATCAGTACACCCAACGCAATCGTGCGCAAATTCTGTATTTAGTAAAGCTATAACAGGATAAAGTTATGGAGAATAAATCTGGAGCCTAAACACACCCCTTCACGTACCTCCCATATAAATGTACCACTCCGCCCAATCTCAAAATCGAGTAATAATATCAATAAAATAGAAAATTATTTGTTTTACTGAGGGTAAGGGTAAATGTAAGTCGGGTTGCCCGACTGAAACTTTCTAACTGGTTTTAATTACAAATCGATTATTTTCAATAACTCAAGACTTAAACAATATATTATATTGGGTGATAGTATTTATCAGTCAGTTTAACTGACTGAAATTTCTGTACTGTTTTTTTCAGATTTCATTTTATATAACGAAGTACTGTGCGTCTCCATACGTGAGAATTAACTTATCAGTAGTCTGTGCAACAACCTAATCAACTCGTGCTGCTAAGCACCTAAAGTTGATGCCATAACAAACAAAATCTGCAACAACAATTGAATACGAGTTTTGGCATAAGTTGAACTTGTTTCCATTTCTCATTGTACAGATTTTGTTTTTGCATCTGTTCGAATTGGCAAAAAAAAAAACCATATCACAGATTTTAATCTTAAGCAGAGATATCAAACAAAAACAAACTGATCTTAGCGTCATTATCATCTTTTGCCTTTTAGTTAAACATCTGCTGGACTTTATTTTATTTTCTACTTTCAGAGGAACATATACTGTTTCGGAGATTTCGCCCATTTCGCACGAAGATACGAACGTATGGCTTATCTGTATTATTTAAATTCAAGTATTTAAAAGCATTGTCAAATGACATCTTGAGCTCAGTCACAGACGACGATTGCGACAAAATGTATCGCACGCTGTGGATTCAGTTACTCTTAATAACGCAGCTACTAACTGTGAGCTTATGCTACAGGTAATCAGTAAATATTTTAATCAATGACATTGTATTTACTCATTGCAATTATTAATAACTATATTTTAGTCAGTATTCTATAATTGCACCAGGCGTCATACGTTCGAATCGTAAATACTCAGTTGCTGTCAACTTACACGATAACCCAGAACCGGCCACTATACGTGTTTCCATAACGTCCACTTCAACATCACTGGACCTGAGCCAAGATGTTACACTGCAACCGAATACATCAAAGTTAATTGATTTTAAGCCTGCCAATCTTCTTAGTGAATATACGTACGAATTGGAAGCTGAAGGCATTAAAGGAATTGCGTTTAAAAAAAGTTATACGTTAAATTTGATAAATGATGGTGGTCCCATCGTACTTGTTGAGAGCGATCGAGCTATTTATAAACCAGAAGATATTGTGCAATTTCGTGTAATAATACTGGATGAACATTTGAGACCAATGGACATTGTGGAGCCCATGCGAGTTCAGATATTGGTGAGTATGAGTATGAGTACGATCACTCTCTCTCTCTCTATAACAAAGGTTATGTATATTGCTTTATGATGTGAATCCATCCCAAAACAGTAGTGGACGAATAAAGCATAGATTAAAAATCAACATCTTAGCCTTTAAGACAGAAGTCAGAGCTTATAATTGTAACTCTGCAAACATCAATTAAAAATTAGATTTTTTTTTTTAATTTCTGCAAACGTAAACCTGATATTTATAATAGTGATCGTAAAAGTGCGCTGGGCTTGCAACCCGCCACTGACGTTTTAACTATTGCAATGAAAAGAAGTAAGAAAAGAAAAAACGGACCACCGAAAATGTTGACAACCACCGCAAACGAATTAAGGACCATGATTAAAGGGTATGCAGCTGAAATGTCAGAACACTGTATAGACCAGGTGCCTCCATCCAACTGGCGGAAGTCCTCGAAGAATACAAAGCTAACATAACCGCTTTACTGGAAATCCAGTCGACGGGACACGGGTGCTCGCGTATGAAGACTTGTGACATCTACTATAGTGGCCATGCGGACAAGCACGAGTTTGGATGTGGATTTGTGGTTGGCAAGAGACTGCGACACCTAGTCTCAAGGTTCAACCCAGTGTGTGAACGTATACCCACCATAAGAGTCAAAACAAAGTTTTTCCATGCTCCGACAGAAGAGCATGCTCCGACAGAAGAGAAAAGCGATGAGGACAATGACGAGCTGATTAGGACCATGCATCAGCTTACGAATTGTTATGTCCCATATACAAGAAAGGAGATTGTAGTGAATGTAAGAACTAGTGGAATAAGCCTATTACAAATTGCGTACAAGGTCCTTTCAAGCATATTGTGTGAACGTCTAAAGCCAATTGTAGAAAAACTAATTGGACCATATCAGTGCGACTTTAGTCCTAGTAAATCTACGACGGATCAAATAATCAACTTACGACAAATCCTGGGAAAAATAACTCATGAAAAGCAGATAACACATACCACCTCTTTGTCGACTTCAAAGCTGCTTTCGACTCTACGATAAGGAGTAGGCTATATGAGGCCATTTCTGAGTTTGGTATACCTGCAAAGCTGATTCAATACTTTCGGATCCAACGGTACAAGAGAGAGCCTCCAGATCTAAGAGCATTTCAGGCAGGCTTAGCGCACATTCACTCGGGCGCAGTCGTCGAAGCCGTGAAAAACTATAGAGTGAATGTCGTGCTCGGAGAACACCCTCCATCAGTGGCTTCGGAGGAAGAGTTATTACCGCTGAAAACGTGAGTTGTTTTGGTCCAAGTAAGATCTTGCTGGTTTAGTAGACACAATTCGTACTGGGATACAATTTATGACAAACCACCTCAACTTGTTCCCAGGCACCTTTAGACCCTCCCAGTGCACAATGGTCTCTCTGAGCAAATACGTGGCCAAAATTAAAATTTTTTACTTTGAATTTTACCATTTTTGTCGTTACACAAAATTTTATAACACATCAAAGTTACCAGAAATAAATTCTATTCTTGTAATCTGTTGTTTACCGTTAGTCATTGGAGCGGCAAAGTTAGACAATTTTAGTATAGTTTCGAAAACAATTGAGTGCAGTACAACATATGTATTTCGCCGTACGGTGTTTTTATAAAAATATAACAAGTTTACAAAAAAGTTGAATTGGATAATCTTACTCATAGTAAGTACTTAAATAATTCCCTAAAACAATTTTGAAAAAAGAAAGATAAATAGGAAAAAATTTACCTTGTTTAAATGCATATTTTATTTTATAATTTTTCACTTTTTTCAAATTGATTTAAAGTTTAAAAAAAAAGTCCAAGTTTGTCCAGCATAAAATTAACTTTCAAACACAACATGTGATCTGCTCAACTATATTCTTTAATTACATCTTGCGAATACTTGCGATTATTAAATATATATAAATTTTTCTAGACAACCTGCGCTTCAAAAATATGAAGACGAATATGACGAAATTTTAGGAATATGAAGATGAATTCGAAGATGGTAATGTAATCTTAGAGAGCGACACTTAATGTATAGTTTTTATAACTGACACTTAATGTATAATTTTAATTGAATAAGATTTTAATTGAATTAATATTTGTTTTTATTTGTTAATTATAAGTTAGCAAAGCAAGAAGTAGAACTTTGGATCAATTAGGAAGAAAAAGTTATACAATTGCCAACATATAACAATATAAATTAATTGCTGAATAGAAATTATCATTTTCTTAACTTTAATAATTTTGGCCAGAAAAAATTGATTTGAAACCATTGTGCAGTGGCCCCGAAACAAACGCAGCAGAAAATAACACACAAGGCGAACCAATTAACACCTAATAGACAAACAAGACACATTTACTGCTACAACAACAAAAACAAGGACGGTGACAACGAACTGGACACGTGGATGCCTCAACTGAGGGAATACATGCCCGATGATTGAAATCTGAGTGTTCTATGTCCTGAGCTTAAGAAAGGCGATCGAAGTGTGTGTACCAATTATTACGGGATCAACCTTTAACCCATCCGCTAACAAGGTTCTGTCTAGTGTGCAATGTGAAAGCCTAAAGCCGATCCTAGCGAACCTACCTGATTGGACCTTACCAGCGTGGGTTTAAGCCGACCATATATTCACACTACGACAAATATTAAAAAAAACTCAAAAAATCATTTGCAAAGCTGCATTCGTCAATCCGATACGACAGTAACTATTAGATACTATGGCTAAAGCTAATACGATTTTTCGGGATGACGCCTACTGACACGAAGTCTTCAGTGATAATCGACAAATATCTGACAAGAGTATATCTAGTGAGGCTTTAGACAAGGCGATAGTCTATCATTCGCTCTCTTTAACATTATAATGGAGATGATCATGCGGAAGGCGGCAGTAAACTAGTCTGCTAACATCTTTAATAAATGTCACATACTATTTGCGTAAGCCGATGATATGGTTATCATTGACTGAGAACTGCGGTATGTTACTGCGGCCTTTCAAGCATTGCGAATTTGTCGGCAGAAGTGAGTCTGTTCATACATGAGGTCAAAACCAATTTATGACAAAGTTTTCTCTCTACGAACAAACATCCAACTGTACAAGATATTTAAAATACCTGTTATAAAACAAACGGATCAATCTATTCCATCATCGTTGAAGGCGAGTACTGCCGTCGAATGAGCCATAAGCTGTATAATGACATCGACGACAACAAGCGCGTTCAAATAGACCGAATGAGTTGGCTTGGAGACGTTGTACGAATGGTAGAAATATGGAATTTCCAGGTTACCGTTCAGGTACCTTCAGATTAGGAATGGTGTCTGAGTTGGGACATGGACGGCACGCGCATGTACTCACGGATTAAACTATTAATTTGACACTTCAGCCATTATAATATCTGCAGTAGTCAGGACTGCAGAGAAAGGGGTATATAATTGCGCAAATTCGTAGCATTGAATCGTTAGCAAGTTAACAGCTAACCTGCACACTACCACCAAACCATCTATTACAAAGTCTGCAATATCATGAACTTAGTTGTGGATAATTACATCGACATTGATGGCCAAAATCAAAACGAACAATATAATAGCCAAGATGCACCCAACCATCAACCAAATACGTCGAAGTTGATGAATGCAACCTCCATCAGGCGTTACAGAGTCTGAGGACTCTCCTGAACTGGCGGCCAATCGAACCACTGCCGCAATATTCTCTTGAGTACAATATTTACTCATAAAATGGGCTGCTTTCAAGCTAGCCCTAACAGATGAGATGTTACGTACGCACCATCAGCGCAAAATTTAGAATACTTTTTTGGAAGTGGACTTTTCTGACGATGACATTTTGAGGGAGATGCAAGAGCTGCATGATTTGGAAATATATAGGACGCAATTGATAAGAATATTGGTAGGTTGGCCAAAGGATACTAAACCAGCGATGACAAATACTAGACGTCCACAAGACGTCCTCCACAATAACCACCAATATCACAACGGGCAATAAATACTGGCCGGCCAGACCATGACTACTTTATGTCTTTAATCTAAATCAGAATTAAAATTTTGGGGGAAAAACTGTAAGTCTAGCTAGGGTATATGTAAATCGGGTTGCCCGATTGAAACTTTCTTAGTAGTTTTGTGTTAGTAGTTTATTGTTATTATACCATCACCCGTAGGGATGAAGGTATATATTATTTGATACGACCCAAAAGTGTAACACATAGAAGGAGTCCCTTTAGACCCTAGGTTTCTTTGAACCAAATTCGATTCATGACTTTTTAAGTCGTTTGAGCCATGTCCGTCTGTCTGTCTGTCTGTCTGTCTGTCTGTCTGTCGGGTGGCTGTCCGGCTGGTTCGCACGATAACTTTCGAAAGACGCAACCAAATGTTTCGAAATTTTGCACGAGTTATTATTTTCTCAAAACTACTTACGGTATTGCAAATGGGCTACATGGCCCCGCCCCTTCTGGTACCTCCCATACAAATACATCATTCCGCCCACTTTAGAAATCGAGTAATAATATCAATACACCATACGGGATCGTCCCCAAATTCTGTATTTAGTAAAGCTATAACAGGATAAAGTTTTGGAAAAAATTTTGAAAGCCTAGCCACGCCCCTTCTGGTACCTCCCATACAAATCTACCTTTCCGCCCACTATAGAGATGGAGAAATAATATCAATAAATAAAACGTGATCGTACCCAAATTCTATTTTGAGTAAAGCTATAACAAGATAAAGTTTTAGAGAAAAAAATTGGAAGTCTATTCACGCCCCATCTGGTACCTCCCATACACATCTGGTACCGCCCACTTTAGAAATCGATTAATATTATTAAAAGACCTAACGCGATCGTGCCCAAATTCTGTATTTGGTAAAGTTTAAGCAGGATAAAGTTTTGGAGAAAAAATCTGGAAGTCTAGACACGCCCCTTCTGGTACCTCCCATACAAATGTACCACTCCGCCCACTTTAGAAATAGAGTAATAATATCAATACACTCGACACGATCGTGCCCAAATTCTGTATTTTGTTATATTATAACAGGACAAAGTTTTGGAGAAAAAATTGGAAGTCTAGACACGCCCCTTATGGTACCTCCCATACAAATGTACCTTTCCGCCCACTTTTGGGATGTAGTAATAATATCAGTACACCCAACGCAATCGTGCGCAAATTCTGTATTTAGTATAGCTATAACAGGATAAAGTTATGGAGAAAAAATCTGGAGCCTAAACACACCCCTTCACGTACCTCCCATATAAATGTACCACTACTCCGCCCAATTTCGAAATCGAGTAATAATATCAATAAAATAGAAAATTATTTGTTTTACTGAGGGTAAGGGTAAATGTAAGTCGGGTTGCCCGACTGAAACTTTCTAACTGGTTTTAATTACAAATCGATTATTTTCAATAACTCAAGACTTAAACAATATATTATATTGGGTGATGGTATTTATCAGTCAGTTTAACTGACTGAAATTTCTGTACTGGTTTTTTATATCAAATGTGGGCATGGCAGTTACAGCCTAAGGTATATATTTGTTGTAATATACATGTTTTGCACTATAAAAGAGATCAAGGCCCAAAACGACATGAATACGACGGCGCACAAGCAACAACATATGTTACGTATTCAAAGACCGTCTTATACATCACCGACTGTTGAGAACGTTACCTGGTAAAAGTTTCGGGGTTGTCATCTATACGTGTTTGTACCCGAACAATGTTTTAATAATCTCGAACTGTACGATGTCTTTCAGCAAGGGGAAGATCACAGATAGTCTCTATTGTTGAGTCTGACAAATCGAGTGCTGACTGTAAAAATAAAACATCAACCACTATTGTTCTTTGTTCTGTGCCTTTCTATTCTGTGTCTTCTAATCATATTTATATTTTTAGTTAATTTTGTTTCTTTCCTCACCGTAGGATGCCGCCAAAAATCGTGTCAAACAATTCAAAGACATTAAACTCAAGCGGGGCGTATTTGCCGCCAAATTCCCTCTTTCAAAGCAACCCATCTTGGGTAATTGGACAATTACAACATACATAAGTGGAAAATACAACCAGCTAGAGGAATATCATTTCCAAGTGGAAAAATACGTTCTGCCCAAATTTAGTGTTCACGTTGAGACGGATCGAAATTTCCCAAAAAAAGATCGTTTTCTAAAAGCCACGGTCTATGCCAAATACACGTTCGGTAAATTTGTTGAGGGTACAGTCGAGGTAATTTTACTTGATGCCTTAGATCGAGAAAACTACGCCACTGAGCCCCAAATTTTACAAATTGAGAAGGGTATTGTTAAAGCTGAGGTGGTTTTGGATACACAGTCACTGCAAGATGCTGACAAAATTTATGTATTTGCAACTTTCACGGAAAGGCTGACAAATGTCACCGCAAGTGGTGAAGCCTTGGTGTATCTACAAACCAATAGACATAATTTCTTGGTACCAGAAACTGGTATAGAATTTCGTGACAAACAACCCTACCGCATGAAAGTCCACGTGGAACATTGGAATGGCACGAGGATCAGAGATGTCTCAACGCCGGTGACCATGAGTTTCGGCGAGAGAAAATATAAAACGCATCTCAACGCTGAAGGTACAGCTCAATTTGAGTTTGAATACGATCCAGATGCAAGTTTCTGGATACGCTACGGCGACGATTCATTTTACTACGATAATATATTTACCCAACATGAATACGATAGAAAAACATGCGTTTTATGTACAATTCAGATAAGTAGAATCAGGTAAGTGACTAAATATAGCACTAACAAAATTTGTTTACAGCCATTTACAATTTTGTGCAAAAGATATAACCAACTAATGCTGACTAATGTTGGCGATGTGGTCTACCGGGCACTCAGTAGAAAGTGGAATGATAAACAATGTTTTTCGCAAAATAAACAACGAAGGCGGTTATCTAAAACGCGAAAAGGCAAACGTTTAGCTGACCGCACGTAAAACAGGGAAATTCGAGATTAATCTCACATACTTCCAACGATTGGCTTTGCGATTCATTGATTGTCATCGGGAAATTGATCATCCATAGTTGAATTATCTGATTCGTAAGATAATTATCAGATTATTGACGGACAACCTCGTACCGCGCGAATTTTTTGGTCAATTTCAACTTCTTGACATTGACGACGATTTCAAGCATGGTTTAAGTAAATCAGCAGCAGTAGACATTGTGAGCAAAATCATAGCCACACCAAATCGTTTTAAATTCACTCGTAAATCCTTTATCGTTCGGTCAACTACTTTCAAAGGTCGTTTATTCGTTATCGCGCATTCATCCGAAATGTTGATTTGGCATTCCCGCATTTACTTCGCTGTTGCTAAATTCTTGGTCATTGTGTACTTTGGCTTTTCAACCGTGAGAAGATTCATCGACATTTTCAAAGCGAAATTTGCAGTTCGACTGCCTTCCAACATGGTGGCAGCCATGCCAGAGGATGCAGAGGCCAACGTTATTTAAGATCTTGACCAAATTATTGCCGGAATCAACCAAAAAATTTCTTGGCTGTTCCACCCGGAGCATCGAGAAAATAAATGCCTCCCGTTTCATTGTCTACAACATTCATTGGCGAATCGTACACGTTCTTGTACTGGGCATTTAACAGCGGCACATTTGTTCGAACTCTTCCGGTCAGCTCATCTAGATTATAGTCTTGCTCCCGTTAAAATTTGCGATCGAATGGATCTTGCATCGAACGATTTGGCGCTGGCGTTCCCAATGTCGACGGCAGATTGCCTCACATGAGCACGCACATGCCATCCTGTCGGGTTTGACGGATGACATGTGACTCCAATGATCGCAAACAATGTACGAATTTGAAACGCTGACGCAGAAACGGTCGCATCGACGAGTATTGAGTCCGTTTTCGAGGAAATTTTAATTTTGGCATTTTTCTATTTTTCCATTCGAAAAGTCATTTCGGAATGATTATCTCAAATTTTAAATCATCCAAAAAAAAAATTTCGTCGAAAAAAAATTAAAATTTTTGAAATTTTCCATAATTTTGCAACCAAACTTTTCTATTTTTCCAATCGAGAAGCCACTATCAAACAATTGCACACAAAATTGTATACAAAAATTCAATTTGCAATGTAAAATGTTTCCGAAAAATCCAAATTCTTCGAGTTTTTCCGGAATTTTCCGAGTTTTCCACCGAGAATTTTTCTATTTTTCCATTCGGAAAGTCATTTCCGGATAATTACCCGAAATTTTTCACTGTTACATCGTCCAAAATTATCAAATCAAAAGATAATATGCAAAATTTCGTCGAAAAAAAAAAATTTTAAATTTTTCTAATTTTTCCGGAAATTTCCGAACTTTCCAACAAAATTCTTACATATGCAAAATTTCGTCGAAAAAAAAATTTAAAATTTTTCTAATTTTTCCGGAAATTTCCGAACTTTCCAACAAAATTTTTCCATACGAAAAGCTCCATACCAAAAGCAATATTCGATTTTCCTAATTTCCCGATTTTTCGGGAAGATTTTCCCTAAATTTTCTTTCACATAAACCTTATCCTGCCAATTACGAACAACTGTAAAAAATTTCAGCAAAATCGGCTCAGCCGTTCTCAAATGATAAATTACTATAAATTTTTACACCATTTGTATATATATATAGATTTTTCTACATTTGCATGCAAGGTAACACAGGGTAGTTCCAATTTTTTCTCCAAACTTTATCCAGTTTTAAATTCATTTGCTAAATACAGAATTTGGGCACTATAGCGTTGTGTGTATTGATGTTATTACTCGATTTCTAAAGTGGCCGGTATGGTACATTTGTATGGGAAGTGCCAGAAGGCGCGTGGCTAGACTCTAAAATTGAATCCTATTGTTGCTTAAAAAAACAGAACTTGGGCGTGATTGCGTTGGGCGTATTGATATTATTCTCGATTCCTAAAGAGGTCGGAATGGTAGAATTGTATGGGAGGTACCACAAGTGGTAAGGCTAGACATTCAATTTGTTCTCTAAAACTTTATATAGTTATAGCTTTACAAAATATAGAATAGAAAATATAGTTTTATCCAGTTTTATCCTGTAGTTCTGGAGGTGTAGTTTAGTCATGCTTGAACTACCTACCCCACTACTCCCAACATGGGTACTTACTTAAATGACCCAATGGTAAGCGCACACTGAACCATTAAGTAAAAAAATGTATGTGTACGAAAGCGACAGAAATCGCGCATAAACGTAGCGAAAAGCTATTTTAATTTCTTTTCTTTTAGGTACGTCCTGCCGTGCCATGATGGTTAGAACACGCGACTATCATGCGGGAGTTTCATGGTTCGATTCCTGTCTCCAGTTATCTACATTTTCTTGTGAATCTAAAAATAAGAATCGTCTTAATTCACAATAATGCGAGAATTCATGGGGTGTAAAGGGAAATTAGGTTTTTTTAAGGTACTCATACCCTATGTAAGTACCCTTTTCTAAAGGACCCATTTCACTCATTCCCGGTATACGATGTGCTGCCGATTGATACCAATCGCGGACAAGTAGTCATTTTACCACTTACCTAGTGCCCAATTCTAGAGGGTAGCCTTGCAGAACACAGAATTTGCGTACGATCAAGTTGGGAGCTTTTTTAAAAGTACCAGCAGGGGCGAGACGGTTTAGCCCCTATGCAATCCTGTAAGTAGTTTTGGAAAACTATTAACCCATGCAAAGTTCCAAAAAAATAGCTCTCGAAAGACAACCAGACAGACAGGCGAATATGGATCAAACGACTTAAAAGGTCATGAATCGAATTTGGTTCAAAGAAACCTAAGGTCTAAAGTGGCTCCTTTTATGCGTTACTCCTTTGGGTCCGTAGGTTGAAGGTATACAAATCCTACACATACCTACTAACAAATTTTAAGTCTGATAAGATAATGTTTCAATTTAGTTTCTTTTGCTTGTTGCTATTATCACATTTTAATAAAAATTTATTGAAGCGTTAGCATAACTTTTTTTTTGATGCACGACCTAACCTCATTCCGAATGCCCTTACTCTGTCTTTTAGTTCTATGCTTGCAACTGCACCCGTTGATATTAAAGTGTCCGCCAAAAATGTCATTCCCTATATATTTTACACCATCACCAGCCGTGGCAACATAATTCGAGGTGATTACGTTCAAGTGCCGGACAAGCAGACATCTCACACTATCACGTTGAATGTATCGATAGATATGATACCCCAGTCGTATTTCTATGCTCACTACATTGTCGATAATGTATTGCACAGTTGTGAATTCACGATTCGTCTGCCAGAGAAATTTGAAAATGAGGTAAGAAATTATGAAATTCACCAGAGCGAAGTACAATAAAACATATTGTTTACCATAAGGGTTAATACTAAAACGACATCTCAAATGCAGCCACATTTCTTTAGTGTTAATTGTATATACAACCAACATCGTTCCGAATACGAGTACATGGTACTGAAGTTAGTTAGTTAATTAACTAATAAAGATGTACTCGTATTAACCATATTCAGTGCATTGATATGGAAGACCCCAGAAGGAAAGCGGCAGTATCGATTTATTTCATCTCTCTTACATTATTTTTTTTTCTTTTGCAGATATCTATTGCAGCTCCAACTTCGGTGAAACCAGGCCAACAAATCACCCTGAATGTTAATGGGCAACCAAATTCCCATGTTTCTATAGTGGCCGTCGACAAAAGTTCACTATTGTTAAGCTCTGACAATCTTATGTCAAAGTCCAAAATCATGAATGATTTAAGATCCGTTAGAACGTATGTAGGGTACCAAACTGCTGTATGTTACCCCAGCGTAATATCCGGTTTAATAACATTGAGCAATGCCACGACTCCCGAACAGCATAACACGCGTGATTTATTAAACACACCATGTGGAGAAGAAGATTGTCCGCCAGAAGATGGCACTGTGGATGAACCTCGTTCAATATTTCCCGAAACATGGATATTTGAAGATATAGAAATGTGAGTATGTTCAACGACAGCTAAGTATTTCTGATTTGCCATACCTGGTTTCCAAATACACAGCGATAAAGCAGTGACACCTTTGACTGTAAAGGTACCGGATACCATTACCACCTGGATAGTTCGTGCATTTTCAGTTAACGATTACAGCGGTTTTGGAATGATGGAATCAACTGTGAACATTTTAGCCTTTCAGCCATTCTTCATAAGCACTAATTTACCCTATTCAGTAAAGCGTGGCGAAATTGTAACCATACCCATTACCATTTTCAACTATCTCGAACAAAGCTATCCCACCGAAGTCATAATGGATAACAGCAAGGCCGAGTTCAAATTTGTGGATAGTGAGAACAAACCTCTTGAACGCACAACAGATTCTCGACATGTCGAAATACCGGCCAATAATGGCAAAAGTGTAGCATTTGTTATAATCGCCAAAAAGGTGGGTGACATCGACATTCGAATCACAGCCAAGAACAGTAACATGACGGACTCAATACTGCAGAAACTAAAAGTTGAACCGGAAGGTATTAAGCAAGAATATTGTAGCGAATCTGCTATTACTCTTACCCAAGGAGAAAGACGAAAATCCAACTTCGAGGCCGCCATACCGGAGGAAATCGTTCCCGAGTCAGAATATTTGACGCTGTCGGTGAGTGGAGATGTACTGGTGTCCACATTGGACAATCTTGAGCAGTTAGTTATGTTGCCTACCGGTTGTGGTGAACAAAACATGGTAAATTTGGCTCCTAATATATTGGTATTGCATTATCTTGAAGCCACTGGCAGAGACACCAACGCAACGGTATTAGTAGCTAGAGCTAAAAGCTTCATAGATGCGGGCTATCAACAAGAGTTGACGTATCGTCATCCGGAAGGCGGCTACAGCGTGTTTGGGCCAGAATCCAAAAGCAAAGCGAGTAATTGGCTTACGGCCTATGTTACTCGTTTCTTTATCAAGGGCATAAAGTATGCGGCGGTGGAGCCAAAAATTATTAAAAGTGATCTGGATTTTTTGGCTAAACAACAAGCAGACAATGGCAGCTTCCTCCAACGTGGTTATGTGTTTGAGCCTGCTCATCAAAATCAGTATGGATTTACGGCTTTCGTGTTGCTGACATTCCTGGAAGATGATGTAAGTATGAGAGCAGTGGCATTGAAATTAAATTATATGGACAGACTCCATGATAGTAAAAGGGCGAACTAACAAATCTGACGCTTGAAAGGAAATCGTTTTGTTGATCTAAACATGTAGATGCTCAAGCGTGGTAAATTTTGGACCGATTGCACTGGAGTGGTGTTTCCATGAACAAACTTCGCAAATGGTTGCTTCTGTTCAATAGGCTTTATGTCATCTATAATTATGAATTCTGCACTTAAACATCTAGCCCCAGCATTCGTAATGTCATCTATATTAAGAATTCCATACTTAAAAATCAAGCCCCATCAGGCTTAATGTCATCTATTATTAAGAATTTTTTACTTAAAAATCAAGCGTCACTAGGCTTAATAACATCTACAAATAAGAATTCCAGGTTAGGTTTTTCCGTTCTTGGATCAAGCACTTTGTACTGGATTTAAGAAAGTCCGTTCTTACCGTACTTTTGCCACCGCTTGGTAATGATTTAAGTACGGAATACTTGATTTTTTTTGAGTGTATCAGTGCTAAATACGAATTCTATAACCAAAACAGAAATGCCAGTAAATACTTACTTACTTACTTACTTAAGTGGCCCATTATAGCATACGAACGTGTTTCATATATTTGAGGCCTAAAGTATTAAAGAATTCCATACGCTTCTGCCTTCTGCGTGCCATCTCTAATTAGTCCTACCAGATGGTGGCACGTCAGCAACCACTTGGTGCTTCCAACGAAGTTTAGGTTTCCCTGCTCTGCGCCGAACTTCAGATTCGCCTTCAAACACCTTTCTCGCTAGAGCATTTACATCCTTCCTGGCAACATGTCCCAGCCATTGCAGTCGTTGGATTCTGACTCTTTTACCACGTCGTGGAAAAGCTCATACAGCTCATGGTTCATGCGATGTTACTAATATGCTACCGAAGTCCGTAAAATCATTTATTGGCGACCAATATTCTCTGCTTAATTTCTTGGCTGACATTATTTTTCTTGTTGACGGAAAATCCGAGATAGGTAAACTCATCTACTACCTCAAAACAATTTTTTGTCCTCGTTAACCGCCAAAACCATTTTTGCTAACTCTTTTTCAAGTGGTTCAGAGTGATCCTTGCCAATCTTAACCGAGGATTTGGTGTTTTGCAAGGCACATCTACAAAGTCGAATTAGCTTTGCTGGAATACCAACCACAGACATGGCCTCATATAGCCTACTCCTGATCGTAGAGTCGAAGGCAGTTTTGTGATAGCTTGCAGGGTGATAGCTTGCCCTGAAGCCTCATTCCACTAGCCTATGCTGATGATATGGACATCATTGGCCAAAATCTGCTGGGATGTTACTGCAGTTTTCTCATCACTAGAAAAGGAGTCAGCAAAAATGGGTTTAGCGGTCAACGAAGACAAAACAAAAATAATGATTTCGACGAACAAAGATTCCTCTCAATGGAACACTAAACTTAGGGATGGTGGTATATATCATTTGAAACGAGAAAAATTTTAACGCATTAAATTCGACGATTTAGACCCTTAGTATCTGAAGACCACATTCGTTTCAGGACTTTGGAAAATAATTATTTCTTCCATAACTTCCAAACGGACAACTGAAGGATATTTGAATTCGGTCAGTTCATTTACCTTCGAATATTAGATATATTCTTAGGAAACCGAAACATTTGCTCCAACCCTACTGAAACCTCCTATGCAAATGACCGAATGCACCCTCGTAGTTTTACGTACATTTTTTTTGAAAGTACCTTGAAATAAGTGAGATTTTGAGCAAGATATAAGCTTAATGAAATTTGGCTCAGGAATGAATTTGGACTATATCGACCACCACTACTCGTACCTCCCATACAAAATAACCTATTTTTGGAAAATTAATATTTCACCCATAACTTACGAAATGCAGGCTATTTGTCTTGCAACTAAAAATTTTAAAATTGAGCAAATTGTAAAAGTTTATTAAACGTTGATATTCAATTTAAAATCGGACATGATGTGCACCTACTGGAATCTCCTATACCTCGTTAAGAATATGACTATGAAACCTAAGAAACCGGGTTAAACCCATAATTAAAAAAAAATCTTTGATTCTCAGTTGGGCCCTTTCGACCACCCTTACAAAATAACCTATTTTTGAAAAATTAATATTTCACCTACAACTTACGAACTGCAGGATATTTGTCTTGTAACTAA
Source organism: Muscina levida (assembly GCA_964034835.1). NCBI lineage: Eukaryota > Metazoa > Arthropoda > Insecta > Diptera > Muscidae > Muscina > Muscina levida. Next base: position 108,153,499 of record OZ035881.1, read on the forward strand.
AAGTTTTCAAATTGTGCAAAGTGTAAACGTTTATTGAACGTTGATTTTTAATTTAACGTACGGGTGTTGGTATTTATCATTTGGTCAGTTTAAACGACTGAAATTTTCTTACTGGATTTATTCATTCTTAAATGAGAACACAAACTTAAGATTTTGACAAAATCTTGAAAACACGTTTCTAAAAATATGATCAACATAAATGAAAACGTTATCTCTCGGTGGAAACTAGGCTTTGATTTTACACCCATAGTTTCTGGAGGTAGTTCTTTTTACAGTTCTTAGTGGAATAAGATCTTAGTTGGGACCGGCCGTGGCATAGTGGTTTGAACACGCGACTACCATGCGGGAGATCGCAGGTTCAAATTTGGCTCCAGTCATCTTAAAAAAAAATGGTTCTTTCATTGTCGGCTCCCCTCGAAAGTTGTTGACAGCAACTTCGCAGTATTAAGTGTCGAGTCAATCGGCGTGTCTAGTAACAGCTTCTCAAACAGTGACGTTCGCATTCGTCGATAAACAAGTAAGTGCCGTTAGTTGTGAATCTAAAAATAGAAAGCGTGTTAATTCACAACAACGCGAGAAGCTATCCCATACCTCATTCATGGGGTGCAATAGGGAAATTAAGTTTTTTTTAAGTTAGTGGAATAAGTTTTAGCTATACGCCTTTACAAACGGATAACAATTTACCCATTCTATTGTATATCCTTTAATCATGGCACTTTAGCCAGGCTCCGTTTTATATACCCTTCATCACATGCACGCACTGTCCGAAGTGTATATTTAGTTTTTTTCCCCCATTTGTAACGCACATACGAAGGCGTGTTAGGTAACAAAAAATATACATACATATGTTATAAACCATCAACGTCGACTTCTGAGTACGTCTGTCAGCGCGAACTCCAAATACTTAATTTTACAAAAATACTGCAATATCTGACCAAATACTAACGATCGGGAATATTTTGACCTTTATTTTGATCAATGGTGAAGTGTATCTGAGCTTCGGCATAGTCGAAGATAATTATCTTACTATTACTCTTATTACATTTGTGTTGTTTCTTCCTTTTTAATTTTCAGAAATATTCCCACAAATACTCCAAGATCATTGACAAAGCCATGAATTTTCTTGACACAAATCTTAACAACATAAACGATATTTACTCGTTGGCCATTATAGCCAATGTCTTCCAAAAGACCGGTAATTCTAATACCAATGACATAATCTCAAAACTCAAATCTCAAGCTCAGGAGAATAATGGTCTCATGTGGTGGACTAATGACGAGGCCAAAAACTATACTGCCAATGATGTGGAAATAACCGCCTACACCCTGATGGCTTTGTTAGAGACACCGGGTAATTACGCACCCATTTTCAATTGGCTGCTACAGCAGCGCAACAGCCATGGCGGATTTGGATCCACTCAAGATACTGTGGTTGGTCTGCAGGCTCTTATCCAGTATACGGAAAAATACAGTCGGACCGGCACACAAGATACGCAATTGAAAGTGCATTATGTGGCTAAAGATGCGACTGGGAAAAATGTCAAGGAACATATTCTGGGATGTGATGACGATAATAAACTTTTATTACAAATGCAAGAGGTACAAGGTAAACATATATACAAAATCTCGTATTTTAATTAAGAAAAATATTCTATACAATTTTCTAGTTACCCTCTGTCACCCGCTCGGTGGAGGTTGAAGTTATGGGCCATGGCAAATTATTTGTACAATTTGCCTATCAATACTACATGCCTACACATAAAAGACAAGTACGTGCAGCGCTGGTGGGAAGGAAAAATTTAGCATCACGTGATGATGACAACATGTCTTCAATGCCTATACTAACCGCTCCTAGATTGCTTGCAGATACAGACGAACACACTTTCTTTTTCATAAAAGCAACAACCAAATTTTCACAGCAGTCACAGACCATGTCCCTGGCCGTTTGCCATTTGTATCAGCCGCTAACGTTAGAAGACAAAAGTACAAATATGGTCATATTGCAGATACATTTACCCTCTGGTTTTTTGTCCAATAATGCAAATATTGCTAAACTTCGAGAAGAAGAAGAAATCAGCAGGGTGGAAGAGAGTAGTTCATCTACAAAGTTGGCCATATATTTTGAGAAATTGGAGGCTGATGATGAACAGTGTCTGACCATTGTGGCGGATCGAATACATCAGGTGGAGTCGTTGAAATCTGCAATAATTGAAATGTATGATTTCTATAATCCAGAGAGACGCAGTGAAATATTATACGATATTAAAATGTAGATAATAACAATAACTGGAAAAGAGAAATGTATTTATGTATCAAAAACCAGTAAAAAAGTTTCAGTCGGGAAACCCGACATACATATACCATCACCCTCAGTAAAAGAAAACAAAATCTATTATATTGATATTATTACTCCATCTCTAAAGTGGGTGGAAAGGTACATTTGTATGGGAGGTACCAGAAGCGTCTTGTCTCGACTTCCAGATTTTTTTTCCAAAACTTTATCCTGTTATAACTTAACAAAATACAGAATTTGGGCACGATCGTGTCGAGTGTATTGACATTAGTACTCCATCTCTAAAGCGGGCGGAGTGATACATTTGTATGGGAGAACTTCTAGATTTTTTTTCTAAAACTTTATCCTGCCAGAATGTTATTAAATACAGAATTTGGGCACGATCGCTTTAGGTACATTCATAATATTAATCAATTTCTAAAGTGGGCGGTACCAGACGTGTTTTGGAGGTACCAGATGGGTCGTGGCTAGATTTCCAGTTTTTTTCTCCAAGAACTGTATCCTGCTATAGCATTACTAAATAAAAAATTGGTTGCGATTAAATGGTTGCGATCGCGTTGGATTTATTGATATTATTACTCCATCTCTAAAGTGGGCGGAAAGGTACATTTGTATGGGAGGTACCAGAAGGGGCGTGGCTAGACTTCCAATTTTTTTTGCAAAACTTTATCCTGTTATAGCTTTAATAAGTACAGAATTTGGATGTATTTGTATGGGAGGTACCAGAAGGGACGGGGCCATGCAGCCCATTTGCAATACCGTAAGTAGTTTTCAGGAAATATTAACTTGTGCAAAATTTTAAAACATTTGGTTGCGTCTTTCAAAAGTTATCGTGCGAACCAGCCGGACAGCCAGACAGACAGACAGACAAACAGACAGACAGACGGACATGGCACAAACGACTTACAAAATCATGAATCGAATTTGCAAACCGTTGCACATCTTAGGTTTTTACACTATTCTAATGTGGTAACAAAACTAAGCATATCGGTTCAGATTTAGATATAGCGCCCATATTTATGTGTGTTTCACGATATATATTTTTTTTACAGAGGTAGTGAAGTTTGATTATAATTATAAACAATAAATAAACCCTTAACATACAAGTATTGCATATCGTTGGAAAGGGAATAACATAAGGTTTAATAATTTATAAAACATAATTAAAAGCACATTTTATTTTGGGCATGATACTGAGTCAAATATAAAATTTGGTCAAAACGTATTTTTTGGAGAAATAATATCTTATATGAAAAATAGCGTAAAATTTAAACGGACCACAATATCTTAAAGAAATTTTGGAATAATGTTCAAAAATATGTCAATAAAAAAACAAATAACAATGTGTTGTCATATCTTACAACAAAATAAATAAATTTGCAAAACGGGGAAAATATGTTCCAAAATTCCGAATTTTTTACTAAAATGGCCACACAGTCTTTGTTTATGGCTGGGATGTTGAAATACGTTACGGTTAACTAGTTCACGTATGTGGTCAAAAAAATATATAAAAAATATATAAAAATATACGTTGGCGCTTTGCGTTTTGAGAATTTTCAAAAACAAAAATTTTTTTTTCAAAAATGGGGTATTTTTGACTTCGTTTGCCGGGGAATTATTTTGCTGGACTGATTACTAACCTCCCGGAAGAAATTTTTTTTTTACAAACGAAAGAATATAGTCGCCTTTTTGCAAAAAAAACAGTAAAAATAGGCCTTTTTTGGAAACTTTTACTTGCCATGCGCAACGTCTTGAATAATGTGTTGTCCAAACCAAATGGCATATGGATTATATTTCGATGGAAGATCATTTACAATAATCCAGGCAATTTTTGGATTTTTAAATTCTTCAAAAAAAACTTTGTCCGTTATTTTTGGCGGAATTTTTAATCTGCAATTTAACTCTCAAACGAACGTTATCGTTTTTCGAAATCATATTTTTCTCTTATTTTGTTCTAGGAAGAAAAGTTAGAATTTTTGTATTTTTGGGCGAAGATTGGCATTTCTAAGGGTATATAATGATGTACATTCTTTTGATCATAAAATAAAAAAAAAAAAAACAAAAAATTAAATGGTAAGTTTATTTTTCGAAATGTTTTCGAAATTTTTTTCTGTGGTTATCTACAACCTGCTGCAAATATTGTTTTTTGCTCTTCATTCGATGTTATTGAATTATTAAAATCAATTATTTATGCCACACTTCTTTCTGATGAATCGTTAATAATATTAAGCTGTGTGATGAAGACTCAAAATAGGGGTAAGAAAACACGATATCAGACTCGGGTTTATGACTAGTGGAGACGGCGCAAGACTCGACTGAAGACTGACAAAAGCACTACAGAATAATCGGGTTTGTAACTAGCGAAGACTCGGTGCAAGACTTGACTGATGAAAGCACTTCAGAAGAATGGAGAAGACGCGATAAACACCCAAACTAGGGGTCAGAAAACACACCAAAGGACTCGGGTTTGTGACAAGCGAATATTCGGTGCATGACCCGACTAAAGAGTAACGATAGCACTTCAGAAGAATCGAGAAGACACGACAGAAGACTCGGGTTTATGTTACACAGTTTAATATTATTAACGATTAAGCAGAAAGAAGTGTGGCATTAATAACTGACAACATTTGCTGCAGGTTGTAGATAACCACAGAAAAAATTTCAAAAACGTTTCAAAAAATAAACTTCTTACAATTTAATTTTTTTGTATTTTTATTTTATGGTCCAAAGAATGGACAACATTATATACCGTTAGAAAGGCCAATCTTCACTCAAAAATATAAAACTTTTACCTTTTTTTGTTAGAACAAATTAAGAAAAAAAATTGATGTCGAAAAACGATAATGTTCGTTTGAGAGTTAAATTGCAGATTTAAAATTCTGTCAAAAATAACGGACAAAGTTTTTTTTGAAGAATTTAAAAATCCAAAAATTGCCTGGATTATTACTAATGATCTCCCATCGAAATATTATCCATATGTCATTTGGTTGGTCAACACATTATTCAAAAGGTTTTAAGTCGTAAACATCCCCAAAATGACCTTTAAACGATTTTCGGAATACCAAGGGATCAAAATTTTTGGGGTCGTGAAATATTTTTCATCTCGTTAGGGCTAGAACTTTCAGAAAATGGACGCGCACCGAAGAAAATAAGACACATAATTTTTTCAATACATTTTTGAACCGGCACACACAACAAACGTCATATTTTTTGTATTTTGTTGATATAAAACTAAACTATTTCAACAAAAAAAGTAAACACAAGAAAGAGCTTTACTCCACCGCATCAGTTTTCGTTCGACATTTCAAACACTTGCGTATGAAAAATACTTAGTTCGGATGCGGTGTACCTGCGGTTGCGGTCGACCGGTTCGATCTCTGGTATACATCTAACAATTCTTCACAGCAAATGTATATAAACACAAATGTTTATAAACATTACTTCGATCTTGTTAGATATGTAAACCAGTACAGAAATTTCAGTCAGTTAAACTTACTGATAAATACCATCACCCAATAAAAGATATAGTTTAAGTCTTGAGTTATTGAAATTAACCGATTTATAATTAAAAGAAGAAAGTTTCAGTCGGGCAACCCAACTTACATTTACCCTTACCCTCAGTAAAACAAATAATTTTCTATTATATTGATATTATAACTCGATTTCTAAAGTGGGCGGAGTGGTACATTTGTATGGGAGGTACGAGAAGGGGTGTGGTTAGGCTTCCAGATTTATTCTCCATTACTTTATCCCGTTATAATTTTACTAATTACAGAATTTGGGCACGATTGCCTTGGGTGTACTGATATTATTAGTACATCCCTAAAGTGGGCGGAGTTGTACATTTGTATGGGAGGTACCAGAAGGGGCGTGTCTAGACTTCCAGATTTTTTTTCCAAAACTTTATCCTGCTTAAACTTTACCAAATACAGAATTTGGGCACGATCGCGTTAGGTCTTTTAATAATATTAATCGATTTCCAAAGTGGGCGGTACCAGATGTGTATGGGAGGTACCAGAAGGGGCGTGTCTAGACTTCCAGATTTTTTCTCCAAAACTTTATCCTGCTTAAACTTTACCAAATACAGAATTTGGGCACGATCGCGTTAGGTCTTTTAATAATATTAATCGATTTCCAAAGTGGGCGGTACCAGATGTGTATGGGAGGTACCAGATGGGGCGTGAATAGACTTCCAATTTTTTTCTCCAAAACTTTATCCTGTTATAGCTTTACTAAAAATAGAATTTGGGTACGATCACGTTTAATTTATTGATATTACTTCTCCATCTCTATAGTGGGCGGAAAGGTAGAATTATATGGGAGGTACCAGAAGGGGCGTGGCTAGGCTTTCAAAATTTTTTCCAAAACTTTATCCTGTTACAGCTTTACTAAATATAGAATTTGGGGACGATCCCGTAGGGTGTATTGATATTATTACTCGATTTCTAAAGTGGGCGGAATGATGTATTTGTATGGGAGGTACCAGAAGGGGCGGGGCCATGTAGCCCATTTGCAATACCGTAAGTAGTTTTGAGAAAATAATAACTCGTGCAAAATTTCAAAACATTTGGTTGCGTCTTTCGAAAGTTATCGTGCGAACCAGCCGGAAAGCCACCAGACAGACAGACAGACAGACGGACATGGCTCAAACGACTTAAAAAGTCATGAATCGAATTTGGTTCAAAGAAACCTAGGGTCTAAAGTCACTCCTTCTATGTGTTACACTTTTGGGTCGTATCAAATGATATATACCTTCATCCCTAAGGGTGATGGTATAAAAAGCGGTACACATTACATGCATATGTGTTATCTATAGACGTCCAACATTCGCAGCTAGCATAGCGTGCACGGCTCTTTCACGATCGGAGTCGACGATTAAAGTAATCGTGCGCGATGTCGTATTCCAATCGCGCACGTTCAGAGCAACTGAAGTAACTGTGTCAAGACGGCGACTCTTACTTTCCAATCGTCGACGATGCGCAAAATCCAATCTCGACGATTAGATTAGAAGACATAACGACCCAAGAGTAGGTAGAACAAAATTAAATTCTCCTAGCAAAACACGAGATCGGTGGAGTGTGCGGGAAAAAGTTAGACAACAATAACAAAACTACATGTAAGACTGTGACACAAAGTAAATACAAAAACAAATCGTGAGCACAAAGTCTTTAAGGCAGAGAAAAATATTATTCTGCTCCGACAATCGTGGGGACGATTGGAAATCCAGTCGCGAAACAATCGTGATCGTAAAACAAACATCCAATTGCTAGCTGGGTTGGCACAAAAGCGCTAGCACTCAATGTGGTTTGTCTTTCACTCTCACTGGTACCATTTGGACGTCTATGATTTTCTTGCATGATCGTTAGCTAATCATCTTATCATTTCATATCTCATTTGCCGCTTGGCTTAAGTGTCGTTCTTAGTCTATTTACTCTCAGCAACATGTATTTGAGTTTGCTTAGGCAAATCAACAGCTTAACACTCAGTTAAAGCTGACTTGTAGCGAAGCAACATCAACGGTGCACAAAGTATGCATTTTTGGTTGATGGAAATTATTGCATCGCTGACAAGCTCTCTGCATTTCTGGCTGTTGAAAAGGCAAGATCATCAAGATCGACAAGTAAGGCTGTGCTCCTGCCAGATATAAAAAAGTTTCATAATACTTACTTAAAAAAAAAACTTAATTTCTCTTTGCACCCCATGAATGAGGTATGGGATAGCTTCTCGCGTTGTTGTGAATTAACACGCTTTCTATTTTTAGATTCACAACTAACGGCACCTACTTATTTATCGACGAATGCGAACGTCACTGTTTTGAGAAGCTCTTACTAGACACGACGATTGAATCGACGCTTAATACTGCGAAATTGCTGTCAAACAACATTCGAGGGGAGCCGACAATGAAAGAAAATTTTATTTATTTTTTTCTTTTAAGATGACTGGAGCCAGGTTTGAACCTGCGATCTCCCGCATGGTAGTCGCGTGTTCTAACCACTATGCCACGGTCGGTCATAATACTTACACTACATTTATATGTTAATAAAACTTAAACACTATAATTAAAAGTTTGATTTTTAATTAACTATGTAAAACAGGGTTTCTTATCAAATATATACAGCAACTCTATTAAAGGGTCATTACATATGCATACATACGGTTATATTACACGTAAAATCCAATGCAATTCTAATCAGCAGCATTTTAAATAGATTTGTGGCTTTTTCCATATGGTTTTATGAATGTTAACTGCATCAAGTTTTCTTACTAAACAATTATATATTGTAGTAACATCTCGTATAACATGATTCTAGTTCATTTGCAGTGACGTTTAGTCCAACATGGTAGCAGTAAGATAGTAACATTGTTTACTTAGAATTTCGGTAATTTATTATGTCACATTTTTAATTTTTTATTTTACAGTAAAATGCAAAGCCCAAATTTCATATTTTGGTAGAAATCCTAGCTGCCTTTTATGATTTGTACATAAATAAATAATAAAGCAATTACAAAGGTCATTTCATTCTGGTACTAATGGTTTGTGTTCTTCGGATTTTAACCAAATTGGGATGGAAAGATCGATCGAATGTTGGATCACTTACGGCGATCAGTCACGTTCAACATTTTATTGAAATTATCTTCAGAAGGTTGATATCAAGGATTGTTCTTTATGGTCAGAACCAAGATGCCGATATCCAATTCGAATTTAAGTATTAAATTAACAATCAGTTTTAAATACATCTATGAAAAACAGGTTTAGGTCGGGCTTCGCACCCCAGTCATCCATATTATAGTCGCGTGTTCAAACCATTATGCCATGGTCATTATCTCCTCGCAATACAACCGATTTAATTTGTGGAAAAGGTATGAAATCACAAACTCTAGTTAAAACCAGCAAAAAAGTTTTAGTCGGGAAAACCGACATACATATACCCTCACCTTCAGTAAAACATAAAATTTTCTAGTATATTGATATTATTACTCGATTTATAAAGTGGGCGGAATAGTACATTTGTATGGGAGGTACCAGATGGGGCGTTGCTATACTTCCAGTTTTTTCTCCAAAAATTTTATCCTGATTTAGCTTTACTAAATACAGAATTTGGCACGATCGTGTTGGGTATTTTGATATTATTACTCGATTTCTAAAGTGGGCAGAATGGTACATTTCCAGGGGAGGTTCCAGAAGGGCGTGGCTAGACTTGCAATTTGTTCTCCAAAACTTTATCCTGTTATAGCTTTACTAAATACAGAATTTGGGCACGATCGCATTAGGTATATAAATAATATTAATCGATTTCTAAAATGGGCGGTACCAGATGGGTATGGGAGGTACCAGATGGGGCGTGGCTAGACTACTAAATACAGAATTTGGTCACGATTGCGTTGGATCTGTTAATAATACTAATGGATTTCGAAAGTGGACTGTACCTGAAGGATATGGGAGGTACCAGTTGGGACGTGACTAAACTTCAGGTTTTTTTTCCTAAACTTTATTCTGCTAAAGTTTCACAAAATATAGAATCGCGTTGATTGTATTGATATTATTACTCGATTTCTAAAGTAGGCTGAATGGAACATTTGTATGGAAGGTACCAGAAGGGGCGTGGCCATGCAGCGCATTTTGAATACCATAAGTAGTATTCGGAAAATATTAACTTGTGCAATGTTTCAAAACATTTGGTTTCGTCTTTCGAAAGTTATAGTGCGTACCAGCCGGACAGCCAGACAGACGGACATGGCACAAACGATTTAAAAAGTCATGAATAGAATTTGATTCAAAGAAACTTAGCCTCTAAAGTGACTCCTTCTATGTGTTACACTTTTGTTATATAGCTCCTACACGTAGGGTGAGCTTATAACAAGTAAGAAAGTTTCAGTCGGGTAAACCGACTTACATATACCCTCAGTAAAAACATAACATTTTCTTAACAAAATACAGAATTTGGGCGCTATCGTGTTGGGTGTATTGATATTATTACACGAATTCAAAAGTGGGCGGAAAGGTACTTCCAATGGCACATCCATTATCCTGGCTCCAGTCATCTAAAAAAAATAAAACTAAAATTTTTTTCATTCATTGCCGGCCCCCTTGATGTTGTCGTCAACAACTTCACAGTGTAAGTGTCGAGTCAATCGGCATGTCTAATAAAAGCTTCTCAAACAGTGACTTTCGCATTCGTCGATAAACAAGTAGGTGCCGTTAGTTGTGAATCTAAAAATAGACAGCGTATTAATTCACAACAACGCGAGAAGCTATCTGATACCTCATTCATGGCGTGTAAAGTGAAATTAAGTTTTTTGTTTACATCCGTTATCCCAGATTACTGAATTTTTACTAGCAATCTTATTGCTGACATAGGGTCAAATAAATAACTTGCCAACACTTTAAGGATTTTATCCAGTCTTTAAAACTTTCTGCTGCATTATCGAAGACTTATCTGTAATAAATTGCGATGCCGTTAAAATAATAAAATGTTTGCAAAATTTCATATTATATTTAGTCATACGCTAGAAGTGTAACGAAATGCATCGTCTGTGGATTCAGTTGCACTTAATAACTCAGTTAATTGCTGTGATCATATGTGAAACGTAATAAATATCATTAACAAGGGGTTGTCCCATTATAATTATTAAAACTATGTTTTAGTCATTATTCAATAATAGCACCTGGCAGCATACAGTCAAATCGCAATTATTCAGTTGCTGTGAACCTACACGATGCCTCTGCTCCCGCCACCATACGCGTTACAATACAGTCTACTGCAACATCTCTGAATCTAAGCCAAGAGGTTACACTGCAGCCGCATACAAAAAAGCTAATTCACTTTATGCCACCCTTCATACTTGATAAATATGCCTACGAATTGAAAGTGGAAGGCGTTAAAGGAATAGTATTCGAAAAATTTTCACCGCTCTCTCCTGTAGCGGATGGTGGTCCTAAAATTTTAGTTGAGACCGATCGAGCCGTGTATAAGCCAGAAGATATTGTGCAATTTCGTGTGTTCATACTTAATGAGCATTTGAGACCGACGAATATTATTGAGCCAATACGAGTTCAGATATTGGTAAGTATGCTTGAGATCGCTCTTGTGCAGTTAGTGTGAGCCATAAAACACATAATTTATGACTGGTTTATCTATGTGGGATTTTTCCCTCGTTCTAAAACTATCAATTTTTTTGCTGATAAGTTTTAGTATTTACTTAATGTGTTTTTATTCTCCATGATGTGGGAGACAAATTTGTTGCGGGGAAGTTGCTCAGCTGAAGAATGTATAGCCCAAAGCGAATAGAGACGAGACATGTGTATGTTTAAATTTTAATCTTTAAAAATAGAAGCGTATTAATTCACATTAATGCGATAAGCTCTCTCATATCTCATTAATAGGATGTAATGCGGTGGTCGGCTGCTGAATACAACCTTTACAAAAGTTTGTTTTGCTGAGTTGCTCTCTATCCAGCTAACACATCTCGCTATCGAGTGTGTTTCGATTTGCCGTCTGCTCAAGAGTGTACATTAGTTCTCTCGCGGTCTCTTGCCTATTCTCTTTGCACAATATTTCCATAATTTTACAGATTGCTATTCATAACTCTATGGTTTTCATAATTAGGTATTTGTGCCTATGGATTCATTGATATTAAGCTATAACTGACTAATTATTATAGTGATATGTTATTTAACCACATTCTTCTGCTCTCTTTAGGACGCCGGTGGCAATCGCATTAAACAGTTTAAAGACATCAAACTTCATCGAGGCATATTCGCTGCCAAGTTTTCCCTATCGAAACAACCCATCTTAGGTACTTGGAAAATTGTGGTATTCATAAGCGGAAAATACAATGAAAATAGAAGTTATAATTTCAAAGTCGAAGAATATGTGCTACCCAGGTTTAGCGTTCACATTGACGTTGATCGCAATCATGTGAAAAGTGATTATTACCTAAACGCCACCGTGTACGGTAAGTACACCTACGGCGAATACGTTGAGGGCACGGCCGAGATAACCATACTCAATGGCGATAGCAGAGACTACAAGACGGCGGTGACTCAAACTGTACGACTTGGAAATGGCAGTGTTAAGGCCAATGTGCGGTTATATGCAGAAATACTGGGACATGTTAATCAAATTGCTATAATTGCCACTGTAAAAGAACAGCTTACCAATATAACAGCAACTAGTGAAGCTGTGGTAAATGTCCGACTGAATCGATATAATTTCATTGTGCCTGACTCGGATATTGAGTTTCGTGACGAAAAACCGTATCGCATGAAAATTCACATTGAGCATTGGAATGGCACTAGGGTCAGAGATGTCTCAACGCCCGTAACCATGAGTTTGCGCAATCAAAAATATAAAACGTATTTGAACGATAAAGGTACTGCCCAGTTTGAATTTGAATATGATCCGAAAGCAGATTTCAATATTGGCTATAGCGGTGATAAATTTGTCGTCAATAATATAGCTTCAGATGAAGTTAGCCAAGATTATGGAGTTCAAATGTGTAATATTAAAATGCACGCAAGGGGGTAAGTACTTGTAGCGGTAATGAAAGAAAAAATGGTAGATATTACCAGTTCTTGGTAGAATTCCCTCTGCTTTACTAAATATGTTTGATTTGATCAGGGACAAACTGTACGAACTGTTAAGAATAAGAGCTATAACAAAACATATATCATTTGATACGACCCAAAAGTGTAACACATAGAAGGAGTCACTTTAGACCAGCTATGCCCACCGCTTAAGCTCGCGAGCGAAAACAGCTTTTTGTACTTTAACATGTACACATAAAGGGCTTTGCGTTTTTACACATACATATACAAATCAGAAAGCGAATTACATTATTGCTTAAAATGTTAAATGATGTTTAGGAAAATGATTTTTCGTTTACTCAAAACAGCGTTGGCGAGCGTATCGCATACATTAACTTTGGGCATAGCTGCTTTAGACCCTAGGTTTCTTTGAATCAAATTCGATTCATGATTTTTAAGTCGTTTGAGCGATGTCCGTCTGTCTTAAGAAATCGAGTAACAATATCAATATAATAGAAAAGTTTTTGTTTTACTGAGGGTGATGGTATATGTAAGTCGGGTTGCCCGACTGAAACTTTCTTACTGGTATATCCCTTTTTTTAATATTTTAACCCAGAAAGTGTCGATTTCAAAAACCCTTTAATATAATTTTATAATGAGCAATGCCCTTATATATTATTGCGATTATATGTAGCTTTAGCTAGGTTTAGGTGATGGTACCAGTTGATCCGTTTTTGGCCTTTATTACCCCTAAGAGTACGCATTTCCAAATATTTTTTGTCTAGCTGATGTTTACTCTATAAGAGTTGTTACGGCGGGGAAGAATAATAATATATCCAAACGGTGGGAGAAATAAAAACACAAGTAAATTATGAGTTTTTGTATAAATATCGGGTTTTATTTGGGGGTATTACCTTCGGGTGGTACGCTGGTAATAATCGTATTAGTATCTCATTGTTTGACGTTTCTTTTCTTTTCATTATTCGTTACAATCAGTGATGTTAAAATAGGAACAATTTAAACTTATTATATATTAGGGTGCCCAGCTAGACATCCCGCCCCCCTTGCAGAGAGTGCAATATAGATCATTGGAGACTGGATAATAGTTCAGGAGAGCTGCAAGTTGTCCTTGATGTAGGTTCATCCGATAAGAGCAGGTATCATCTCATCTCACATCGCACATGGACCATGAAATAAAAGTAAATTATGAAATTATATTTGTAATATACAGGGGTGTCAGGGGGACACACGAACATCAGTACCAAACCGACTCATAAACGCAGTATGGCATGTGCTTACCAAAAGCTAACGGGCACGAATAAAAAGTTCGTGATAGGGTTAAAACATAACCCCACGGGGATCGTTCTTTCAACGACCTAGCGCGCCATCTGATTAGAGTCTAGGGGTTTACAATAACAGGTTCATAACGGGGTGGAATATATTTAAAAGCGTAACCTTCAAAATAACTCCACACAAACCCCTAAAAGTTTGGTACTGGAAATCGACTTAGTTTAATGGCAAAGGTCTAGTGGGGCTGACAATGTTTGTCAACGGAACGGGGGGCCAAGGCCCTAAAACCTGTGGAACGGACCTCGCTATACATTCCACTGGTCGGTTGTGTTTAAAAGGGGGTAGAGCAAAATCTATACCCGTTGCTTTCAGGTCGCCAGTGTTCTTAAATTTTCTAGGCCGGACAGAAAACGCCGCTTTAGACCTATTAGGACACGAGACTTTCCTCTGCATTATCTGGCGACCATGGGCAGAAATGTGTTTCTGGACTTGTAATGAAGATACCTTACCAGTTACAATCCAACCAAACACAGATTTCTGAGCGATAAGCTGTCCCTCAACATCCTTCTGAACACCAGAGAGCATTATTTTCGAATAATTATCGGCACCCAAGAGCAATTCGGGTTCCGAAAGACTCAAGTCAGCTTTTCTAATCTCAGCCAATTTCCACTGATTTATTCGAGGCGGAATGCAAGAGGGCAATCGGTGGGATATATTATCGACCACGTACGCCTTTGTGGTCAGGCTGAAATTAGTATCTGTATCAGAACGAAGTGTAATGATACATATCTCATTTGACTTCGAGGCAACTGAGTCATTTAAGCCAACAATTTTGGCAGTCGGGGCGGAAAAGATTGGAAGAGCCAATCTTCTCTGAAGTTTTCGGGTAATGAAAGTCGCTTGAGAGGCGGGGTCTACAAGAGCGCTCGAACAACTTTTTAAGTCATTGTTGTGGACTTGTACTATTGTGGTTCCTAAAAGAACCCTTGATTCAGACGGGGACACCACTTGTGTCGTGAACGTTTGCACTGCTGATGAACCAGAAGACTCCATGCGTATTTCTTTCGTTTGTGTGGATTCTGGTTCATGAGAGACACTGGTAGCGAAACTAGAATGTCGTCCAGTGGTACCAGGCTTTGTTCTATTTCGAATACTATTACCGGGTGAAATAGATGATTGGGCACCTCTTATATCCGAAACTGCTTCTAAAGTTATGAACCTCGAAGTCAAGAATTTATTCATTTCAGACCATTTAGGCAATTCTGAAGTGTCTGACTGAGACTGCTCCCAAAGGCCGAGAGTGACTTCGGGTAGACGGGTAGAGCACAGAAATATTAAAATCAAATCCCAGCTCTTTGTGTCGATTCCCAACATGGAGAGATTATGTCTGCAGTCATTAATTGTCGTTTGCATTTTTTTTATACCGGGACCAGTTTCTTTATTAATGGGGGCTATACCAAACATAGTCTTAAGCTGGGCGTTTACGAGAAATCTTTTGTTTTCGAAACGGTCCATTAGGTTTTGCCAAGCCATAGCAAAACCTTCATTGGTAATGGGGCACGTTTTTATTATATCACGTGCTTCACCTTCCGTTCTCTGCATAAGATAGTACATTTTTTGAATATCACTGATATTCTCATTGTTCTTATACAGCGCAGAGAACATATCTCTGAATGAGGGCCAAGATTTGTAATCACCAGAGAAGACTTCGGTGTCACACGGGGGAAGGTGAATGGGAATGGAAGCTATCTTCTTTTTCGTGTTTAACTTTTCCAGCGAGGCGTCAATCGCTTCTATTCCTCGCACATAAATTTTATAACCTGACAGATATTTTTGTTTGATAATGTCCATAGCGACTTCCTTCGGGTTCTCATTATCACAAATGTCCTCGTAACATGAGCGGAACGCTTCCCAAAGTCGATTAAACTCTACTCTGTGGACATTTAGAGAATGAACAGTGTGTTCATCGGCCGGTAGAGCACTTAAAAAATGCTCTAAATCAATCAATCGGTCGCCACATCTGGTAAAACGCTTTAGTTCAGACATAATTATCAATTAAATATAGAGGAAAACAGGCGAAAAAATCGAAAATATTTATACGCTTTAGGGGTCTAATAGACGGCTTACGAAAGTCAAACTTAGCTTAATTTGAGCTTTTCCCAATGGTTTAATCAGTTTTGTCCGACTTGAAATGGGTGTAAGTTCAAAAATATCCAAAAACTCTTTATTTGCCCTTTATTTTATAAATTGATTGATATTTGACTATATTTTTAATGGATTCCAAAAAGTTATAAATTTGACCACTTTTTGGTCTAACCGAGCCCACTGTACTGAGAACAGCTTGTGGGAAAGGCAAAACAAACAAACGAGACAAGCCCGACTCAAACGTAGTGTGTTTGTTGTAAAGCTTTAGCGCAGTAACTCACACACACAAACTGCCTACTGCGCAAAGTGTAGGCAAGCGAGCCGCTCAGGGGGGTAGCGGGGTGATAAGATATGTAAAGCGAGGGACGCACACACGATAGTGGGGAGTGGTAATGTAACGCGCAAAGTGTAGGCTAGCGAGCCGCGCGAGAGTACAATAGGTAAAGATCGAAATGATTAGCGAGGGACGCGCACACTAGATAGTGGGGAATGGGGACGCAAAATAAACGTAGAGAGCGTCTGACAAAGGAACGATGGTTTGATCGTAAAGGGGAAAGCAAAACACGGTAGTGCGGTATGGAGAAAGAAAACACAACCGAAAAGAGCTAACCGCGAAGTTAATAGCAATCACAACAACAACACTAAGTTAACTAATGGTGATAGATTGCAATAAGAGATCGCGCGAATTGATAATATACTTCGAGAATAAGTATTTATCAAATTCACTCTTACGTTCGAACAAATATCTCAACCTTACCTTGGATTTTTGATATTGTTAGGGGATGAAATATCTTCGGGATTTCGGGTTGACTGCGAGTGTTTAGTCTGCAAGAAATGTTTGGATAATATTATTCTTTTTGACGGGCGGCTCGTTATCCGGTACGAAGGACCAAATGTTACGGCGGGGAAGAATAATAATATATCCAAACGGTGGGAGAAATAAAAACACAAGTAAATTATGAGTTTTTGTATAAATTTCGGGTTTTATTTGGGGGTATTACCTTCGGGTGGTACGCTGGTAATAATCGTATTAGTATCTCATTGTTTGACGTTTCTTTTCTTTTCATTATTCGTTACAATCAGTGATGTTAAAATAGGAACAATTTAAACTTATTATATATTAGGGTGCCCAGCTAGACAAGAGTCATTATCCTATTTACAGCCGTTACATCCAGTCAGTTAGTCAGTCACCAAGCAATTTTAACTATATAGATTATAAACATTTTATTACAGTCGGTCTATTAAACCTTTATCGGGCCTTGTGACAATAATGTTAAAAACCCTAATATTGACTCAATCTCTCTATTAAGGTTAAATTATGGCAATTTGGTTAGTGTAACATATCTGGTACGAACTGTGCATCATATAAAGCTTATGCGATAGAGCAAAACAGCCTATTGTTTACTTTTTTTCGCTCCAAAAGTTTAGTCAAAAAATTTTTCGACAGTGCATCCTGCATTTGTGTTTGCTGAATAAAAACAGGTTGAAATATAGCAATAAACAACAATGTGGAATGGAATTATTTTATAACAAAATTAACTACTTAATGGGTGTGGCATTTCCCAGGGAGACAATCCTCCTTATACCAGTAACGTATTTATCAAATCTCATCTTCATACCTTTAACGGCTCCTGAGATATGACCTTTTGAAATGTCGGTTTGAGTGGGCGTTGTCACGCAGTATTGTCTTACTATGTTTTCATGTTGTCTATGATAGAGACCCTACTGACTGTACCACATAGTGAAAATATCGTTGCAATCGATCTATTGATTTTGTCCATTTAACGATTTTTTAAAAAGGTGCAGGGTATCGTCCTCAATTTCGATAATTTTTAATAATAATTTTTCTTGTACGACCAACATATTTAAACATCGTACCTAAAATGGTTTATGAGTAACACGCATTAAAAATTTCGAGCTGTATGACCACGCCCCCCCCCCCCCCTTGCTAACCGAATTTCAAAAATGTCTTCTTAGTGCCCGCCTTCTTGATCAGTATCGAGTTCTGAGTCAATTTTCTTCATTGTGCAAGCCTACGTGAACAGCGTCGAATTTTGAGTTGATTTAAAGAAGTCGGTTCGTCTGGCTATCCCGCCATTACAGCTGTAATTTATAATAACCACAGTAAATTTACTTACTCTTTTTCCAGCTCTAGGTTGCAGCCAACTGCACCCGTTGTGCTCGAAGTATCCGCCAATGAGACCATACCCTACCTATTTTACATCATAACCAGCCATGGTAACATAATAAGAGATGAATTTGTTAGATTGCCAGATAATCAAAAATCTCACACTATTACGTTGAATGCATCAATCGAAATGATACCTCAATCGTATATCTACGCTCACTACATTGTCAACAATACGTTTAATTATTGTGAATTCACGATTCGTCTGCCGGAGAAATTCGAAAATGAGGTAAGGAATATTTTCAAAAAATAAATAAAAACACGGCTAAAAAGTTTGTTGTAAGACGCACACAGTTTGTTTTCTTACCATGTGTAGAAAACATATTGAAATTTTAAAGATATGATTTTTGTTATTGGTATTCTGGGTCACTGTGTATACTGTGGCTACTAGCAAATGTTCATCTATTCATTTGAAACGGAAAAAGATATAACGAAATGACGATTTTCGTTCAGTCACGATTGAGCCTTGTCTGTCCTTCTGGCTGCATTCAAATGAGTACTTACCATGGCATAAATTTAAAAAATATATGTACAATGTTGTCAGTGTGCACATATGATAGACATTACACTTACAAATAAAAGATTATGGACTATTCGGAATATTTTTCAAAATGTGCAGTATATTAGCTGAAAATTTGCTCGATGTTACTACTTTGGTCATGCTATGTACATTTGTATACTTTTAGATATCCATCTCAGCTCCAACTGCTGTGAAACCAGGCCAACAAATTACCCTTAATGTTAAAGGCCAACCACATTCCCATGTCTCTATAGTGGCCGTAGACAAAAGTTCTCTATTGTTAAACTCTTACAATGTTTTAAGTAAAGGAAATATCATGAGGGGTTTAAGAGAGGATAGAGCATACGTACATGCAAAGAATTTTTTAACACACTCTGTTACCTATTATCCCGGTTCTATATCGGGGTTAATAACATTGACCAATGCTAATTATACGACACGTACACAAAGTAAGTTATTATATAATATGCTCTGCAGAACAATGCCTAGATACATGATAAAAATATTACATTTCCATAATAAGCAATTTTCGAAAAACCTTTCGAAGCACATAACCCCGTGAATAGATGGACTCCTCGTTTAAATTTTCCCGAGACTTGGATATTTGAAGACATAGAAATGTAAGTGCGTTTAATGACAACAGCATTTTTTTGGGTTTACTATATTGATATTGCAGTGACAAAGCCGCGACGTCTCTGACAGTGACGGTACCGGATACAATTACCACATGGATAGTTCGTGCATTTTCAGTTAATGATCACAGCGGTTTTGGAATGATGCAATCAACTGTGGACATCCTATCATTTCAGTCATTTTTCATCAGCACTAATTTACCCTATTCTGTGAAGCGCGGGGAAGTTGTTACCATACCCGTTACGATTTTTAATTACCTTGAACAAAGCTATCAGACGGAAGTCACCATGGACAATAGCAACGCCCAGTTTAAATTTATGGATAGTGCCAATAGACCCCTTGATCAAACAACAGATTCTCGGAATGTTAATGTACCAGCTAAAAATGGCAAGAGTGTTGCATTTGTAATAACCGCCAAAAGGGTGGGTGACATCGACATCCGCATCACAGCCAAAAATAATAACATGACGGACTCGATACTGCAAAAGCTTAAAGTTGAACCGGAAGGTATAAAGCAGCAACGTAATCGCGATGCGTCACTAACACTGACCAAAGGTCAAAGTCGAAAAACCACCTTTCAGGCAGCCATACCAGCGAATGTCATTCCAGAGTCGGAGTATTTAACGCTGTCGGTCAGTGGAGATGTACTGGTGTCCACATTGGAAAATCTTGAGGATTTAGTTTTGAAACCTTATGGTTGTGGTGAACAAAATATGATGAACTTGGCTCCCAATATATTGGTATTAGATTATCTTAAAGCCATTGGCAAATATGACAATCTAACAGTATTAGTGGATAAAGCTAAAAGCTATATTGATATGGGCTATCAACAACAGTTAACATATCGTCATCCGGAGGGCGGTTATAGCTCTTTTAGACCCCAATCCGGTGATACAGCGAGTAATTGGCTTACGGCCTATGTAACTCGTTTCTTTATCAAGGGCATGAAATATTCGGCCATAGAGACGAGAATTATAAAAAGCGGTCTGGATTTCTTGGCTAAGCAACAAGCAGACAATGGGAGCTTCCCTAATCGGGGCTATTTGTTTCATGCAGCTCATCAAAATCAGTATGGTTTTACAGCTTTCGCGTTGCTGGCATTCCTGGAGGACGAAGTAAGTATGACCACAAATTGTGGCATAATAAAAATTATTTTGTTTATGACCAACTTCTTAGCGGAAATTAAGTTTTCAAATGAGCAAAATCGGGCAAAAACTACTTCCACCTCTCATGCAAATTGATCCTTTTAGCGTCTTTCTCTGCAGTTACAGGCGTAGTTTAAAAGATATTGAGTTGATACGTGTAGGGGAGCTTAGTATTCTCTTAACGGAGCTTGAGCATTAAAATGAGCAAGATCGGACAAAAACTATTTCAACGCCTATACAAACACCCATTTTTTTTTGGGGGTGGGTGTCTGTTTCTTCCAGCTTTTACAGCCGTAGTTAAGAGGTATCGAGCTGAAATTTGGTATGCTAGCTTCTATTCTCAAAGCGGAGGATAAGATCTAAGATGAGACAGATCGGTCAAAAACTACTCCCACCTCTCACACAAACTGCCCTTTGGTGAGGAAAAGTCCCCGCCATTTTAAGTGGTAGTTATGGGGCTATATGGAATGTAAGTTTGAAATTTGGTATGTAAGCTTCTATCACCTAAGCGGAGCTTGAGTTTTACTGTGAGCAAGATCGTACAAAAACTACTCCCACCTCTCATACAATCTCCCCTATTTAGGGGTGTCCGTCTATCTGTACATGCGATCCTCTAAGCGGTGGTTAAGTTCTTAGATGAGCAAGGTCGGTCAAAAAGTACCTCCACTTGATTTGGAACATGAGTAAAATATTTGTCATATCCCTGCAGGGAAGGAACTAGCTTAAAACTAGCTAAATATCTAACCCCAAAAGTACTGGACTAGATCCGCTTCTATGCACTCGCTATGCATTTAAGAAGCGAACTTAAAATTGACATGTCATTGGAAGGGATTAATTGTCCCCCCACCTGCATTACCAATGTGATAGTACTTTCTCTAGTACATTTATTAATTTGCCGTTGCCGTTTGCTATTCAATATAGTGTTATAATGTATATACCCGTACATACAATGAATCTTCTTAAGAATTTAATCAACACAACATTCGTATCGCACAACAAAAATGGACTGGTATCGTCTCTAATTCTATAGGGAGCATGCCCATTTCTCAGCGAGACGTAATCCCCCATGCGACGCCCCTTTGACTACTTATGTTTTCATGTAGCCTATGATATAGGCCCTACGGATAGTACTACACAGTGAAAATTTCTTTGGAATTGGTCCATTTATTTCGCCCAGATAACGATTTTTCTAAAAGGGGCGTGACACCGCCCATTTTTCAGTGAGACGTAATCCTCTTTGTATCAGTAACATATGTAGCAAATCTCATCGTCTAATAATGTTTTATGTAGTCTTTGATATATGCCCTATTGACAGTATCAAACAAAGAAAAAATATAGTTGCAATTGGTCCATTTATTTGACCGATATAGAAATTTTTTTGAAAGGGGTGTGGCACCGCCCCCTTTCCACAAAAAAGTAATTTTTCTTGTTCGACCAACATACGTACCAAATATCGACTTTGTACCTAAAATGATTTATGAGATACAGCCATTTTATAGTTCGAGCTGTATTGGGCAGTGCCCCTCCCTTTTTACCCCCTTGCAGTCCGAATTTCCAAAAATCCCGCCTACGTCATAAAAAGA
This sequence comes from Muscina levida, assembly GCA_964034835.1. Lineage (NCBI taxonomy): Eukaryota > Metazoa > Arthropoda > Insecta > Diptera > Muscidae > Muscina > Muscina levida. The sequence goes on from OZ035881.1 coordinate 108,175,824, forward strand.
ACCTTAATTCAAAATTTCAAAGTTTTACCTTTAGCCATTTGGGCTGGGGTGTGATCAGTCTGTCACGCAATCCCTTTATATATATATTGACTAGCTGTCCCGGCAGACTTCGTCCTGCGTCCAAAGTTATTGATAAAGATGTTGAGTACTTATTGGAATCTAGTTACGATTGGTTAATTTTCTTTGGCCTCTGAAATTTTTAAATATAAAGGGCGAGGGGTCTTCCAAATTTTTTCCAGAAAAAAAAAATTATTTTATACTCAAAGCAAAGAAGTCAATAAGATGTTCTTGTTAGAAATGCTAATATGTGTCAGCAAATACCACGTCAATGCTTTGATGATGTACCTCTTTTTGTACCCAAAAGTAACATTTGTTTTCCTAAAAAGTACGTATATTGTATAAAAAAAGTACAACTTATTAGCCCACAAATAACTTGCTGTACCATTAAGTACTTTTATAGTACCAGAAAGTAATATTTTGTATCAACAATTATTTTTATTAAAAGTTCTATTGTTGTAAAAAAAAGCACGAATTACAATGGTATTTTTTTCGTAATTTCTTCAATTTTATTTACATCTTTTTCTGCAAACTTTTAGTCGGATTAAATCGGCTGACTTCGAATTCGAATTTCCAGGGAACTCATTTTTTTGTATGTAAAATATTCGTTCTAAACTTTGAGTTACCATTTATTCTGGTGCAGCTTCAACCGTTTGCTTTAAGCATATATATATAAATATATTTCCATCCTTGTCGTTACAGGAGGGAAGCCCATTACCGTAGCCTTTTTCTTTTACTTTCTGGTAAAATTTTCGGGTCTCACCTCTATCTATATCCTTGTTCTCCCGTTCCTTTATCTAACGTTTTTGTCGCTTAAATAGCTGTCTTGCCTGTTTTACTGTCTCCTTGTGCCGTCCCTAACAGAACGGGTTACAATTGGCTGTAGCGTTGCCCTATAAGCAGCATCCTGTTGCGTTTTTCGCTCTTCAACATTTGGGGAGTTCCGTTTGTTTCTTTTTCTCTGTCGTGTTTTCATAGCCAGTCAAGGACCTGAAGGCGGATAGCTAGCCCAACCATCAGGGTTCGTCGCTCACTATCAGCCGCTATTCATGATAAAAAATATCACGAACACCGTTGCTCAGGTGCCACCACGTAGGAGGTTGTGAGTCGGCTTGAGATGCAAGATTCATATTACATCCCCAACGGCACCAAAAAAAAAAACAATCGGTTAGTTTGATTAAATTAGAGTTAAACAATATCCACTAGACATAGGCTGAGGGTATTTATCAGTCTCTTCAACTGTCTGAAATTTCAGTCCCCGTTTTTTATAGCCTCAACCTATGGGTAGGAGGGTATCTATCATTTGATACGACCCAAAAGCTTATCACATAGAGGGAGTCTCTTTAAACCGTAGGCTCCTTTGAACAAAATTCGGTTCGTTTGAGCCATGTCCGTCTGTCTGCCTGTCCGGTTGGTACGCACGATAACTTTCGAAAGACGCAACCAAATGTTTTGAAACTTTGCACGAGTTAATATTTTCCCAAAACTACTTACGGTATTGCAAATTGGCTTCATGGCCGCGCCCCTTCTGGTACTTCCCATACAAATATATCATTCCGCCTACTTTAGAAATCGAGTAATAATATCAATACACCCAACGCGATCGTGCCATAATTCTGTATTTAGTAAAGCTATAGCAAGATTAAGTTTTGGAGAAACTGGAAGTCTAGCTACGCCCCTTCTGGTACCTCCCATACAAATGGACCGTTTCGCCCAATTAAGCAAGCGAGTAATAATATCAATAGACTCGACACAATCGTGCCCAAATTCTGTATTTTGAGCTATAACTGGATAAAGCTATAACTGGAGAAAAAATTGCAAATCTAGCCACGCCCCTTCTGGTACCTCCCATACAAATATACCATTCCGACCACTTTAGAGATGGAGTATTAATATCAATTCATCCAGCGAGATCGTGCCCAAATTTTGTGTCTAGTAAAGCTAAATCTGGATAAAGTTTTGTAGAGAAAATTGGTAATTTAGTTACGACCCTTCTGGTACCTCCCATACAAACTTACCACTCCGCTCACTATAGAAATCGAGTAATAATATCAATATTCTAGAAAATTGTATGACTGTGAGGGTATATGTAAATCGGGTTTCCCGACTGATACTCTGACTGGTTATTCTAACTAGTTTCAACACTCAAGCACCAGTCTATACTACCACGATGACTTGCTTATTAAGCTGTCCAAAAATAAAAAAAACTGAAGATGTTTAAAACTAACCCCTAATGATTATGACAGTTTCCAACTAATACCTGATTCTTTTATACCTTATAATTTTAGCAATATACCCAAAAATACTCCAAGACCATAGAGCATGCCATGAATTTCCTTACTACTAACCTTAACAGTACCAATGACATCTACTCGTTAGCCATTATGGCCAATGTGTTCCAAAAGACTAGCAATTCACTTGCCAGTGACATAATCTCAAAACTTAAATCCAAAGCTCGCGAGGAAAATGGTCTTACGTGGTGGTCTAACAGCGAGGCTAAGCAAAATAGTTTCAATGATGTGGAAACAACCGCCTATATCCTTATGACTTTGTTGGATACACCTGGTAATTATGCGTCCGTCTACAACTGGCTGATAAAGCAGCGCAACAGCCATGGCGGATTTACCTCTACTCAAGATACCGTAGTGGGCCTGCAGGCCTTAATAAAATATGCCCAAAAATCTACCGGCTTACAAGAAACTCAATTGAAAGTGCATTATGTGGCCAAAGACGTAGAGGCGAAAAAGGTCAAGGAAAATTATATTGGAGTAAATGCGGACAATGAACTTATATTGCAGTCACAGGAGGTAAGGCACACAAACGGATATAGTATTAACGATTTATTTTTAATAACGCCACAAATTACCTTCAACTTGCAAGCTACCCTCAAATACTAGATCAGTGGATGTTGAAGTTATGGGTCAGGGCAAAGTATTCCTACAATTTGCCTATAACTACTACATACCCTCTACTCTAAGGCAAGCACGTTCTGGGCAGCAACAAGCACCTCAGAATTCCGCTTCACTGGCGGATAATTTGTGTGCAATGCCAACATTGGAAACCCCTACATCACAATCGCCAACTGAGGAATACAAATTTTTCGTTATAAAACCAATAGCCAAATTCTCTCACCAATCAAAGTCCATGACTCTGGCCATATGTTATTTATATCAGCCTCTGACGTTAGCAGAGACAACTACAAATATGGTAATACTGCAGGTCAAATTACCCTCTGGATTTGTTTCGAATGGCGAAAATCTTAAAATACTACGAGACGATGATAAAATTAGCAGGGTGGAAGTTCAAAGTTTATCGACAATGTTGGTAATATATTTCGAGAAATTAGAGGCAAATGATGAACAGTGTCTAACGGTGGTGGCCGACCGGAGGCAGGAGGTACAGTCGCTGAAATCTTCAGTAATCGAAATGTATGATTTCTATAATCCAGAGCGACGTAGTGAAATTTTATACGACATCTTTATGTAGATAAATACAAGTATTTGGGTGTAAATAAACGTGTTTGAGTAAGTAAACTTAGCAAACATGGTATTATTTATTTTCAAAACATATGCACTTATTCTCCAAATAGACATATAAACCAAGTTTTTGTAGTGCCTCCGGAAACCAGTTCGATGACTTTTGTGTTGCGCTGCTCCCCAATAAAGTTATTGGCGTGTAGCAAAAGAGACAAGATTATTAACATTACAAAATTCAAATGCTATTGAAGAATTATTAATTACACTGTTCAACAAAGGTTTTTTTCTTGTGTTCATTATGTGTTTTCAAGAGTTTTTACGACATTTAAATACGTAATCAGAATTTTGCTATCAGGCATAGTTTTGTAGTTATTTGAAAATAAGTTTTTTTATCCATTTGTATGGAGGCGATTGTTTAAAAAATTTAGTAGAAACAGGTGGCAACATCAGCAACATGCCTTTTCGGCTGCAATTGTCACCCATTTCTATTTTATAATCACCTTATTCTCTTTTTAATATCCTACGTAAAATTTGGATGCAACATGTCCTTGAAAGTGCATTTTTGCCCTCTTATTTGGATTTATTTTATAAAAGCTGCAGCGACGTGTCCGATGAATATAGTGAAAGGTTCCACAAAGACATTCTAACTTTAGAAAAGCGTTACGAAGGAATATATGTGCCTACTATATTCGCTGACTGCTCCTGGAACATTTTAGGAGACTGCAAGGATATTCAGCATACAATTAAAAAAACTTTGTTAACTAACAGAAAATACATATTTTTTCATGTTTTAAACCTCTCCTAGTATCAGTTATTGTATTTAGAAAAGATTCTGTTGGATCAAAAAAAGTTTTCATTACATTACATGCAAAATGTATTTTAATGAAGAATGCTGAAAAAATTAAAATCCAAATAACTAAAAAACTGTGCCTGATGAAAAAAAAACCTGAAAACGTATATGAAATCATGATATTATTAACCATAGGAATCACAATTCAGACACCCAGAAAAATTAAAAATATGTTTTTTTGTATAACAGTGTTATCCAAGAATTGGTAATTTTGTATGGGAGGTACCAGAAGAGCACAATCCCGTTACTTTGTTTTGCAAAATATTATTACTCGTAAATATTCATAAGTATCATTTAAAGTGTATTCCTGCCCACCAGCCAGATAGACGCACATGGCTCAATCGTCTTAAAAAGCCATGGGTTTACTTGAGACAATTTTCTTCGTAAAAACTTGGCAAACGGTCTTTTGAGCATGTATGTGTGTTGAGCGTGTGTATAGGCAAACATCCCGCTTGTTCTGGTAAGCATTACGTATGTAATCATACCATCGATTACCAGGAATGACACAGTAATTGCTCGTCAGAATACCCGCCATACGTTTGAGTGACGAATTGAACATAGTGATGCCACCCTCTCGCTTACTATCCATTGACGAAAACAGTAATGGCAATTCGTAATAACTTTCGTCGATACCATTTATATGATGAAATAGATAATGATGTAGGGTGAACTAGTTCGTTAATAATATACTACTACAGAATGGAAAAATTTGAAGGAAATTGGGAAGTGACCTAGTGTATGGTGTAGGTCAGGTCGAATACAATATGAATTTGTATACCAAATTTCCCTAACACTCCCAAAATCTTGACTAACGGTTTCTTTTTTTTTTTTGATTTGTTGAAGGTTTTGGAAGGAAGAATCATAGCCATTTCCAACGCAATATATATATATATATATATATGTAGATATCTTCCTAAAACTGCCTTGTTTAGCCTCAATATTGCATACTTTTGGTATTTTTTAAAATTTTTTAAGTTTGAAGAAGTTTTAGCCACAATTTTATAAGAATTCCCTAATGTTGGTTTTGTTATTTTTACGGCTAAAGCGCATATTTGTTTGTAAAAATCGGTCAACACGTGGTTAAGTTCTTCATGCATTTTAAGGAATGCTACTTTCATATCCCTTACTAAACAGAAACGCCGGGAGAACTTTGCATTCAAAAACGATAAACTTCTTACACAATTGTTGACTTGACACTTGTTGTTCAGTTATGTACTGATCTTATATATTAATATATTTTGTTGCTTGCTGTTGTTCCACACAATCAACAAATATTGAGTATTTTCCAATGTTGTTGTTGTAATGTGCGTAGAAAGTGTGTACCTACTTCACTCGATCGTTTCGGGAATGTTTAAATAGATACGAAAAGGGACCAACGCGTGTGCACACATTACAACAACATCAGGTAAAAAATATTGTATGTATTTTGTTTACTTTAGGTTAGATTAGAATGTAGAATGTTTAGTTGTAAGAAACCATATTAAAATAAATTGAGTTCCCTAAGAACCATTGAAAGGAACAGACGTGTTTTTTTTCTTCCCGCACTCTTCCAGTGCGTAACATTTGGTGACCCCTGTGAAAGTTCGCGCAGCATCTAATAATATATGGTTAACCATTTGGTGACCCCTGTGAATATTCACAAAAACTTCTGTTAATTTTTGGTTCATCATTTGGTGACCCCTGTGAAAATTCACAAAAACTTCTGTTAATTTTTGGTTAATCATTTGGTGACCCCTGTGAAAATTCACAAAAACTTCTGTTAATTTTTGGTTCATCATTTGGTGACTCCTGTGAAAGTTCGCGCAGCATCTAATAATATATGGTTAACCATTTGGTGACCCCTGTGAATATTCACAAAAACTTCTGTTAATTTTTGGTTCATCATTTGGTGACCCCTGTGAAAATTCGCAAAAACTTCTGTTAATTTTTGGTTAATCATTTGGTGACCCCTGTGAAAATTCACAAAAACTTCTGTTAATTTTTGGTTCATCATTTGGTGACCCCTGTGAAAATTCACAAAAACTTCTGTTAATTTTTGGTTTATCATTTGGTGACCCCTGTGAAAGTTCGCAAACTTCTTAAATAAATTAATAAAGTGATTTTTTAAATAAAATAATCTTAAAATAGTGATGTAATTTCATGAGCAGTGTTGCTCAAAGCGGTGTTGTGCTGGAAGAGATGTGCGTTGTATTTTCTTGTATCAATTTCTTCATTAAAGAGGAGAAGTTTGATGCAAATGATGGGGAACTCCTCCCATTGTCACCTTAGACTTATGTTCATACCAAATTTAGTCGAAAAGGTGTGGGAAACGATGAGGAATTGTAATAGTTCGTACCCCCACCAGGACATTAGTGTTTTTCAAGGGGGGAAAGATAAACTCCTTTATCGTACAAATTCGTCGGTCGCGCCTGAAAGTCGTATGGCAAAAGACCAATTATAAATCATTCTTTTTGTTTTGTGTTCATTTAAATCAGTTGAAACAAATTTTCCAATATATACACCTCTAAATTTCCCACAATTTCCGCTAAAAATAGCTATTCGGAAGTATAAATTAAAAATTAAACAAATTACGAAAAAAAATCGTTATAAATTGAAGCACAAGTTAGATTTATATCACGATATACTTCTCCTAGCATTCAAAAAACTTGGTGAAAAAAAAAAATCAACTTGGTTTGTATTACATGGGATACTGGATTCATATTTAGCGATCCAGTTTGAGTTACATCTAAGAAAACTAGCAATTGTCCAAAGGTGGTTAGGCTATTGATTTTCTTACATATGTACCGTTCTTTGAAGACCAAATTATTTATAGGTAGAAATAGCCTTAGTTTGGTAAACTTCAAGAATCCCTTAGTTTGTAAAGGCAGGCCTGAAAAATTGGTAAATCCTTTCAGATATGTAACACAACGTTTTTGGATGTTATGATGGATGAGTATATGGATATATTTTCCAGTATATGGATACAACTAACGTTTTATTAAGTGTGGTGTGGTGTTAAGTAGTGCAAAGGAAACTGATGTATATTAAGATACAAGTTTGAGTACCTTCTGCGAAAATCTCGGACATTTCCAAACCAGTTATTGCTGTTGATTTTCTTAAGCAGAGGTATCGTTCTTTGAAGGCCAAATTATTTATAGGTAGAAATAGCCTTAGTTTGGTAAATCCTTCGGGAATCCTATCGTCCTGAAAGGCAGGCCTGAAAAATTGGTAAATCCTTCGGACTTGCAATACAATGCAGTCCACCATCGAATATATATATATATATAAAAAAAAGTTACCAACGTAGCAGAATGTTATGTTTATTTAATGAAATTACGTGGTGCTGCCATAATTTAAATCTCCCAGATGGAGTAAGTTGTAGTAGTTTACAAAATTGCTTCCAAATAGCTACGGATATTTGTGGTAGAAGAACAAATATTATATTTGAATCAACACTAAACATAGGAAACAGTTTTTCAACATAGTAATAATGTTTTACTAAGAAATATCCTCCTCCTAAAATGAGGACTCTTCCGCTAATAAGCTGCAGGCGGGGGAGGGTCATCCGAAAGAACATTAATTCGGATGGCTTTAATAAAAAGTAGACGTAAGGACCAGCAATGGGAGACTTGTCAGTCCGCAATGTTTGTCCTTTTCCTACCATAGATGATTTAAATAAAGAATCAAATCATTCATGTATGGACAATAACATACAACAAAATAAATAAAATGTAAAATCAAAAGCAAAATAAAATGAAAATGTATTATGAACTTTGTTGGCAATGTTAAGTCCAACAAATAAAAAAACAAATTGCAATGTAATAAAGAAATAATAATTGTTGTCATTTCTTACAACACAAGTCCGGCAAAAGATTTTATAAGTAAGCTATTTACAAAGAAATAGGTATTTTCTTCAACCAGGAAGCAACGGTGGAATTGACGGAAACAGCGTTGGACAAAATGGTAAATATTAGCAGAAGCTCAAAGGATCAGAGATGAAGAGATGCAGATGTTTCAAGCAGTTTATGGGTGATGGAAAAATAATTGGTTTAATGTAATTGATCGTCAAATCAGCGGATAGAAGGATGACTATAAATTCAACGTTGGAGTTTTCTTCTGTGGAGCTCGTTCGAGACACAATGAATATTGTCAAATTTTACATTGATAGGTCATTTCCAATGGTCATCATTATTGACATCATACAGAAGCGTCAAATTCTACAAAGGAGCAAAGTCGATTGTCATGTGCGCATTCTTGACGGAGGATATTATGAAGCGAACGCATTAGAGATGCTACCTGCGAAAAAGGAACTTATGGCCGCATACTGTTAAGAAACTGATGCTTAATGTGTATTTCCAATTCTTTAATGGGTTTATTACTCAAATGCAAAGATTTTGGTGTATAAATCTCTTTATGGCCATCCATCCATGAATTTCCAACTCTACCAGACGACTCTCAACATATCATACATTTACCTACCTGCCGCCGTTGTAATGCCTGGTATTATGTAGGGTAAAGTAAGTGAAACAAAAGTAACATCAAATAAAGAGTTTGTTAAAAGATTAGGATCTTTTAAGGCCGGCAGAATGTTCAGTTATGTACTGATCTTATATATTAATATATTTTGTTGCTTGCTGTTGTTCCACACAATCAACAAATATTGAGTATTTTCCAATGTTGTTGTTGTAATGTGCGTAGAAAGTGTGTACCTACTTTACTCGATCGTTTCGGGAATGTTTAAATAGATACGAAAAGGGACCAACGCGTGTGCACACATTACAACAACATCAGGTAAAAAATATTGTATGTATTTTGTTTACTTTAGGTTAGATTAGAATGTAGAATGTTTAGTTGTAAGAAACCATATTAAAATAAATTGAGTTCCCTAAGAACCATTGAAAGGAACAGACGTGTTTTTTTTCTTCCCGCACTCTTCCAGTGCGTAACACTTGTAGATCAAACACTAAATGCAATTTTTCAACCACCGTTTAACATACAGATCAGTTATGGGGAATGCATTTTTTTTTGCAACGAACACGTCAGAAAATGACGGGACTTAAAAAAGAGAAGAGAAAGAAGAATATGAAAATAATATGTCTGTTTATTTTATTATCCCCTAGTAATGCGTATGCGAGTCAATCGACGCAACGCTCGCTTACTTTGGAATGATGGAATAAGTACATACGCTGTTAAACGAAATCGTCAATGATGTATACTATGAAAAGTATAAATTAGTAACAACTGACTGTTATAATCGGCGAATTACAGAAAAGACGCATACGCACGTGCACACTATTGAGCCTCTTTTCTTCTCTCTTTCTCCTTAATACCTGTGTCGAAATTTTTAAGGAAACAACATAAGGCCAAGCAACAATAAAAATAAAGACCTTTTTTGCAATCACTTCGCTTGCTATGCTTGCTTTGCTCACTTGCTGACTCTCAGTAGCTGAGCGACAGACGGTTCTGTTCGTATAGAGCGGTAAGTAAGAGACCGGTTTATGTGCTACGTTCAACACGAGAGCAAGAACACGAACGAAACGAAAACCAGTAAGAAAGATTCAGTCGGGCAACCCGACTTACATATACCGTCACCCTTAGTATAACAAATATTTTCTATTCTATTAATATTATTACTCGATTTCTAAAGTGAGCGGAGTGGTACATTTGTATGGGAGGTACCAGAAGGGGCATGGCTAGACTTCCAATTTTTATACCATCACCCTTAGGGATGAAGGTATATATCATTTGATACGACCCAAAAGTGTAACACATAGAAGGAGTGACTTTAGACCCTAGGTTTCTTTGAACCAAATTCGATTCATGACTTTTTAAGTCGTTTGAGCCATGTCCGTCTGTCTGTCTGGTGGCTGTCCGGCTGGTTCGCACGATAACTTTCGAAAGACGCAACCAAATGTCTTGAAATTTTGCACGAGTTAATATTTCCCCAAAACTACTTACGGTATTGCAAATGGGCTACATGGCTCCGCCCCTTCTGGTACCTCCCATACAAATACATCATTCCGCCCACTTTAGAAATCGAGTTATAATATCAATACACCCAACGGGATCGTACCCAAATTCTGTACTTAGTAAATCTATAACAGGATAAAGTTTTGGAAAAAAATTGAAAGTCTAGCCACGCCCCTTCTGGTACCTCCCATACAAATTCACCTTTCCGCCCACTTTAGATATGGAGTAATAATATCAATAAATCCATCGCGTTCGTACCCTAATTCTTAATTTAGTAAAGCTATAGCAGGATACAGTTTTTGAGAAAAAAACTGAAGTCTACCAACGCCCCATCTGGTACCTCCCACACACATCTGGTACCGCCCACTTTAGAAATCGATTAATATTATTATTAGAACTACCGCGATCGTGACCAAATTCTGTATTTAGTAAAGTTCAAGCAGGATAAAGTTTTGGAGAAAAAATCTGGAAGTCTAGACACGCCCATTCTGGTACCTCCCATACAAATGTACCTTTCCGCCCACTTTAGAGATGGAATAAAAATATCAATACACTTGACACGATCGTGCCCAAATTCTGTATTTAGTAAAGCTATAACAGGATAAAGTTTTGGAGAAAAGATCTGGAAGTCTAGACACGCCCCTTCTGGTACCTCCCATACAAATGTACCACGCCGCTCACTTTAGAGACGGAGTAGTAATATCAATACACCCAATGCGATCGTGAGCAAATCCTACATATAGTAAAACTATAGCAGGACAAAGTTTTAGAGAAAAACTGGAAGTCTAGCCATAGTCTAGCCCATCAGGTACAGCCCACATTAAAAATCAATTAATATTATTAATAGATCCATAGCGATCGTGAACTAATTCTGTTTTTAGTAAGGCTCAAACAGGATATAGTTTTGAAGAACCAATTTGGAAGCCTAGCCTACAAACCATACAACCTTCTCCTACACAAGACAGAGCCGTAGCCAGGATTTAATTTCGGAGGGGGCCAAAACCAATTGAAACAAAAAAATAATTAAATTTCTCACATATTTATCAAATATGTATATTAGGATGTTCCTTATATGGTATTTTCGGAATTTCGTTAAAAAAAGATAGTGGTATCGGAGATGGGCATCGTTTGTAATTTACAAAATTTCAAATATATTGTGCGAAATTTTTCATCGATTGTTTGGCATTAGAGGGTGCCGCAAAGATGTCAAAATTTGATTTTGTTTTCAAATCAGTTTATCGCCACTGAATATATTTATGTTGTAGAAATGTGAACTAGTAATACGCCGTTAAATAGGTGAAGTGAAGACTTATAAAAGTACTAGTGGGCCCGGCAATGCTTCGCTATTGCATATCAACTTGTAATATATTTCACATTTCTTGCTATCCTGAATGCTATATAAACGCTGATTAATACATTTGTAGGTCTACAAAGTACTTTGAAAACGGTACTTAAGCTCGACAATAATATGTTGAGTTTATTAACTTATGTAACTAATTTCAAGTAAATCCTTAACATGGAAGTTAACCAATTAAGTTTTATTGTTTTAAATGCTGAATATTGTAGGCTCTATGACGATAGTAAAAAGTTCATCAGCAAAGTCATATCCATCATATCTGTATGTAGGGCGAAAAACCACTTCTTTCTCAAATCAGACATTCTGCTAAAGTTCAAAGTTCAGAATTCAATTTAAAAAAAATGTAGTTTGAAGATTTATGCCTTTAGCCATAAAAACCTCATTCGCCATATCTTCTTCACCCACGGTTCAAGAAAATTTCCGAATACTGTCTTTGTATTGAACTCGTATTACCATTTTTTGAGATAATTCGGTCGCCAAACGCTTAGTTTAACAAAGTGATGATCGCACGCGCTGTATGGCATGTTATGCCGCTGTGTTGGAATCATTTCTCTTCCCAATGATTTGCAATGACATGAAAGCACGATTTACACTAATACCTAACAGAAAAATACCCCATACATAGGTTACTTACAAAGTTTGCTTATGTTACCTCTGACATACTATAAAGATTCAAATTGTGCCCCAATCAAACAAAAGGTGTTTTCCGGTCCAACTCCAATGAATATTGCTTACATTTTCTATTTATAAGATTTATTACCGATTAGTTCTCCTGGAAAGTAATTGAAAAACACATACCTGTTAAAAAATTAAAAACTGTTTTAGTCTGCGCAGCTAGTCTATGTCCTCAACTATCTGGTGTAGGGACCATTATTTGAAACAGTTTAAAATTCAAATATTGAAGTGAGGGGGCAGCGACTCGGCACTTTTTATATTTAGTTCCAAATAGCCTGCTCATTAATGCGGATCAATTTAATCGTATACCAAAATCGGAATATAAGAAAATTTCACTAAGAAACAATATATCTAAAATCAATTCCTAGTTCGCGCTAAAATCTTCCTGCTTCCTGCGGAAGCTAGGAACTGATTTTAGATACATAGTTTCTCGGTGAATTTTCCATAGAATTCATCATAGATTCCGATTCTGGGGACGCTTTTTACACCCGCACCTAGAGGGTCATCATAGAAATTTTCTAACAATTCATCATGAATCCGAATTTGGTATACGATTTGTGCGAAAAAAATTGACCCGCACTACGGTTCATATCTCTAGGCGAACTGCAATATAATATGGAATTTAAAGGACGATCAAACTTTTACTATGGCAGTTATAACTGGGGTGTGGCACAGCCCACTTCCACCCTTGCAGTAACTCCTACTGTAACAAATCTCATCTTCATACCTCTGATAGTTCATGAGATATAGCCCTTTTGATTTTCAAGTTGTATGAGCGGTGCCACGCCCCTTTATTCAATCACAACCAAATAAAGCCAGGGACTATCAACAGGTCAACAGTACCACTTGGTAAAATTGTCGTATCAATCTGTCTATTTAAAAAGCCTACAGAGCGATGTTTGAAAAGGGGGCGTGACACCGCCCACTTCCACCCTGGCTGTAATTAATACTGCTCCAACAACATATGTACCAAATCTCATCTTCATACCTCTGATAGTTCATGAGATATAGCCCATTTTATTTGCAAGTTGTATGGGCGGTGCCACGCCCCTTTATCTAATCACAACCAAATATAGCCAGGGACTATCTACAGGTCAACAGTATCAATGTGTCTATTGGAAAAGCCTGCAAAGCGATTTTTTAAAAGGGGGCGTGGAACCGCCCACTTCCACCCTGGTTTAAATTATTACGGCTCCAACAACATATATACCAAATCTCATCTTCATACCTCTGATAGTTCATGAGATACAGCCCTTTTGATTTTCAAGTTGTATGGGCGGTGCCACGCCCCTTTATCCAATCACAGCCTATTATAGGCAGGGACTATCAACAGGTCAACAGTACCACTTGGTAAAATTTTCGTATCAATCGGTCTATTAAAAAAGCCGTTAGAGCGATTTTTGAAAAGGGGGCGTGGCACCGCCCACTTCCACCTTGGCTGAAATTAATACTGCTTCAACAACATATATACCAAATCTCATCTTCATACCTCTGATAGTTCATGAGATACAGCCCTTTTGATTTTCAAGTTGTATGGGCGGTGCCACGCCCCTTTGTCCAATTGGACCGAATTGTAAATCTAAACCATCCGGGGCGCCACCCAAACGCATACAAAAAAATTTATGCAAATCGCTCCAGCCGTTTAGGAGGAGTTCAGTCACAACACACGTACAGTAGAATTTTATATATAAAGATATGTTTGTACTTGTCATACCACTTATAGATGTCGAGATATGTTATTTGATGAAAAAAAATAATAAAAGTTTTTGAATATATGAAGTCAAAATCTACAAAAAAAAAGTATATGGGCATATTTTTAATATCTCTATCCGTTACCGAGACATCAGGCTTTAAAACCCCTTTTTGGCATTAAATAAAACAAAGACTAATGAATCTAGATTGTGATCTCTGTTTTCATCTGAATACACACTGTATTTACTTACTAATGATACCAAAACCATTACCCTCCAATGCCCTGTTGTATCAAATATCTCGATATCTATTAGAGATATGGTAAGTCCAATCATATACTTTTATAGGTCTTCACTTCACCTATTTAATGGCATTTGATATATTGTGACCACCGTGAGGTGGAGCTCGATGTCCAACTCCGCTACTACAATCTTTTTCTTAACGAAATTTCCAAAAAATACCATATAAGGAACACCCTTATGTACCTTAAGGTGCGCAGGAAAAGAATTAGTAATATTTGTTTTTCAAAAATTCAGAATAAGATCTGGTTTAAGGAAATTCAAATTCTAAGACTATGCTATTCAGAATAAATTAGTACGATTTTGTATTTTTTAAATTTTTTTTAAATTTTCTTTGGCCCCTATGGCCACCCCCTGGCTACGGCCTTGATACAATACACCATTCCGCCCACATTAGAGATGGAGTAGTTATATCAATACACTCAACGTGATCATGTCCAAATTCTGTATTTAGTAAAGCTAAATCAGGATTAAGTTTTTAAGTCTAGCCACGCCCACTCTGGTACTTCCCATACAAATGTACTATTCCGCCCACTCTAGATATGGAGTAGTAATATCAATACACCCAACGTGCCCAAATTCTGTATTTAGTAAAGCTAAATCAGGATAAAGTTTTGAAGAAAAAAACTCTAAGTCTACCTACGCCCCTTCAGGTACTTCCCATACTTTTTTCACTCAACTAACGGGACTCAACTAACAGGATCAAGATCGTAGTTAGTATCATGTTAAAATCAACCTCTTGTAATCGACTACGTATCTAGTGATTAGTGCCAATTGATTACTTTAAAAACTGGCGGACGATTTTTGCAACTCTTGAAGCGGAATATTAAAGCTTGTGATCTAAAAGAATTTCGAAAATTTTTTGGGATTTTTGAAGATGGGTATGGGGTCGCTGAAATAGATTTTATCAAAAAAAATTAGGCTATGGAGAAAAAATTTGTATATTATTTTTTTTTCTGGTGCTTTTTGTTCATACAACTAAACAATTCTCTGCTTAATGATCCGATCTCACGACAAAAAAATTATTGGTGTGAAAAATTATTATATTAAGGACCACTTTTATAGTCTTAACAGTTAAAAATTATTTTTTCTAGATTTCAAATAAATCTATGTACCGCATGAAAGGTATTTAAAGACCTTTCTAACGCAATTTACTTGTTGAAAAAATGTTGAAAACTTTTCAAGTTATCGAGGTTTGAAATCTAGGAAAAATTATTTTTCACTTTTAAGACTATAAAAGTGCCTTAATATAATAATTTTTCGCACCAATAATTTTTTTGTCGTGGGATCGGGTCGTTAAGAAGAGAAAAAAAAATTATATAAAATTTTTTTTCTCCATAACCTCATTTTTTTTTTGATAAAATCTATTTCAGCGACCCCATACCCATATTCAAAAATTTTTTTGAAATTTTGCTTCAAAGTGGTAAAAAAATAGATATTTCTTTAGCTTCTGAGTCAATATTCTTTAAGAAAATTTTCCGATCTTTAATTTTATGTGCATAAATAATAAGTTTCGGTAATAATTTTGCACATTTTGACAATTTAATAACGGTTTTTCGTAAATTTTCAACAAATATGGAAAAGAATGCTTTATAACTTTTAAAATTTGTATAAAGATTAATAAAACTAATGATGCAGTTTAAAAGATTGTGAAGTTTTAAATTAATTAGCAGAAAAAAATGAATTTTCTCTCACCGTTCTCGAGTTATAGCCTTGTAAAGCTTTGTACGCATTGTATAAAAGGTGTGATTGCATTGCTTTAAACTTTAAATAATTGGATTTCGAAAATGTTTTTACAAATAAAATAATAGTTACTTATCACTCATACATAACAATTATATTAAAAACAAAGAAAAATAGATTTGGTATAAATCATTTATTAGTGTTATTGCGATGCTGCTCTACCCCCTGCAGTAAACTCTGAAAGTCTGTTTCAGAAGTTGTGATATTGATATAACTATTAGCCAAGGCCACACCACGTTCTGCGACACAATTGACAACTTGCAATTGTTGAACTCTGTGTTTTGCTTCCTGAAATGATTTGTTGTTTTCCCATTTTTCTGGATCCGTTTGTAAAAAATCAGTCGAAATGTTGCAGGCTTCAAAAAAAGTTAGGCTGGCTTTTGTAATAAAACACTGAATTTGTTTATTTTCAATCATGTCTTCTGTTAAATTTCCTTTCACTAATTCGTTGTTATTACTTGGTTCATATAGGTTTCTAAGTATTAAACGCAAAGTTTTCGTATCTATACGTTCATCAAAAAACGATAACGATTCTCGGAAAGGTACCACTGATGACCCAGAAAGGTTTTCAGAGTCTCGCGTGCAACTTTTTCATTAAAGCGTTTGTAATCATACAATTGTTTCAAAAGTGTAAGGTCATTGAGAGGAGCGTACCGGGGACATTGGCATAGGTAATTTGGTCTTCCGAACTTTATTTGTGGGCTGAGATTTTCTCAAAGGTTGACCTATATTGCAGAACGCGCTCTTCAAGTCGTTCACGAAGTCCTTTCTTTTCTTAATTTCGAGTTTGGTTTTTCTAGACTTACCCTTACATAACTTTGCCCACTTCGAGTGCAATATTATTATTTTGCGATAAATATTGCACAGTTCCTGATTTGGATTCCACAAATCTCTGAAAGTCTTTCCTATTATTCTGGCGCTTTTGGAAACGGTGCACTTTTCCACTAAATGCAATTTAAAAAATCTTTGCAGTATTTGCATTTTTGTCGGCGGTTTGGCAGTATCAAGGTCATCAATCATTTTGCCCACACACCACACATTCCTTGTATTCGACAAAGGCATATCTATTTTAAAAAATATTACCCAATATTTTTTGGACTACTTTATGATAATTTCAACTTACCGGAGCAATAAAACTTCAGATTAACAAAATATTTTTATTAAAAAGACGGGACTTCTTATAATAATTACAAATGTTTTGAAAGAAAACGACTGGTTTTTCACAAAAGGTTTTTTTTTCTATTTCTCTGTCAGCTGATCACAAAAACTTATCAGCTGATTTAACAGCGGATGCAAACCACCTGCATTGTGCTTTGTGAAGTAGCTTAAGCTTTTCCAGAGATTTTATATATATAGAGATTGCTAATTACCTGAAGAGGGCTCTAGCATAAAGCCATAAAATTTATCTCAATCTCAAGCAAGCGTCTTCCACTTATATGTTTACAAAAATTTTAATTGTATTGTGACTTGTTATCTCTAAACCTATAGACTATCTGCCAAAAATAGCGTTGCAGTTCCCCCAAATAGAATAAATCATGAATTTTAGTTCGAGCCATATCAGTGTCACCTAGTGATAACAGCTTTTTGGCTACTTTTATTGCTGTCCACAACTTGACAACACTTAAAACTAAGCTTTGACATACAATAAATAAATTTTCAAATCTCATAATCTAAAGTTTACAACAAATCGGATGTCGAAATCTTATAGTACTAAAAATTTCATACAATGGGTGCAAAGCTTTAAAAGGGTATAACTGGAGAACGGCAAGAGAAAATTATATTGTTTTTTTTTTGCTAACTTATTTAAAACTTCATAATCTTTTAAACTGCATCATTAGCTTTTTTAGTCTTCATACAAATTTTAAAAGTTATAAAGCATTTTTTTCATATTTGCTGAAAATGTACGAAAAACTGTTATATAATGTATCAAAATGTGCAAAATCCCTAACGAAACTTATTACTTATGCACATAAAATTAAAGATCGGAAAATTTTGTTTAAGAATATTTACTCAGAAGCCGAAAAATACCGATTCTTTAGCAATTTTCAAGTCAAAAAAGCTCGATTTTTGGTACAAAATCGGTTTGCGCGACCTCTAAACCACTTCCGAAAAATCTCATAAAATTCTCAAAAATACTTTACCTTATGATTATCCCAATTAGGTAAGATCTTCCGAGAAAAATCCAAATTTTTATTTTTTTTGGGACAACCTAATGTACATGTTAGAACATAAATACTTTAACAGTAATATTATTATACATTTTGTCATTCTCTGCCGGCCACCTGATATTATACAAGGTGGCGCACGAATTGTGCTACAGAGAACCCAGGAAAAAATCTGTGTACAGTTAAGTTAAAAATACAGTATTCGAAATGTTGTATTGCTTATTACAATCGATAGAATATATTTAAAAAGGTATTAACATAAACGCAACAGAGTTTCTAATAATTCAATAATATAGATATACCTCGTATAACATGATTTTCGTACTTAAACACTGGAGTTCAAATTGGCATTTAGATAAAACAACATTGGGAGCACTAAGAAAATAACAATTGTGCGTTTGACAAAAAATAACTAACACATGAAATAAGTACCACCAAATAAACAGAAAATTCTCAAAAATTGTTACTGTTTTTTCTCTTTGCAGTTTATATCTACTGTAGTAAGTTAAGTATACTTACAAGTAGTTTTTTACTAAGCACCATCGTGTCGGTTGTATTGATATTATTACTCCATGTCCAAAGTGGGCAGGGTGGTACAGGGAGGGAGATTTTTTCTCCAAAACTTTATCCTGCTTGAACTTTACTAAATTCAGAATTTGGGCACCATCGTGTCGAATGTATTGATATAATTACTCCATGTCCAAAGTGGGCAGAGTAGTACATTTGTATGAGAGGTACCAGAAGGAGCGTGGCTAGACTTCCAATTTTTTCCCCAAATTTATTCCAAATTTATGGGCGAAATGATGTATTTGTATGGGAGGTACCAGAAGGAGTGGAGCCATGTAGCCCATTTACAATACCGTAAGTAGTTTTGGGCAAACATTAACTCGTGCAAAATTTTAAAACATTTGGTTGCGTCTTTCGAATATTATCGTGCGCACCAGCCGGACAGACAGACGCACATGGCTCAAACGACTTAAAACGTCATAAATCGAATTTGGTTCAAAGAAACCTAGGGTCTAAAGTGACTTCTTCTGTGTTTTACACTTTTGTGTCGTATCAAATGATATATACCCTTCTATCCGTAGGGTGAGGGTATAAAAACAAGAAGAAATTTTGTACTTTGACAGCACACTGCAGATTAAGTAAGTACATTTCAGCATTAATTTTGACCATAAGTGACACCTTCCACGTGGGATACGCTGACGACATTGCGGCTGTCATCACAGCGAGAAATACAGAGGACGCCCAACGCGGATTACGGCAGGTCATGATCCGCACCAAGAGCTGGTTGGATTCCCTTGGTGTACAATTGGCTATAGACAAAACTGAAATATTGCTACTTACCAAAAGACACATTCCAATCGAGTTATAAATGCATATAGGCGACTTAGTTTTTCCCACTTAACCATCGATTAAATACCTTGGGATTAGACTGGAGTCAAAGCTGATCTACGCAAAACAGATTGAATATGCAACGTCTAAAGCAGCTAAGATAAAAGCACAATTAAGCAGGCAGAACGTCGGTGGACCTCTTCCAAGTAGGAGGGAACTTCCGATGGAGGCCTGTAACATTGTCCTTCTTTATGGATCCGAAATCTGGGCTCCGGCTCTAGAAACTCGAAAAAGTAAGTTAATATCCGTGGAGTCAAAGCTGATCTACGCAAAGCAGATTGAATATGCAACGTCTAAAGCAGCTAAGATAACAGCAAAATTAAGCAGGCAGAACGTCGGTGGACCTCTTCCAAATAGGAGGAAACTTCCGATGGAGGCCTGTAACATTGTCCTTCTTAATGGATCCGAAATCTGGGCTCCGGCTCTAGAAACTCGAAAAAGTAAGTTAATATCCGTGCAGAGAACAGCAGCTCTACGGGTGACGTCAGCGTACCGCACAGAGCTATAGATCTTCAAGCAATGGAGCGCCGGATGATCTTCAACGCCAAGCAAATCACGGGTCAGGCACAAAACGCAGCGACCATACGCAGGAAATATTAGAAAAGTGGTAAACTCGTTGGAGAAATGAAAAACAGGGCAGGTGGACACAAAAACTGATCACCGATGTACAAATGTGGTTCAATAGGAAAAGTGGCGAAGTGAACTATTACATTACTCAGATGCTATCCGGACATGGATATTTCCGAAAGTATCTCAACCGCATGGGAAAATGTAGTTTCCCCTATTTTATATACGAGGAGTAACAAGTTTTAGACGACGCCGAACACACGTTTTTCAGTTGTTTACGTTTGATCGAGCGCCGCAGACAGCTCGATAGAGAGATCGGTACAACATCAGCCACGAATATTGTGCCGATAATGCTAATTAGTGAAGGCAACTGGAACGCCGTAAGATGCTTGGTGAAACACGTCCTCCGTAGCAATAAATCGGACATGGATGCAGTGGCGTAAATAAAATATGCGGAGCCTGGACGCGGGCAGAAAAAGATAGATTGGTAAAGCACTACATAGGGGCCACCTCGAAGTAATGTGAAAGCGGTTTCGACGAGGTATACATCCCGCGATGGTGGCACGTGGTGGGGTTTTAACCGGTATCATATTGGAGTCTGGCATACGACGAGTTTGATTATCTCGTTAGATGCGTAAAGCCATCCGTCCCGCAAACAAACAAAAAATAGCTCCAACACTGGAACTTGATTTTGTTAATTTCTGACCTTGAAAACATTCTACATAGGCTTATCTGTAAGAGATTATAATTAAAATTATAATAGTATTAACAAATTACAAAATGAACTCAGTCATAAGCGAACAGTGCAACGAAATGCAACGTCTGTGGATTCAGTTACTTTTAGTTGCACAGATATCAACTGTGATCTTTTGTGAAACGTAATCAATAAATGTTATATTAAAGTATGAGAATTGCCTATTATAATTTGTATTACTTTACTATAGTCAGTATTCAATAATCGCTCCTGGCACCATACGTTCGAATCGTAAATATTCGGTGGCTGCCAACTTACACGATGCCCCAGCACCTGCCACCATACGCGTTACCATTGCGTCTACTATACGATCTTTGAATTTAAGCCAAGAGGTTACACTACAGCCGCATACAACAAAGCTTATTGATTTCATGCCACCTCATATACCTGATAACTATCGGTACGAATTGAAAGCTGAAGGCGTAAGAGGAATTGTATTCGAAAAAATTTCTGAAGTATTAATGGAACAAAATGGTAGTCTCAAAATTCTTGTTGAGAGCGATCGGGCTATTTACAAACCAGAAGATATTGTGCAATTTCGAGTAATAATACTGAATGAGCATTTGAGACCGGTGAATATCGTTGAGCCAATACGAGTTCAAATATTGGTGAGTATGACCATGATCACTCTCTATAATTCTATGTGATGTAGGAGACTACTTTGCTCTCACATTGCCAAGTAGTGTGGCCCACAGCGTATAGTGCTGCGTATATGAATACTCTCAACACTGTCCCAGCAGAATAGATACCGGTTTTTAGTCATTCAGTTAAGAAAAATTCAGAAATGTTTTGTTTTCTCTGTGTCGACTGATTGATGTAAAGTAAAGTTTAAGTTGTTCAGGCTTATTCGGAAAATGGGCGTTCAAATTAAAATGCATATCGTGCACTTTGTGATTTTTTGGTCAATTTATTCGCCAAATGTGCGTACAATCCGAAAAATCACGCAAAAATTTTAGCAAATCGTGTCTGTTAGAGATGTGAAAACACCAGTGCATGCGCGTACAGCTCGTACTGCAGAAAATATTGCTGCTGTTCGCGATAGTGTGGCTGAAGAGCCGACCACCTCAACTCGTCGTCGTGCCCAACAATTGCACCTCTCACGCTCGTCGTTGATGAACATTATGCATAAAGACTTGCATTTACACGCTTACAAGGTGCAATTGACTCAAGAACTAAAGCCTCTTGACCATTCCAAACGTCGTCAATGCTCAGAATGATGGCAAGAAATGGCAACAGTGGATGATAAATTTTCGAAGAAAATCATCCTCAGTGATGAGGCACATTTTCACCTCAGTGGATTCGTCAATAAGCAGAATTGCCGAATTTGGGCGAATGATAATCCAAGACTGATTGTCGATAAACCAATGCACCCACAAAGAGTGACTGTTTGGTGCGGTTTATGGGCTGGCGGCGCACAGTGTCATGTTTTCATATAAACGGCGGCCAAAAATAGAAGGAGTTATCGTAGAAGAATGAAAATTGGTACACATTACTATTATAAGTAGGAAAGGAAAAAAAACGAAGTTTTAAAAAAATCGGCCCAAGGACTCGCCCACCTCCCATATAACCTGAAATGAAAAAAACTTATATTTTCCAAAATTGTTGTTGGAATTGAACCAAATTTGGCTCGATTTGTCTCTGATATATTACTGATAACTGAGGTGAGTTATATGAAATTATCTCAAAGGACACCTCTCATATATCCTGAAATGAAAAAAACTTATATTTTCCAAAATTGTTGTTGGAATTGAACCGAATTTGGCTCGATTTGTCTCTGATATATTAATGATAACTGAGGTGAGTTATATGAAATTATCTCAAGTAATCTGTGCTGAACGTTCCACATTGGAAAAGAAACGCCTTGCAGTATTGCCATCATTCGTTGTGCCATACCCTGTCTTAACCTTATCAACTATAAGGCCCATTTCAGACTTAAATTTTGCTTGAATACTTCTCTTTTGCTCAGCAACCTGATCTTTATTTTCTTTTCCTACCACTCTCCATTTCTTTATAGGCAGTTTGTAAGAAATATGCAAAATGCATTCAAAACATTTAATCCATGCATGTAATGTCGACAATCCATATTGATAGCACTGCTCATTCACAGGCCTTTCGAAAATCGATAAGCTGTTCATTTCAGATGGCTTAGCTCCACATAAAGCACAAGTTGAACTACTACTGTTTCCACTTAATACATTTAAAACTGCACCATCTATCATTGTCAACTGCATTTTTTAGTGAACGTTAAGATTTTTGTTTTTTGAAATGTAATTATATGTATTTAGACCTTCAATTTCTGTATTTATGCTATCCCTTACTGATTTGATTACATTTGGATTCTCCTTTGTAAAAATAATTTTAAGTGGTCTACATAACCTCGAAGATGAATGTCTATCATTTTTCCAAACTATTTGGTTATCTCCCCAATCCAACAAGCGTAAAGGAACGAAAGAAGTTACAAACATAAATTCATCACTAGCTTTCTCATCTTGAAATTTGTTGTTGTTTGTATACACTATGACCGCTACTACCATCAAATCCCCACTTGCATTCCAGGACTATATCATTTTTGGTATTAATATCATGAACATCTAAAATGCTTTTTACAGTTTTGTCTAAAACCTTTTGTAAGGGTACCTCTGCAGAAGATTCTGTTATTTAAATGTCATCAGGCAAAATTTT
Source organism: Muscina levida (assembly GCA_964034835.1). Classification (NCBI taxonomy): domain Eukaryota; kingdom Metazoa; phylum Arthropoda; class Insecta; order Diptera; family Muscidae; genus Muscina; species Muscina levida. The sequence continues at coordinate 108,199,485 of OZ035881.1, forward strand.
TTTTTTAGCATCTGCAATCATATAGTATGATGGGAAGCAATCTTCGTGAATAGAATTTACTACTCTTCTCATCATATTGTACTCCCTCATGGATAAATCCATATCAGTGTATAATGCTAGAGCACTTTCAACAGAAATTTTGTCATTAGTGTTTGAACCTGTTACCCTTTCTGCGGCTTTTTTAAGAGCTTCAGATGAAGTAGAAGAGACAAGTTCTTCCGCACGCCTCCTTTTTGTTCGCATTGATCCCGCCTGATAAGAAACTTTCGGTCGGCCTCTACCACTTGTACTTGCTTCCTAATATAGTATAACATAATTTAGTTTTATTGCAAAACCAAAACTTTACACGGATACTTACATTACAAATGATTCCACAAAATAATTCGCTATCTAGCCAGTCACTCAACTCAGTTTCAAATCTGTCTCTAATGCGATGATATTTAGACCAATTCTTAGAAAATTTTAATAGAGTCAGCTGTATTTTCTGTTGTTCACTTTCTAATAATACGCGTTTAAAATGCTTTTCTACAAAATCTTTAACATGATGCATAACATCGCAGCGTCTGTTTTGCTTTATCTCTAGCCACAATTGAAAAATAGTACGAATCCGCAACGAGGTTGACACTAAAAAACAATCATAAAAGAAATTTGTGCAAAATCGTGCTGCTGAATTTTAAATATATTAAAGTACATACTTGTAGCTACAAAATACAACAAAAATTACAAAGTATTATTTTTATTTTCTTTTAAATTCTCTATAAAAGTTCGCTGTTGCTGAAAAATCTTGACAATGCCTCACTACTACCTTTTTTCTAACTGTATCTGACATATGATCAATATTTGTATACAAAAACAGTGTTGTAATTATAAGAAAAAGCTTCACTAACAACCCTGTTACACATTTTGGTAGCCGTTACATTCAAATAATTAATTTCTTAGTATTATAAATGAACATAAAATTTGGGACTTTCCATAAAAATTAAAATTTATAAAAATTAAAAAAACATATTTTAGATATCATCTAACCAGAGTGTTTAAAAACATACGTTCAAATTCTATCATTGACGTTAACCATTTTTGGCCACCCTCGCGACACATGGCGGCGTCAACGGGCCATATTTTTTCCAAAATCAGGCCGGTCTGGCAGTTACTGTGAATGGTGTTCGCTATCGTGAAATGATATCGAACTTTTTATGGCCCGAATTAGAAGATATGGATGTGGACGATATGTGGTTTCAACAGGACGGTACCACTTTCCACACAGCAGACGAAACAATGGCTCTTTTGCGCGACAAATTCAATGACCTTGTTATCTCATGTGGTGGCGATGTCAATTGGCCGCCAAGATCATGTGATTTGACACCGTTTGACTTCTTTCTTTGGGATTATTTGAAAGAAAAGGTGTAAGTCGATAAGCCAGCAACAATTCAATAACTAAAGGATGACATAATTCGGCACATTAATTGCATAGAACCTCAATTATGCCTCAGCGTTATCGAATTGGCCATCGGATTTCGGTGTGACGCCGAGGTCGCGGCGGCCATTTGGCCGATATTTTTTTTCCATACATATTCCTAAATTATTTGTGTTTTACTCAAAATCAACATCGGCCCAAAAAATTTTATCACCCTTTACTTATGCTAAGTTCTACGCATTCGTAGTAAGTATAAAGCTTTGTCATTGAGCGTTGCACATTAGTTTGGAATCGACATCAATCGCATAACGTGCGGAAACATTGCAAAAATTTTAACGTTAAAAATTGTTTAACAATATTGGTTATATTTCGAAAAAGATATATCCGCTTAATACCAAAAACGATCTTGATTTGAGGACTTCTTTATTGTCTTTAAATTGAGACCATTTTGGTCTTAAACTCTGTAGTTTGCATATGTTTAAACATAGTTTATCAATCTGTAAAATGATAGTGCAGAATATTTGTATATAGCTTACATATTAGTAAATAAAACGCATCTTATCTCAACAATTCTTTTCTTATCCAATCCCTCTCCTCTCTTAAGGACGCCGATAAAAACCGTGTCAAACAGTACAAAGACATCAAACTTCACCGGGGCGTTTTTGCTGCCCAGTTTCCCCTATCAAAGCAACCGCTCTTGGGTGAATGGACAATTACGACTTACATAAGTGGAAAATACAATCAGCATGACGAATATAAATTTAAAGTCGAAAAATACGTTTTGCCCAAGTTTGGCGTTCACGTTGAGGCCGTACCCATTTTCGTGAGAATGGATCGTTACCTAAAAGCCACTGTGTACGGCAAATACACATTCGGCGAATACGTAAAGGGCACCGCCGTGATAACCATGCTCAATAGTTTTGATAGAAATGACCAGGCCACACCTAGTCAAACTGTACAAATTGTCAATGACAATGTTAAGGCTGAGGTGATGCTCGACACCGGATTACTGGGACATGTCGACAAAATTGCCGAAGTTGTGAATCTTACTGAAGAACTGACAAATATATCTGCAACTGGTGAAGCTGTGGTAGAAATTCGGTCCCAAAGATATAATTTTGTTGTACCTGAAACAGATATTGAGTTTCGTGACGAAAAACCCTGTGGCATGAAAGTCCACGTGGAGTATTGGAATGGCACAAGGGTCAGAGATGTATCAACGCCTGTAACATTAAGATTGGGCAACCAAAAGTATAAAACGTATATGAACAATGAAGGTACAGCCCAATTTCAATTTGAATATGATCCGAATGCAAATTTTCGGATTGGCTACAGCGGCGAGAGCTTTATCTTTCAGAATATTTTTTCACCTCAAATTAGCAACGATTATCAACTTCAAATGTGTAAAATCCGGATGAAAGGAAGAAGGTTTGTAATGGTTATTCGCTAAACATTTGCTTTGATGGTTTGCGTAATTTAAAAGACGTTTATAGCAATTGATATCCCTAACTAAAGGGTGTCCCAACAAGAGCGCAATTTTTAAATTTTAAATAAAACACAGATATTTGAAAAAAAATCGTGAAACTTTATTATATCGTAAAGTAGACAGAATGAGGTTATGTATATAACAATATATCGTGCAGATGGCCGCCGCGGCTTTGCTGGCATGCACGCGATCTTTTAATGAAATTTTCAATGACCGTTTCGCATAAAAGCTGCGGTATTTCATTAATGCAGCGTCCAATTTCCTCTTTTAAGGCTTGAGTCGTCGTCGGCTTATTCGCGTAAACCATCGACTTAAAAAAAACCCCAAAGAAAAAAATCTAATGGTGTTAAATCGCACGATCTAGGCGGCCAATTCTGATCTCCAAAACGCGAAATAACACGACCGGGAAATGACTAATGCAGCAATTGAATTGTTTCTCTGGCTGTATGACATGTGGCACCGTCTTGTTGGAACCACATGCCCTCCACATTCATTTCTTCAATTCGAGGCAAGAAAAAACTGGTTATCATTTCACGATACCGAACACCGTTGATTGTTTGCGCTTGACCTGCCTCATTTTCATAAAAAAAGGTCCAATGATTCCTCCAGCCCAAAAACCACACCACACAGTGACACGTTGAGGATGCATTTGCATCTCGTGAATCACTCGAGCATTTTCCTCACCCCAAATGCGACAATTCTGCCTATTGACGAAGCCATCAAGATGGAAATGGGCCTCGTCACTGAAGATGATTTTAGCGGCAAATTCAGCATCTTCATGTTGTCTCTCCAATGCCAAATTAACGAACTCCCTTCGCTGTCCATGGTCAGCTGGCTTCAGTTCCTGAGTCAATTGAACTTTGTATGCATGAAGATGCAAATCTTTCGTCAAAATTCGCTGCATAGTAGATTTGGAGACACCAATTTGCTGAGCTCGGTGTCGAATTGAGGTGGATGAAGTTTGAGCGACATCATCTCGTACAGCTGCGACATTTTCGGTCGATCGACCTGGTCGATGGCGCGTTGTTGTCTTTACATCACTAACAGACCCAGTTTCGACAAATTTATCCATTAATCTCTTTACAGTTGACTCTTTTGGAGCATTATTGTGACCCCAAATTTATCGCAATTTGCGAACTGTAGCCGCAAAACTTTCACCATTTTGGTAAAACAATTTCTCAATGAGAATGCGTTGTTCATTCGTGTAGCGCTACATTTTTACTAACCTCGTACCTTTTACTAGCAAACAATAACAATTGTTCAAATGTCAAACAATGACACTTCGAATGTTGCCAGATTTAAAAATTGCGTTCTTGTTGGGACACCCTTTATGTTTCTGTAACGTGCGAATACTAAACTTATTACAATTTGTTTACTCTTTTCATCTAGCTCTGTGCATCCTACAGCACCCGTTGTGCTCGAAGTATACACCAATGAGACCATTCCCTACCTATATTACACCGTCGCCAGCCACGGCAATATAATACGAAATGAATTCGTTCTAATGCCGGACAATCAAAAATTTCATACTATAACGTTGAATGTATCAATCGAAATGATACCTCAATCTTATATCTACGCTCACTATATTGTCAACGATAAGTTGCATTATTGTGAATTCACTATTCGTTTGCCGGAAAGATTTGAAAACGAGGTAAGAACTTTTTTTTACCTTCACACTACTGGTACGAGGGTGTATATCATTTGATACGACCCAAAAGTGTAACACATAGAAGGAGTCACTTTAGACCCTAGGTTTCTTTGAACCAAATTCTATTCATGACTTTTTAAGTCGTTTGAGCCATGTCCGTCTGTCTGTCTGGCTATCCGGTTGGTACGCAAATATTTCGAAATTTTGAACGAGTTAATATTTCCCTAAAACTATTTACGACATTGAAAATGGGCTACATGGTCCCGTCCCTTCTGGAACCTCCGATACAAATACATCGTTCCGCCCACTTTAGAAATCGAGTAATAATATCAATACACCCAACGGGATCGTACCTAATTTCTGTATTCTGTAAAGCTAAAGCAGGATATAGTTTTGGAAAAAAAATTGGAAGTCTAGCCACGCCCTTTCTGGTACCTTCCATACAAATGTACCTTTCCGTCCACTTCAGAGATGGAGTAATAATATCAATGCTTCCAACGCGATCGTACTAAAAATTATGTATTTAAAAAAGCTAAAGCAGGAAATATTATTAGAAAAATTCTAAAAGTCTAGCCACGCCCCTTCCGGAACGTCCTGTACTCATCTGATACTGGCCACTTTAGAAATAGTTTAATATTATTAATACACCTAACGAGATCGTGCCCAAATTCTGTATTTAGTAGAGCTAAAGCAGGATAATGTTTCGGGGGAAAAAATGGAAGTCTAGCCATGCTCGTTCTGGTACCTCCCATACAAATGTACCTTTCGGCCCACTTCAGAGATGGACTAATAATATCAATACATCCAACGCGATCGTACCAAATTCTGTATTTAGTAAAGCTATTACAGGATAAAGTTTTGGAGAAAAAAATGGAAGTCTAGCCATGCTCGTTCTGGTACCTCCCATACAAATGTACCTTTCGGCCCACTTCAGAGATGGACTAATAATATCAATACATCCAACGCGATCGTACCAAATTCTGTATTTAGTAAAGCTATTACAGGATAAAGTTTTGGAGAAAAAATTGGAAGGCTAGCCACGTCCCTTCTGGTACCTCCCATACAAATGTACTACCCCGCCCACTTTAGAAATCGAGTAATAATATCAATATACTAGAAAATTTTATATTTTATTGAGGGTGAGGGTATATGTAAGTCGGGTATCCCAACTGAAACTTTCTTACTGGTTTTAAAACCCCGATGTCAAGTATACCGCTTTCCGACTCCAGCGCAAATGTGGGTGCATGACCAATGATGAACCCTATCTATAAAAAGCCCGATTTCAGTCCATTTATTGACATAGCCCCCTAAGTAAATGACTCGAGTCAGATAGATACAGGGTGGACCAAAAGTCAGTTTACATTTATATCGCTAGCTACGTCAAAGCAGTTACGGTAGGTTAGGGAGAAGGGCTTGCACTATGTAGCCCCATAATAGACAATGGGAATTGGAGCCGTGGCGCTCCAATTATAGATAATACATAATACATTACGTAAGCCTTAATTTAAAGCAAAACTAATCAGAACCCAAAAATAAACAAAAAAAATTATTATATTTTCTGATACATTTCTTTATTTTTAGATATCCATCTCAGCACCAACTTCAGTAAAACCAGGTCAACAAATTACACTAAATATTAAGGGCCAACCAAATTCTCATGTTTCTATAGTGGCCGTCGATAAAAGTTCTCTATTGTTAAGCTCTGACAATGTCTTGCCCAAGTCGTCTATAATGCAAGCTTTAAAATACGATCGAGCTTTCGTAGACGGCTACGTCGAATATTACCCTGGCTTTTTATCTGGTTTATTAACATTGACTAGTGCCAAGTTTGAAGTACGATCGTACCGTTTATACCGTAAGTTATTACATTATTTTCAATATATTTTAACAAGTACAAGGAAAATTACACCATATATACATTATTAGCAAGACGACAGGATCCTAAGCCACAACGTGTCCCCTCGAAACAACCTCGTTCAATTTTTCCTGAGACATGGATATTTGAAGATATGGAAATGTAAGTATGTCTAAAGGCAATTGAAAGTGCCAAGTTTACTTGTTTTGATATTGCAGCGACAAAAACGTAACTCCTTTGACGGTGACGGTACCAGACACTATCACCACCTGGATAGTTCGTGCATTTTCTGTAAACGATCATAGCGGTTTAGGAATAATGGAATCCACTGTTAATATCTCAGCCTTTCAGCCATTTTTCATCAGCACTAATTTGCCCTATTCTGTGAAACGCGGAGAGGTTGTTACCATACCTGTTACGATTTTCAATTATCTCGAACATAGCTATCAGACGGAAGTCATCATGGACAACAGCAAGGCCCAGTTCAAATTTATGGATAGTGCCAATGGACCGCTTGATCGCACAACAGATTCTCGGAATGTTAATGTGCCAGCTAAAAATGGCAAGAGTGTTGGCAAGAGAATATGATAAACTTAGCACCCAATATATTGGTATTGGATTATCTTGAAGCCACTAGAAGGGACAGCAATCAAACAGAGCTGGTAGAGTCACAGTATTTGACGCTATCGGTCAGTGGAGATGTACTGGTGTCCACATTGGAAAATCTTGAGGATTTAGTTTTGAAACCTTATGGTTGTGGCGAACAGAATATGATAAACTTAGCACCCAATATATTGGTATTGGATTATCTTGAAGCCACTAGAAGGGACAGCAATCAAACAGAGCTGGTAGATAGAGCTAAACGCTTTATAGACGTAGGCTATCAACAAGAGTTAACCTATCGTCATCCGGACGGCGGTTACAGCGTGTTTGGGCCAGAATCCAGCAGCAGAGAGAGTAATTGGCTAACGGCCTATGTAACTCGTTTCTTCATCAAGGCCATGCAACATTCGTCTATAGAGGCTAGAATTATAGAAAGCGATTTAGAATTTTTGGCGAAACAACAAACAGACGATGGCAGTTTCCCCAATCGGGGTTATTTGTTTGATCCAGCTCATCAAAATCAGTATGGATTTACAGCTTTCGTGTTGCTGACATTTTTGGAAGATGAAGTTAGTATTAACGGAAGATCGTATTCTATGACAGATGAAGTTTATTTTGTATATACCACTATAAGTCGATGCTCCCAAGTACTATAGAGGTCAGACTTCTGCTTCGAATAGGCCAACATTGCATATTGACACGTTACACGATAGCAATGCATTTTGGTCTGAAAGAGTTGATGCCTTTGTAAGATTAGGGGATTTTTTTTTTATTTTTGTATACCTTCACCCTACATATCATTTGATACGACCTAAAAGTGTAACATATAGAAGGAGTCATTTTAGACCCTACGTTTCTTTAAAACAAATTCGATTCATGACTTTTTAAGTCGTTTGAGCCATGCCCGTCTGTCTGTCTTTCCGTCTATCTGCCCATCAGCTTGCCTGTATGTCCGCCTGGAAAGCACGATACCTTTCAAAAGACCCAACCAATTGTTTTGAAACTTTGCAAAGGTTAATGTTTCCCCAAAACTATTTACGGCATTGCACATAGGCTATATAGGCTATGCTCCGACGGAGGAGAAAAGTGACGAGGTCAAAGACGAATTATACGCCCAGCTTGAAGAAACATATGACCGTAGCCCGGGCCATGATGTTAAAATCGTGCTGGGAGATTTTAATGCCAAAATAGGCCGGGAGAATGTCTTTAGCCCAACAGTCGGAAAATTTAGTCTGCATACTGACACATCGCCAAACGGAATCAGACTGATTGATTTCTCTGCAGCAAGGAACATGGTAATTAGCAGCACACGATTTGACCACAAAAACATTCACAAAGCAACGTGGATATCTCCCGATCAAGTAACGAGAAACCAAATTGATCACGTGGTAATCGATGGAAGACACACGTCAAGTGTCTTACACGTACGAGTGATCAGAGGTGCGAACATCAACTCGGATCACCACCTCTCTGCAGTGAAGGTGCGTACTAGGTTAAGCAGAGCGAAAACCCTGCGTAACCAGGCACAGAGAAAGCTGGACATCGCTAAACTGCAGACCGCGGAGATATCCAACGCCTATTCTGAACAACTCACTCAATTACTTCTTGATGCTCCAACTCCCGAAAATACTAGCGCGCAATGGCAACATATTGCCCACTCGATGGAAAGGACTGCGCGGTCCGTACTAGGGTATGTGAAGCCCTTTAACGATAATGCCTGGTACGATGACCAATGCCGCGATGCCACCCGGGAACAAGATGCTGCATACAGGGCCAAACTGCAGCCAATGGCAACGCGAGCTGTTCATGAAAAGTATAGGGAGAAGAGGCGGGAGGCGACTCGACTCTTCAGGCGAAAAAAACGAGAGCTGAAGGAGCGGAATAATGTGTGTATTAAAGATTACAGGAACAGAGGTGAAGCCCGAAAATTCTATCAGAATATAAAAGGCAAGGTACATGGAACAGGTCCTGGTCCTCCTGTAAAGACAAGGATGGTCATCTTGTTACTGACTCCCAGAGCGTACTGAGAATATATAAAGATCACTTCTGCAGCCTATTGATGTGTGAAGACTTGACGGAAGAAGACTGTGCACCAATCCGAGAGGATAACATCGAGTGTCCACCTCCGAGCCAAGCTGAGATAACAACTGCCATATCCCGCCTAAAGAACAACAAGGCCGCTGGGGCTGATGGTCTTCCAGCTGAGTTGTTTAAGGCGGGTGGAGATGAGCTTGTTTTAAGCATGCAACAGCTCATAGAGAACATTTGGCTACAGGAGAGCATGCCAGAGGATTGGAATCTCAGTGTGCTATGTCCAATCTACAAAAAAGGTGACCGAAGTGAGTGTAAAAACTATCGTGGAATTAGCCTCTTACCGATTGCGTATAAGGTCCTGTCTAGCATACTGTGTGAACGTCTAAAGCCAATTGTGGAAAACCTGATTGGACCTTGTCAGTGCGGCTTTAGACCAGGCAAATCCAGGACGGATCAGATATTTACACTACGGCAGATTCTTGAGAAAACCCATGAGAAGCAAATCGACACTTACCACCTCTTTGTCGATTACAAAGCTACCTTCGATAGTCCCATCAGGCATCGACTATACGAAGCCATGTCTGAGTTCGGTATTCCTGCGAAGATAATTCGTCTCTGCCGGTGTACCCTTACGAATACCAAATCCTCTGTTCGGATTGGCAAGGATCTATCTGCACCATTCGATTCGACGAGAGGTCTTAGACAGGGTGACGGTTTGTCATGTATGCTGTTCAACATAGTGATGGAGAAGGTGTTAAGGAAAGCAGCGGTTAACATGTCTGGCACCATATTCAATAAGAGCCACATGCTGCTCGCATATGCCGATGATATCGACATTATCGGTCGAACAATGCGAGAGGTAACAGCTGTTTTCTCATCAGTTGAAAGGGAGTCAGCGAAAATGGGTTTGGCAGTGAATGAGGACAAGACGAAGTTAATGGTATCATCGAACAAAGTGTCCACCCGTTGAGGACGCAGCGTGAACGTTGAAAACTATTGCTTTGAGGTAGTGGATGAATTTATCTACCTTGGATCCGCCATGAACAAGAACAACAGTGTCAGCCTCGAACAAGAACAAGAACAACAGTGTCAGCCTCGAAATAAAACGGAGAATAGTGCTTGCTAACAGGTGTTTCTTTGGACTACGCGAGCACTTTATAAACACCACCCTATCTCGAACTACCAAAGTCCAACTGTACCAGGTACTAATTTTACCGGTCCTGTTGTACGCCTCCGAATCTTGGGTGCTTACACAGGCAGATGCAGCTCATCTGGCGGTGTTTGAGAGAAAAATACTCCGCAAAATATATGGACCCATTTGCGTAAACGGCGAGTTTAGGATTCGGATGAACCATGAGCTGTACGAGTTATACCACGATATTGATGTCGTCAAGCGGATCAAAGTGCAACGATTACGCTGGCTAGGCCATGTCGTGAGAATGGATAAGGAAACTCCAGCGCCAAAGGTATTCTATCAAGACCTCGAAGGACGGCGCAAAAGAGGGAGACCGCGACTACGTTGGAAGGACCAGGTGGAGGAATCACTGACGCTGCTTGGTAGGACTGACTGGAGACGGTGCGCACAAGATCGAAGCGAATGGAAATCTTTGATCATTTCGGCCTCTGACTTAGGCACTAAGATATAAATATATATATGTGTCAAGTTGTTTTAAAGGCTAATAATAATAAAAATACATAGGCTATATGGCCACGCCCCTGCGGGTAACCCCACTTTAGAAATCGAGTAATAATATCAATAGACCCAACATGATCATGGAAAAAATCTGTATTTAGTAAAACTATTACAGGAGACAGTTTTGGAGAAAAATTGCAAGTGTAGCCACGCCCCTTTTGGTACCTCCCATACAAATGTACCATTCCGCTCACTTTAGATATCGTGTAATAACATCAATATGGCCAACGAGATCGTGACCTAGTTCTGTACATATTTAGTAAAGCTATAACAGGATAAAGTTTTGGAGAAAACACTGGAAGTCTAGCCATTCTTGTACCTCCCATACAAGTGTACCATTCCGCTCTTTTTAGAGATGAAGTAATAATATCAATACACCAACGCGATCGTGCCCAAATTCTGCATGAAGTGAAGCTAAATCAGGATAATGTTTTGGAGAAAAAACTGGAAGTCTAGCCACGCCCCTTCTGATAGCTCCCATATAAATGTACCATTCCGCCCACTTTTGATATCGTGTAACAATATTAATATACTAGAAAATTTTAATTTTACTAAGAGTAAGGGTATGTGCAAGTTGGTTTTCCCGACTGCAAGTTTCTTACTGGTTTTTATATTTGTTTTGTGCTTTTTTTGGGACCGGCCGTGTCATTGCTCTCGATATTGTCTGCATCAAATTCACAGTATAGTGTCGAGTTAATCGGCATGTCTAGTAAAAGTAAAAACTTCTTAAACCATGACGTTCGCTTTCGTCCATAAATATGTAGGTGCCGTTAGTTGTAAATCTAAATATAGAAAAGCGTGTTATATCACAACAACACGAGAAGCTACCCCACACCTCATTCATGGAGTGTAGATAGAAATTACCTTTTGTAATGGTTTCACCATCAAAGCTTTTTTCCACCATCAAAGCTGTTTTTCATCCCAGAATATATTATAAGACAGATGGCAAATCGCTGCCTTTAGGTACACTGGCAGACATGTCTGGAAGACACAAAAGCCGTGTCAACATCTGTCTTCCCCCTTACATTACAGACTTATCTGTCGAACTTTCATTTTTCACCAGCAGTCCACATGAACATGAATACTTTTTGACTGTTAATTTTTCCAAATACTTCTTTATTTGACATTTATTCGTATTAATTAATTTAAACATTTTTTCTATTTTTATTTTGAAAATTTTCTTTGATACGAAAAAAAGTCTGTCGAACCTGTCCTTACATTATCAGACATGTCTGCACAGATTTATGAAAATCAAAATCGGTTTGAGTTTTTACAGACAAATCTGCGCAGACCGAATACAACGCCCTAAACTGGGGGATAAGTCTGGGCAGACATTATATCTCACAGACTTGTCTAATAGTGTAAAGTTGGCTTTAAACTGGGAGATAAGTCTGGGCAGACGTTATATCTCATAGACTTCTCTGCCAGTGTATAGTTGGCTTTAAAACTGTTTTCAAGTTCCTCCGGATACAAGTGATTAAGTCGTGTTCCTTCCTATGTGGCGTGTTCTTTGACAGACTTACAATTTTTGACGTCAGATGCTGTTACTTCTTATAGTATTTAGCTCAAATACCAGCAGAATGAAAATAAAAGATATTTGATAGTATCCAACTAAAAATTTATTTGCTTTTTCAGAAATATTCTCACAAATATTCTAAAACCATTAAGAATGCAATGAATTTCCTCTCAATTAATCTCAACAACGTTAGCGATATCTACTCGTTGGCCATCATGGCCAATGTCTTCCAAAAGACCGGCAATTCTCATACTAACGACATAATTTCCAAACTCAAATCTAAAGCTAAAGAGGAAAATCGTCTCATGTGGTGGACTAACAATGAGGTTAAGCAAGAAAGTGCCAATGATGTGGAGATAACAGCCTACACCCTCATGGCTTTGTTGGAGACATCTGGCAATTATGCGCCTGTCTTCAATTGGCTGATAAAGCAACGCAACAGCAATGGTGGATTTGGGTCCACTCAGGACACTGTTGTTGGCCTGCAAGCTCTAATTAAATATGCTGAAAAATCAACCCAAACCGGTTCACAAGATACACAATTGAAAGTACATTATGTGGCCAAAGATGCGGCGGCGCAAAATGTCAAGGAACATATTCTCGGAATAGATGCTCAAAATGAACTTATATTGCAGACAGAAGAGGTAAGACCCATGCAAATAGAAGCAGCATTACTTATATTTAACAACAACATAAAATTTTCTAAAAATGTCAAGTTACCCTCAACTACCCGCTCAGTGGAGATTGAAGTTATGGGCCATGGCAAAGTATTTCTTCAATTCGCCTATCACTACTACATTCCCACAACTAACCGGCACACCCGATCGGGCCAGCAACAAGCTACACAAAATTTTGGGTCACGTGTGAATACTGTGCCTTCATTGCATATGTTGGATACTCCTACCTCGCTGCCGATTATAGAAGAACATCCATTCTTTATTATAAAACCAACTGCCAAACTATCACCCCAGTCCAAGTCCATGACTCTTGCTATTTGTTATTTGTATCAGCCTCTGGCGTTAGAAGAGACGAGTACAAATATGGTGATACTGGAGGTACACTTACCTTCGGGATTTGTATCCAATGGCAAAAATCTCCATAGACTACGTGACGATGACAAAATCAGTAGAGTGGAACCACAGAGTTCATCTACAGTGTTGGCGATATATTTTGAGAAATTGGAAGTAAATGATGAACAGTGTCTATCCGTTATCGCCGACAGGATGCAGGAGGTGCTGTCACTTAAGTCTTCATTAATCCAGATGTATGATTTCTATAATCCAAAGAAACGTAGTGAAATATTATATGATATTCAAATGTAAATAAATACAATAGCTGGAAATAAATACAGACTCTAGGCAAAAATTTACTTGAACAGTGTAATGAATTTGTGGGGGACAATAGTCCTCTATTCTCATTTTGAATATTAATGGTCAAATTCATAAATAGCACGTAGAAAAATATTATAAGCGCCTCGATCTTCTGCGCTTCTTCTCCAGTTAGTCACACCGAGTTCTGTAAGGTTCTCAGTAACCTGGTCTTTCCAACGGAGTTTTGGTCGCCCTCTTCTGCGCCGTCCATCGAGTTCATTGTCGAAGACTTTTCGAGCTGGAGCATTTTCGTCCATGCGTACAACATGACCTAGCCAACGCAACCGTTGCACCTTAATGCGTTTGACCACGTCAATGTCAGTGTACAGCTCGTACAGTTCATGATTCATACGACGCCGATACTCTCCGTTAACGATGATGGGCCCATATATTTTACGGAGTATTTTTCTCTCGAATACCGCCAGAACCGATTCATCCGCTTGTGTCATAACCCAGGATTCTGAGTCATACATTAGGACAGGTAGAACCAGTATCTGGTATAGCTGGAGTTTTGTTCGTCGAGAGAGGGCTCTGTCATTGAATCGCTTGCTTAGTCCGTAGTAGCATTTATTTTGCAAGCAGGATTCTTCTCCGGATTTCTAGGCTGACATTATTTTCTTTGTTGATGGCGGAGCCTAGGTAGACAAAATTATCTACCACCTCGAAATTATAGTTGTCAACGTTCACGCAGTTTCCCAAACGAGTAGATTCTTTGTTCGTTGAAACTAATAACTTCGTTTTGTCCTCGTTCACCGTTAGGCCCATTTTCGCTGATTCCTTCTGAATACCTGAGAAGGCTGCAGTCACATCCCGCAGTTTTCGACCGATGATGTCTACGTCATCAGCGTACGCGAGTAGCATGTGGCTCTTGTTGAATATAGTGCCACTCGTGTTTACTGCAGCTTTTCTCATTATCATCTCCATCACAATGTTGAAGAGATCGCACGATAGGCCGTCGCCTTGTTTTAGGCCTCGTCTGGTATAGAATGGCTCCGTAAGGTCCTTGCCAATCTTCACTGAAGACTTCGTGTCAGTCAGCGTCATTCCGCAAGGACGTATCAGCTTCGCTGGAATACCAAACTCAGCCATGGCTTCAAGTAATTTCTGCCGTATCGGGCTGTCGAAGGCAGCTTTATAGTCGACAAAAAGATGGTACGTGTCGATCTGTTTCTCTTGGGTCTTTTCCAGGATTTGCCGAAGTGTGAAAATCTGGTTAGTTGTTGATTTTCAAGGTCTAAAGCCACACTGATAAGGCCCGATCAGGTTGGATAACACTGGGTTTAGTCTTTCACATAGCACACTCGACAGGACCTTATATGCGATGGGTAAAAGGCTGATCCCGCGGTAGTTGGAGCACACACTTGGATCACCTTTTTTCAGCACAGGACATAATACGCTTACATTCCAATCGTCGGGCATGCACTCTTTAAGCCAAACCGTGCGCAGGAGCTGGTGCATGCTCGTTATCAACTCCTCGCCACCGGACTTGAAGAGCTCTGCGGGCAGACCGTCGGCACCGGCTGCTTTGTTGTTTTTCAGCCGCGATATTGCTCTTCTTACCTCGGCTTGACTTGGTGGTGGGCAATCTAAGCCGTCGGCGACAATTGGCGTGATAACTTCACGTGCGCTGCCTTCTGGAACCAGCAGTTGCTGGAAGTGTTCTCTCCATATGTGCAGCACACTCTGCGTATCCGTGACCAGATTTCCATTACTGTCCTTACAGGTGGGGAGGCCATTACCGTATCCATTTGCTCTTACTTTCTGGTAAAATTTTCGGGCCTCACCTCTATCCCTGTATCGCTCTATATCCTCGCTCTCCCATTCCTTCATCTGACGTTTTTTTCGCCTAAATAGCTGTCTCGCCCGTTTTACTTTCTCCTTATGCCGTTCCCTAACAGCACGGGTTACAATTGGCTGCAGCGTTGCCATATAAGCAGCATCCTGTTCCTCAGACGCTATGCGACATTCTTCATCGTACCAGGATTCGTCTGAGCGCCGCTTTTCATATACTAGCACGGTTGTTGCGGCGGTTGCCATGTAATGCGCAATATGCTGCCACTGTGTATCGGGAACGTCAGAAGTAGAGGCGTTGTGTCGTAAAAGTTGGGAGAGTTGGTCGGAGTAGGCAGTAGCTATCTCTGGGGTTTGCAGCTTCGCGATGTCCAGCTTTCTTTGTGTTTGGTTACGTGCGTTTTTCGCTCTGCTCAATCTTGTGCGAACCTTGGCTGCAACCAGGTAATGATCCGAGCCAATATTAGCACCACGGATCACACGCACGTCCTTGACACTAGATGCATGCCTGCCATCAATTACCACATGTTCAATTTGATTTTTGGTGTTTTGATCGGGTAGCCAAGTTGCCTTGTGGATATCTTTGTGCTGGAATCTGGTTCCACTAACTACCTTGTTCCTTCCCGCTGCGAAGCTAACCAGCCTAAACCCATTGTCTGACGTGTCGGTATGCAGGCTGTATTTACCGATCGATGGACCAAGAACATCTTCCCTTCCTATTTTTGCATTAAAGTCTCCCAGAACAATTTTAATGTCGTGGCCAGTGCAGCGGTCGTATGTTTCCTCTAAGCGCTCGTAAAATGCATCTTTAATCTCATCGTCTTTATCTTCTGTCGGGGCGTGTACACAAATCAGCGTGATGTAAAAATATTTCGCCCGGATGCGAATGGTGGCTATTCGGTCACTTACAGGGTTAAACCGCGAGACCAGGTGTCGAAGTCTCTTGCCGACTATGAAACCACATCCAAATTCGTGTCTTTCTGCATGGCAGCTGTAAAAGATGTCACAGTTCTTTCGTCGTGTGCATCCCTGTCCCGTCCATCTCATTTCCTGTATGGCGGTGATGTCAGCCTTGTATTTGTCGAGGACATCCGTCAGTTGGATAGAGGCACCATCTCTGTAAAGAGTTCGGACATTCCAGGTGTATATCCTTAAATTATGGTCCTTATATCGTTTGCGGGGGTCGTCAACATTTGGGGGGGTTCTTGTTATATTTATTCTCCGTGTTTTCATAATAAATTTGGTTTAAGGAGAGTGGCTTATTAGGCCACCGCTCCCGATCCTAGTTTCTTGGGGCTGCCAAAGCCACTAGGAGAGCCTGTGTTGAGCTTCAGTAACTTCTGTTACCTACTTCCTAAGACGCATCGGTGGTAGCATGCCGATTAGGTTACTCAACGTTTCGCCTTCTAACTCTAGCTAACTTCTAAGCGGTTGCTTTAAAGTCATTGCCCAGGGAATACTTGGTCTAAGACCGGAAGTAGTTAGCTGCTTGGACAGTGCCGCAAAGGAATCACTCCCAAGTGAGTGACAATCAGTAACTTTCAGCCTCTGGGCAAAGTCCCATTCCCCATACAAAAAAAAATTAAGTCTTTCATTCTCATGTTGAATATTAATGATGTTGAATGTGATGAATATGATGATTTATTGAGAAATATAATAACAAACAGATGTTTTATAAAAAATCATAGTAAGACATAACATCACCTAACTCAACTGCAGCGAAATGCTCCAACCCCTGATAATTTAATTATAGCCGACTGATAATTAATTTATAGCCGAATCCTTAGAATGGGCAGCGAGAAGCGTACTTGGGTACTCAAAGCCGTCTCAGAAAGAGGCCTTGTACGATGATGAATGTCGCAATGCCACGAGAGTGACGGTTGCTGCATACAGGGCGAAACTGCAGCCAATGGCAACGCGAGCTGTTCGTGAACGGCACAGGGAGAAGAGACGAGAGGCAACTCGTCTTTTTCGAAGAAAAAAGAAGGAGCTAAAGAAGAGGCAGGATACGTGCACAGAGAGAATGCGTAGAACAGGTTTGCCCTCCTGCAAGGACAGCGATGGTCAGCTAGTGACGGACCCGGATAACGTTCTGAAGATATGGAGAGATCATTTTAAAAATTTACTGGATGCGGACACCACTCCGGAAGACCCCGCTCCAATCCATGACGATGGTATTTATTTTTCACCTCCGAGCCAGGGCGAGATACGTGTGGCAATCTCCCGCTTTAAAAACAACAAAGGTGCTGGAGCCGATAGTCTCCCTGCTGAATTGTTTAAGGCTGGCGGGGAGGAGCTGATTAGGAGTATGCATCAGCACTTGGAGAATATCTGGCTAGAGGAAAGCATGCCTTCGACTCTCCGATAAGGAATATGCTATATGAGGCCATGTCTGGTATTCCTGCAAAGATCATTCGACCTTGCAGATGTATGTACCTTGGAAAACACCAAATCCTCGGTTAAGATTGGTAAAGATCAGTCTGAACCATTCAACACGGAAAGAGGTCTCAGGCAGGGCGATAGCCTGTCCTGTACACCATTTCATATAGTTATGGAGAAGATGATGAGAAAGGCTGGTGTCAACATGTCTGCGTGGCGTTGTTGGCGATGTGCCACCATCTGGTAGGACCAACTGAAGAACACACGCAAAAGACCGAAGCGTGTGGAATTCTTTAACACTTCAGACCTCAAATGTATGATCTACGTACGTAAGTTGTAATAAGCCACTTAAGTAAGTAAGTAAGTAAGGCATAACATGAAATGTTGTGTGACTGATTGGCAAACTATAAAAAATAAATTGTTAATTACTTATTCATAAGAATAACTATACATATGGGTATTTCCTGGCGTTGCGGAAGCACGTTTTTTTTCTATGTTAGGAGTTTTATCGAAAAGTGTAAATATTTTGAAGATTATGTTCATATTAAAAAATGTAGATTTTTGACAGTTCTATAATGTTCTATGATTGAAACTTTACTTAAAATGTTGTAT